>JAGSMS010000032.1:2300000-3500000 GCA_029286595.1 Bhutanitis thaidina | reverse complement strand
AATGGTGATGTTTCGTACGGCGAGTGATTAAGCCGGAGACCTTTTCACTGGTAAAGAATCATCCTTATCATATGATTTGATAGAAGAACTTTTTAATTATCTAGCATAAGAGTCAGACCACTGTTTGCACGCATTATTTTTGACAATTAAAAAAAAGAAAAAGAAAGTAAATGGTGACGCGCGAAAATCTAAAAAATATATATGTTCATACATATACACATTATAATAACACCATGAATTCATGAATGTATAATGTCGAAGTGTAATTTAGGAAATGTATTTCTTTTTAATTATCTTCTATTGTGCTTTTATTATATTTAGCGAGTCCGAGCTATTACCTAACTTTGTTAATTTATTTATTTAAACTTTATTTGAATACCTTTCAATAAAAGTATTACAAAGGGCGAACTTAATGCCTCTTGGCATTATCTGCCAAGTCAACCCGGGCGTGGAGAGATATTGTAAGGTGGCCAAACATTAAATTTGTTAAAAAAAGGAACTAAAATACATGAATAATTGTTGTAGGTATGACTAGATATATGAAAATTGTTAAAGGTGTTTTTCGATAATGTACATTAATTATTATTATTTTAATCCCATCTTAGCTCTCAAAGGTGACAACGTTTCTGCATTCTGATTTTTAATCGAGGACAGCGGTGTCTATGGTCTATAGCGACCACTTATGAAGTGGACTGTGTTCCTTTGTTATCTTGATTTAAATAAAAAATCGTATGGTCAGAGACCAGAACCGACTTCTCAGGGGTGACAAAGCGTCGACAATTCAGCAAGAATGGATAGTTTTGTGCCAATTGTACATATACAACTCGCTGTACTTTCATGCTTCCATGTCACGAAGAAGTTAACGTTCCTGCTAATTCACGCGAAGGAAATTCTTAGTCTGTACGTGAAACAATTGTTTTGATACAACTATAAGTTAATTTATCGGTAGTGTGTCAAACAGTTTATTTTCAATATTAATAAAGTATTACTATTATATCAACTAAAACCATTTTTTTCAATAATTACAATATTATAATATTTATGATGAACACAGTTTTATTTAATCCCTGTTTCTATAGATTTCAAAAGCCCATTAAATAAACCACGGACTTCATGAGCATAACTGAATACAACTTTATGCAAATTTAATATTGCAGGTAGCAACATCATTTCCGTTAATCTTATGATATGCCATCAAAGTAAACGGTATACCGTATTAACGTGTAGTATAAACGCAGGCTGTTATTTAGTTTTAAAGTTCTCCATTTTTTTTTTAATTTGGTTTCGAAATAAAGTTTTGCTAATCTTTGGTTTAGTAGTATTTATAGTAGGTAAAGTTTATATTGTAACTATTTTTTAAAGAGAAAAAAAAATATTTGTTTGATTTGTCACTTGATAGTCTTGTCTGCATCTCAAAGCTTTTTTATTCTGGCCAACAATCATAATCTTGTATACAGTTAGTTAGTGATATGTTTTATTATTATAACAATTGACAATTACGGTATAATTATTAATATTTATAATTAAGGTAATTTAAACGGTCTATACTTTTACATGTTTAATAACTAGTAGTAATTGTAGGAAGTAAGCATTACGAGTTACTCATCTACAATATATGAGTTAGGGTCCAACCCCGGCGCCAAATTCATTGCTGAAGTAGATAATGAACAGGTCTTTAATCTCTAAAGCCTTAAATTATTCCATACAGACTTACATGCAGTCTAAACTCTAAGCTAACAAAGTAACGGACACAGATAATGCTTAATAAGCTAACTGCAACTCTGCCCACGCACAAGGGATTACTTAAAGTTGAACATATAATGATGTTTTTACTTACCGAACATCGGTGCCTGTATCAGGTCTTGCCCTTTTTGCCTGCAACAAAGCAAAAGTCACGTGTTATTAAAATTCCATTCATACGCCAATAGACTAACGGTTACGGATGAGGTTTATCATTTTACGTCGCAGATTCGGGCCCTGTGCTCTAACACATGGTTTAAGTTTTTAAAATAAAGTAGCAGTCCGTTAAAGTTCCACTGAAAGGGTTGTGGTCCCGTGAGGGATCCGCCACACTGCACCACTTCGTGTTGGCGAACTTCTCATATCCTCGAGATAATGTCTGTTCATTATAATTCCCTTTCTTCGCTTAGGTGGCGATTTAGGGGAAAACCATAAAAAATGTCATGGCAATGTCCAGGAGAATTTATGGGGTTGGGACGATGCCGTCCCCTGATGGGCGCTGGAGCCTTCCATGGGACGGTAGCGGATCCAGTCGCGAATGGTTCTAGAGCGTTGTTGCGTGTTCGAATAGGCCGACTCGACCGGGGTAGTCCTCGACCACGCTGAATACCGGCGTGTAGTAGAGCCATCTTGTATTTCTGCCTTTCGTTCGGTGAGTGAGGTAACCGGAGGCCTACTCCCTCTCCCCACCCTCCTCCGCATCCTCTCTCTCATCTCCCAAATATCCTTAAAGTCCGGCAACGCATCTGCAGATCATCTGGTGTTGTAGATGTATGTGGGCGTCGGTAATCACTTACCGTCAGGTGTCACAAAAATCTACCCCATCATAAAATGTTTTAAAAATGTTTATTTGTAATATTTTTTATTCAAAGTATATTTTACAGATTACTTGCAATAAATATATATTATCTAGGTATGTAACCAGTCACCTTACAGTTAAAGCGTCAATATGTATTTTTAAGTTAGCATTAGGTATACTTATTTAGTTTAGTTTTGTTTACCATAGAAGGACGGTGACAAGTTCTTGCAAGTTGGTAGTCAAACACGCGGTCTATGCAATCAATTAATTATGTTTCGACAAAAATATGGAAGCTTTAAATGATTTGTTAACAGCGCATGTGCGCCGGCATTGCAAAATACAAGTTAATACGTGCACAGAATAAAATCCATAAAAGGGAGAGCTCTAGGAATATTTTACTATTTTTATTAGCTCCGCCATGATAAATACTATAAATCTGTTGAGAAGTTAATTTGTATTACAAAACGTCTGAAAAGCAAATTAATCTCTAAAAATAATGATGGCAATACTTAAAACAGTACCAAACTTTTTTGAGTCTTCTTCTAAAGTCAAGTTCAAGTTGTTGCTAGACTACAAACTTCACATAACGTTCACTGAAGAATCATCAAATATGGTAGAGGAACTCCTTTTTTTATGGGAAAGGCGGCATACGAGTAAGCGGTTCACCTGATGGTCAATCGCTTGATTACCGTCGCCCATGTACATCCGCAACACCAGAGGAACCACAGATGCGTTGCGTTAAGGGTATTTGGGAGAGAGCAGAAGCACAAGATGCCTCTACTTCTCGCCGGTATTCTGCGAGGCCGTGATACCAACCCGGTCGAGCCGTCCCATGCGAACAGCAGCAAAAGCCGCCGCTTGGCTCTACCACGTTGAAAAACTCGTAAAACTCACTACTAACGAAGAACTCAAAGTACAAATCAAACATGAATACCAAGAGTTATGAATTCATAAATCAATAAGTCCTTACTACGAATAGTCGGGAGTAGTACAGAAGTTTTTAACTACTGCATTCTAAATAACTCATTCTCTTCGTTCTTTATGCGCTGCTCGTGTATTCAGTGCTGTAGACAATTTACTATGACAAAAGAGCGACAGACTGCACATCACTAAACGTGGCAATCCGCCATTGATGTTGACGAAATTGGAACTGGTAATAAACAAATTGTTAAAACTCCACTAGCCTCAACCGTCTCGTTAATACATTTAATTTTTTATTAACTTTGTGATTGTTTTTAATAAATGTTTTTTTTTATTCCTTTGGTTGTCGTTTTATTAATAGTTACTTTATGTTTTTTTATAAATAAATAAACAGGAAAAAAAGGTAAGAAGATAATATGTATGAATATTTACTACATTACATAAAAAATTAACAATACAAAAAAAATATGCATTGGGATATTTTTTGTGCTTAAGAGCTTGATGCTACATAAAAGGTTGGAAACGTCCGCTGTGGGTGCTCAGGTCGAAGTGCTTATACATTGCGTAAATATTACATAATATGAAAGTTTTTATAGATTGAGAAAGAAAATATAAACAAACTAGGTAAATATATAATAAAAAATGTGCACGTAAAAATTGTGAAAATTAACAATGTTAAGCACGTACTTATACTTCATTAATAGATTCGCAATGTTTACTGATACAATGTCAGTACATTTTGCATTTTACACAACTTCTGTGAACCTTCTTAGAATCACATTGTAACGTATTGTTGACGAAGAATTGTGTGTCGTGTGGGCAGCGGTCGGGCATTTTTTCATACCCTACTAAAATAAAATGGACGTTGCATATGGTTTAAGTATAACAGTCATAATTTGGAATAGATTATATTTAGTGAGAAATACAATATATACAATTATAAAGTGCCACTGCAAGTTTTACATATTATATTGCAGATACGAGTTAAAATATGGTGAGTTATTAAATGAACGTGGTCCAGGTGTTAGAGCATTTTAGCATTATATTTCTGTATTAAGGAAGTTGGAAACAAATATTTTGCACAATTCGGTATAAAAATAATAGGTGACAGAAATTCCCATCTTAAAAATGATGAATTTCCACAATGTAACGTCCGATTCTATTTACTATTTCTCTATTATCATATAGGTGTGAGAATAAAAATATATGTGAGATAATATAAATTCCAGGAGGTTTAATGAAGTGTAAATAGATATGGACAAAGTAGAAGAAGTAAAGATAATCTCAGAAAGAATTTTAGAATATGAAGAGCATAGTACTTTTTTACTAAACCATAATTATATGTCCCTCTATAGCATAGACGATATGAGAGTGAGAAAAATTGAGAACTCAATGTATATGAAGAAAAAAATTCTCTCTTTTTTGCAATTTTTATCCTATTTTAACAATGGAGGGTTCTTATTTATTTGTAACGTAGTCTTGTCGCGCAACAGGAGTGAAATGAGTATGCGCTCCAGTGGATGTGCCTCACCTATGCGCTACCCATACCATATTAGAATCTCAACAAATCTCTACCCATGTAACGGTTAACAATTCCAATTTTTCTAACGTACAAGAGATTCGAGATAAAAGTAAAGTTATAAATAATAAAACTCTTAAACGTCGCCTACCTCTGATCAAGATTACGGTAACAACATTAATAAAATCAAGCTAAATTTATTTAACTACCTTCAGAGGGCGCCACCGTGTCTCCATTTGATATACGGACAACTTCAATCGAGTACGATGAATGCGATAAACGTTTCTATTCCCTCCGAAAATGTTTCGTTTTTTTTTCTTTCGTGGACTTCTACCAATCACAATTAATAATATTTAAATTTATATTGGATGTTTTCACGTAATTTCTTTATATTTATGTTTAGTAAAATATAATAGACAGCTTTCACATGAAAAAATTATTTTGAACCTCTTGTTATATTCTTCATTTAAGAAGGTTTTTTTAAAGCAGGTACTATTATGGGCACGCTCTTGCTTCGCTCAGTTGATATATTTTATAATTTTATATTTTGTGTTTCCTAGATATCACTACTCATGGTAAGTGGTCAACGTAACCCACATGAAACCTAACCTCGATGACGAATTAAAATGCAGATGCGTTGTCACTCCTGTCGGACTAGGATGGACTATCTCGTTACTAAATGGATCTCCGGTTCAATCACTTTACTGTACGAAACAGCAACATAGATAACCCTTGCGGGTGTGGTCCTACACCGGTCGAACTGTCCCCTTCATGCTGTCCTATAATATAACTGCAGTATCGCTTTACTACATTATAGGTACCATTTAATACTTATACTGGGTTGATTAAAATGTTTCTGGAAAGGGAGTGACACTTCAAGGGAAGTATGTATAGATCGTATTAATTCTACAGCGCGGTCATCTTTATTTGAACTGCAAATTTCCTTTTCTATTTATTACCAACTCGCTAAAGCACCAGAGTACAGACAGACCAGACTTCTTTAACAACCCAACATATTACAAACTATAGCGAGCTAACCAGGATCACATAAGTCAAAAAGGTAACGCGTGTGAGAAAGAGTGTAAATCACGAGGCATTCCGCTCGAGGTGTGAGGCCGGCCGATCTCGCGATAGCGCGGGCTAATTTATACGTTTTACGCGGCGACAACGCGCCTGAGCGCTTTAGGATCATTTATTACAAAGGTTGCTCCGTACTTAAATTCTGCCTCCAATACTATGTAAATTGAAAAATAATAAATGAAAATTTATATATTATCTAACCAATGTCAAATGGGTACTTTCTCAAATAAATATTGCTTAATTATAAATTCAAAATTAAATTTAAAATAAAAATCGTGTTTGTAGAACAGAGGAGTTATCGGTTATTTACGGTTCATTGATTTTAATGCATTACTCTATTAGTGTAATGCTTACGTGTAGTGTAATGGACGTAATTTTTCATACATCATCTTTCCATTTATATCATACTATCATTTGTGTATTATAAAAGACATAAATTACAAAGAGGTTCCGTTGAAAGGCAAAAGCGACGTGCTTAGGCTCGTTTGGCTCTTCATGCCAGAAAATCTGTAATCTCTGCTTAGTACTCTTGGGTGACAGGCGCGAGTGCTCAAATGGTGGACAGGCGTTCTTCATCTCTCATGATGGACTGATAGAGAATGCTATTGCAGTCTTTAGATTAAAGTAAATACAATAAAGAAAAAGTTAAAAAATATAAAACATTACCTAAATATGAATTAGGTTTACACGATTTTGATAAAGTATACAAATGACGTTATTTGATCTACTAAATGTTAACACTTTAACAAGTGAGTGTTAATAATGTTAATATTTTATTTTACACTACTTCCAGAAGAATCAAAAATTATGACAATAGTAATGTTATGTGAAATATTTATTATAAAACGAAAGAACACTCTGTGTACTAAACATGCACTGGTACAAAACTGTTATTTATTTGTACATAATTCGTTTATTGTTTTATCTGACTTAATATTTACGGTCGTGGACTCGGGATCGTCTTGTCGCGTCCCGCTCCCGAGTCCCCACAGAATAAATTTTCAAATTTATCGTCCGCCATATTTGTGTTCGGCTATCGTTGATAATTCGAGGGATACCTACCTATTGGTGTGATTTTAATTCGATGCGTACGTTTCTTGAGTCATCGCGTGAAATGTCAATTTTGTTCGTGATTTATTTTAATGGTGTTCGCACTTTTTATTGTTTTGTAGACAGGATGAGCGTGTGGCTCAGTGATTAGTGTAACTGAGTACTTATTCGGATAACTGGCGAATTCAATAAGTAATTGTTATGCCTGGATTCTATGAATGTATTAGTATTCGATTTTTCATTCATTTTGTGTGTGTCATCCTCAGGGATACTATAAATTATAATATAAACGCATCATATCTTTCAGCCTAAATTCGACAATAAGAGTTTACGTGACATTATTCTCACGTCCCTCGTGAACTACGCATGCTTAACTTACTTTGCAAATTTCCAGCGACATAAGACCTTTTGAAATCGTTTTATACTTACAATTTAAGACGCGCAATCAAGAGAGACATCTTGCTCGATAAATCGCATCGTGTTCGGCTATCAACTCGAACGAATTTGTTTTATTGGTGTTATCTCTGGGTGGCTTTATGTATCGACGCTTTGTCTTTCTTGTCACTTTTTTTATTATTACATTTAAAGACAAAAATACGCGTCGTGTTTGTCCTTAATTTATTATTAATATTAATGCCATCGTTGTATTATTTATCAAAGCAATTGATATTATAATTTATCCGAGCTATATTTTTGAGAAATGTTTCTTAAATAATAAAAACATTTATAATTATTGAATTAATATATTTTTATATGATAACAATGTTGTGCAATTTTATTAAACAAGCAAATTAACGAAATTTTTTTTTAGTAAAAATTTATATTTTTAGTTGGGAACAATTTCAATTTTATTTTAATCTTATCGCAAGTTTATTACTGCGTGTTTTTATCAGTTAGATAAGTAGCTATTGTCACTCTCATATTCGTCGCATACCTAAATTAAATTATCAACGATCGCTTGTAAACCAACCCTACGCGGTTATGATGGCCTGGTATCAGATGCCTAACGACGCACTGTCCCGTAGGTACGCCAGCGACACCGCACTGGATGTATTACGACTTTTTAATGGCCCCTAAAGATTAACGTATGAATGGGTAACATGAGATCCGACGCCGTACCACTCGGAAAACATAAACAGTTTGTCCGCGCTTATGTTTGTTGGTATCCGGACGATAAAATTCGGTGTTACTAATGGCTTACACACCTATTTGTAAATCTAGAGGTGCAGAGGTTTTTTCCAAAGAAGTTAAATAATTAATTAATAATAGTGAAAGTCATTATATTTATTGTGTGTAAGTGTTACAAAAGTTGGTCGTTGTTATGTTACTTATACTTATTAAAAAATTTAATTTTTACAGTAAAATAAATTATAACTTTATCTGAATGTTGACATTATCCATATAAATTATAATGTTATAAAATAATAATATTAATTTCGAAGATATTCTACAATTTTTTTTAATAAATTATGAATTAAATATTGTTTTGATTTGAAAATTTATTTAGTTTAATTTTCATTTTTATATAATATTTAGTAAGTTTATTGGAAATGTATATTGGCATGAATGTAGTATGGGCTACAATTTAACATTTTATTCTTGATGGCCGCAAATAAAACATGCCTTTATTTCGTGCGTTAATAATGTTGTGATTTTCTTTAATTTTTGTAACAATGTATAATCTAAGAACTTTCTATTCTGAAAACGTCTTTCAATGTAAGGTGGTTATTATAATCGAGCAGGTTCTCAATTCAAAGCTTTTAGATTACCTACGTTATAATCTAGGTTAATCAACTACTCTGTAAAGAGAGCGTAATATTATATTACTCTATGGGCGTAATGTTGAGTCAATATATGTGGCATGTTCGGCAAATCAACGCGAGTATAGAGTTAAATACAAACTGGATAAATGCGTTTCGTACTTGCGTCCCGAGGGTTCAGTACAACCACACAATATATCTCTTTTCTTCACTAAGGAAGTGCGAGACCGTCTCACACTTGTCCGGTATTTATTATATATTGCACACTATAATCACCCCAAGGTTGACACGTGTATCTATTACAGTTTTTACTATAGAACAAAAATAAAAAGTTTCTTGTATGGGGATTAATACTTAGTTTTATATTTTTTTTGTTATTATATTCGCATTAATAAAGCATATTCTGTGAAAATTACCTTTTACGGTTCAAAAGATACAGCCCTTCAAAGATAGGACAGAGGCGTGTGGACAGACAGACGACGTAGGCGTACTAAAAGGGCTCCCTACGGAACCCTTTAAACCTAATTTTTTTTCATTGTATACGGTTGAGGTTATGTTTAGACCAATAAAAATATGAACTTGAAAACTTACCCCTACGGTACAAGCGGAACTAGTGTAGAAAGACCTAAACTGTACTACTTTAAGCTTTTAACAATTTTTTTAGCATCAGGTGCAAAAATATATGAACTACGAAATGATAAGTGATTTGCATTTGCATTTAATTAATAGGTACAATATTTAGATAATACTTGGATTTACGAGTGAAAAAAAAATCAAACAAAGCAGGTGTATTTGATAAACTTAAAATGTTATTATATCTCAGTATTCTTAAATAATTACAGCGTGCACAAACCATGCAAAAAACGCTACCACATACAATTCCGTGCATTACAGCAGTGCGCGTATTAATATATACATATAAGTGTTATCAGTGCTTATTATAATCAGACTCTGACCTTTGGTTCGGTGTGGTCCAAGCTGCATCTCGGGGACGCGCCGCCGAGGTAGCTACACGGCATCAAAGTCACCATGTTTCACTCACACTCTATTTGTCAATGACACTGACAGTTTTTTGAGAGAGAAACTGTTTTAGGGCGGCCATTTTGTTATACTTTAGTTTTTGAGCGTACAATTAAACAGCGTCTTGTTCGACAGAAGATTGTTTCATAACCCATAGTCTATTTTACCTATAAAGTTAAAACGTCAAGTTAGATGTTTGTCGCATGTATGTTTGATGGCAGCTGAGACTTTTAGATCACTGTTTATTTTACTTAATATTATGAAGTTGAAAGTTTATAGATACTATTTATAGGTTTATAGGCCGCACAATCATTCCCATAGGACTGAAGAGATTTTAATTAAATTTTGGGTATTAAGTAATACGATATTAAGATTTGCGCAGTCCCAAACCACACAAAACTTAATTTTACACGGGCAAAGTCCCAGCCAATCTGTATTTAAGACCTACGTTTATTTAATATTTAAAATACTATCTATGTTTGGCTGATTAACACAATATTTCATAAGATAAATTTCGAACTCTGCCGAGTTTAACGAACATTTTTAACATTTAGGTTGTGAGTGTTAGATGGTATTTTCCTGCCGTCCGATTTTTATTTATTTATTATTATTTATTTTATTTGCGGTGATATTGTGTGGTACCAGTGTAGCATGAGTTAAACTCGCGCTTGATTATTTATAATTATATTTTTGAAGCCTCGAAGCCGTAGTTAGGGTATCTGCCTCCGAATCAAGAAAACTGAGTTCGACCTTCCTATGAGTAGGGTTACGTACCTATGAGTTTTTCAAATATGTTTGTACCTACTGTTGGCTTGACCCTAGGACAGCGACTGGCTCTCCACCAGTCGTGACAGCTTGTATCTTGTCACCATTCAAAATATAGTGTGATTTAATTAAAAAAATATATATAAATTTATTGAAATAATAATTTACTAAGGTGGGCACGAACTTTACCGCAAGTATTTAGCAACGACATTCATATAATAAAAAATTCACACCGAAGAGTAACCAGCGGTCATTCTGCTACGTCGGTGGCTAGTTATTGAGAGGCTGTTAGTCATCGCCCTAAGTTGAACAAAAAATATAAACAAAAGGGAAAAAATTATAACGCACGTTTGGTGGGACTAGAGTCACCATTTTGTTCGACGAGACATGGTAATACTATGCTAAGGTTGAGTGCAATTGATCAATAAAAACGTTGTTATTGATAGTTTGGGATGAATTATACATACTTTCTAAATTAATTAAAATAATTGTTTTGATGAAAATTCATTTTGCTAATAAGGATTATGTATATAATAGTATACATAACGTATACATAACGTATACATATATAAGAAAACTAATTACTTTATCTTTGTGCAAAAAGATACTCCAGGAAAACTGGTTTTAAAAGCAATTTTTTTGTTTGTAGTTAAACATCACAATGTAATCATCATGCAAGCCTTTAGGAGAAGTATCAAAATCGGTTTAGCAGTTTTCGCATGATGCATAAACAAATAGACGAATAAAATAGAACCTTTTAATGTCTTATAATAGAAAAGATGGAAGAATGTTAAAAGTAAACTACGTCCAGTTCAAGCGACACAATTCCGCACGGAATCGACCAATTCCCGAAGAATAACTGCCAAGAATATTATCAATTTTTTATAATCTAGACAGAGGTTACAGACTTCCATAGGGCACGATACAGTCTAGCCGAAACGGAAAGCCACAACTCACCGGAAGAAAAACGTGACAAGGTTAGCTCCAGGCGATTGAAATTTTCAAGGTCCCTTTTTTATTTAATATGATTTATATACCTAATGCAGTAATAATAATATATGATAAGCACTCAAGCCTGTCACCATTGCAGAAAGCATTACGGATTTCGATTTGGCACGACTTAACGTAGCCAAACGAGCTTCCGTCGCTCCGGGAGATAGAACATGATAGTTGGCGAGCTTCGTCGCCGAGCTCACTCTCGGATATTGCCATTAGATTTTCATGGGTTTTGCCTTAGTCGCTTCTTACGTCACCCACGGAAAGAAAGGAGGTAGCAAATTCTTGCAACATTACCACACGGCTTAATTAATCTAATTGTCTAAATTGTAATAGTCTGTTCTGTTTCAATTAAATACAAATCGCCTGTGTATAATAACTTAAACTTTCAGGCATTGCGTTTACAAAATGTCTAAAAATTTCCAAATCTTGTTTGGTATCCCTATGTGGGACCACCCACATGGTTCCGTCAAAGTCAAATGTCGAACCAAGAACGTGTTCATCAAGTTGTCAAATCGAGTTTGACGTAATCGAGAATATGTTTTTTATAATATTTTTTATCCCATCCTACTAGCTTCTGTGCCTTTAATATAATTCCGAATTCCGCTGACTGTTCCTTTGAAACTATTTGACTGTTACATTAGGATCTTTCCTATCTTCCCTTAACTCTTCACGTCATAACGTGCAACATACATGCAACGTTATGGTATGCAAAATAAGGATTGGTTTCGTTGGCAAAATTTATAGATAGAATTGTGTAATATTTCTACAATTATAACACTTTTGAACTTTCTTGTTAGTTATCATTGTAGATTTTAGTCAAATAAAACTTAGGTAGGACTTCTAATTAGTAAAAGACGGACGCGTGTATACTTTAATTGAAACGGTTAGATGATTTTAAAGCTAGTCATGGAATTACGAAGGATTAGGAATGTTACCAGTTACCTCCGCCAGTTTCTACATTAGGCAGTTTACAGACGAAACGTTATTTTAAATTTACATTATCTAAATCCTGCTGCCATTTAGAATGAGCAGTACTTACATTCTAACGACAAATGTTAAGGCTTTCATAATATGTTTTTTGTTTGTTAACGTGGTAGAACCAAGCGGCGGGTTCTTTTGATAACTATTACAGCTCAGCAGCTGTTGAATGGGCCGGCTCGACCGGGGTAGGGCCACGGCATCGCAGAATACCGGAGTGAAGTAGAGGCGTCTTGTGCCTATGCGTTTCGTTCGGTGAGTTAGGTAACCGTAGGCCCATCTTCCCCTCTCAAAAATACTCTTAAAGGCAGCTAATGCACCTGCAGCTCCTGTGGTGGTATTGCAGATGTACGTGGGCGTCGGTAATCACTTACCTTCAGATTTTCCGCGTGCTTGTTTGCCCCTTTTCACTTTATTATTAAGTCAAGAATTTTTCAAGGTTATGTCATGGAATTATATAGCTAACCGATTCTACCTTTTTTTTCTTCAAGTTTCAGCGTTCATAAATCGCCTAGTACACACCGGCCTTAATTAAATTATTTAAATATTGTAGCATAAACAGGGCCAGGTTTTTTTTTCTTAAAACCCGGCGGGGGGTTGAACAGTAGCGTCGGCTTCATGCGGTGCTCCGTGGTGGCGTTGCCACTGTGATAGTGACCATTGACTTATCCCGAACTGTGAATAATAAGTAGATTTAATGTTTAGTTTGACGTAAGTATGATTATTAATGTTACTTTAGTTGGTTATTACATAGTGTAATTGAAAAGAATTAAATAATTTTATTAGTTATGGATAATTTCTTGAATTCGAAGAATAATATATTTTGTAGATTATAATGAAAAAATAAATTGTTATCAAAAACAACTCACGGCAACGCGAAACTCTTTGAATCATAAGTCGATGACACAGGGATAATAATATATTAAAGACAGCAGTTTAGAAAAATGCTTATCAAAAAGCAAAACATTACTCGTATAAATATAGTTCTTTCTGTACAAAGCGAATGTCCTCAATTTTATATTAAAACTGGCTATCTTGAAATAAAAAAAAAGATATCTTGCCTTTCCCATGCAGACGCAACGGGGGGCAAACGCTTCGTCGTTCCAACTATACGTATTCATAGTTGATAAAGTGTTAGAAGTGACTTAAGTGTAAAGTTATACGGTTTAATTTAACACTTGAAATATTTTCGTAATAGTATAATATATATTTGTATTTGATGTTCTATAACCTATAAGACACAGATTTTAATGAGCATTAAAACAGCGGCGATTATTTATTTAACAGTTGACACGGATACCCTTGATGGAAAGAAATCAAGTTGGGCCTTGTACGTTATGTAATATTATAAAATACATGAATCCAATTACGATGTGATCTTTTGGTTTTAACGGAAGAAGTTTTTAACGGCGCTGGATATCTTTGGTAGTCTGCGCAAAGTCTGTGGATATCCTAGGCAACGAGACCGGGGGCGAGTTGAATGTATTAAAATGACATACACACGGAGCTGCAACGAGAACAGACCAAAAGAAGACAAAACTTTTTTTTATTTAATTTAGGCTTTTGGAAGCTTCAATAAATCCAAATATGATGTGATGTCACAAAATCCGAGCGGCAGAATCCAATTCTCTCAGACTAGTGATGGGAAGGAGAATCACTAATGGGGGTGTAACGGCACCGCGCTGATCAACCCGTTTGCCCAGCGTGATGATTACGGTCAAACCTTTCAAGAAATACTTGTTCTCATTCGATGGCACTTCTTTGGAAAACCCTATGTTCAGCCATGGACTTGAAAAGCCTGATAAAAATAAAGAAGATGAATAAAATTTATTTTAATCAAAATTTTATTTATTCTCAAAAGCGAAGTGAAAATCTTAAAAAAAAAAGACACAGCGGCCGCATGCATAAGCGTACCGTACGTTTATATAAACCGGGTTTCTTTAAATTATGTAGATTTATATAAATATTATTTAATTTGAAGTAACTTATTTCTGGGCTGATTCAACACAAAAACTTTCGCGAAATATTTCGTATGCATTAAACTTGTTTAATTTAAATTTAAAATAAAATAAAAGTTGTATGCGAACGGTGTGGTGTAGGGACGTCGCGCCGCCTCTGCGAATCGATAATGTAATACTATTTACGATCGAATTAAAATCAATTACTTGTAGCATTCTGAATGAAGGCGCGTTTACCATTAAATTATTGGTATTGAAATACACACAGCTAGATTTCTATCATTCTATCAATAATTAAATTCATAAAAACACATTGATTCGATATACGCATTTAATAAATTCCACATCATTCTATATGCTCATTATGTTCTGATTTATTAGAACTAAACTTTGAAACTTGTTTACCTTTATTCTTCGTTCGTTCATTAATGCCTTTTAATCTCATGACAAAGTCCGGGAGCAAACCTGACGGCGAGCCTCACCTCCCATCACTTTCTATAGCCCGTATGGGCGAAAACTGGGTTACGGAAACCCATTTGGCTACTATTTGTTGTGCCAAATCGAAATCCGCAATATTGCCTACCCCTATGGGTAACAGACGTGACCTACATAAATATTTCAAATTAAAAAAAATTGTTGCTTTATGATAGGGAAAGAATTTTTGTAATCGTCTACATATGATGTCCTTTCATTAAATACATTCATAAATATTTTGGTTAAATCAATTTTCCAGGTAGTTAAGAAAGAATTTATAATGTAATATCGTAAGCAAGTGTAAAGAGACACTAAACGAGGCACGAATAAGTAGATTCCGATTGGTGGCATCGACAAAACTGTCTTGCGATAACATCGAAAACTCGCCACGTTAGGCATAAATTAATCGATTTTAATCGAAGACAGCATCACCAAATTACTTGTAATCGGATTAAATGTTTTTTTTTTTCAAGATTGCGGGTACAAGCCGAATATTATTGTATGATATAAATTCTAGATATTAGTATTTTCTGTCAAATGCTGTAAATTCAGATTCAATAATAAGGAATTAACTAATGTGTAGGAGATGTGGGTATTTGGTTAAAGACAAAGCTGGTATATTACACCCTGCTATCTTAGGGTAGCTATAAATGTCGAAACATTGACCGCGATATTTGGAATGATAAAGAATATAAACTCCATTTATACAGAAACTTTGATCACAGAAACAAAAACTGAAACTAAAACCTAAACTTAATTAAATTACCATGACAAACACAAACCGGGATGAACGGGATATTTTAGCCCAACGCTTTAAACTGGAATATGTTCCGGTATTCCGGGTCGTATTCATTTGACAGAACTATTAGCTAGTCTAAAGAATCAGATACTGGTAAACGACAGATGACGAACAATTTATACAAACTTTTATGTACTAGGAAAGCCTAATGTTCTTAGAAAGTCTGTAGGGTGATAATATAAAGGGAAACAGTAATCTGTAGGTATGTGTGAAAATTTATAGATCAAAAAATCATTCTATAATATTTAAGGATCATTGTAGTGATAATAAACTTGGTATAAACTTTATGTGAAAATACTACTTAACATTTTGAAATTAGCATTAATAAATTTTCGGCTATGAGGCTCTCATCCAAGTGAAGATCCATATACTTTGCCGACTCCTATAAGGACTGCTTTATAGAAAAAAAAAACAAGTAAAATTAAGAAATTTGAAAACCTTGTGAACAATAGGAAGTTTAAGCTAAACATTATTCGTCTATTTCAGTAGTAGTCTTATTTTCAAGTTCACGATCGTTCCCACCGTTTAATAAGACAAAAAATATTTTTTTTCTTGAGTATGTAAATTGGAAGCTCAAATTACCAGGACCACATAACCACAAATTACTTACCGTATTCAGTTATTAGTCATCGGAAAGCAATTTATCAATTGCGCACAGGTCTCATTAGTCTGACTATAATACAAACTAGTTTAGAGAACCAAGTGTTAAACTGTCAACTGCAATGCGGTTTCGGTCGTCTCGATTGATTCAAATGGACTTAATTGACAGGAATTTAAGATTTTTCTTACCAAGACTGCATAAGTAGTAATGAGTGAGAATGTATGTACACCGCAACCAAGGTTACAACGGAATCTATACAGATCGTGCATTAATCAATGATTATTACCTGCTTACTAAGGTTCGTCGATTAATGTTAGTTGTGAAAATAATTATATTTTTTATATATGTGTGTCATTTGCATAAATGGCATTAACACATAAGAAAAGATTGGTGGGAGAGGAGGAGCACCACGTGCATAGTCGTAAGTGGCGCAAATATAAGTATCTGTGAGAAGACATTATGCATTTGTGCCATTTCTGATGGTACCACTACGTAACAAGTAAAAGTCCTTTATGAACATTTTAATTATTTTCATGATTTTTGAATATAATTATTATATTGATTCGGTAAATATAGAAAATTTTTAAAAAAGATGTTTTTGGCGCGAACGCGAAATTAGTTGTCTTATTTAGTTTTGTTATATCTGTGTATTTCGAGTTTTGACGACAGTGTATATACCGCAAGTGTTGAAAATTTAAAATTAAAAATCAAGAACAAAACTTGCATTTTTAGATTATAGAAGCGAATCAGAACCAATAGCGAGCAGTCCAATAATTTCTTCAGTGTAAACATTTATTGTCGATATTTCAATCATCGAAATTGCAGTCTGACGTTAGACTAATAAAAAAAATTTGCCCTGTGGTGGCGGCGTAAGCGATCTGGCATCTCCATTTTTCCCCTGGTAAGAGGTGACTAAGGGAAAGGCCTTGAAAATCTCATGGCAATCTCCTGGTGCCAAACCGATAACAATGCTTACAACTCGTCACGTTCTGTCTCCAGGAGAGGTGAAAAATTCGTTGCGATAGATCGCATAGCTACATTTCATGCGTAATGGAAAAGCTATAAACAGTTGCTATAACGAAGTTCCGAGTCAAAAGGTACTTTTTAAACTTTTGTGTCTAATTATATTAAGAATGTTGGAAAATTAAAGTTTTAATTTAAATTCATTTATTAAATAAAACGTCCAGGACAAAGATAATGAGTAAAGGAAGATTATTGCGTACTGCAATAATTAAGGTGGGAAGGACTGTCGGTAGAGTTTGATGTTATTGCATAATATATTGGACTTTGTTTCCTTGGTTGTTTACCAATATTAATTTAGAAAAAACTAACACATGGTACATGCTGGCAGCTTTTCAGAATTAGTCTGTAATGTTAGAAATACTGATGAACTTGAATTTTACAAGTTCTTACAATTTAGGTACTCGATTTTACGATTACGTCGAAATTTGTTCATCAAATAAATCCTTTCCTGTCATCAGTAATCATCACCGTAGCAAGCAGCACCGTAGTTGGAGATGCCGTCGCTCTATCTAGGTAGGGGTATCATCCTGTAGATAATACCGTCATTACGATACAAAGCATTACCATGATGTGTGTAAGAATCTGCCACCTGTCTCATCCCGTTGATGACGCAAGAGGCGATTAAGGGAATCGCTTTGAAACCTCATGGCAGTCTCCGCAAACAAAACTCGTTGACGAGGCTGGCCACCAGCAGCCCGTTTTGAATACGTTAGCGATGTCAAATATAGTTAAACATAAATTAGAGTTTTTTGAAATTCCTAATTGATTGAAAAATAGAACACTGACCAATAATTTTCTCAGTGTAAACATTTATTGTCGATATTTCAATCATCGAAATTGCAGTCTGACGTTAGACTAATAAAAAAAATTTGCCCTGTGGTGGCGGCGTAAGCGATCTGGCATCTCCATTTTTCCCCTGGTAAGAGGTGACTAAGGGAAAGGCCTTGAAAATCTCATGGCAATCTCCTGGTGCCAAACCGATAACAATGCTTACAACTCGTCACGTTCTGTCTCCAGGAGAGGTGAAAAATTCGTTGCGATAGATCGCATAGCTACATTTCATGCGTAATGGAAAAGCTATAAACAGTTGCTATAACGAAGTTCCGAGTCAAAAGGTACTTTTTAAACTTTTGTGTCTAATTATATTAAGAATGTTGGAAAATTAAAGTTTTAATTTAAATTCATTTATTAAATAAAACGTCCAGGACAAAGATAATGAGTAAAGGAAGATTATTGCGTACTGCAATAATTAAGGTGGGAAGGACTGTCGGTAGAGTTTGATGTTATTGCATAATATATTGGACTTTGTTTCCTTGGTTGTTTACCAATATTAATTTAGAAAAAACTAACACATGGTACATGCTGGCAGCTTTTCAGAATTAGTCTGTAATGTTAGAAATACTGATGAACTTGAATTTTACAAGTTCTTACAATTTAGGTACTCGATTTTACGATTACGTCGAAATTTGTTCATCAAATAAATCCTTTCCTGTCATCAGTAATCATCACCGTAGCAAGCAGCACCGTAGTTGGAGATGCCGTCGCTCTATCTAGGTAGGGGTATCATCCTGTAGATAATACCGTCATTACGATACAAAGCATTACCATGATGTGTGTAAGAATCTGCCACCTGTCTCATCCCGTTGATGACGCAAGAGGCGATTAAGGGAATCGCTTTGAAACCTCATGGCAGTCTCCGCAAACAAAACTCGTTGACGAGGCTGGTCTCCTGCTGGGCGTTGAATTCTAAGTTATTTAATTAAATTAGTAGATAAATGCTAATTAAGTTTCATTTATTTAATAAATGTTAATATAAATTATGCGAAAAGAGTGACAATTTGTATTTGATTCTTCAGCACCATCGAATATATTTAATAAGCTTCGAAAACAACTATTATATTAATAAACCTAAAAGGCTTGTAGATTTTTTTAAACGATGGAGTGACGAATGTCCTTACAGTTCACCTGGTGGTAAGTGTCTCCTGCAACTCATGGACAACCACAATCGAAGAAGTTTACAGAAGCGTCAGTTCTTAATCCTCAGGTGGATTCTGGATCTTTATTTCCTTCTGACCGGAAGACAACAGGCAAGAAAAGGTGAACCACTAGGCGGTAGGGCACTTTTTCTTCCCGTTTATCGCTTTAATATTAAAATATTCAAGATAGGTATATTAAAGTATGATATTTATTAAATAAAAACGTCCAGGACAAAGATAATGAGTAAAGGAAGATTATTGCGTACTGCAAATAAGCAAAAAAGCCGTGGTGGCCAAGTGGTCAGGACGCTCACTTTAGTTTCATAGAGCGCGAGTGACCTGGGTTCGATCCCCGGTGCGGGCACCGCTAAAATTGTTAATAGCAATTTTAAGGTCTGTATTTACCACGTGCTCGGCGGTGAAGGAAAACATCGTGAGGAAACCTGCATGTCTGAGAAATAATAAAAATATTATTTCGAAGATATGTGAAGCCCGCCAACCCGCACTGGACCAGCGTGGGGGGCTCCCGGCTCCTAAACCCTCACTGATACTCATATTTGAGAAGGAGGCCTTTGCCCAGCAGTGGGCACTTATAGGCTGCTACTTTATTGCGTACTGCAATAATTAAGGTGGGAAGGACTGTCGGTAGAGTTTGATGTTATTGCATAATATATTGGACTTTGTTTCCTTGGTTGTTTACCAATATTAATTTAGAAAAAACTAACACATGGTACATGCTGGCAGCTTTTCAGAATTAGTCTGTAATGTTAGAAATACTGATGAACTTGAATTTTACAAGTTCTTACAATTTAGGTACTCGATTTTACGATTACGTCGAAATTTGTTCATCAAATAAATCCTTTCCTGTCATCAGTAATCATCACCGTAGCAAGCAGCACCGTAGTTGGAGATGCCGTCGCTCTATCTAGGTAGGGGTATCATCCTGTAGATAATACCGTCATTACGATACAAAGCATTACCATGATGTGTGTAAGAATCTGCCACCTGTCTCATCCCGTTGATGACGCAAGAGGCGATTAAGGGAATCGCTTTGAAACCTCATGGCAGTCTCCGCAAACAAAACTCGTTGACGAGGCTGGCCACCAGCAGCCCGTTTTGAATACGTTAGCGATGTCAAATATAGTTAAACATAAATTAGAGTTTTTTTTTGAAATTCCTAATTGATTGAAAAATAGAACACTGACCAATAATTTTCTCAAATTGTTGCGCTTAAATCTAATAAATAGGCATTGATAATCCCGCCGAAAATCGCAACGTGTAGCAGCTGCGAATTTCGAATAACGAACATCCGTAGTGTCCTATCTCCTTCCCTCGCCCCGCCCAGGTCGGTACACGCCCCTTCCGCCCGCCAAACTCAATTGAATTTCGAACAATCCTCCACGCTATTCTCTCTAGGATCAATATTCAAGCAATTCTGACCTTTACAGTTATCTTAATAAATACAGATTCACTACGTAGTCATTGATGACTTGTTACGTTTTTTCATTCCATTAGTTAAATTTTAACAATGCGTTCAGCGTTGCTCCTTTGTTGCTTTTTACATTGAATCCTGGTTTAATAAATATCAAACCTGTTTGATAAAATGAGCAAAATAATTTTTGGAGTAAAGTAATAAGTTTTTTTTATTCGTGTAACTTTAAGATAGATCAGTTTTTGTTTGGAGAGAATTTCACAAATGTTTTACATGATTATTATTGCAATTGAATAATTAATATTTAAATAATTGTTACCGTAATTTAATGGCAACTTTGAAGGGGACGGTTTTCATGTGATGTGATTTTTAAATGCTAAATAAGATTATATGTAAATCAATTTAGACTTTATTAATTTTGCCGTATGTTTGCGGATTTAGTTTTATTTTTAGTTTAGTTTTGTTTCCATAGTTTTTAAATACTTGTAGAAGCAGGTGATGCGCTTCTATTAATTGGACGACTTAGAGCGAGTGCAGTTTCTTCCTCAATACGGTATCCACCGTATCCGGTTTGACCTTGATGTTCCACGGGCACTTTAAGCACTTTGTGCCGACCAGTCCCCTTTCTCTTATTGCACAGATTACCTTTCCTTCTTCTCCTTTACTTCTTCCCTTTCTTATCTCCCTGGTCTTCCTCTTCCGTTCACTTCCTCTTTCCGTTCCGAGAAGCTATTTCGACCATCTTTTATTTTCTAAAATTTCAGAATATTATGGAATATTTTTTTTTCATAAAAAAATAAGCTTATTTTCTAACCAGTGTAAAGCCAAGTTTGTTTACCTACCCTTTAGAAAGTAACACGTTCCTCTATAGTTTCGTTAACCTCGAATGGAAATTTATAAAGTAGGTTTTTTCTAGATATATCAATCGATAGATGACAAGACGTTAACTAGTGTTCAAAAAAGATTATTTTTAGTGTAACTGATATAGTATTTAAATTATAATGAACATAGATACCTAATTATAATTTAAATAAAGCTACTACGCTACTGCCCGGCGAAATAACTATTCAATACCATCCATAGTGCTCTTAGAAATTCTATGTACCGACCTGCATTGGTTACAACGGGCGTGTGCTCATCGTGATGCTGAAGTCGCCGGTCTATATTGAAATTTTGTCAATTTCTTAAAAAAACTTGTACATTCATTAATTCCAGCTGTAGCAACTTTGAGGAGGAGATTTAATTTGTTTAATTTTTAGGCAGAGTAGCGTCATTGAAAACATTTAATCTGAAAAGTATTGTTAAAATCTTGCTAGTTTGAAGTTTGTGAAATAAAGATTGTGATATATATTGGACTTGAAATTCCAAGTTCAAATTAATATCATATTTAAGCTTCCTATGCTTTTAAAATCTTTTTTTTATTTTTTTCCAGGTCGATTGTTTTTCTTTAATATCGCTGCTTCCATGGCTATCGAAAAATGATATACTGAAGGACAACAAGAAAAAGCTAATTAAGGCGAATTAATTTGTTGAATTGGCAAATAAATATGTGGTACCTGAATCGAATTGTCATTTATGATGATAAGTGGAACCTGCATAGATAATCAGAAACGTTCTTCGCTTTGGTTGGGCTAACAGGTGGCAGCCAAACCAAAATGTCTTAAACACGTATTGAGTAAAAAGAAGCAGCTTTTGGCTGTATGGTGGATCTGTGCTTATATTTTATATGTATATATATCTCATTACAATTTCTAGAGTACTAGCCCAACATTAACTGCTAAGCTGTAGTACTGTCAAGGATTGTAAACGCTGATAGTGACAAGCCTGCTATGAAACTACCGAGACTTGTCAATTGCTCTAGTCAACCACTTCGCCACGACTACATTCGTCGATTGAAACAACCGAGACTTGTCAATTGCTCTAGTCAACCACTTCGCCACGACTACATTCGTCGAATGAAACAACCGAGACTTGTCAATTGCTCTAGTCAACCACTTCGCCACGACTACATTCGTTGATTCATTGCACAACGGACTATCTCAAAACTACAGGAGCTTCGGTTAGGAACTGCCGTCAGACCTTAATCCCATTGATTATCGTTTTTGGAATTTGGTTTACTTTTTAAAAATTTCAACTCCGATAAGGTCATACATCCCGTACTTTCATTAAAATGCCAAAACTACAACTATAATACTGGACACTAATTAAAATATACTAGTTTTCATAAAAAAAAAATTCTATATTGAAACGGCAACCTAAAATATTATTATTCATTTCCTACATAATTTTTCTGCTGAGATGGACTCAACTTGTGATTAAATAATACTTATTTATGTACGTATTAAGAAAATTGAGAAAAGTGTACTTTCAAATAGTCTTTTGATAGATTTGTTTACATAAAATTCATAAGTAGTGAGGATGTAATTAAAAAGAAAGAGGGTGGTAGATATACCACCATTACACGCCACTCTTACGTTTTAAACAATAGTTTAGTGTGATGTTAGTTTTTTAAGTCAAACTAGCCTGTTTACGGTATAGTGGCTTCCTCGTTTACCAGGACATTAGGAGCAACAAACAGGTGAATTTAGTTAAAACATAGAAATGTATTCACAGTTGGAAATAGTAAACTAAGCAATCATAACTAGCAAGACGTTGCATAAAAATAGGGATGACAAGAAGAAATAATAAATTTTTCCTTTAATTCATTTATTTAATAAATAAAACATTTTTGTGACGTATTGATGTCACTAAAATGTATTATTAGATTATTTATTTAGTATAATTAGACTATATTCTATATAGAATGGCTGGTAGTAATACGTGGCTTACCCATAATATTATCTAAGCCTTCTTAATCACACATTCATGGAATTAATACGTAATCTTTTCACAAATACGAATGTAAAAAGTTTTTAAGGTAATGGATACACACAGATGCATGCTTTGAATCACAGAAAGTAGTGTATGTGTGTATCAACCCTATGTGAAAGTGATGTTTATATTTCGTGTCTGTATCGGGAATAGACGACACCTTATATGCTATACGCGCCTGGTGGTCGCGATACGCCAATTGCGATGATGTCATCATTTCGTAACGGCGTCATGTAGAAAACAATTTGTGTGCGTATGTGTTTGAATGTGCGCTGTTTTTGGATTACAAAGCCATCGCCGTCCCTGATCATGTTCCGTTTATTTTGCAACATTCGTATGTCGGTAACTTATTGTAGGTAAACATAGTTCCATTTATGATGTCCTGATTAGCAAGATTTAAAGAAGTTAGTATGTTAACCAAAAAAGGTTTGTTTTGTTAATAAAATACTATTTTGTTGAATTATTATTAAATAGAAGAATATAAGAAAACATCAAATACTTAAAAATAATAAGATTTAATAAAGTACTAGGCTTTGTTAAAACCAATTTCAAATTCATATCTGGTAAGCTTATCTTATCTTATCTTCATATATATCATATTCATTAATTGCTTTTCATTAAAATAAAGAAAAAACAGGTATTATTATTATGTGGCTGTTAAAATTACACTTTTCTGTTTCCTATTATCATCTTTGGGAACTATTATATATTTTTATTGTTAATTTAATCATGGTCGTCATAGCGTTCATCTAATAAATAACCTCGCAGGAGACAAAGAATAACTCATAACAGAAAAGACTTTATTTCATCCGACTAATTTTGAGTTAATCCAAATATAATCTAGTTTTTATAAAAAGATCGAGATAGGAAACGTGAATGTTCTAACAAAAAGTTGTCGATCCCTGAATGCGTCAGAATCAGATGTGAAAGATAACCGGCGTGCACGTTGAAAGGACCCCTGATTGTTATCTACAGTGCGCGACTCTTACACATTTTTGGGTGCCTGGTACATTGTATGAATATAAAATAAAGTGTTATACGTCATTTTTGTTGTTGCCTCCATCAAATGATACATCACTACCAGAAAAGCATAACCTAGGAACAATGGATCAGAAACAAATAGCCAAATTATGACAAGTGTCCAAGTTTTAAAAACTATCAAGCAAGTTGTAAATTAAACATTTCTTGGCCAGAAGAATATGGATTAAAATTATTGGAAAGTTGTTGTCGAATATTTTGATATACGTGTATAAAAGTTGTTCTTACCTACGACATTACATAACAGTTGTGTTAGTGTTAACATAGTATTAATTTATATCTTCAAAACGCAATAAAACCCTCTAGGGATGAGATTACAACTCCGAATGAAATTTTTGACTATCTGGAATTGACGGTTAAAATTTTTTTTCGTATTTTGTATACAAATTCAAGATTTTTTATCATAGTAGGTAGTGACAAAATGACATTGTTGTAGAAATTTTGGGAATTTTTATCAAAAAAACTGCGACAAGTAGTTTTGACAGTTCTCTCTTGATGTTAACCTAACACTACCTAAAGAATTCTGAAGAGGCCGAAACAGGAGAATATAATATAATTTCGCGGCATGTGTCACATTTTTCGTTATTTTGTAATAAAACTTAAAAATGTATCAATTTCTTCGTTAGATTCACTCATTTTGGCGGACAGAAATCAATAGAAAAATGGCGGGAAACCGTTTTTACTTTTAATTTATCTATTTTTAAAATGACTTCTATTCAGTGGTATCAAAAACAGCCTTATACAAACAGTACAAGCAAAGTCATTTTAAAGCAGCTTTTTACTTATAAAAACGAAAAGTTATTGTCAAAGATGCTTTAGCTTTGACAATTACTATTGCACTGATTTTGATCCGGTTTTTCGCTGCTTGGAAGCTTATGTTGCAAATTAAAAACTCCCAGAAATTACCGAGATCTACAAAAACGGGATTTATACACAAAAAATATAAATATAAATATATATATCATATAAAAATATGAAATAGTATTGTATTATTTATTCAACATCGAATGTTAAAAAACTGATAATTATAATATAATGAAGGAAAAATAGTGGCATTGACTTGGATTGGATATGGGATTCACACACAAAAACAATACAACGATTTAAGTGTCATTATTGCAATTACTATTCGGATGGTATATTCGAGTACATTTATTAAAAAACAACTATATAAATAAAACTACGTATGTATGAAAGTTCGCCAATGAAATCGCGGGCAAACGCCAGGTTTTTGTTATATATATTTTTTCTCTTTCTACAATTTTGTCTTGTTCCCTAATTTTCTTCCGTACTAGGCTGATACAATAAGTACCCACTCGAGACTAAATATCGTTCTTTCAAGAACGGATGTGTTTGTTTAAACTCGTCGGTATTTACGTTCATTTATTTCGTGAGTAATCACTGTAAACATTATTTTTAATTTGACGGTTCCGTTCTGTATTGCCCACCTACATACACGAAATGTTACCAAAGATTGTTTTGTATTTTGTGTAACATATTTATTTTCAGTATATATTTATGAAAGTTTATTTTCTGATGGAACCAGGGTAGAGAGCCCCCCGCAACTATAATATACGATACGTCGATTCGACAGGGGAAGTACCCAATTACTATTAATTCGTTCTTCCACCTTAGACCTCATAAGTTCACTATATAAGTAATGAACTGAGATTGTGACTTAGTACTACAAGAATGTCAAACTGTTGAACAGGTATTGCTTTATCGAGAGCTCGTCTGCTACTGGTTACAATTTAATTTCGGTATCAAAAGTGTGTTGTACATATGATTAGAGATGTTGCTTTAAATATCACATGAATAAATTGCGTGCATACATTTCTTGAGACAGTCGATGCTAAAGCTGTTTCCACAACGACCTCCCCAGTAACAATACCGGCTGCTGAGTTACTTAAATAATGTCCTTATCTTAAGAAATAAGTATTATATAACGCTTTTGTGGTAAGGTATGTGGTATGATAATATGGTGAGGCAAGGTACGGTAGTTGGTTTCAACAAGGTATTATAGGTAATCCGACTTAAGAATACATAATAGGATATAGTATAGAAATGAAAATTAGTTGCCATGCAATAGTATTATCTTATGTAGTAAAATATTGCCAACGTCTTTTTCGCTTTTTGTGATGCGTAAGCTACTGGAAATTATTATTATTATTAAGTTTAAAACATTTGAAAAAAGGAACGCTTATCATTAAAGTAATGGCCTTCTTTATGTATATATTATAAAAGTAGAATACACACAGGTACACTTAAACTTTGCCAAATCTGTCAAAATCTTCTCCTTCGAGGCTTTAATATGCAACTGCTGGTCTCCCTTAAGAAAGAAGGATTTTCTGCAACCATAACGCCTGACCGATCCATTTACCATCAATTACTAGGCGGGGAGTATCTGCATTTATACCTGAGATGTTTCTGCCATATCTATTAACAATCAAGAATTTATTGAGTTGCTTAATCAGCCATACATTGGATTTTTTTTTTCTAGATCCCATAGACGACTTTTACTACAACCGCGGATCTATATTCGGCCTAAGCTGTTCATGCCACCGGCCCAACTCTTTTATCCGTGGGATGTTTATCGTTTAGCACTTATTTCCTTAACTCGCCATGGGCACATTTCCCGCGTGAAATTTAAAAAAATGCATTTAAATAGTCAATAGCCCTAGCTGGACATAGACCACTCAGAAGTATGTATTTCCCAAGTTTATTAGAAGGGAATACCAGATGCTGATTGAGATAGGAGAATGAAGATGAAGGACTATATTGGGTTTTAATTCTTACATTACTCGACGTGTTCAGTGTACTATATCTATTCGGACAGGCAAGCAATCTTCTTGTTTATTTATTTCTAAATGTTAAGAAAACCCTTCTCATGCCTGCACTTTCTTGGAGAAGCATAGATTCTGCAATGGATTTCAATAGGCAGATGAAGAAGTATATTTGTGTCAATGGCCGTGATTTGTTTTCAAAATAAAATTCGAATATATACTAAAGAACATGTATTTTAATAGAATTCGCTTTTCATTACATAAACTTTAGCTTTTCATTCAAGAGCGGTTTTGAATCATAGAATCACTTTTGAAGCATTTCAGCAAACGTTGAACGCGTTCCCCTTTTTTTTTTGCTTTTTTGAATATGGAATTCGTGCTCACAACACCCGCATTGTGCGCGTGCGCCGGCTCCGGCACTTCCAAGAATGATTTCGTTGAGCGTACGATAGAGATAGGTATACGCACAAAGTAAGAGTGCGAGGGAGAGAACAGGTGATATTAATTTTGTTTTTCTTTTCGTTAATCTGTGGCCACATGTGGCGATTGTTCTCGGACCTTATGGTCATTCGCTGCGATGTGTCCCGCTCGTTTATTTTGTCGTGAATAGTGAAGCGCTGTAAGTTATGATTGATCGTGAAATGAATTTTGCTCTCATGTAATTCACAATCAAACTGTTCATATGTCATAGTTTCTGACCGCTTTTGACTAAAATGTGTAACTATTTTCTTTAAAGACGTATCAGAATAAGTACCCAAAAATGGTATTTCATTATTGTATTTTAAATATAAAAGTACTATGTATTTAAAACTCAGTATATCATGAAATTATAAATATAACATTTAAAGTTATAAACTATTGCAGTATTTTTAAACTTACTAGGGAGGTTAAATCAACTTTTTGTCTTAAACATGTTATTAAACATTTTTAACGCACGACCAATGTAAAATAATGTCCCATCACTAGAGAGGTACGTTTTGGGACATGGTTAGTGAACTTTCCGTGGTGTTATTTTAATTAATATGTTGTTTTTACTATGGGATAACATGTGATGGAATTTGATAGAAGATAAGAAGAATTAGATGTGGGAATTGTGATACACACTATTCTTAAAAAAATATTAAATATTATAGTAATAAAAATACAATGTAGCTGATTTATCACAGAAACATTATCTATAAATCCTTTCAGTCGTAATGGTCACACATAATATTAATGTTGTGTACTTATTATAGGTACTTGGAAGAACTACATTTAAAACGTCATGGTGTTTATAATTGATATGTTCTAGGATAAACTCCCGGTTTACCATCAATAGATAAATAGGATTATGGCACGCGATCGATGGCTTCGCCTAGGCAAATAAATTAAAGTAGTTTAAGAGGCACAGGGGTATGTTCCCCTAATCATTCTCACACTTGTGTACTATGATATTAAAGTGAGCCACTAGGCTACCTATCTTTATTTTTCTATTCCATCCAGGTTAATTAGGTATTTTTTAAAATTGTTTTGAACATCGACATAACACAGTGCCGTATGGTAGCCGTGTTAGTCTGCCACCACATTTGTTCCCGTGGGTGTCGTAACAGGCGACTAAGGAAAAAGCCTTTAAAATCTCGTGGCAATCGCGGGTAGCAAACCGTAACGTTCCAATCCCCCGGAGAGCCGAAAAGTGGATTGTGAAAATCTATTCGATTGCGCTCAGTCATGCCAAATAGAAATCGGTAATCTCTGCCTATCCCTTTCAATAAGAGACGAGATCTGAAATGTGTTTTTTTTAAGTATTTTTATAAAAAAATTATGAGATTGTCATCAATATGGATATTTATAGTTTAAAACAGGGCAGATTTTCTTACGCCGCAACCACACGATGACCACAGACTAACTTATTCTGTAGTAAATACAAGCACAAATAAAGTTTTTGTAATAAATTGGTAATGATAACGCGATCAGTAAGTAATCCGCTTGTCAAGTGTGCTTACCTACACTTACACATGAGTACATAGGACCGTAGAATCACACTTCGTAGAATCATCATTTAGCTTGTGGATTTCTATTTAGCACGAATCCGCGCAGCCAAACGTACTTCCAGTGTCTTTTCGTCGATAGCTGATAAAACATGCAGTGAGTGGTATGGCTCGTCGCTGATTTTGTTCCGGCAGATTGCTATGAGAGTTTCAAAGCTTTTCCCTTGGCCTCCTCACTCAACACCCACGGGACGGAAGGGTAATATCTGATGCCCCTCTAACATACACCCCTACCAAACATAGTCATTTTAACAGAATATAACATTACGAATCGGAACTCAACAGTATTTGCGCTGCGATCTAACGGCGTGTGGTAGCGGCGTAAGAATTTGCCACCCCCTTTCTTTCCGTAGAGGTCGTAAGGGGCGATTAAGGGAAAATCGCAATGGCTAATGAAAAATGTGGGAAAACCATCTCGAAGTATAGCAGACCAAAATTAAGGAGATCTATGACGGGTCAGCAGCTGTCACTGCGAGGAGCTTGGTTCATCGCGTCATTCAGATCGTCAATCCGCTTACCTAGCGAGGCGATTAGAATACATCATCTTGGAGAGGTCTGTGTCCTACAGTAGACTTTTATAAGCTGCTAAGGGTAAGGTTGGCGGCAAAAATAGATAAGGCGGTGTACCTTTTAGTTTAACGTGGTAGAGCCAAGCGGCAGCTTTTGCTGCTGCTCGTTTGGGTCGGCTCTACCGGTTTGGTACCACGGTCTCGCAGAATACCGGCGTGAAGTAGACGCATCTTGTGCTTCTCCTTTTCGTTCGGTGAGTAAGGTAACCGGAGGTCCACTCCCCCTCCCCACCCCCTCCTCATCCTCCCTCCCATCTCCCAAATACCCTTAAAGGCCGGCAACGCACCTGCAGCACCTCTGGTGTTGCAGATGTACGTGGGCGACGGTAATCACTTACCATCAGGTGCATCGCTTGCTCGTTTGCCGCCTTTCCCTTAAAAAAAAACCAACCGACACACAAAGTCACACACACACATAGAATTGTTTAAATATAACAAGCGATCAAAACGCTGTAGCAGAGATTGCGAATGATTAACATGGATATTTTATTACTAAAAAATAAATGAATATGTTTAAGGGCGCAGTGTTCAACTACTTTTGTCTACTCAATTTTATATTCATTGTTTGATTATTTCCAAAGACTGAATATTAAAAAGTACTAATTGGGCATTTAGCCCTAGCCCTCATAGAATGTCCTTTCATTGAATTTGTAACCTTATACCTCAGTCTGGAAGCAGCCGGGGCCAAAATGACGTCTTCGACATTATTTAACCTTATATTAATGAAGTGTGTACTGTCCTCTTTTTATAGGCACGAGCATACTAGTGGTTGCTAGAAACGTCAGGCAAATGTTATCGAGTCTACCGAGTAAGCTTTTACAGAGAAGTGTAACATTAAAATTAAAAAAAAACCGCAGTGTGAATCCAATTAATTTAATGATCAATTTATCTGTTTAATGTATATTAAAAAGGTAATAAAATCGATAAGAACTTGTATAGTTCATATCAAAGTTATTTATCTCATTCATAAGATGGTCTAAGAACATACGACATAGCTACGTAATATTATGAATTTATTATAATTAATACATTATTATTACTAAAATTATATGTCATTACTATAAACGAAATTAATAATTATATAATTTTTTTTAGGTATATTACATAGTATCATTATAGTATTCATTCAAATTATAGTCAAATTATTTAGGCACTAATGGGCTTTTCAATTAATAATGAATATATTTTCATTTTGTTCAGCTCATATATATATTTATATCGCTGTGACATAGAACTATTTAAAGGCTGAAGAAAAATGCGTACATTCACATTCATTGTGGGGCATACGTCTATCCAAAGAGAGCACCAACAAAAAGTTGCCATGGCTTACGTGGAAGTATAGCCCGTGCTCATCACGCCGCGGAGGCGGGTTGTTGAGCGCAGCGCGGTTATCCACACATTAGTGACGCTGCTGCACACCACTTACTAGTTCGGAAATTCAGGTTCGGAATATATCGACACTGACGACGAAGAAACTATTCAAACGAAAATTTCTCCAATCCATCACCAGTCTGGACAAGTAGCGAACAGAGGGCACTCCGTGTACTGACATTTGAAGAACAACTATACACACTCCCCTATACATCCCTTATAATATTAAATAGCTCTGATCGTTTTTAATATATGACGCTTTGATAAATTAGTAGTAGAACCTCACACTGATAATTTTATAAAATTGAATATTATTTAACATAAAATTAATAAAAAAAATTAAGGATACTCTTAAATTCAAAATTAAAGCTCCGATACTGAAAACGTGAGCCGAGTCTAAGTTTAAGATACAACGGACTGTAAAAACCTGTGAGGAAATAGGCGAAGCATTTATATCGATAGTGGATTTTCTCATCCCTACGCACCCCGACGCACGCATGAGCGAGCTAAATAATCCCGACGCGGGCCGTGGCTCGAAAACTATAAGAAATTCGCAGAACCACGTACGCCTCAGTAGGCAGCCGCTAAGTGCGCCTTTGTTCTATTTTTTAGCAACTTATTTGCACTATCTTTGTTTAATTATGGTCTGCGGCGGGTTCGGGTGGCATTTAACAAGGATCTAATTATTTGCTATGTTAGTAGCAGCTCATGTGTGATTTGCGTAAAACGCGCTCCTGTCCCTGTTACCTTTTCTTTTAATTTTGTTCAAAAGTACAATTAATTATAGGTTATTTTTATAAAGCATTACATAAATTACGTAACTCTTTTACTTACATAATAACTTTTGTTTTGGAGTATACGAGATTTATGAACAGAATCATAATCAAAATTGCGACATTCCCTTTTTGTTATCACTTCTCTGACTTGCGAATTGCCAGCAAAACACTTAAATAATAAAAACTATTAAAGGGTTTATTATTATCATATTTAATTTCCATTTCATTAATAAAATATATATGTTATTACTTTATTTCTGTATAATTCAAAACATCATACAGAATTTACTACAGATCCGTTTCATCAAAAGTTTTTTTATATTAATGTAGTTTAAAGAAAGGGCACCCCTTTTAGGTTTAGGTTAATGGGGAATATAATATCATCTTTTTCTATAAACGCCAACCCTTCTTAGTTAACGAAGGTTCTTAGTTAACACACTGTATGTGTTAACGGAAAATCTATCCGCAGTTTGCCCAAGTATAAATAAAATTTCACAGATCGAGAGCGTCACAAGTGGTACGGTTCTGCACTATCTGTCCTTCCTGACTGCTGTGCGAGGCCATACTCACCCAGGGTAGGAGCAGGGTAGTGTAGAGTATGGGTAACCCTAGAAAGATATACCTAATTGATGGCGCTTCCTTGGAAAGTCTTTTGTTCAGCAGCGGATTCAGTCAGATATACTATGCGCAGTTGACAACCTCGACTTATCACTTGGAGAAAAAATTTACCCTTTTACACCCTCTTTACACTATATAGAAAGAAAAATTGTATATCAAAAGATGGACCTAACCATGACAACTAACAATAGTGGTGCAACAGTATCACATGGTTTAGTGGTAACACCAATACGCCTGCCGAGCTCAGGTAAGTATTATAGGTTTATACTCTGCATGCGAAGCGTGCCTGCCTTTGATAACGCTTACAGGGTCTATGTGCAATAGTGAATTTGTAGACGTTGTAGAGTCCTATTCCTGAGACCTCGTTTCTGTCATATATAGTATGACAGAGATATATTTTATGTATCAAAGTGCATGGTCAATTTGTACCAACGTGTTCAGTTAATTTCATCGGTGTTCATTTTGATATAAACTCTCTAAGAGATCATAATTCTGTAATTATGATTAAACATATAATTAACAAAATCTCATCATGTACATTTACATAGACTGCATGTTTAACATACGGTTTATTTCATTGATATTGAAAAACAAAATCCCCACTAAATAATCCATCAACTCAATAATAAGCCGTTGTAACATCAATGGTAGAGTTTTACTTTTGACGTTTGTTTCATAAGTTAAATATGTAAAAAAAAACTATTAATATACCACCACCACCAGTAACACATGAGTATTGTTAATGTAACGATTGTAATTGCGTAAGAAATAATAGCATCCCTTTTATTTTCATGGGTGTCTCATACCTAAGAACAACCTTCATATATTAAGGAGCCAGCCGTATATATTATGTCTGATAGATTAAGGATTTGGTGAATTAAATATCTCAGAATATGCACAGACCAATTAAGGGGAGTAGCGTCAAAGGTGCGCGTCATCTGGTACCTGTATCTGATACCAATCTGCTGCGAGTGATGTGGCAATTACAGCTAATCCTCCCGTTGGGAAAGGCCTATGACCAGCAGTGGATTACTAACAGGTTGATGACGAAAAAGAAGAAGAAGGTTGAAACCATAAACAACAGGAGGTATTTTGCTTTCTCTGTTACACGTAGAACTTTCGTACGCGATAGAGCCAATCGGCGGCTATTATGACTGCTCGAATGTAGACCACGACCTGGCAGAATACCGACGTAAAGTAGAGGCATATTGTGGTTCTGTGTTCCGTTCAGTGAGTGAGGTAACCTGAGGCCCACTCCTTCTCCCCATCCCCCATCCTCATCCTCCCTTCCTACTCCCAAATGTCCATAAATGCCGGCAACGAACCTACAGCTTCTCTAGTGTTGCAGGTGTACGAAGGCGGCGATAATCCACCAAGTGAGCCGTTATGTAATGATAATGTAACTGATAAGGCCCTAAACTCATATCTACATAGAAAAAGTGGGTGTATGCCGATATATGTTTTTCGCACTCGCCTATCACTGATATAACTGTGGGCGTTTTATTTAATACAATTTAGTTAACAATTATCGCATGTTAGGTGTTGGATTGAAATCTATGATGAGACTGGACTGAACAGATTCTAATGAATAAAATTATTTCTTGCATTTACGCGAACAAATACACACTTGAAATGAGTCTATTATTTACTAATTACGAGTTGACTATGGCATCAGGACGTCCTACACCTCAGTCCCCCCGTGAACACGGGCTCTGTAAAGCACTCGAAATATCGGGAATATAAGAAATAAAATTAAACGCGATCAAATTCCCAAATGATAGTTATTCTAATGAAGTTAAGCTGAGATGTAGAATATATCACGGGTTCCCATGGGACACGATTTAAGGTCACATGAACAGTTAATAGTTTCTTATCAATAGGACCATAGACTAGGCAATATTATACGTTACAACAATTTATCCGAATCATACTTGACTTCAATTAAGTCGCACCTTTCTTATTAGTAAAGCAACGCATCTGAGACATTAAAAACATATTTAAACGAGATGTAAATTTTGCCCTTCCGTACTAAATCAAGCATGGTTGGCAAGAGCTTTTTTACCATTTTTTTAAAAATAGTAAAAGTAGAAAAAGTTATACGTAGTTAAATTTTAACATTTTTTATACAGCGTTAAATCATATTATGCATATTTAATATTAAGCAACCATATTTTTTGTATGGGTTTAATTTTAAATTAAAAAGAAAATAACCTCTCGGGACCGTATGCTTAATACAAGGGTGGTCGGAAGTCTAAAGATTGTAGTACTTTCGATCCACTCTTCCACTGAGCTTATTTGGGACTACATGACAGATGGTAAGCCTGTCGCCGTCTTAGGGATACTGATTTCGAAAACGAGTCCCAATAAGCGTATCAAAATGTCTCCTGATTCGTAGGACCGTCCCCGTACCAATGCCGGGTGGCGATTTTCCTGAGTCTTGTTTAATTAATTTGTAATATTTTTTATTTCTAAATAACTTCGATTAATTAGGGATTACTATAATAATAATACGATATGCTAGCGAATCGTCAATGATTGATAATCATATATACATAATCATCAGGACAGGCATATTCGAGAGCGTTGTACTATCTTAGACGGCCAATTTTAAACCACTTCATTTAGAATCTGATGTTAGTGTACCTTTGACTAGGATGGAGGACTCGCTTTCCCCAGGAGCCGCCGGGGTGGCACCGCCCTTTTACCTTTTTCTCCAATTAATCAGTTTAATACCAGGCTGGCTACTCCATATTAGTCCTCGACGCTGATAACGTCTCTGTAACCTTCTTTGATTAAAATTTGTTTCCAATTGCCGCTCGTTTGCTCGCTGTAAGATCTCTAAGAGATCTAAAATAAACCTAAATACCCAATACCATATTTGATATTTTGTTTGTGTGTTTACTTTTATTTATGTTTGTAGTACTCACGCCCGTTACCCATAGAGGTAACTAGAGATTACGGATTGCCTTTTGGCAATGCCGTAACACTAAAGGGCTTCTGGAACCCAATATTTCCATTCTCCGGGAGATAGACAGGGACGGGTGGCGAACCCCGTTACTGCGTTTGCTCCCGAATATTGCCATGAGATTTTCAAGGGTCACTAGGTGCCTCTCACTACACCCACGGGACGTAAGGGGGTGGCGGATTCATACGTCGGTACCACACGCAACATTTGACTTTAATACCTTTAAATATATAATTATCTATTTTCGATTCCGTACAAAATCTTCGTTTTGTACAAAATATAGCGACGGACTCTGATCAGCGTTCGTATAAAAATCGGAAAGTATAACAGTGGAGTGTTTATGAATTGCAAATCGTATGTTTTAGTTTTTGAATGTCTACGATGCGACGTTTCCAAAATACGCGCGAATTTTACAAACAACTGTTAAAAAGATTACAAGTGTTAACGAGTTATTACTTATATATTTAAAGATTTTAGATAATTTCGCTATAACATAGTTTTTATTGTTATTAGTGGCTTATCGATAACTATTAGAATTTTTTTCATTTTTTATTAAATTTAATTGCCTTTGTTCAGGTTTCTGTAGATTTGAGACAATTTGAAGTTTTTGCTTTTTATATAATTTTATTCGGACATCAGAAAAGTAATTCGAAACATAATCAATTTTATCATTAAGATTATTTATTTGGGGTCCTGAAAATATCAGGGGAAGTAAACATTATGTATTTGTTTTACTTTTAAAATATTACTAAGGTAAGAAGAACATTTTATAATAACAAATTAGTTAATATGTCTTTGATTCTAGAGTTTTCTTACTGAGAACAAATTTAGTATTATTGTATTATTACCTATCTAACGAAATACTGCATTCAACAGAGAAAAATAAATTCAAGATATTTTACTTATGTAAAACAGTTATTATGAGACATAAGTAACAACATTTCAAATTAGATTGCGAGAGGTCTTATTGGAAAGTTATTAAATAATCTAAGGGTAAGTATTACCTCCTGCCCGAATGTCTGCATTCCCGCTACATGTCATGGCCTATCAGCAAAACATGATCCAATAACGCATGCGTTTCAAGAATTCTACCAAAACGATCGACATGCCAATGTTTTTAATTGCCACACCACCACAAATGTTTTAAAAACTGTTAAATTTCATTCTCTATGGACACCTCACTTACCTAGGATAATATTTTTAATCAGCTACCATTTCACGATTTTTTTTACTATTACTATATTCGCGCGTCACAACACTATTGACACTTTTTTTTAAAGTTCACTGTCCACTACTGAAATTTAAAAAAGTTTTCCTAACGGATTTCTTAAGACAGTATCAATTTGGCTATGATTTAGTTTAAAACATTCGGCTTTGTTATCAAATCAGGTTTTTAATTTACCATCTGTTATGAGTCGCGAAGGAAATTAAAAAAAAAATCGGATCGGTAAACAATTGAAGAGCTAACAAAAGCAGCGCTTCGCAGCTATCCGAAGCTATACTGAAATTCTAAACCCCGACTTCGGTGTCCATGTCGAGCACCCCCCATTACTAAATTTCCAGTTGATACATAAACGTTATAAGTTTCTAATTAGTGTATTAAAGTTTAAACCTTAACACAACGAAATAGAGGATAATTTGCAATCGATTGTAATATAACTATACACGTTTACTAAAGGACGAAGCTAGCTACAAGGCTATGAGAACGTATAATTTAAAGACGGAGCTGTGGCTCCAAGCGAGCCGCTATAGTTATCTCTTTCATCCTCGCGTCAAAAGCTGTACAACTTTTCGCGATGCGTTGTTGAATTGCTCTTTTTTTGCTATTCTGTATTAAATTACGTATTATTTCGTGAATTAGATTGTACCGCGGTGTCATATTTTTGCTCCGTACCTGGCAATGTTTTTTACAGGATAGAATGGGAAGCAGGTTGTTATAAGTATTATCTAAATCATATTTCCAAGCCCTTAAATTCATGTTCACATAGACTATTTTTTTTTTCATTTATGGAACAACTATTAAAGCTGAGTAATAATTGTTAACTATCTTTGAGCCCAGTGCTATTTATAATTAAATTAAATATAATATTTACGGTAGAAATATCACTTTCTTATCCGTAGACATACCGAGGATGTTAGGTATTATTGAAAGTAGAAAAATAAGGTGTCGAGATTTAATTAAAAAAAATTTAAATACTGTTAAATGTTAATTTTGATGTACTTACACATCAAAATTAAAAAGAATAACATTATATATTTATTGGGTTATTTGAATTTCCTTTTTACTTTCGGTACCACAAAACACTTCACTTTAAAATGATCGCACATTTGGCGGACCTGAAACAAAGAAAATAAATATAAAATAAAAATTATTATTATTACGCTTCCGGCATGAGAACCGCATGAACGAAACAATAACAATGATTAGATCCAAGATTTTGGAAAATTCTATACTAAATAACTGGAATATTCTATGAGAGCTTCAAACTAGTAAGTAAGAGATATCTTTTGTGTGAAAAACAATAATAAATATGTTTATTATAGAACGCTAGAACCTTCAAAGTCTTGCTTCCATAATGCTAATATTATTTTGCTCCACATCTTCGTCAAAACAACTAGGACACAATAAACAGGTCAGAGAATGGGGATATGGTGTCTTTGTGTGCTTATAAAGAACCCAGACCTAAGATGTGCCAAATGAGAGATTGATTTACGAGAAGACTGTGCACGAGGAAAGTCCGCCACACTCCTTTTCCTTGACTACTTCTTAACTATTCCTTGACTATTCCTTATGCTCGTGGTGTACTCGGCATGGAGTGAGCTGCGCAGAGATATCGCCTTGTTACTGGGGGATGACAACTGCGCTTAGACTTGTTCATGACCATGATCGGCGAGAGGTCGAAGACCGCTAAAAATTTGCTTACAGTGAACAGGATAAGGTGGAGGTTTCGAAGAGGGAAAGTTATGGAGGTTACGAGGGTACGTTCCGGAGGAATAAGGTTCCGTCGTACTCGAAGAGGAACCTGCAGTAAATTATGGGATCATTTGTTTTGCAATAACGTTTATTAATAATAATTATTTACTAATAAATGCGCGGTGCTCCTACACGTCTTAACATGAAGATAGGACACGGAGGCGGATGTGAGGCTGCAGTAGCGAACTTATCCTAATAGAATTTCACAAAGGAATATGGAAAAACGCAACATTCAATATCTTCTTCTACATAAGCCTGGTATTACTTTCGGGTGTGTGTGTTACAAGTATTGTGATTATCCCGTGTAACATTTTTGACTCTTCCTCCGACCTTATCGTATAACCCGATGTAACATTACAAATACAAAGACAATAACAAGAGAAAGACCAGTGAGTGCCTATGTTTACGTAGTTATGCACTAAAATGTATCATGCTCAGAAGACTGGCTTTTAACTAACGTCGCCGTGGAAGCAGTCATCTTCTTATTAGAATTAAGTATCATAATGTTCACATTCACAGAACTCTGCAATTATATTTTATAACCACCTCTGTCACCTATAGGGGTAGCCAGAGCTAAATGGCTTCCATTCGGTATTCTGTTCAGCGTATCCGAACAGGATCCGCAACAAATATTTCGTATTTGGTGAGATAGAACGTGATGGAGAGAAACTTGCCGACGGGTTTTGGTGAAGATTATTCGTACCACCGCCCCTTTCAGTGGCCTGCATGTGGCCAAGGCATATCACAATTAAGTCATCTAGCTTGCTCTACCACGTAAAGCCAAACAGATTTAAAAATGTATTTCCGTCTCTTCCTCCGTTTGTTAGAGCATCGCATGAAAAATGTACATTTGATTTAGATGTTATGCCTTCATTGCCATATTTTTCTTCGTAGCGTATGCCTTCACTATTCCAACACCCTCCCTAGAGTTTAAAACAAATGAACTCACTAATACATCAAGTTATATAAACAAGGAGCAAAACAAGAAGTTTGCTAATTTTACTAATAATAAAACAAAGGGGAATATACCATTTGTACAAAGATCAACCTCATCTATAGGATACACTGTACTGACTAATAAACCATGCTCTGGGGATCGTTTGATGGCGGAATAACTATTCGAATACGCCGAACTCAAATCCCACAGACTAGTGACGGGGAGCAGCATCTTCAGTGCGACAGCTGCACGTTCACCAGCTAACGTCCAACAGACCAGCACTGTGCCCACCAACCCACCTGCTCAGCGTTGTTTGTATAGACGAAGCCATCTCCATGCTTGGCATGCCATGGTTAAGGTGACACTTGTTCTTGGAAACGTCTAAGTCTAGCATTAGACTTACACAGGCCGTCAAAGAATAACAATAAATAAATGTCTATGTGTAAATAAATTATGTATGTAAACTTATTCATATATATCTCCCAACCAGACGAGTATATATCTAAGTAATTAATAAGTTACTTCATTTATATTGATGGAACACTATTGACTAGTATCTTTTGTTGCCGAAAATTTGACCATTCTGTTTCAGATTATTAATTGTATGGAAAAATCATATGTTCACTTATTTTACCAGCCACAAGGGCAACATACACACATGATTTTATTTTTTATGTCTATGGCACAGTATCTTTCGAATGATATAAGTTTCCTTTCACTCCTTTTATAACAAATACTTAAAAAAGATACTCTAATTTTTGATGTTCATGTATTAATATAACGATTAATATTGAACATAACAGTTTGGTTAATTAGTTAGTTTAAGCATGGTATGGCTTTAAATTCTAAAGATGTTACAATTCAAGTTTATAAATAAATAAAATAAATAAAAATGTTGATTTCGTCTGAAATGCGTCATAAGCAATCCTCTGCCACTTAGTGGTTCGCTATTTTATTAATGGAAACCTAAAAGAATCCAATAAAATGGCAACAGAAACGTAAATGAAGGGAAATGTGAAGATAAAATATAAGTATCTGAAAGATAATATTAGATATTCAAAAATACGCGTCGTGTTATGTTATTGACGAAACACGTTTTGGTTACAGGAAATTACACGGTACCAGGGTATCTTTGAAATTTGAGTTCGCGAAGCTTACTATATGACATAGACAAGAAAATTTCCAGTGAAACTTTTAATATGATTAACTGTTTGATATAAAAGTTTACTAGAATTATCTGTATGATGTTTGAATTTTTATTAAGTGTAATATATCCTAATAAAACGCTGGGTGGATTTAGATTTCACACAGAGTGATTTTTTTTTATTTATGTCTTTTTGTAATACACAAGATGTGGACGAACAAGTCACGTAAGTCATCATCGTTGTCATTAATAATATTGATGAGCTATCACGACCGTATAATCCAATAATAGGATGGACAGAGGCTCACCAAATATTATTTGGAACAATGTAACAGATGGTTAGCCTGTCACCGTCTTAGTGTTCAAACCAAGATTAGGTCCTACTACTTTTTAAGCATGGTAGAGCCAAGCGGCGGCTTTTGGTGCTGCTCGAATGGGCTGGCTCGACCGGGTTGGTAACACGACCTCGCAGAATACCGGCGTGAAGTAGAGGCATATTGTGCTTCTGCGTTTCGTTCGGTGAGTGAGATAACCGGAGGCCTACTCCCCTTCTCCAGCCCCCTCCTCTTCCTCCCTCCCATCTCCCAAATATCCTTAAAGGCCGGCAACGCACCTGCAGCACCTATGATATTGCAGATGTACGTGGGCGACAGTAATCACTTACCATCAGGTGAACCGCTTGTTCGTATGCCGCATTTCGCATAAAAAAAACATCTCGCCCTTGCAGGTAATAGAACGTGAGAGGCGGTGAGTCTCGTCATCGGGTTTCTCTCTACGCTCTCCACCGCAGAGTAATTAAGTTGGTATTCCTGGTAAGTTCGTGATAGTTGTATGCAGTGATCTGGCCACTAGATATTTCCGACATTATTTCCTATAGACTACTTTCATGATGCTTATAGTTCAAATTCAGGTCATCGATTCCCTTATCGTATAGATTATTGAAGTGCAACTGGATAGCTCAGAACCTGTGATATGTAAGAATGTACCACGCCTTTCATCCCCGAATAAGGGAAAAACGTAGAAAACCATAAAGTCTACCGACAGATGGCGTTATAACCATCTCGAGAATACCAGAAAAAAATTATGTCGATCGATGATGAGCAGCAGCGTCTGAGCTGCCAGGTGTCTGGCACAGCGATCGCCAATCCGATGTCAGAGCGAGGCGATTATGGCAAATCCTTATAAGATAGGTCAATGTCCTGCAGTGGACTATTTACTGGCTGTTAAGGTGCTAGATAAGGTATGATAGTTTTATTTATTTAATAATGTATGTACACACAAGTGAAATAAAAGTTAAAAGATTAGTTAAGATAGAGTAGATTAAGATTGAAATGCCAACCTCACCTGCACGTGGTGAGGGGTGACATCATCAATGCGAGGGTACCGGCACTGTGTTCATCGACCCGATTGCCAAGCGTGATGAGTTTGGGTAAACCTTTCAAGAAAGTATGCCAGCTTTCGCTGGCACTTTCTTAGCAAGCAGTAGCTAACATAGCCCATGTTCAGCAGTGAACTAAATAGATTGCATTGCTTCTGAAATACACTTTTCGTATAATATTTGTATAGATTGGCTGTAGATTGTGGATTGATATTTTTACTTTTTAAAAAATGATAAATTTCTGTTTGTGTAAGGTCTAAGAATACATATCTTTAGAGAAATAATATTAATAATAATCTATCGTTATGCATAAGCATAAACTTAATAAATTTGTGAAATAAGTACAAGTATTTGTGTGCCTACTAAATGTATTATTTCCGATTTGAAGAAAACTAAATATTTCTTAGATATATATGTTACCTCGTCACATTTTCTTTCACCGCCGAGCGCGACTCTTCTCTCTTCTGAGTATATCAGCTAGCTGAACATTCTACATCATCCTGGATGTCACGTCGCTTACCATCGGTCTGAATAGTACTTTAACAACTCACCAGACAAATGCCGTAATGCACGTGTGCGAAAACCGAGACTAACAAGAGAGCGTGAAGAATCAGTCCCTCCAGATGCGGCCGATATAGAGTTAATGCTAAACCGCCAAGCAGCGGCCACACCAACCCATTGATGAGCTCGCATCGGTGGTTGGTCATCTCGGCCACTAATAGACGACTCTGGTAAAGAAAGTACATAATGTATTTTTGTATTAGTAAAAAAAAACGTAAATACTTTTGCCTAGGAGCGAGGGCGCTCACAAATAACCCCCTGAAACATTGGAAGGAGGAATTTTGCCAAGAAGTGGGACTTCCAATCTACACCTTCTACTCTGACATAGTTTATACATAGGCTCTGCCATATGTCGGGCAATAAATATTATATGGAACGGTCACTAAGCCACAACGAGCGGTTTTGAAGTGACAGCGTCACGCATTACCAATATTATTAATTGTAATAGTCTTCATCATCCGTTTAAAATTACCATTACTACTACTACTGCTACTGCTACTGCAACTACTCCTGCTACTGCTACAGCTACCGCTGCCGCAACTACTACTTTTTTTAAAGAAGAAGGGGGCAAACGAGCGTGCGGCTCACCTGATGGTAAGTGATCACCGACGCCCACGAACATCCACAACACCAGAGGAGCTACAGATACGCTGCCGGCCTTTAAAACTACTAAACTACTAAACTACTGCTACCACTACCACTACCGCTACAGCATCTACTACTGCTACTGCTACTGCTACTGCTACTTCTACTACTACCGTTCAGTATCAATAACCATATACTGTGTAAGTTTTTTTTAAAAAACGAGCAGACAATCCACCTGGTGGTCAGTAGTCGACCCAAATGACCCAAAATGCACATGCGTTGTCACCTCAGTCGACTATGATGGAATACTTCGTTCCAATACCAGCGTATAACTGCAGTTTGTCAGTTGCAGTTTGACAGTTGCAGGCAGACTTGCGTTTGTGGTAAATGTGGTGCTGCACACCATCACTAGTCATGGGAATAGGGTTCGGCAGATTCGGATAGGTATTCCGCCATTATACGGTCGTTAGAGCCTCGTTAGGTTCTTAGCAGGCTGTGAGGCTGGCATTTGAAGAATGAGGTGGTATATTCCGCCTCACACACACACCGTTACATCTCTTCCTATAATGTTTCAACTTTTTTTTGTTATTAGTTCAGTTCTGGAAAGTTCCTCTCAACTCTTACATCGATAGGATTTGCTGTAATTGTCACACTTCGCAGTCAGATTCGCAACCGCTGTACCTAACATTCCGCACCATGGACTCCGTTGACCGTCACCGGACTCGGTTCATGGGCAGGATAACCACTACGCTACAATAATCCCGAGTGAAGTCATTCCTCGGTGAAATCATACCGTGTTATTTTTCACATACAAGACGTGATTTCATTTATCTGTAACTTATATCTAGGCTCAACGAAAACATGTTAAAAAATAACACGGTATGATTTTAAAGGGGAATGATATCACACCGAAAGTTTGTGACTTTTTTTGCGGCATAGCCACTGTGGTATAACCTGGCATTTTCAAGATTGTTATTTTGTCATTTGTCGGTAGATTAGAGAGTTTTCAGGCATTTCACCATTGCCGCCATTTACGACAGAGAAAACAGGATGACAGAAAACTTAATGACTGTATCTATAAATTACTTACTGCAATGTTGCTGGAGATGATACCGAACAAAAGAAAAAACACCCTCGGATAAGTCTCTATTATGTTGTTTGGCGACTTCAGGGCCCAATACGTCATCACTATGATCATTGAAGATATCGACCTTAAAGGACGAACGGCCTCTATGAATCCGTGGTTCTTACCCTTGTTGTTTTTGTTTGACCTACAAAATAAGATGAGTTAATGTTTTTGCTTAAAATACTCTCAAAGCTTTATAGTCTACCACACATTTATAGTTTTCGAAAAATAAGATTGCAATTTTTTACCTACCTTTGTTTAATGTGAACAGTCATGATAACCGAGAGGTAAGGGGAATTCGATCGAAAGGCGGCAAACGAGCAAGTGGCTCACCTGGTGGTAAGTGATTACCATCACCCACGTACATCTGCAACACCACAGGAGCTGCAGGTGGTGCGGGGAAGGGGAGTGGGCCTCCGGTTACCTCACACACCGCGTCACGGTCTCGTAAGACAGCGACACATAGCACAGTGTGACACTGTCCCACATAAGCTGAATAAGCTCTGGTGAAAAGTAGGTTGAACGGACTAAAATATCTAGACTTTCGACCACCCGTTATTGACTATAATTGACAGCTTGCATTTATACATTTGTGTCATTTTTATGTGTATATATCGACATTTCGTGAATGTCAAGTGACTCGCTGTGCACCTTGCTGACTTGCTGAATTTCTTAGGCATTTTGAAGCTTCAAAGAAGTATCTATTCATATTTATATGATTTTAGTCCCCTTTAGGAAAGCAGACAGAAAGCGGCACACATTTCCTTTGGATGGTTTGCTCATACCCACCGCGCTGTGCTGCTGCCCCATTACAAGCCTGTAAGAAACTCGGGATGGTTTTTCAGCCATCATTCGTTCGCCAGACTTCGTTTGTTAACGAGAAAAAGAGGATATATCCGTATAACATGCAAATGTTACACACTCACATGTAAATATTGTAAATTGATACCGGTAACGTAGTCAACAATCCCGCAGCGTAAATAATAACCTCCATAACTTGCCCGAATGTCACGTTATTGATGAGATGCATTTTGTAACATCCCGGTCCATTAACACCAGCGATAAATAATAAGACGATCGCTACCTGCGGAAAACCAGAGTGAGTTGTACACATAGCACGTGTGCACGAAAATAATGAATACGCAATAATAATGAAACTTTTATAGAAACACATATATAGCCGGGGTGGACACCAGGAATACATAACATTTTCGTTATCTCTATTTAATAAACATAATACTGCGTTTTTTCGTATAAAAAACGAACACACAGTACAATTGACGATAAGTGGTGTATGAATTAAGCCGCTTTGCCACTACTTCCCATGCGCGCCGAAAATGGTGATTCAGGCAAACACAGTGGAAATCTCAAAGTATTTGTAAATCGCCGTTGAGGTCTGCACCACGTTACGTTCTATCTTCCGGATATTTCATTATAAGGAGTGTCGCCTACAGGTGTCTTTTTTCAGCAAATTGTTATCACTTCCCTCTCACTGAAGGCAGTTAAAAAGCAGGCAGGCACTGATGTCGGAAGCAGACCACGGAGAGATATATGTTGTGAGCCCGCCGGTCTGGACAGCTTCGGCGGAAGAAGGCCCGAAACTGAAATAATTTAAGGAGCTGTTGCTCCGCGGCTGGCGCTGACACGACGCCGGGTGCCGCGACGCTGTGTCGCGCTCCGGCCCTTGTTGGGGAAGGTGACTTTCACCAAACGGGGGCTCGCAGTAACTCAAAGGTAGTGCGAGCATCTTAGGGAAGTGTGAGACCTCGGCTTGGGTAGTTACCATCGATAAGGGTGAAAATGGGTCACCTTTTAAAAAAGAGTATATCTCGTGTAGGCGTCGAACGTGGTACGGGAGGGAGAGATGTAAGTTTCAATATATATTTTCGCTGCTATTCAGTGCGACGCCACACTTACCTGTCTCGGAATCTCAGATGATATTCTCCCAGGGATAACGATACGATTTCTCCTGACTTTTGCCATCCACGCGACGAGAAGATGGTGTTTGATTCACATATTTATTAACATTGATAACATTAGGTAATTTTTGGTTTTAGTCTGAAATTCAACTTACCCACATCCCAACGTCACATCCCCAGGGTAAATAAAATACACCCGTGTTGTATTTCTCCCATTGGGTCAAGTAGAAATTTAAAACGATGCTCCCTATAGCCAAGTAGCGTCTGAAAAATGGTGCAGTAGAAATGTTTTGAACTTACACCACTTTCTAAAAAGTTATGTCTAGTTTAAATAAGTTATAGTACAAACCTTGTTCATTTTTAAATTATGCGTTTAAATCGTGAAGGATGCCGGTAGTTTTTAAATACTCCTAACCTTACAGAACGCTGAATAGCTTTGTTTGCTATATTATTAACAGGAGGTAGATTTCTTCTCTGTCTAGGACTCGTCTGGGTTTTTACCATACTCTTACCCATTTCTGTCAGAAAACAGCAGTACAATTACTGTTTGGTACAGATTTATAATGGTATAGAGAAACAATATAATCACTGCCCGTAAGGAATTCCATGTTATTTCACACCTCGTTCTTCAATTGAAATCGCTTGCAGGTGTTCATAGGCAGAAGCCACTTATTATCAGGTGGAGTGTTATCTTATTTATCACCAAAAACAAAAAAAATACTAACACAATAATGGCGATATAGTTAGTTATTTTGAGGATAAAACTAAATTAATATACAATTAGTACTGACAACATTTAGTACCTGAACATTGGAACGAAGAACTCGTCTCTACCAAAGATGGAAATCGCACAAAACGGAATGAGGAACATTGACATGGAATCCAGACCGTGGTCGAACATTTCACCTAGGGGTCCAGACACGCCGATCCGCCGAGCCTGCTTGCCATCTATGCCGTCTGCAATTATATGACGCTTTTAAATTAAGAATTAAAATTAATATGCCTAAACACATTAGATACTAACACATAAAGAGATACCGTGCGTGGGTTACTGATATGTGTCTTCCGCCAATAGTACAGGCTTTCTAGCAGACAAAGACAGGTGAAAATTAATGACAGACAGAATGCTCTTTTTTATATATCTATATCTATCTTCTGTGTAGTATGTAGTAGTTATATAATAACGAAGTCATTCATATTATCTCTACTTCATTGAGTCGCTAAAGTTAACTAAGGACTAAAAAAAAAATTAGTAGTCCTGTGGGTCTTAATCTTCAGTCTCTTACATTAATATAAAGATCTACAAATGAATGACGTATTGGAACGTACATGGAAGTAATAACCGGAAATTGAGAGAGGCTCATGTTCAGCAGTGGACTGATAACGTGCTACTACTGAAGACGCCGATATCCTGCGCTATTTATTGATATTTAACTTGCGGGCCTCCTGCTCGCGAGTCTTACCGATATAGCTGTAAAGGCCACTGGGCCAACAGCAGATCTACCGTGAGGGTTTTAGTCGGTCCGGCATCTTCAATGCTGATCCCGACATAACCAGTCACCGGAAACGGTGACGGGTAGGTGCGAGCACCTTTCCCCCACGTTAAACTAAAAAAAAAAAAAGCTATTTATTGATATTTAACTTGCGGGCCTCCTGCTCGCGAGTCTTACCGATATAGCTGTAAAGGCCACTGGGCCAACAGCAGATCTACCGTGGGGGTTTTAGTCGGTCCGGCATCTTCAATGCTGATCCCGACATAACCTGTCACCGGAAACGGTGACGGGTAGGTGCGAGCACCTTTCCCCCACGTTAAACTAAAAAAAAAAAAAAGCTATTTATTGAAGTAATTAGAATATGTTGCCATGGTGAATTATCATCACGTCGCATTGCAATAGACATATCATTGGGACAAATCACTAAATAGTTTCCGCTGTGCTGTTAAATCATTTTTAAAAATATGATTCACACATTTTAGCTCATGGAATTTGCTTAGTAAGGAGAAGATTAAGATTGTTTATGATGACTATAGTGGTGTCTCCATTGTTCATAGTTGGTACTGTTTATGTTTTAGATCTGCACAATAAGGTATCAAATAAAAGGAAAAAAAACTGGTCCTTTTTGGACTAGTCTTACGTACGTATTTCACATATACACGCACATATAGTCATTAGTTTATTCTACCTGTTATCACTTCGAACGAACATTTTTTTTCTCCGTTTAATAGAAAAATAAAAATGCTGAAAAAGTTATAAATTTAGTCATTAATTTATCTTACGCACCTAAGTTGTATGCAAGGAATATTAGCACCGAACTAATTATGTAAATGTAATTGGGTATTTCATATTGTCCGTTATATTGATGGCCTGGACGTCCCCCACTCGCATACCAGTCGTAATCATACCACGAGGTAGTCGCCGCTGCAGCCAACAGGCAGAGGAATCCGAGGAGTGTGAGAAGGTTCGGAGCTATCCACTTGGGCAATAACTGAAAAGAAATATGCATCATCACTGTACTCCAACGAAGGTCTGATGCTTCATTAGCACGCAAAGTCTTTTACAGATTAGAATAAAATCAACAAATGTGAATAAAATATGAGATGTAATTTGATTTGTCTCTTTGATTTAATTTTTAAATTTATTTTATCATAAATTTAGGTAGCCTTAGCAGATGCTAAGTTTCAATCAAATTATATGTTATACTATATTTTTAGATATAAAATTAAAAAAATAAAATGGCCTCGCTACATAATTCTTATGAAATCTTCGATGGTGAAACTTTGGAGCTAATTTATTTTTAACGTCATGGAGCCAAGCGGCGGCTTGTGCTGCTGCTCGAATGGGCTGGCTCGACCGAATTGGTACCACAGCCTCGCAGAATACCGGCGTCAAGTAGAGGCATCTTGTACTTCTGCGTTTCGTTCGGTGAGTAAGGTAATCGGAGGCCCACACCCCATCACCCTCCTCATCCTCCCTCCCATGTCCCTAATACCCTTAAAGGTGGGCAACGCACCTGCAGCACCTCTGGTGTTGCGGACGTACGTGGGAGACGGTAATCACTTACCATCAGGTGAACCTATTGCTCGTTTGCCGCCTTTCCCAAAACAAAAATTAAAAAAAATAATTTGAACCGTAATGTTTTTAATAATATGAATATGGAATTTAATAATAATATATCGTAGTGCTTCCTATTAACTGACAGATCACCAGAGTCATGGTTGGCGAAAATGTGTCTATACTAGTCGAATCCTCCCACTTGCCCGCGTGGTGAGTATAGAAAAGTCTACCAATGCAAGGCATTCTTCGAAAAACAGCCTTGTGCTTCAACAGGCTGATATAGTAAATAGATAATAACTCGGCGCTGGTGGCTAACCGGATGCTGCGTGAGCATACTTGTAACACTACTGATATCCGTCGAAGGCGGAGCTCGGTGGTGTTTTATTCGGTGCATACCTGACATCAAATTCATCCGCCTATCACAATTCCACTACTGAACATCGGCGGGAGGCCAAAGATTGCCACAAAGCTTGGTCCTGAGCCACCTCCATCCATCAAATTCCCCCAACACTCTGGGACTCGTCACTCCATCTTGTGGGGTACACCTGACGTAATCCCTATTAATTAAAAAAAGGAAGTTTCGAGAAAAGTTGACGATAATACCTTTACAGCTGTATTCCAGATCGGGTGCATCACATAGTTGGTGAGAGGACTGGTGTCAATAGCTCTGTACTGAAAATACGAAATAAAAAAAAGTAAAAATACCAGTTATTTCCATAAAAAATAATTTATTTTAAAAATTTCAGCAACTACTGTTAATAGAAATGAATAAATACAGCTAGATGTGAAGATAGGAAATAATGCGGAAGAACTATTTAACAAAATACCTATACCTCTTGTCTGTTATTATACGTAACTAAAAATGAGTTTTATGCAAGTGCCTGTGGCGTGAGATCTTATTTCGTAGGTGTCTTAAATGATCATTTTGAATCTGCCAGACCTTTTTTTTTCCTTTATGAATACCCAGGCTGTACTGGGGACAGTGGGGTTATGACGGATTCACACCGACTCAAATCCCGCCAACAGCGCTGACGAGATGGGCTAAGATAATCAACCACGTCCCGGAAGCAGTGTTGCGCTGCCCCCAGCACTCTCGCGGTCCTACCACAATGGCTCTCCTTGTAGGGGCGTGACGAGCTAAAACCCACGCCTTGGCTGCTCCGTCTCCGTGTGGGAAATGTCCGCTCTCGAACCAGCCTCTGTCTGGACTGTGACATTGAGCTCAACATCGACGACACGACCGCAGGCGCTTGTCGTTATTCACAGAGCACCACGTCACTAATGCATTCCTGCCTTCTGATGGACTCCAACGCCTTTATACCCCTGTATACCCGTGCCCGCCGGTTTGTCGAGAGGTAGAACGGCGAGCCAGGACAGCTGCCACCTCAAAGGATATGGTTCCGTATACGCGTATCGGATGGCAAGCCCTTTTTGCCCATACGGGCGCCCCATACAAGGCTAAGGATCGTACGATCCCTGCATAGAAGCAGTTCAGATCACTTGAAGGCCGGCAACGCACATGTAGCTCCTCTGGTGTTGCAGATGTATGTGGGCGACGGTAATCACTTACCATCACGTGAACCTATTGCTCGTTTGCCGCCTTTCCCATAAAAAGAAAAAGATTAAGAGACTGTCTCGGATCATGCAGTGCAGCCTCTCAGTGATACACCATTCAAACGGCGGGCTTTCCGTAAAGACTGCTCCTGTCCACAAGGCAACACAAAGCAGGTTCACAATGTTGTGGACCTCATAAGAACAGAAGACTGGCCTTCATCCAGTCCAGATCTGAACCCATTGAGCTAGAAATCGTGGTAAGTACTACAGGACATTGCCTGTTCAAAACGTTATTCCTACTTTGATTGTCTCTACACAAGAAATCTTTAGAGCTAACTGGGCTAAAGGGCTTTCCCACAGAGACAGCGCGTATGTCCGTAGATTCGTCGCCAGAGAGATCAAAGGCCACTATCAAAGCCAAAAACGGCCAATTAGAACAAAATTGTTTTCAATTAATCCCTTATAATTCGATTAGTATGTACGTATGAGATTATTATAAATGATGAATTATATTGATAAGTGTGATATTATCATACATTAAACGTATAATGACTATACAACGTACATAAGTTATTAAATCAGTTACAACAATAATTCCCATTCGATATAATTAAATAATGTAAAAGAGGGAAGAATACAGTAATGGTAATGCATTGATTTGCCAAAAATGTTGCCTTATTAGTGAATGTGATTGACGAAAGGTGTTTACGTTTGTAAAAATATATAGAGCAGTTTATTATGTGTAAAATTATTATTGAAACAACCATAGTCATAAGTCATTTGTTTTGACTAAGACTTTATATTTAGCACTTTTATTTACTAAGAAGGTATTTGCTACTTAAAAGAACATAGGTTCTCATGGTACTTTTAATTACTTCTGAGCTATGCTTAATATTCTTTTAAGTTAAGCTCAAAGCTTAAGTTCAAATATTCAAAAACATGTCTATTTATATTTTTTAGGTCATTTAACCTTAAATCTGACATACGCATAGGTTTTACTATTAAAATATTGTTTCTTTAAAAAAAAACAATAGAACTACGAACTAAATAATAAATAATTACGTTTTAGAATAATATAAAATTAAAGATTACCTTATAATTATCAAATCCTTTCAAGTGATCCGAAGTCAAATATTTATAATTGAACATTGTTTTAAATACCCACACCCAGCTGGATACAGTAAGTCTTCGAGACTGTTGCGGGATTTAAACTGCATAATTAATAAACTCGTTTGGTCAGATAAGATAAAAAGTATTTTTTTTATCGTTCTAACAAATATTGCCACTGTTGCCAAATAATAAAGTTCACAGCGACGTTAACTATCTTGTAATAGTTTTAGTTTTTTTGGTTAATTCGTACGTACCAAGGATTTTAACTTGGAGATACAACAACTCGGCGATAAGAATAATTATCAGATAACTGTCTCATGATGTAACGGGAAATATACTAACTTTTTATCCAAACCTCAATTTGCAACCGCACACGGTGCACCCTGGTGTTTAGCCAGCGTGCCTGTAACGGCCGACTGATGCAGAGGATATAGAAATACCGAACCGAAATATCACAGACTGGTCATCGTGAGCAGCGTCACTAGTACAAGGGCACCAGCACTGCGCTCACCAACCCGCTCGACAAGCGCGCTTATTATCAGCAAATTTCACATGCACAGCGTGCCGGGTTTTGTTGATGCTTTTATGGAAAGGACCATGTCCAGCAGTGGACTTATAAACTCATAAATTCATTAAGTAAAGTTGTCACCTATCGCTAATGAGTCAAGGTCTCGTTTTCCTCCTTCACGTCTTAATTGATTTATAACTCCGGGGTCTATTGCAGTGACATATAGTATACTTACGTGCTAACAGACAAAAACATACGATATATAACTGTGCACTGTTACGGAAGAGTAAGATAATCTTACCCTAGCTTGTACCGTGTATGACACAAAAAAATTAAATGCCATAAAGAACAAATAGCATCCGGTAGTAACGAAATTTAAATACCATCCATATAACGTATACCTAATTCCACATTCATCATATTATGTGGCCACACATTTACGTCTAAATATCTAAAACAGATAGATATTCCGACATGGGAAACGATTACTAACGCTCATAGTAAATGCCAGAGCATTTCCCATGTACAGAAACTGTTTGTCTTTAGTTGGCCGGTGATTATTTTAATTATTCAAACTAATGAGCGTCGAATTGTCTAACCGCTGTTACAGGACGACGTCATTTTTTTTAAAGCTAGCTAAGCTATGCTATTAACAATACTAATATTCTTGTTAAACACACCAGCTATGCTTAGTAGCTTGCATCGGGAGTGGTTTACGACATTAGTCGAACGACGGGCACGAACCTGCGATACCATGTTTCCCAGTCCGCACCCAAACACATGAGGCTATTGGGGCTTCGAGACTACTATGATTAGTGGTTTAATGTCTGAACAGTTTAGATTATACTTTAAATACTAAAACTATTAAAAAATATTAACCACCGCGCCTTATACAGATGGAAAAATTCTCACGTATACACCTTCCCGTATTCGATGCAATACGATAAGGTCAGAGGAAGATTTGATATACGACAACACGATCCACAGTACATTTTCATTCATTCGTGAGCGTACTTTCGGTGATGATTCTAGCCCAGGACCATGACAAATAGAATCAAATAATTCTCTAATCTTCGACATCCGAATCTAAATTTCACTTGTCAAAAGACATATTTCATTAAATCTAGTACGCTAACCATTAAGACAAGCGCTCGTCATGTCTAATTCTTAATTGACTTTGGCAATTTTCAAATGTAGGTATTGTAATTATCAAGCAAAAAAATAACGACCAAAATTTAAATGCTTTTAGCATTTAGCATTTAAATTTATAAGTTGGCAACTCCGGATAGTATTTCTGCCAGCTGCTAAGAAAGTCTGTGTTAAAGATATCGAGGGCATAACCTACATACAATTTATCGTGTATTGGCCAAAGATAAGATAATTGTATAAATACCATTTCGTAATCTTTTTCTTCTGACTTACTTGTGCTGGTCATTTGACTTATAGCAAGTCCTTAAAAAATGTGTCAGTCATAATTCACAAAAATCGATGCCGAATGTAAATCCCATGTTGGAAATAGCGCTCACAAACCCAGCGACCACGCTGGCTATCTCCCGTCTGGGATCACCAGGTCATGTGCAAATACAGTACCCCGCTCCCTATCACTAGTCCGTCGTCCTATACAGTCGGTCATCAGAGCATCGTCCGTCAAGGTTTTGAGTAAAGCTGGTATGTTCCCCGTCACTCCCCCAATACCACATCATTTTTCATAAGTGTTCAATGCCGTTAGGCAAATTTGCAACAACGAAACAGTCGTATTCGCTGTGGATTCGAGTCCCGACGATGCTAAATGAGCGCACTGGTGCATCGTGCAATTAAGCGCTGCATTAATTGTGTCCCGCACGCCGCGAGTTAGTGTGATAAACGGCCTATGCCTCGGACAGCTGTTAATTTGACACGATGTACAGGCCACAGAGTAATAACGCAAAGAAACAATTATTATTATTTTAAAATATTTATTTTATTATTCAAAATTTTGTGAATACCACTCAACGCGACAAACGAAACATACGTCTTATAAACACGAAATGCAACTTAGAAAAAATGTTACGAGAGAGCGTCAGCAAAAGCTTGCATGTATTTCTTGGAAGATTTGCCCCATGCAGTCAGCATTAGGCAAACTTGCAATGACCCTAGCTAATTTCTTTGGAACGGGAAACTACGGTTTGAGTTATACACTTACTTTGTTTTATTTACCTACTGCATACCCAGGATCAAAACCAAGCCACGGCACATGCTTACCACTCTGGGTAAGTGGATTGGTGAAGGCAATGCAATTACCCTAGCACTAGTGATGCTGCTCCCTATCATTAGTGATGCTAGTTAGTCTCTGAGGTTTGGGGTTGGCAAGTTCGGATGAGTTGCCGCCAGCAGTTGGTTGCAAAAGCTTTGTTTGTTGGCAAGCAGGTTGTACGACGTACGAAATTTTCAATAAAAGTTTCACGTCCACCCAATGCTTGAATGGATCGAGATTTAGACATTTTTAGTCCTTTCAACCCACATTTCACCGAAGCTTATATGGGACTACGAAAAGGTGGTGAGACTGTCACCATCTTAATTGCATATTAACGCCAACGATGTAAATCATAAGTTTCGAAAAACTCATACGAACGAGCCCTTCACATAAGGAATCGAACTCGAGTCTCGTGCTTGGAAGGCAGATCCTCTAACCACTGTACTGGCAAGGCTTTAAAACTAATAGGATGGTCACTTTACAGCTCATGTAAAGTTTTGACAAGTTAGGTTTGATAGCAGTCAATGCCAAAGCGAAGCTCGAAACATTTTGCAGTCTCTGTATATAACACACTCTGTGGTACTCAGTGACATTATTAGCCAATTGATTTGCATGAGTATGAAAAATGTGTCGTTACATTATCTACAATATATGAGCATATGTTCATTGTGAACAATATCCATTACAGGAGTCTGACTGACACTCGTCTATGCGGATAAGTGTAATAATTCATTATATTCTATCTCATAGAGAATAAACATGAAACGAACATTGTTATGTTGAATGCTAAGTATTCCAGGAGCGTGGCAATTTTAACAGAGTTTAAGCTCCGTGTAATCGTAAATTTTAGAAATATTTGACACACTTGTTTTTCCCGTGGATGTCTTAAGACTTGATGAAGGCTAAAGCATTGAAAACTTAATGGCATCCTACGAGCGGAATGTTAAGAGCTATGGGATGCGGGATTGAAGTAAAAGACCGGTATTTTAAACTTCTTAATATTTGACCACTTGCAAGGGGTACCACGCACGTGATCTTCAACCGGTCTTCCGGACAGTAACCAATTCTTTTCTTCCTTTTCTTCGTGATCTTCCTCATCTACTTACGAACTCACTACAGAAATGTCCTTAGTGCTCTCCTGTGCTCCTTATATAGTCCCGAATTTCGATCGTCTTTTTATTTACGATTATTCCAGAATATGCCCCAAAACGATATTATTATTTTTTATTGAAGAGAATGGGCATACATTTGAACCAGTGTACAGCCGACCTTTATTTACCTACCGAAAGAGTTTTGTCAACATCGACTGGTAATTTATAAAACGTTATTTCTTTTCACTTGTCATTCGAAAACGTAAGAGTTTATAAGACGTTATCAGGCATTCGTTACAAATTTAATGATGGTTCAAAGTCTACAAATATGCCCACAAATCTGGAAAATTACACAAGGTGATAGTAGACGGTGTAATCGGTGATGACATCAAATCATTATACAGTTACTCATCTCGGTTACAAAGTAACTGAGTAACGAAGATGTCGATTACATCACGATGTATCACATAAGAATAAGTCATCTAATAACGACCCGGTTAAAATGCGTCCATCTTCGGCGTAAGTGATTAAGATTTCGTTTGCTAAACCTATTTTGAAATGGTTTGGTATTGACATCCTATACAAATTTGATGCAGGCTTCGTCAACTTTTGAATAATAACGGATGATAAGCGGTTGGTAGATTCCTTCATTGCCTTGGAGTCGTCTGGTGAGGAATCGCACTCTTACCGGTTTCTGTCACAAACAGCAGCGTAAATACTGAAGTATTCCAATTTGAAAGGTATAGAGAGGCAGTATAATTACGGGCTGTAATCCACGCACTCCATCCTGGTCCTCACGAGTGACAACGCATCTGCTTCGATCGAAGTTTGCAGGTGCCCATGGATTGCAGTAGCCATTTACCAGCGTGAGTGCTCACCTTTCCCTTCCCGTATCCGATGTAACCGACGTAAAATCACCATCATCATCATTTTAGTCTACTACAAGTCCACTGCTGAACATAGGCCTCCCCCAAAGATTGCCATAGCTGGTTGGACTGTTAGCTCATTTTTTTTAACACAATCCAATAAAAAGAAAGGTTGTTCACACCGCGCGATATAATAATTATTATATTGCCGTGAGTGCTCACCTTTCCCTTCCCGTATTCGATGTAACCGACGTAAAATCACCATCATCATCATTTTAGTCCACTGCTGAACATAGGCCTCCCCCAAAGATTGCCATAAAGCTTGGTCCTGAGCCACCTGCATCCATCGATTTCCCGCAACATTGCACACGTCGTCACTCTATGTTGTGGGGGGTCGTCCCACACTGACGTAGTAGTTCCGTAGTAAATAGATGAGGAAGTTAAGGAAGGAAAGAAGCGAAGGTCAGGTGACCAGTGCAGGAAAAGTCAGAGGACAGGTTACGGCCATTGTGTTGGTAAACTAAACCTCGACAGGAAAAAGTAAATGTAATAAATATTATATCAATAATGGATTTTTGACGCGTGACAATTAATATTAAACCATGACCGATGCTGCCTTTTTCTGTCTTGTGGCTAAATGCGGGAAATCTAAAATCTCACAGAAAGGATATATGTTGTTGGCCCGGTGGTCTTTACAGATTCTGCGGAAAATAATCACGTGCTGTGGGCCCTGGTGATAGACTGCGTTCGAAAATTAAAAACATGTTGCTTCGGAAATATTTGATAATTAAAAAAGCAGGATCATTCCCCATCGAATTATCTGTATTTCGGTTGAGAATAGTCCCCGCACGCGCTCAGCAACTGGCGACCGGCAACAGACATTATCGGCGCGGTTCGAATTTCAAATTACGCGCCGGTGTCAGGTGGTCCCTCGCGTGTCGCTATGGCAACGCACAGGTGTCGTATCGATCTTCTACAGAGTTATGCGGCTCTAAGCATTGCACAGATAGTTATCTAAGTGAACAAGAATCAATCTGATACACACCCCTTCAATCGAATACTTACGTAATAAAAAAAAATGTTTTTTTGGTATCGGCGTAAGAATCTACCACCTATCTTCATCGCAAGAAGGGACTTAGGGAAAGCCTTGAAAATCGTAATGGTGGCAGATGGCGGGATAGCTATCTCGAAATACCAACTAAAATTAAGCAAACCCATATCGGACAGCAGCGTCTGAAGTGCGAAGTGTACTGCGACCCCTAAACTGCTAGCCGTGCATGGCAATGGTGGCAATCCCTCCTTAAAATAATAAAAATAAAATAGGCCAGCAGGTAACTTCGATATTTTCTCTAACGCCATCACAAGACGGACTCCATCTATAGATATTCTGATAACAAATATATTATAGGTATACCCATATATACCTGTATTTTTTCTGAACCACCACCTTCTTCCTCTAAACGCCAGACCATATGTGGTGTACTCAGCTGGTTGTCGGACAGAGCTCTGGCAATAACATGTAATCATGATTTTTTTATTTATTAGAAAAAAGTTACTAAATGATATGTAAGCCAATGTACAACCAATACGGTTGGTTATACTATAACATAAACATGACACGTACTAACTATGCATTAAAAGAAAACCAGACTAAAGTACCCGCATAACATAAAATGTTTGGCTGTTAAGAATTAAGAATTCCGTAAACCTATGAACGCTAAAAAATCCACCTGCTACATTTCGTATGATGCAACCCGATTTCTGGACAAGATTGATGATTGTTTGAGACCCAGAGCATCAGGTGAACTGGATGCTCGTTAGTTACTTGTCAGAACCAAAAAACTTGAAAGTTTCAATAAAATTTGCTTTGACTGAAATTCGAATCCAGGACTAGTGTTTTAATATAACCACGCCAAAACTATAACATTTACGTAAACTGTACTTTCACCGACTAAGTTGGCGTTGGTACGTTCAACTAAACAAGCTCAACATTAGTTTAAATTAAAACTGCAAAGGCCGTTTCCATTTGCATTACACGTGACCGTCTGTTACATCGTCTAGTCGACTCATCAAGCTGCGGACGGACCGATTAATTTGAATAAATACATGCCTTAAGGCATAAACTTACGCGTGCGCAATGTCCCTAGTGCTATTTTCTTCATATCTTAGATTCAGATTCCAGTTATAAAACTGCTTTTGATTATTTATGATTACCTGGTAACAAATTTAGCGTTTACATGGTTTTAAAGATAAAATCTGGCTCATGTGAAGGAACTTCTTACTAATTAAAATTAAAATTTGGCGGAAAGTATGTAATTATCATAATTAAATTAATTGTACTTTTAAATTAAATAAAATCTAAATGGAAATTAAAGTTGTAAGAACAACGGGTGATCTTATCGCTAAAAGCGATCTCTTTCTTCCATCCAACCTCTGCATGGTAAAAACTAAAATATAACACATTAAGATGGCGGTGTACATAAAAATGGATGAAAATAAAACAATAGACAACCAAAATTAAAGTAGTACTACATAAGTAAAGTTTTAATTAAAGCAGTTAAGCATACTTACATAGATAAAACCTATATCCTTCTCTTTACATATATATATGTATTGTATTATATATATATATATATATATTGTCAAAGGCGTAGCTCTAGAATTCTGTGTTTATTGTATTCTGTATTAACTGATCCTAATTCTCCTTCTTATCTTAAGAATAATTTCCAATATGTTTATTCTGCTAATGACAGAGAGTCTCGTTCCATAAACCAATTTAAGATTCGAGTTCCACAACATAATACAGGATACTATAACTCTTCTTTTACTGTTCAAGCTACACTCCTCTGGAACGCCCTGCCCGATAAGATAAAAGCAGCTCCTAGCAAGAAACTGTTAAAGAGTCTACTTCGTAATTACCTAATAGAATAATAGATCATTGACAATATTCAGCTTATCTATTTTTGATTTTTATTATATATTTATTTATGTATCCTTTCAAATTCAATTAAATTACGATATGGCTATTATCATGCCAAAGAAAAATGTTTCTCTCTGTATTAACAGTAATTACAACCAGCAATTTTTTTATGACTCGGGTCACAAGCCAACCATTAGCGTGTCGGGCCGGATGGTCTCAGTCTCACACCTATTTACGCTTCCTCTTGTGGACGTCTGCTCTCCTGGTAGGCCAGACTTGCCTTATAAGATTAATGTCCTAATGAAGATACATATTATGTGGTTTCCGCGAAAATCGCTATTAAGGGTAAGCAGGAAATTGTGTGTCTAGTCAGATTTAAGTACAACCGCCTAGCTCTTAAGAATAAATGATTAGGTCAAAATTGTTTTAAGTGTATATATTAAATACTCATATGTAAATAAGAATGAAGAAGACACTTCTTTATTGTCATATCATAATTGTATTAAGTAATTTGTCGATAGATCGCAGTCCTTCAGTACGCAAGCGTACGTTAGGTGGTTAAGATTACAGACAAAAAAACATACCACAAACCAAGTTTTTTTTTTATTAATAAATCAATGATTATTAAACTGTTATTGTCTATAAGTCTGTACAAATTACTAAACGTCTTAATTAAATACTTTGTAACGATTCTTTTAATTATAGGAATAGCTAAAAATATGCGGCGTTCAGCACGATGTATTATGTCTAAGTCTAGAAATATCGCGCAGTGAGCGATAACAACGTTTTGTTAGAAGAGAAATAATAGGGCTGCTCCTTCAACACGTGTTATTATTGATTCATATTGTTTTGTTATAGCAACCTAATTTATTAAACTATAGCCATTTGATTAAAATCTAAACAATATTATTATTTATTTAAATATTACCTGATTTTGACCAGGGTGTTCTTTTACGCAAACTCACTTATGCGTTTTCACTTTCCTGTACCCGATTTCAATTCAATCAATCGATTCACGAAATACGTATTATGTATGTATCGCTTAATAATTAGATTCTGCCCAGAATCGACGGTTTAAAGGGCAGGTTCGATGAATTTGGGATCGTCAAGACATCCTACTATGAAGTATGATTATTATTTATACATATTACTATTTATCAATATTGGGCGATACTATTACCCAGATTTTGTACTCTTACGCAGATTTTGAATAGATTTACAATAAAAAAAAATTAAAAAGATGGTAGTATGCATGTAAGTTTTGAACAATCATCTGGAATCTCAATCATGTCCTCCCGGATGATTTACAGCCACAGTACTTTCAAATACTGTCGGCAGTTGTCAACTGCACAGGAGATGTTATAGTGCACTAAGTGTACGAAACAGTAGCTTCTCACACGTCTTTACCTTCCCGTATCCGATGTTACGCATATGCTATGAAACACAACGCGTCCAGAACTTTACATAGATCCATTACATGGCTTAGGTTGGGATTCGAACCCAGGACCCATGTCTCAGCAGTCAGGTACGCTAACCACTAAGCAACGAAGTCGTCCGATGGATGAATTATTTAGTTCTATTCTTAGTTGACGTAGATACTTACGCCTCGTCACACATGCAGGGGTAGGCGGAGACTGTGGAATTACACAAGGCACGACTCAGCCGAGCCAAACGACATCTTAAGCTTGACGAACGTTTAGGATTTAATCGCATAATTTTATACATTTTTAACGTCCCTTCTCAGCCCTACATCTACATTGTCGGGCAATTACATGTTAAAATCAACAAATTAGCTTCGAACAACAAAACATTCCGTTTGTCTTTTTGCTCAGCTCCAGCTCGTTGATTATTTAACGGAAGCCGGTTGATTTGTTTTGAATCGGCATCTAAATTTAACGAGGTTGTTTATTGAGCGCTATATTATTTTTTCCGCGTTAATTGCGTTTGGATTTTGTTTAATGGCGATTTAAGTCAATCAATACTTTTGGAGTTTTAAATCATTGAAATATTTGAGGTCTAGAAATAAAAATAAACATAATCTGCTCTCCGTCACTAGTCTTTGTCTTTCTAACATTCGGTCTCCAGAGCCTTGTTAGCTATCAGGGAACAGCAGCAGCGTCTGGTGCAGGTGAAGTTGGCATTTGGAGAATTAGATCATATAGGTATATTCTCTGTTACGCATTCGGGTACTATGAAATTAAAACAATAGCCTTTACCTATTAGCTAACGGTTTTCCCGTATACTGCTATTATATTGTGGTACCATAAAAATATAAACGACAATAATACCCGTAGAAAATGACTAATAGATTCTAGACTACAAAAAAAACACATTTCACATATTCTAAATTCGAATGTCCGCTCCAAATGACAGCTGTCAAAACGGCGTCACGGCAGCGCAAGATAGCGTCCGGTTACCGTCACTCTTGGGCGCGACACCGTGGAACAGGCGGAACGAAGCAATGAAACCATAAAGAATATCATTTCCGATAATAAAATCGCAAATAGAACTAGACTAGCATAACTGTCGGGATACAACTTTGAGATTTCCTTTCGAATATATAGGTACTGTTTTTAATAACTGATCGATCCAGGTTGGAGCCCTAAAAAGAACGAGACATAAAATTACGATTAAAACTTTCATAATGTACTTAGCTCATGCACACAATAATTTTTTTGTCTAACTTAGCGGTGTAACGATTAGTTTTATGATATGGGACGCGGGTTCGATGCCCACACAAATTTTTCTGATCTTTTATTCTTTGTTCTAACTCAAAATCAGCGCCGTGGCAAATGTTCAGTTCCGAATGACGCTTTGACACTTACGAAGAAAAGAAAAGAAAGTTGCAAAGTAGCATGTAGGTGTCCACTGCTAGGAAAATGCCTCTTTCTCAAATATCAGAGAGGGTTTTGGACGCTGAAAGGGCTCGCCGCTGCTCTAGTGCGAGTTGGCTCCAGAGGTTAGAAATCCATAACCTCTGCCTACCCCTACCGACGACTGGCGTTAATGCTTATGTATAAGTAACATCACATATTCAAATAGGAGATATATGGAATCAGAAATAATTCGTAAAGTAGCTTTCGCAATACTTCTACATTAACAAAATAGGTAATTTTTTAAATCAATAAATATCAATTCATCAATTGCCATTATCGGCTAACATATCATCGTAACATTCATTTCGTTTCTTACTGGAAGTTTATACATGATTCAACTTCAGGCTAGTGTATACTAAAATACGTAAAACACTACAAATTGGATCATGCTATAAGTCATTTGAATCATTTAACAGTGTAGGTAAGTTAATACTTAAAAAAGACATCTTATTCTTTTTAGCGCTTTCTAATCAGAAGACCCATAACGATCCTCTGTGTGGTACTTCGACTCATAGCGATCGATTTTTGAAGGTTAGGGACGTATTTTATCGTTAGCCTGAACGCTAAGACAACCATCTGTCATATAAGGTCTTTTGAAAAAACGGCCTGACGGTAAGTGGCTAATGCAACCCAGGGACAACTGCAAACTTCCTAAATCGAAGAATGTTACAGCGTTGTATGTCGTACACGTTGGCACCACTGCGAAAGCAGATGGAATGCTTCTCAGTCCGTAAATATACTGGCTCTCTATAGTTTTCAAACCGGAACACGATTGTGACAATGCTGTTTGGCGGCAGAAATGGGTCAGGGGTGGTACCTACCCAGACAACTCCTAAGCAAAGAAGGAGCCCATCACCTAGTAAAACTAATTCAAAATAAATTTCTAGATCTCTGACCACCACAATATTAGGTATACGGTCGGGAGAGCTTATTACTCTATTAAATTACGGTTGTCGTGACTTAGTAACGACCAGGAGATGATGAACCCCCAAGAATGTAGTTACCAATTGAATGGGTATTCAAAAATACCGATCTTGTTGTGATATAGTAATACTGGTGTCCGAAGTGAGTAAGGAGGCGGGGCATCATTTTCTCCAAACCCCTGTTAATACGTAAAATCCATCCGATTTTTTCGAACCCAAATTACAAAGACTACTGACACTAGGATAAGGATAACGCACTCGAGAATCCGTCTAGGCAACGTGGTGATTATGAAAAAATCTTCCATAAAATTATTCCGGCTTGCTGGTGCTTTCTTTAAGACCTTTGTACGGAAGAATTTAATCTGATAAAAAAAATATCGGAAATACCGACCACTTTTAAAAAAAACTATGAATTACGAAAGATTTAAATTTTTTAACTGAAGAACCAAGTTTCGTGTGGTATTACGTGCATTATAAAGTTCTTTAGGATGTAAAAAAAAAACAGAATACGGTTCAGAAATGTCCTAGTAATCGTTGACCATACATCAAAATTACAGTCCACCTATCGACTATCCACCAGATAACCTTCTTAACTTCCGTAGTCGGTTAATTAATTTGAGGGTATATAATCACATCGTCGTCATTTTCTATTTTCGCCGTAATTGATAAGCCGGGTACGGATCATTTTATGATCTCATAAATCACCCCGCTGCGCATGTGTTAAAATCATCGGATGTAACGAACACGAGAGATCCCCGGGGAGTTGGTTATCGCCGGAGTTGCTGGGCAATGGGGCGATTAGGGATTTCGCAAAGGGTATTCATGTAAGCAATAATTTTAGTGTTTTAAAATAATTGCACTGCCGTGGAATTTGGCACGTTGTGGCGTTAATGGGATCTGCCCGCTCCTTTTTTCTTTCCGAGGATGGAGTAAGTGGCAACTAAGGGAAAAGGCTTAAAAATCTCATGGTAATCTCCGTTTCTACGGAAGGCGTAGGCGGAAACCACGGCTTTTCATTTCAGAGGCGCCACTCAGTTTTCGCGACAACGGAAGATAGAAAGCGTCGAATGTTGCATTGCTCTGACTAAAATTTTATTTTCTTCTACCACAATATATTCGCCATAGATAATTGCCGTAAAACAATCTCGCTCCCTAATTTCATTAGCACACCAACACCGCCCCGCCCCCTCACTTCGCAATCCATCACCACCCACCCCATTAAGTCAATTACGGTCACTTGTCACAATTTACAACATCATATAATTTGTCGCGATGGAGATCGCGATTGTCTCTTATCGCGTTTGTCATCTCCCCTACTCTACAGCTTATTTGTTATTCGCACCTATTTTTTTTTTTATGACGTTTGATGTACACGGTAACACGGTAACTGGTTTCTGTATAAGTATTTTGTTACTTACAACTAATTCTTAATATTTGTAATTTTTTTACAAAAAAACCTTACCGCGAGCTTTAAAATCACAATGGCTATCAATAAATGATGGAATAAATAAAGTAAAGTAGCAGCTTGTGAGTGCTAACCGCTGGGGAAAGGCCTCCTTCTCAAATATTTGAGAGGGTTTTGGAACCGGCAAGAGGCACGTTGTTCCAGCGCGGGTAGGAAGGCTTCGCATTATATAATATTTTTTTAGTATTTCTCAGATGTTTTCGGAATATCCATCTGACCGACTTGTGATGGGTGGAGCTGGGGCCTTAACCGCGGTGCCACAAAAATATTAAAACAGACTCCTCCGTAACTATTGCGCAGGTACCACCACCGCGTTCACCAGCCGCCTTGCCCAAAGTGGTGAGTATGGGCAAACCTTTTAAGAAATATATACCAGCCTTTGCGGGCGCTTTCTTTGAGAGAACTGCGTATAGCAGAGGACTAAATAGACTAAAGTTGTACTACTCCAAATTTAAAAAAATCTTCCGTCAATGTATCTGATACTTTTTAAATTATGCATACATCAGACAGACAGATAAGACGTGTTATTTTTGTCTGTATTGATTTTACATGTCAGTAATATCTTATTACATTTCATATTATTATTGTAGATGTAGAGAGTACGCAGTTTCGTCAGAAATGCTCTAGTTGTGTAGGCAGTCATCCAGAGAGTAATGTTATACCCAATTATAACTTATACTTACAAGTTAACATTAAAGTTATTTTTAACGTCAAAGTTGCGGAAGACTTGTTCAAATGTTCACTGAACGAATTCACAAACGGCGTTTTATGTCATAAGTAATTTATATCATATTATTATAAATATTTAAATAAGGTGTGTATTTAAATTTTTTACGATTTTATTCATCTCGTAATGGACTACCATTCATCCACCGTAAGTGGATTTATAATAAAATAAATAAATAAAGTATGTAATATTCTCCGTAAAAATATTGTCAGGGCCGTCGTGGTAAGACTCAGTCACATTTCAGAAATGATCGGAGCTATGAAGCAACATTTACAAAAAATACAGTCAAACAGAGATCATTCCTTTGCAGGAGACAATAAAAAACCTCGTCCATTGATAAATACCGGGTTCTTAGTTACAGCAATCGTGAAGGTGTCCCAGGAGCGCAAACCTTACCGATTTGTCCGGGGAATACAATTCGAACCACACTCCGCGTTGTAATCTCACACCGCGACATGGGGTTATATTAAATGACATAGTTTTATCGCCTCTGACTACGTGGCTCGTCAATATTCGTGGCCAGTGTCCGTATGAAAGTGAAAAAAAAACTGTCTACCAAAGCTTAAATGCTTTGCCTCAAACATTTTAAAAACATATATTATTACTTTGTTTTTTTTATTATGTTGATCGTTAATGTGGCCTATAGACACTAACATTCATCCTTCACGTATAATCAAGATGGGAAGAAGGACTATTTTAGATATTTAATTGCCATTTTTCAGTAATTGGGTTCCCAGTTATAATCACTTGCCATATATGATAGATATTTATATCTACTTCTTCTTTACCTGCATCCCGTTAGCTAATCACCCTGCTAGACATGCGGATTGGCGTCATCATTACCAGACGGCTCGCTTCTTAGACGTTGCTGCCCGTCGTCGGTCTGTGTATTTTCAGTCTGGCATTTTTTGTAATTGTTCGTCCGCCATCTGTCGGGTGCCATGAGAACTCCAAGACTCGTCCCTTAGTCATCCCTTACAACACCCACAAGAAAAAAATTATGCAGATTGTCGTACACCGGGATTGGTGATGGAGCAGCAGCCTCACTAGAACTATGGAAGAATGCTCACCGACCCAACTGTTGGTGGATATGGTCAATACTTTACGGAAATGCATTTATATGGCGCTTACGTTAAGTGGTAGATAAGAAAGAAGATTCATTATTGCAAATACTTTAACTTGCGGACCTTCTACTCTCGAGTCTCTACCGCTGAAGCTGTAAAGGCCACTAGGCCTACAGCATATATACCGTGGGGGTTTTAGTCGGTCCGATATCTTCAATGCTGATCCAGACATAACCAGCTACGGGAGACGGTGACGGGTAGGTGCGAGAACCTTTCCCCCACGTTATACTAAAAAAAAATTGCCAATAATTGCGTTCACTAGTCTTCACCTTCCCTACTTGATGTAATTTCTAATGCGAGAGGAATCAAATAAAAGAAAGGGAATTTTAAGTATGATAAGTATAAGTATGGTTGAAAATGATTCCACTCGCGGTGATTATTATATTTAGGGCGAAAAGAAATGGTTGTGAAATATATACTCTTGGTTACAAAAATATCTATTTAACAAATTATTTTTAATTCTACGTTAGTTTTTCAAGTTTGTTGGTACGCCAAAGAAAAGTTATTAGAGTTACATAATAGACAGAGTTATATCAAACAAAATAAAACCTTATAAATGTTTTCATTACTATCACAAAATCTACAGCGTCAGTCCGGCTCAAACCGCACTAGCTCAACCGCTCAACGAGTGGAAGTGACGGAACCCCTACAAGGGCCGCTTGCTGAGTTACTTCTGAATAAATAGACGGACAGGATGCGGCCTTCCTTGTATGTGTGGTTTGAAGAAAGATCGATAAAAAACCTTTACCATTCCGTACAATGAGTTATACGTTTATATTAAAACTATAGGATTAAAAAAAAAAAGAAAATTGCGTTAATTTAAGTTCAAAGATCCCTCTTAGTAATTTTTTTTGCTGACCGTAATTATTTTTTTGATAACTTCGTGTTGGTCGATTTGACCCATCGACACCTGCTACCAATCACGACCAAGAATCAAAAATTGTTAATGGGCATTGTTACGTATAAGGACAGGATGGCAAGTCTTGTTACTTTTAAAAAGGTCTGCATTTAATCACTCGTCTTACGAAACACAATTGCATTATTCTGCTATTTTTTTACGACACCTCGTAGCCAAACGGGCTTCGGCAATAAGATATTAAGTAATAAGATTGCCGTGATATTTCCAAGGCCCTTAGCCGCCTCTCACAAAACCGAAGGGATGGAGGGGGGTGGAAAAATCTTACGCACCATCACACGCCGTTAATTTAATTAAAACCGTGTAATAAACTCCGTGGTCGCAATTAGACCAAATGTGTTTGTCAAGTAACGAAATTAAAATTAAGCTCGAAACGTTTTTCAGATAATTAAATGCTTTCATTTAATTAGTTAAAGCGTTTTGTGCAAAAATATCATAGGTACCCAAGCACTGGCCTTTCTGATCTCCGTGGCCTCCGGGGCGGAGTAGGAAGGTGCGTTCGTGTTCCGGCGTGCCTTGCCATGAGCGAAAGGGAAGGGCCTTGCTGATAAGCGGCGAAGGTGGAATATCATGGGGTTATAGTCGGTGCAGCCCTGCATAACCTGTCCCAGCATTCCACGTATAAAAAACATATCATAGTTATGGGACGACCCTGCCTTCTACAATATAGACCATGCAGGTCAGTGTAGCGGGAAGGCAATGAATCCAAATGTGCAAGGACTGTGGTTTCTGGTAAACTACAGTAGGACGACCATATTCAGCAAAAGACGTGATGATGATAATGATTATTTTTATGACACCCACGAGAGAGTGACACAATTATACTGTCAAATTACTTCTCCCTTTCTGGTTTGATTTTTTATGGCAGCACCATAAAATAAGTTTGAGTCATACTGACAAGTTTGCCAGAACTATCTATGTATCGTGGTCATCATCATATATCATGGTTCTCCGTTAATTTAAGTTAATTTATTTTTGTTGCTCATAAAATAAGATATTCAAATAAAATCATATAGACCATCGTAACTTGCCGCAAATATAGTGAAAATGCAAAAAATAGTTGACGTCAGATCCAATACATTCCCACGCTTTTTCTGCTGACTGTAATGTTTAGTCTTTGCCATTGTTGGACGTTCGCGCATGCGCCGAGTATGCACTTAATCCTTCAAAGATTAGTTAGATTACAGACCTAATATTATTATAACATATTGACATGAGCTTAGTATATAATAGAAACACTTGTTATAACTTTCCTGAAAATTTCAAGTAGGGCGGTATATTTCTGATTCAAATAAAAAAAAATTAAGTCCGCCGATTAAAAAATATATTTGTATATTTCTATTAACATCAAATTACAAGACCCTTTACAGTGTAACCCTAATTGGTATTATAGGTATAAAATTAAAATTAAAACCCATTTTTTGTATTCAAGTACATAATTTGTTCACGGTGACTTGTATCTATCCTCAATTATGAATCAAAATGGAGTGGTGTTCTCTCCCTTGAGGAATAAGATAGAATGTAATAAAATATAAATAGTAAATAAGATTCCTGGTTAAGTACGTTACGTACGAAATCCGAAATAATCATATGAAACATTACAGTATGTATTACGCTATTTCATGTTGATAGTCTTTGAGTGTTGTCCTGGCCCGGTCAATTCCACCCGGAGGCGCTACCGATTCATTCTATCTAGACTATCCATACTTCTATACTAATCCCAAATAAAAAACTAATATTATCAATGCGTAAGTCTCAAATCGGTCTGCGTTACGTTTTCACGGCTAAACCGCTAAACCGATTTTGATGCCCTATTATCCTGGGAGTACTGCTAGAAAATTTCTTACACAGATGAAGTTGCCGGTGGAAAATATTTTAGTACGTGTAGTCAGTATTTTTAGAACTAAACAGCTAAAACTAACTAACAGCCTAAAATGTTACGACATCAGTCAACTAATTCATATTGATGTTTTGAACTTCTTAACCTTAAAAATTATTAAACTAACATTAAATGACATTGTGGGTTTGAATATAATAAATAATAATACGTAACTTTGACTACAAACAAAAAGGCGCGTCTGCGATTTAACTATTCACACACAGGTACATGTCCACATTGTCAAGGTTACGTTACTTTTACAATAAAATAACTTGCATTTTATTAAACTATTGCAAAATCTTTCGGCGCATAAAAGGAATATATTTAGGTAATCAACTCTTTTCTAAGAATTGGTAATACTGGATCTAATTACATAGATTACATTCGTGTGTTAATTTTTCTTTTACGTCAATACTATACCTGAACCTAACCTACATATTTTAATTTAATACTTATCTGTGTAGGTATATATGTATTGTACTATTTTTTAGAAAGAGTTCATACGATGAAACTGTTTTGTAAAATATTTTTAATATGTATTTTTATGATATATTTACAATAGAATCTAGTTATTACAATGATCGTATTGTCAAGCCTTATTCGTTGTGACATGTTGCCTAAAGCGCTGGCTGAAAGTGGAACCATTCTACTAGGCACTACAGCACTTGTGCTTTAATGCCTTGAGCGATAAAAACTCAACCTTTTTGTCACCAGCAGCAAAAACATGTTGGTGTATTGCTCTTAAAAACAAAGTTAATTCGTTTTTAAAGAGCAATACTATTTATTTTATTATTTAATAATTTATGTACATATAAGGAAGCAAAAGAGATTTATTGCTTTATTTTGGAATATTCGTTTTTTTTCCTATGTAGAAGCATAGCAATTTGTTATCTAATTATTAACGCTTCATCTGACACATATACTTTACTTACTAGTGACCTTTTGATGTGTAAATAAAATAAATAAATCATCAGATGGATCATCATCATCGGATGAAGTAAATAAAATTCGTAAAGACTAATCTAATGAGCTCAAACTCAATATTGTAACCATTCATATTCCGTTACCCAGCAACATCATCAAACCAACACGTCGGTACCATATTATTATTATGTTAAAACACTTGTGCAAAATTCCTAATTACTCTGACCTCTGGAAGTAGGTGAAAATTTAATTAAAAGATTACATTTATTTTTACTGTTACATGCAGGTCAAGCTAAAATAAAAGCGAGTTGAAAAATAAAATACTATTCTTGCTAATGAACCCGCATTAGCAAGAATAGTATTTTTCTGTAGCATCAAATTATTAAAATAATAATATTATTGTACCAGAGATGCATAAGTACCTAAGTAATTCTGGTATCACGCCTGGCAGGCGCCGCTAACGTCAACACTGTATGTGCTTGCTGACTTCGTGTTATCGGAACTGGATAATATATCACTACGTTTGTTTTATAACCGCCTGGTACATTGGTACGTTAGACTAAATATTAAATGTTTATGTTTTCCTTATCAGTTTTGTTTTGCAACCTAACCAATATTACAAACTTACAAAAGTATGCATAAACAACAAGATAGAATAATAATTTTATAATAAAATTTAGTGGTACAAAATTTTTTTTAGATGGCATCAGAGACAGCTGAGGAGGCTTAGGTGTGGCGCAAATGAGTCTCGAGTATGTAAGTAGTACTTTTCCCTTTGAGACTTTGTGCCATTTACCATAGAAAACCGATGGGTATTGCCGAGGATGGAGGGGGTGGGGGAGGGATGAGATGGGGGGGGGCGAAAGAGGGGCAAGGGGGGAGGGGTTACACTGTTCTGACAAGTGTAACACAACCGACACCTTATCCGCCTTTCCTCAAGAAAATCACAAAAATTCCGTGTGTCATCGTTCACCTATAAATCCATACCGTGTTATTTTTTAAAGTCGTTTCATTTCTTCGAGACATAATTACAAATAAACGAAACCATACCACGACCTCGCAGAATAGAACGTGCCAGACGTAAAGTAGAGGGTTGATGTGCTTCTGCGTTTCGTTCGGTGAGTGAGGTATCCGGAGGCCTACTCCCCCTCCCCTTTCCCCTCCTCATCCCTCGTCCCAAATAACCTTAAAGGCTGGCAACGCACCTGCAGAACCTCTGGTGTTGCAGATGTACGTGGGCGACGGTAATCACTTAACATCTGGTGAACCGCTTGCTCGTTTGCCACTTTTCTCATAAAAAAAAATTTCGTGAAAAATGACGTATGATTTTATCGAGGAATAAGTTCACACGTAACTGTTGTGAAATATTTTTATGGCATAGCGGATAAGGCTGGACAAGCAATCAGTTTCATATAAAATACCGGTAGCGGGTAGCAACGACTGAGATGCAAAGTAGGTATCAGGTATTACAATCGCTAATTCGCTTGCGAACCTGGTATCGGCGATAAACCCTCGACATATGGGAGATGTTTAGGTATATAATATTTATTTACAGGACTATAATGATGATGACTTAATTATTGTTGCTTCTACTAGTGATTCTCAGTCACTAATGAATAATATTATTATAATTAAAGGAAAAAACTTTGTTGCAAATGCATTACGACCAAATCAAAATACAAACATTTCTCTACCTTACTTTATTTCCCGTTATTAACGGCAATGGAAAAAATTGTTTCGATGCCTGTTAACATTAATCTCAATAAAGAAAATTATAATTTTTTACGTCCCTAAATAAAAGTAAAGCCATCATTCGAGTGAGCCGTAGGTAACTTAATATCACAGAAACCGGATAGCAGACAGTATGGCGCGGCCTTAAGTTTTCTTTTTAATTTTTCCTTTTTTTTTCTTCATACAAAAAGTCAAAGGACTTTTATCTTGGGGCCCGTTTTGTTAATTTTTTTCAATCTTTTTGTATCGTGTGTGATCCCTCGGTTGATGAACGTATTGTTTTGTCTTTTGGTGGTACATTGTAAATGGAATCAATGACAATATTTTTAATGCCCGTGGATTTTCACAACCCTCTTTTTGTTTAAATTATTCTCTGTAGCTTACAAAATGTAATTATGTAATCACTCTGTATTGTGATTTCTTTAATTAATTAATTAAATTTTCGGGCCACATGGTCCTGGTTGAAGTCCTGATTATACGTTAATCAGACACATAATGAAGTGATAAAATTACTTAGGCGTAAAATTACTCACAACTGTATACCCAATACTGGGGTGGACAGAGTACTGAACATTTAGATTAGACGTTTTAACCCACTTTTCATCAGCGCTTATTTGGAACAACATGACAGATGGACAAGCAGTCGCCGTTTTTAATGCTCAGGCCAACGATACAGACAGAGAAAAGTTTCGACTAACAAATGAGGCTTAGCTCCATATAGGAGATCGTTTCTTGATTCTTGATTAGGAGGTAGATCTCCTTACAACTCGAATATCGTGGCCGTATGAAATGAATAATAATTAGTTTAGACAACTCGCTAAAATTTTGCACTTACAGAGTTGTAAATGTTACATTTTACGTTGACTGTTAAAAGCAGCTTGACGTATCCCAGGTGGTCCATATTAAATGCTACTTGGGCTGTCAATCTACAATTAAATAGAATCAATAACCGTTTAAAATTTCTTTATATGCTTAAATAATATATGCATAAAATAAAATTTCTTAATTCTCCGAAATGCTAGCGTGGTGAGTATCCAGATGGGGCCTATGCTTAGCAGTGGACTTAAATGGGCCAAAGAATAAGCAACAACAAATGTCTTACAACTCCACTATAACAAGTTATTTTTCTGACAAAGTTTAAATTTATGCAGCGAAAACGCCCCTTTCTTCCGACTGTCAGTTAAAGTAAAACAGCTGAACCCTTTACTGACATGATAAATATTTTTGCTACTCGACACCCACAGTCGTCTCGTTACACAGTTTAAAAACATTTTAAAACCGCGCTAGGACACTTCTGCGTATCCATTTTAATGAGCCCACAGAATTAGAAACGTTCGCTTTTTAAATTGACGTTCAGGATCACGTTGTTATTTTTAGACTGATTTTTTTGTTAACGTTCCTTGTAGCATGGCAATACTTTGGGGAAATTTAAAGTTTTTTCTTATCAAAATTGAATTAAGAAATGCACAAACACAGGTACATGAAAAAGACACACACGCATAGTTTTAGTGATTGAAATATATGTCAGGTTCATATAAATGATGTTACCTACCTATTAACATTTTCCAGGCATTAAGTTGTGTGACTAAAGGCATCATAATTTTTTCAATATGTTATGTTTACGTATTTTTCTGTAGTCGCGGATGACTTAACAATTCAAATAAAAAAGTGATTGACACATCCTTTGTTTTCAATGCGTTTGTAACTTTACTAATTTACGTTCGGAAAGGTTATCAATAACACATGTTAAACGATGGCTGAATGCTCTATACGTCTACAACCGTATAGACCGAAAGTAATTTGATATTTCTGCACGAAATTGGGGAATATTGTAAAAAGTGTATTTTCCTTACAAAATCATCGGCGCATGTGCGTCGTGGTTTTAGGTTACGCGAACAACCAAACTGGTCGTGGTTGAACACGCGCGGTGGGTTCCGTTCATCACGAACCGGAGTTGCTGTGGCTTTATTTTAATGGAATTCCTAAGGACTGAAGGTTTTTTTTTATTAGAGACATTGTAGCGATATCATTAGTAGATACAGATTAAAAGTTGGTGATGGTCTCGGTTGTATATTTAAAAAAAAGGTTAGAAAACAGCTAACATTATTCAGCGTTTTAATTAAATTGGATTTATAGCTTTTTTCTTTTTTCGAATTTTGGTTGACTCTTACGACACCCTCGGAAGAAAGGGATTGGCAGATTTTCTTTCTACAATCGACGAAAATTTTTATTCTCATTATCTAATTTAATCATATATAATCATTATCTAAGTTATAATAAATAATATGTAGCTTTAATATTCATATTTCATTAAATTTAGCTACACAATCATGGATTTGTACATTCTTAATGTTATTTTATGTTGTGATATTTTTTATTATGTTTATATGTTTACAATCAATTTGCATACATACATGGGCCGTGAATGCTTTGCCATCTTATGCCAGTACTTTTCGGGAAAGGATTATGAAAGTTTAGAAATTAGAAAGGTTGGATAAAGTGACATATCCAACCTTTCTAAGGAGGTTATGAGGTTTGATCACATTCTGTGTTAAGCGGAGGTAACATGATTACATTGTAATTATAAAAAATGGTGTGGTATAGACGTATAAATCTGCCACCCCTTTCCAACATCTCGAAAAACACCAGACTGCGAAAAAAGCAGCAGGCGCAGCAGCGTTTAATGTGCGGGATTTCTAGTACTGTGATCGCCAATCCCCTTGCCGTGCGTGCCGATTATGACGAATCCTCCTTATGGGAGTGGCCTGTTTCTGGGTTATTAAGGTAATATAAAATTTAGTAACGAAAATGTCCTTCTTCCGATTCTGGCCACGATGACCACTGCCGAACGCTATCAGCGGTTAACGACCGCGCAGAATACACGGCGCTAGTGTGCGCGCAACACAGACGTCACTTTACACTAAGCGTTAAGGGAAATGGAAGTTAAAAATCATAGAAAAAGGAGATATATACGTTCTAATTCTATGTACAAGATAAGACGTCGTACGTCAAATGAAGAGTCATAGATACGTAACATAACATAACTAAATCCGAAAATTCAATAATTTGTGTATTGTTCAGATATTAGCTTCGGTCGGGTTCGAACCTTGGACTCGTGACTTAATAGTCAGGTATAACCCGTAAGCGACGCGGTCGTCTTTTTGAGAGTTCATTAACATGTACACATTAAAGAATTTACTTATTTGTATAAACGGAAATATACCGTTATAAATATTGTTAAGTTATAAATTCAGAATCAACAAATTTATAGGCAAGCAGGTAGCGAATAGATGAAGGAACCCTACAAACCATTTTCGCTTACCCTTTGCTTCCGTGAAATATGGCCCAGCGATCGTAGAAAGGGTCAACTTTTGTTGTTATTTTTTTCGCAAATGTCAAAAATTATCGAGTTCTTGTTAATCTTTTCAAAAGTATCGATGACCCTTTGGGACTGTAACAATGAAAATAATGTGGGACTGTAATATCGATTTTTTGACCTTTAAATATTCAAGTTATTATTTCTTTATTTATTTTTTGTTGTAGTTCTTTCTTTTAATTTAAAAGTAAAGCATACTTATGTAATAATAATGTTACTTATAATGTAAAATCTTTCGTTCATTGTGGGTATGTTTCAAAGACATATTATTTATATGTAAAAGAAAATTCCTTCACCAGTCTATATAAGTCCTATACTGCTGGACATAGGCCTTTTCAATAACAGGTCAATAGAACAACAGAAGTCTACAAGCGTGGACGATTTGCACACACTCACCACGTTGGACACAGCGCTGTGAATTAATGATGTGCAGCAGCATCTCTATTACGAGGATTTCTGGTGTGAGTAGTGTTTGGGTTCGCCATATTCAGGTGGATGTTTCGCCATCAGTCGGTCGCCAGAGCCACGTCCGTTATTCAGCAGGACATAACGCGTGGTATACTCCGCATGGTGAAACATTTTAAAAAAGCATCCATAGCTCGTCATTTTTTTTTTAATTGGAGAATAACATTTCTTTCTTGGCTTTTTCTATTATTTTGGCGGCAATTCAAAACTTAATCTAAATTTTATTCTGTTCAAAATGGGCAAAAATAAAAGTTGTGACGCGTCAACTAGGCAAATAATTGTTAATTTACATATAGATCATAAGTGGGCGTACAGAAGAATAGCTGAATATTTAAATTGTTCTGTTAAGAAAGTTTTTAATACAATTGATCATTATAAAACACATGGAACTGTTGAAAATGTTCTTAGAAAGGTTCGGCCAAGAAAAACCTCTTCCAGAGAAGATACGCTTTTCGTTCGTGTTGCTAAAAAATACCCAAGTAAAGGTTCCAACCAGATTAAAAATTAAGTTTTTTCGCTTGATGACCCGAGAAACATCTCGTCAAGACTGATACGGCGAAGATTAGTGGAAGCTAAATTGTTTGGAAGAATCTCTCAAAAGGTACCGCTTCTTACCAAGCAACACCGAGAGAAGCGATTATTATTCGCTAAAAAATATGTTAATTGGACGGTACGAGAATGGTAAAAAGTGTTATTTTCAAATGAAACAAAAATAAATATGGTAAATTCCAATGGAAAGCGCAATGTTAGACGTCCTGTAAACAATGCTTTTAATTATAAATACACAAGGAGTATAGTCAAGCACGGTAACAGTAACATAAAAGTTTGGGGGTGTTTTTCCGGATGTGGAGTTGGACCCGTTCGGAAGATTTAAGGTACAATCCATCAATGGCAATACAAAAATATCTTAGAGCACACAATGATTCCCTACTCGGACGATCATTTGCCTGTAACCTAGATCTTTCAGCATGACAATGACCCTAAACACACGGCCAATAGCGTCAAATATTTTCTTAGCGAACAGCGTATATCCGTTTTAGACTGGTCAGCAAATAGTCCGGATTTAAACCAGATAGAAAATCTCTGGTATATTGTTAAAAAGAAAGTCTCAAACAAACGTAACACCAGTCAAAACGAACTATATGAAGCATTTGTTGAAGCATGGAATTCAATCCCCCTAGAAAAATGTATGAAATTGATTGAATCAATGCCACGTCGTTGCAGTGCTGTTATTGAAAATAAGGGATACGCCACTAAATATTAATTATAACTATTGGTAGGCTGTGGGTAGTAGCTATTTCGTAAATAACAATACTAATTACTAATACTTAAAAAAATATTGCTATTTATACTGTTTTGTTGTTGTTTCTTATGACCATTATTGTTCATACCTTAAAACTGATTTAAATGTTTGTCCGTAATGTAATATTAAAACTGCACTTGTGTAATGGGATTTATATTGTTGTTCTAATAAATGATAAATTGTTGAACATATTGCTGTCCTATTTATTGTTTAATTTCAAAATAAGAACGATTGCGGTAAAGTATCTTACATAATGTCAAGGACCGTTGGTAGTGTTTCTAATTATACGACCACCACTGTATGTATATAGTATACTAAATACTTATTTCCAGTTTTAACACAAAACATACTTTAAACATACATAATGCCTCCACCCAGTCGTGAACCTACCTGTTTAATTTCACTTGTGTAGGCTAACTATAGTACCAAGTTTCAAGGTATTCCAGTTTCAAAGATTTCGTGATTATTTAGTGGTTTTTCGCTTTTGTGTGTATATATATTTAAATATATACAGATAAAAGTCGCACCTGTGTATTACACAATACCATATTGTAACGTCTGTACGTCGACATTTTCAATTAAAACCCATTTAGAAATAAAACTAATGCGCGCCGTCACCGGACACAGCTGGGCCGTTTCTAGCAGCTATTTACTTTAGTTCTGTCTTGTTAGTCATTCAATTCATTAGTAATTTCTTACATATTTACAAGTGCCGTCATCAAAATAAAATTCGTCGCAATACATGCTTTATTTTGTCTGCAATAAAGTCATCAATATATTTGTAGGACTAATCAAAAGTTGGCGGTTAGAAATGAGATAAACATGGCTGCCGGCGAGCGAGTGAGATGTCAATCAGCTGTCAGCGGCTTTCCGTCTTCCCATACGCTTCTAGTACTGTCGAGAGTAATGTACTGGGATACATATTTAAACATTTCGACGGGATAGATTGAATATGAAACAATATTTAGATTCAAATTGAAATAATTTGGATCACCAGCCCGCGGAAATCAACTTCTGATTTTTAAATAAACGATTTTATCATGTTTGCACATAACTCACCACGCTGACTTGGTACATTGGTGAGTGTAGGGCCGGCACCGACCAGTCCCCATTACCACTCACTAGACCCTCGTTGATTAGCCTGGAGCACCACGTGCAGAGGAAATTGGCAATTAAATAAAAAAGTAAAATTTTTTTTTTTCATACTTAAAGTTTTGGTTCTAAGGTTTATATTTGCGTTGTTCAACCCACCTTAGACACTAAAATTATCGTTTACCGCGTTGTTGTTATCAATATGAGTTAAGGTTATATATTATTTAATATATGCATGTATGTATGTATATATTCACGCCTTGTTCCCAACGGGGTAGGCAGAGACAATCTTCTTCCACTTCCTACGGCCCTGACATACGTCTTTCGCTTCTCCCACTTTGATCAATCTTCGCATGCATGCTCGTTGGTTTAGAGTACTCTTAACCTGGCCTTTTTTCAGAACGTCTCCGATTTGATCTAGAAATGTTCGCCTAGGTCCTCCTCGCCCGACTCTACCATTTACACTCGACTCATATATTTGTTTACTTAATGAATTCTATGCTATTTCCATAGGAGCTAAGTTTACATCTTTAGAAAATGGATATTCATTACATTACAGCTAGACTAGAACTAGGCACGGACTTCGCGGTTCACCGCGCGCGCCGCGTCCCACGAATATCGGTGGCTTTCGAAAATTTATCTCTATGTAATCTGTATACGGCCTTATTAATGGTCTTTAGCGGTTAGGCTGTAGTAAGCAGGCGAAGTCTTACATGATATTTAAATACGAATTTAGTCGAACTTCTGGGTTACAACAGTTACCGTACCCATTGGTACGAATTCTATCCGATAAGGTTGACTATCTTAATGGCTGCCCCTTTAAGATTTGTATTAATATAAATAAAACTAATAACATTTTTTCCGCGGCTTTTATTTTTAATTATACAATATTATTGGTACAAAACTAATAAACCTTTTGAATTTCATTTTACTCTATAAGGCGTATTAAAGAAAACCGTAACGAACGATGTCAGGATCGCCCGTTACGGGCACCAAAGAAGATATGTACGAAAGATTTACCCGTATTCACCACGCAATTTAAACGTACATGTTGAATTTGGAATAAAACGTTGATATATTCCTCACGTCGCCGGAGATCTATAGTGCCATAATAATTTCGTTTGTCTTTCATTTTTGAAAAAGACGTCCAAGAGTGTAGATATTTATTAAATGACCCTGTATTACCAACACAAAGAAAGCCAAAACGAAAACACAGAGCGGTGACGGACGGCAGCGTCTTTTACTGCGATACCTACCAGCACCATCACCACCATCATCCATGGCGATTATGGTAAATCCTCCTTACTTCCCGCAGTGAATTTTTTGATGATGTACTAGTATAAGCACGATCAATAATATGTGAGTCAACTAAGAAATATGTAAAGTTTTTACTATTATGAATTCTTCCACTTTTTTTTTATATAACTGGCTGGGAATAAACTTTACCTACTCACTTTTCTTAAGAAAAGGGTTGTGTTTTTTTAAAAAAAAAACAACAAAAAAAGCATCTGTTCAAAGTTCTGTTCCCGCAATAAAAATTTTGTTTAAAGGTGTTAAGGTCACCGATCAAAAATCATTAACTGACTAATAATAAAAAAAAACTTACAATATAAGAACGTGAATAAATAAAAAAAAATGTGTTTTTACCTTTTGTCAAAAGAAAGTTTACGATAACTCCCAAGGGTCACGATCGTTAGGTATTGAATAATGGTTAACCCTTTCGGTGTAACAATAATAAATTTAACTTCTTACAAATGTCTCGAGACGGGTATTTTTTGGCAAAAAGTTTTTTTTTTATCACAATACCTCCGTAATAATGTTAACAAAATTTTTTGACCTTTGTTAAATTCATTGGGGAGATTTTTTATGTTTGCAAATAATTAAACACAATCGCTTTTTTATTTGTCAAGTAATTTGATTTCTTTTTATTTCAAATGTATTTGGAAGGTTCGCATCAAAAATTATTTTCGGGAATTTCTTCGTCGACTTCAAATCGCTGTAGGAAGGTGAAAATGACCGTTGTTCTAGACTTTTATATTAATAGTTGTAATTTTAAGTCTTCCCGTAAGAGGCAACTATGGGAAAAGCCATAAAAAACCTTATCGAAATACGAGAAAAAAACACTTGCGGCCCAATAACACTTGCGGCTTAAAGTGCTTGCGGCGTAAAACGCTTACGGCTTCAAGGACACAAGCGCATCGTCCGTAGAAGCTGTAGAAGCACTAACTTCTCTGAATACATTTATGCAATACGAGGACAAATACGGAGACATGACAAGTGGGTTTCCTAAAGTCATGCATTTCAATACCTTCAGTGCATTAATGGTTCTCGCGTGTTAATTAAAACTCCATGGATAAAATCTTAAGTAGACACGCTCATTGAATTCGAATTGCAACACTGACTCAGGCAAATTATTGCAATAATCATATTTTGCTGCTATTTGCTTTGAAATTTAACACTTCGTCCGCATGCAGGTGATCTCTACAATAGAAGGATTGTGCCCGCCGTGTTTGTAGATGTCCCATGGTAGAAAGGGGATCGGACAGTTAAATAATATAATTCCTACGCAAATTCTCAAAAATGTTTACGTATTTTAGTTCGTATTTCGTACATCACTTTCATAACCGAGTATATAAAATGTAATACCTAAATATACCAACAAAGCATAGACAAGTGGTCACAACCCCAGACGTGACGGATGAGGGGGTCCTGTGCACACTCGGCAGAGTGTTAGTAAACACGACTCGAGGGTTGTGACCTGCACCGAGGTTGAAACATACTTATAACTTATATTCCCTTGGTACGTACATAAAGCAAGATCTAAGAACTTATGTGATCTATTCGTATATGAAATGAAATAAAATATAGACAATGAAATTGTTAAAAAGCAACATAATAAATCATGTTGATCATATCTGTGATAGTTTTTGCTGTAATTGTCATGTCTGTGTGTACGTAGACCTGGCAATCTCAATCTCGTTAAGAGGCCTCTGCTTGTGGCGAGTCATCCACTTCCTTTAATATGGTTGAGGAGGGCGTGTTGAAAAAAATTGAAATTCTTTTGTTATAACAAGTGAAGGCTTATCCAATATTTTGCTTCGCCTACAGGGCCCACGAGTGAAACCATTCGTTAATACTGTGATCTACCAGAACTAAACTATCTGTATTGAGTTTTGATTATCTTACACTACACGACAAAGATAAGGAATAACATATTAATTGATTAATCTAATTTTTGTTATGAGAATTCTCATTTACACATATATAAGTCATTGATCTATCGGAAACGATAAAGACATCATTTTGTATTTAAATAGTGTTCTTTATCGAAATTTAAATTAAAACTAATTTCAAAAAATTAAAAAAATAGAAGTTTCATTAACGTATTTTTCCATTTTTCCATTTGTGAAATAGCTTTTAACTTCAATCCGTTCAAATATAAAGAACTACATACGTATATTTTTTATTGTATATTATTACACGTTACATGTTTGTTATATTGCATCTACTATGTATGAACAAGATCCGATGAAAAGCTAAGTCTATTCGTCATGACTCCAAATCTTTACTTTTTAATTTAAGATAATTTTAAGAGCTTAAAGATTGGAAATGTTCAAGAGTCTATATTTTTGTTCATAAGTAGCATCTTATCTGAACTGAGTGTTACCATTACGCAAATCCTATTTTCAAAGTAGTATTTGCGTAATGGTTACACTCACACTTTAAATTTTTTGTGTTGTAAATTACATCTATATCTAATTTCTGCTCAAGCCCTAAGTTATAAAAGGCGGTATATATCTACATTGTGAATAGATGATGAGATGAAATAATTGCCTATAATGAAGTTAATTGAGTTACGTAGCCTCGTTTGATTTCAGACAGGTGGACAGCGGCGACACGCCGGCGCCTCTTGTTTGTCAACCACTCCCGACCGCCCCCGCTCTATGCCACCCTAGTACTTTCGGGGCTCTAGACAAATATTGCAGGGGTGGATAAAAAATAAGTTTAGGAGATAGATACCTAAATTAAAAAAATCGTTATGAATCTTATGGTAAGCCTTTAGCCGGCAGTCAGACATTTAGGCTGTAACTTTTTTACTAGTACTGATTGTATTAGGATGGCTAGTCTGTAAACCAAAATCAAAGACGTTCATTTAATTAAGTTTCGAAATATTTTACGATTTAGGTTATTTCACTGATGTTCACCGTGCAATCATTTGCCGATTGCAGGCCCATTGCAGGGCCACTGCTAAATGCAGTCTCATCCACCAAAGATTGCCACTAAGCTAGGTTCTATAGCCTATATATTTGAACAAAAAGGCGAACGGTTCTGTTTAATTGGAGTCGATCATTACTCGGAAGACAACATTGAGTAATTCTTTAACATATAGGTTTTTATTTGTTCATTTTAAGCTCTTACAGAGACTACTTGTGCGTACATAAATGTCAATTGTACCCGGGAAGGTCTCACTGCCCATATAAACCGACAGAAATGTCGACCCCTCGAATTGAGATAGAACCAGTGATGGAACTTGCAGCGTATGGGATTAGTATTACAAGACATGCTTTGTAATACTACAAGACATGCTTCACTTTTATACTAGCGGACAGCGCCGGTTTCGCACGAACAGATATGTAACAAACAAACCAAATGAAAACAACAACAAACAAACGAACAACAACCTTCCTCGTGAAATATTCTAAACTATGGCGAAAACCGCATAAAAGTCTTTTTTTTTTGTATAAATAATAGGCTTACGTTTGACCTCAATCTTGCCCGATGGAAGGCGAATATGAGGCCTAGGATGGTACACTTTTGCCTTGAAGGTGTCTGTTCACTTTGGCCTTAAAGATATCCAGATTGTAGTGTTAAATTAAATAAAAGTCTACTTGGAAGTTTAGAAGTTATAAGTGAATGCACAGACAAACGGGGGTTACGAGTTTGTTTTAAAAGAAGTATAGGTAGGTAGACATGATCGACTTACGATGAAGAAATTTTTTGACTAAAGAAAACAGTGAAGGTTTCAGTATTGATCGCTCATTAGATAAACACGGAACAGTGTCGCTGCCAACCCACTACATTAGTTAATGGATGACCAATTTAAAATACGCCGAATCGAACCCTAAACGAACCGAACGAAGGTACGAGAGCTACCATTATACTGTTTGTTCTATTAAAAGGGGCAATGGAAACAAACAAATTTCGAAGACAATACCTCCCTTTTGTTTGGAAAGTACTCGAATCGCGCATTGGACGTGAATCGGCCCACGAAGCGAATAAAGACGTAATTTTTGCATGGTGTCGTTTATTTCTTCTCATTTGCCTCAGCGTTATTCATTCATTCCATATGATTAAAACCAAAAGTCCCACCGGCCACCATTACAGATTGGACATAGAAAATACTTGGGTGGGCTCGACCTGCCCCTATCTCACTCTGGTGATATTCGTGATCGATTTCATTTTGACTGGTTCGACAGTTTAACAGATTGTGTAGTAGAGACTTGTCTTGTCTAGTTGAATCGATACACACCAAACATTATAGACCCCTGGAACTCCCTTATAGAACCAGCGTAACATAAGGTACAAGAATATCGCTACTGCATTTTGTATACCGCACGGTTTAGTTTGTAGCGTATCTGAGTTACGGGACCTGGGTTCGAATCTTATCTGAAGCTAATATATGTGCACCACCCAAATTAACGGTTTTTCGGACCATATGTTGCGTCCCGTCCCGTCTTCTGATACTTCCTCCGATCACATCGCATACGTTCGGATACTGGAGTGTTATATTTTATGGTCACATTATTACCACAAAAATAGACTAATAAGCATCATTAAGATCTACAAAACCAGAGCAGCAGAAACACGAAACAGGTAAAATTATTCTATTGTGGCGTCAGGGGTGGGACGGTTTGAAATCGGAATAATTAAATCCATCAGTGCGGCACGTGGCGCGGAACGTGGGGCGGCTGGCTATTACGAGATGTTCGCCACGCTCCACCTGGGAACGTTCCCCACCTATCCTGCCATGTGACCATCCTTATTATCCTTTCTTTCTTCTATCTTTCTTTCTTTACCATATACAAATGTAAGTAATATACCGTTAAAATTTATTCGCGAAAAATGTGTACCCGCTGATAAATAAAGTAGAAAAGACGAAGATTCATTGATCAGTGTAACCACTTTTGTAGAAGATATCCTTATTTCCTTAAAACACGTAAGATCGAAAATGCTATAATAATACTTGGTATATTTAATGGTTGAGTATATAATACTCAATAATGATAACTGCGTCATTGAAATTTGAACTTTAAGTCGTTTATTTATGGTTGCATACCGCCAATACAACAATGTGACAACACGCTCTAAATATATACGTGTTCAAGTTTCAGGCGGGTACACGACGACCGCAATCATGGCGTCGTAAGCAAACCACAGCTAGGCAAGTCACACGCTCGCTACGCTTGTACACAAAGCCAGGGAAATAATTTATAACATTATTGTGAAACTTATAATTACGAAATGAGAAAAAGTTTTAAATCTAGATAGTCGAGTTCGGAGCCGAGGAATGCACCGTATCAGGATACCTTAGCTCAATCTTCTTTATAAAGGGCACGTACCAATGATTTTTTGGACACGTGTGATTTGTATTTAAGGCGGCTACAGACTAGGGCACTAAGGCGGCGACAGACTCATCACCGAGAGCTTATTGGGGTCATTTTGTCGCAAGTAAGCTCTGGTGAAAAGTGGGACGAATGGACTAAAATGTCTAGAGCTCTTACCACCACAATATGGGGTCGCGAGAGCATATTCATATATTTGGCTCGGCAGATGTATCATCATTTCAGCCTATCACAAATCCCCTGCGGGAACTCCCCCGAAAGATTGCCACAGAGCTCCGTTCTGAGCCACCTGCATCCTTCGACTTCCAGCAACACTGACCAGGTCGTCACACATTGCGTTTGCCTGTACGTGAATGAACATATTTTGGCAGAGGTATATTTGAACTAAATGGTATATTTCAAATGTTTAGATGCTAAAATTTATTAATGGAAGATTGATAATATATTTATGTTTTTCAGTTTCAGTTCGGCAGATGTCTACTTCGCAGGATATATGCCATAGTGGCGCAAGTGGATGAAACTCAGATGCAAACTTTTCCTCGCCTTCCTTTAACCAAAGATCAAAGGAACGATCACACGCAGTGTCAGCGACACGTGAAACACACACACAATAATTGGCGTGTTACAAAACTCTTAGCTACGTTTGGAATTCAAACCTTGGACATATAGCTGAGTAGGTACACTAACCCTTAAACCACGGTCGTCATTACATCGAAGTGAATACAAAAGCTGATAGTAGCTAATGTGCGTACAACAACATGAACATTAAGTACAACAAACACACAGGTGATAAAAAGTTCAAAACTCATCAACCAAAACAATGCGAGACCGCACGTCAGGTCACGACGTGATAAGTCGCTAAGCGTGAAGCGAACACAATAACGGACTGTTCACGGGACGCGGGCTCAGCCAGGTCTCTGGCAACCCGATATCCGTATAGCGGTGACGCTAGTTCCCTCAATTCTTTAGAGCTGTTTTTCCCCCGCCAGTTAATTATACCGCGACAAAGAGATTGATTATACGATGAATTGCGTTTTTATGTGATTTGAAAGACGTTTTGATTTTTTTTTATAGATTATTTCTTGATTGTAATCGTACGCCGGTGGCTGTAGAACAAGATAGGCATACTTTCGAGGCGTTAAACTGTGTTTACAACAAAAGAACATTTTAAAGATTATTTTAAGTTTCATTTATTACTTTCGTTAGAGCGCACTGTTAAACGTAAGCCTCCGCGTATATATTTTTTTATTTATTGAATACAAAGTCACACAGCACTTAGAGCAAAAGATACAGATTAAGTAAAATACATCTTAATGCCAATAATGGACTTCATTATTTACAATGAAAGGAACATGATGCGTGATTTTAAGCGTGGTAGAGCCAAGGGGCGGCTTTAGCTGCTGCTCGAATGGGCTGGCTCGACCGGATTGATACCAGCCTCTCTCCGGCCTCGCAGAATACCGGCGTGAAGTAGAGGCATCTTGTGCTTCTGCGTTTCGCTCGGCGAGTGAGGTAACCGGAGGCCCACATCTCCTCCCTATTCCCTTCCTCTTCCCTCCCATCTCCCAAATATCCTTAAAGACCGGCAACGCACCTGCAGCATCTATGGTGTTGCAGATGTATGTGGGAGACGGTATCACTTACTATAAAAAAAAAAAAACATATTCAATTACAATGATCATTACCAGAGAGTAACAAATTTATATAAATGTCATTTCAGAGAATTATAGCGGTAAGTACGAAACATACTAGTAAGAAACATTGCTGCAGTAGGTACCAATGTTTCATTCTCCGGTTTATAATTTTTATAATCTGTCGCCGCCGCAATATTTCCTTATCTATAATTACAGGCTGTGAAGATAACCCATCTTAGTCCACAGGGATGACGACCCTCGGAGGTGGTTGAAGTTATTTGCAGGTTACCAAGGGATTTAGTAGCCACTAACCATCAGTGGGACTACCGCTGCGTTTGGGTGTTACTGTATGTCTAACAATAATAATATTATTGAATTGGCATTTTATCAATTCTACCTGATTAAATAATACGCTTATCAATAAAATTTATGTATAATCTTTCAATGAATATAAAAAGGAAAGCCTTGACTTCGTCACCGGATGCGAACGGGAGCGGAAAGCGTCTTGTCCGAAAATAAACGTTTAAAAAAATCTTTCCAGGCTGTATATCAAATTACCGTACATCTGGCTCCGCTGAAAACCAGAGCAGACGAGGAGAGTGCATACACATATTTCACTTTCTTACAGATTTATGGATGCCTAGTAGATTTTTTGTAAATAAAACACACATTTTTTTTTGGTTTTCAAATATACGTAATTTTTTTTAATTATTGCACGCCACATAACGAGAAAGCTTATGGGGAGCTTATTATAGGGAGTGCTATATTTGTGTAAGTGGGAATACTATATTGACTTTAAATAAATATGTAATGATTGTTACATATTTATTTACTCAGTGATTCGCATGCCCGTCCTGGGTTCGAATTCCAGTTATCGTCAATATGTGGACTTGGAATTTATGGGTAAATAATAACATAACAAACTAAAAAATAAATAGATTAAAATATATATCCCTAGTATATACTAGAGTCAATAAATCAAGCGAGTTGTTTCAAATATTACATCTATTGGATATTCAAAATACAGACGAAGTAGCATGTTTTGTACTAAACACGTAATGCTACTTCATAACATTTTTAACTATATTTAGTAAATAAATTATAAAATATTAATGGTCTATGGTCTTTGTTATATCCAATTTAACATAGCGCCCATATTCTCTAAGTTATTGTTCTTCCTTATCAGCCCGTCTAATTCCTCTGTTGGATGAAAGCCTTGTCCATGAAAGTGTATACTCGTACTCAAAAAGTAACATGTATTTCTTAGATGAAAGACGTGCCCTATACTCGCCAAGGTGGGCAAGAGGGTTGCCAAGCGCATTCGCAAACTTCGTACCTATTAGTTATGCTAGTCCATCACTATGGTCAGCAACCAGCATAAGTATACCAGCGGATGTATTTTAAGCCATAACTCGGTTGCCTGAACTCAGATGAGATTTGGAGAAAAATTTCGATATTTTTACCTTGCTCGCCCATAATAAATCACTTTATATTACCATTTACTTATTTAAGTAGATTATTTTGGAAGCAATGAAAGCGACACCATAATGGCGGTGTGTCACGTGACCTTGTTATATTGTGACAGGTGATTTGGCGCGTTTCGAGAGGTGCACAGCGTGACGTCTACCAAAAACCGAGGTAAAATCTCGACTCGTAAACTCTATTATATTGTTTGACCTACCTTAACATAATGACTTAAGTTTTAAAATTGATTGGCATTTTCTATCCTTATCGTAAAAAGAATATTGTTAATGCACATTGTTTGGCGGCAACAAAGGGGGCGTGCGGCGAGGCACGTGACCTCCATTATGCGAGGAAAAGCTCTTAATTAATTTAAAAACAAAATCATGTCAGGATAATCTTTTTCATTAGTAATATAATCATTCTCCAGGCTTCGTATTGTTAAAATATTTTTCTTTTGTCTGACGCGATAATTCAGAGCTACGCGTAGCAGATTACCGAAACAAGAAACAAACAATAATTTATACAAACTACTGAAATTATGTCTAAAATCTTCACGAAGATGATTATAGAAATTAATCATTGCCACCATTTAAAATACAAGAATACGGACGTGAAGAAATACGTTTTCAATGATTTTTAGATATTTTGAACCAAGAGCGAGTGATACCTACGGCATTTGTACATTCTGTGCCCTGAAGATTTCATAAATAAAGATAAAAGTAAAGTATTAACAGCCGGAAAAGCCTAAAGAGAGATTGGAGCCGCAAAGAGTCCGCCATGCTGCTCCGGTACGGGTAGGCGAACTTCAGACGTCGTCGAAATAATATTTTTCTTATTTACTAAAATTAAACATCCTTATTGGTGGTGGCACCGAGAAACGAACTTGTTTTACTATCAAACGACACTTTTTGATACGAACCCAGGTTACACGCGTACTGTGAAATTAGAGCGTACACTGTGACCACTAGGCTACTACAGGTCTGAGAGTTTCGTACTTAAGCCGAAATAATTATTTTTAAAATTATTATTTTTAAGTCTAAAGCACTATCAGTTACTGAGAAAAGAAGCAGATCTGGTCCGTGATTCCGATGCCGACCACATTTCGAGCGCCAAGAGTGAGCGGCGTATCTAAACCACAGAGTAATATAAAAACAGTGTTATAGTTCAGTGCGCAATACTGACTCTTCTCTTCCGCTACTATTCCACCTCTGATGCGGTGCGACAGACAGTCCACCAATTCGCATCCGAAAACTTCTCGCCAAGTCATTCAGAGCTGTCATCTCGGACCGGCTCGCATCATGTAAGTTCCTCTCGGTTTACCGTGGGCCGTGTGTCACCAAGCAAGGACTACTAAGCTCTCATAACAAGATAAGATCTGCTTGAGAGAGAGAGGGATGTTTGTCCCAAATACATAGCAGTTTCCAGTACTGGCACATATGTGTTATGTTATTATGGTAAGTCTTCCCTTAAATTTTACACTTAATTTTAAAAAATTACGTTTTCTTAATGCTTCTTTGCTAAGGAACCCTATGAATTAAAACCTCCACCTGCGCAATATTTTTATTTTGCCTGTTTGACGACCATTGTTTGCTCATTATTTTCTCATTAAGTCTAAATCCAACATCCACTTAGTGAGCGGCTGTATACAGGAGGCAGTCGTCAAAGTAAGCGGAACGGCATACTTTTTTCGCGGAGCTCGGTCAAATGTTTGCCGTACCACCTGCCGCTTCGCAAACGTCGGTAAACTTTCAGCACACGCACTTCCAATTGTCCGGTAAGTTGTCAAATATTTGCAATGAGTATGAATTTGTGTAATGGTATTTTGATGCGATATGGCATTAAAATGTTGCATCTACCATTTCAGAAGAGCGTGACATACGTCTACGATAACTTATTAAATGTAATTAATGTTACAGTTCAATCTTATAGCTATTTTTTACGAATTTATAATAGGCGATTATAAATTCGTACTGAGTTAGTGCGCAGTCACTTAACACCAAGTGAGAGTAATAACCAGGAAAACATCAACAGTTACTCAAATATTCACTGCCGTCCATATCCACCTTTTTATTACGAATAATCTTAACACTATTCGTAGATACAAAATTTATGATTTTTTTTTTATAAAGACAAAGAGTTACTACACTATATTAAGTAATAAAAAGATATTTTGTGTTAAATTTATTTTGTAAAATTTATTCCGTAACAAAACTAACCAATATAGCAGACGACTAATTCAGCTTCCGGACACTTATGATTACGTCGTTTATCTAGATCTAGTTTTGCTGCGGATATCGATTCTGTAGTGCAGACAACACCGAGCATATAGCCCCCTCCATAGTCTGAGTAACTTTGGGCTGCCTCATACGCCTTGCAGTGAAAGACTTGGCACGGTTCCGTAAGTCGTCACTGGCAACTAGCACTGGTTGTACAGCATCTAGTTTGTTGTTTTATTTTGCAGAATGGTCAAGGTCCGTGTTAGATTGCCTTGTTGTCAGTAATTTGAAGTCTTATCGAATCTTAATGAATGACATTCCGTGAGCGAGTCTCTAAAGAACTCTTGTCACTAAAGAAATGTATACTTTCATACCATAGGTAAACTTTTTTTTTTATGGGGAAGGCGGCAAACGAGCAAGCGGTTCACCTGATGGTAAGATATTACCGTCGCCCACGTACATCTGCAATGCTAGAGGAGCTGCCGGTGCGTTGCCGGCCTTTAAGGGTATTTGAGAGATGGGAAAGAGGATGAGGAGGGGAGGGGGGGTGCCTGCCTTACTCACCGAACGAAACCCAGAAACACAAGATGCCCCTACGTCACGCCGGTACTCTGCAAGGCCGTGGTATCAATCCGGTACTTCGCTGATTATGCTGATCCATTAATGATTTTAAAAAACGTTCCATATGCACTACAAACAGTATAACTAATTATTTTAATACGTAACAAACCTTTACTATGTTAACAGTTAATATTAAAAAATAACGGTAATAAGATAGTGTCCAATATAAGTTAAAAATATGAAAAAAGTTCAAATGCATTTGTCAGCGTATAAACACTAGGGTAACATGCGCGGGTATCGCTTCTATATGTGCGCACCGTGAAAAACTGCAGAGAACAAGTCCCAAACAAATATTTTGAATGGTCTATGATTTACTAACGATTTTTTTATACAAGTTATTATCATTATAGTTATTGCTGTGGATACGGATTAAGGTTTCAAAAAACAATCTCCCATTTTGTAATTGACATCCATAAGAAACTTGCATTATATGCTGAGTATAATATTACATATAGTAGTATCTACTGATTTTATGAGATGAATTTTAGTTTTTATGTTCCCGTCGCTTCGAGTGCTTTACAGCAGCCGTGGTCACGTGGCGGCTGAGTTGTTGGACGTCCTGATGTCATATCTATAACCTAACACAACTCGGGCTATCACCAGTTTTTAACTATTTATTTTGGGGCGATCTAGAATATGATGATATACTGCGGACTTCCTTGAGCGTCGATGTTTCAACAGATTTGATTAACTAAACTTGCAAAACAAAAAAAAACTAAAATGAAATGCGTTAAACTTGTGAACAATAGTTTCGTTTCAAATGTAAATCGCGTAAATACAAGAGATTATTATTAAATACGAGTATAGTGGCGCAATAAATTGGTTATAATAATAGTCCAATAGCTCAGCATGCGTGTGCGCATGTCACCGCGCTGCTGTCAAACTGAATCCCATAATGCAATCGTTCCACACAGATGGCGCAACTGCTTTCTAAAGCTATACATAAACAAATCAACACATAATACTATCTCAATATTTTTTTCCAAGTTTGTTTATGCCGCCGCTTATCCATGATGAGTTAATCTGTTTGCCTTCGTGTTTGTGGTCGCGGGTTCGAGCCCCGGACTCGGTCAATATTATTACGATTGTGTTTGATTTTCAGTGTACCGGTTCTTGTCGGCTCGGGCCTTCAAAAGAAAACTGCTATTAAAGTTATTATTATACGACACATAAATACATTATGTTACATTACTTCTTTTTTTTCTCTCAATTTTTAATTGTAATAAATTGAAGTCCTTTCTGCGATTTTGGAATGACTTTCCTTTTCTTAGGTAATTTTAAGGTCAAATTTTCAGGTTTATTGCCCTATACTAAATCCGAAAAAGTTGTAATTTTTTTTTGGCTAACTGATATTGACGAAATGCTTTTTTAAGCCACTTTTATGGGATGACTGCTCGAAAAGTAAAAAACCTTATCGTGGATGAGGTGGTAAGTGGTAGTATATAAGGCGAGTAACAGCTAGTGAATACTGTCTCCTTGCACATCAGCCTGACAATTGACAACTGCCCGATTAGTGGATATACCATAATCGACAGATCGAGCCGGTTGGTGGTCACAGTGCCAGACGCCTCGCACCCTTAGCGCGGCCGCCTATCAACGGTTCTGTGTATTTAACGGTTTAGAAAATTTTAATAAGGCAAGTCCGCCGTGGGTTCCGGATGCCATGAGACTTTGAATGTTTTTTACTTTTGTCGACTCTTGTGACACCCACAATGGAGAGGCCGGTTTTAATACGAGCTTTTCTACTAAGAACCTTTTAATTAAACTTTTAATTACTGTAACGATAGTTAAAAATAGTTTCCTTGTCACGGAAGATTTGCCATAAACGTCATGCACGGTAAAAGGTTTGCCGACCGCAGTACCGGTACCCCTCGCTCCTCAAACACTTCTGCCAGTCATCGGTCTGCATAATTTTGATCTGGTAGAACTAGTTTAATGAACAAATAGTATTTCAAACATTTGTTATCATCACTCACAAAGACGACAAAATCTATTTCGTCTCGAAAGCGTCAACAGTTCAGACAAGAGACACGCCGTAAGTTTTGAGTGCGTGTACTTAATATATTGTTTGTCGGCAGCGCCGTCTTAACCGACCGGGTTGTTTGCCTTGGTTCCGGCGCACTGTATTGTCTTAAGCGTTGGACCGTGGATATAACTGTAATGGGTACATTAAACAAACCTTTTCTACCAACTTGTCGTTACGAAAATATTTATAAACAAGATACGCCCGCGACTTTGACTGTGCAGAGTTTGAATTGATGTAAATATCTATCTGCTATAATCCTCGACTAGTGCAAGTTCGATTAATGCACCTAACCACCTTGGCGAGTTCACTTCGGATGCGAGTTGGAGGTAGGATATTTTATTAAGCAGAGGAAGACGATTTTTTCATATTCCTCCATGTATACTCTGGTATCTCATGTATACTGGGTACTCCATTCTACCTACCCTCCGCGGCCAAAGTGTGGTCGGCGGCGTAGCCATGGATCAGATCTGCCGCTGGGGCCCGGAAGATTGGTGCTTCCGAGTGCTAGCCTTCCAACACCCCGTGGCTAGCGGACACGAGCCTTTGGTGTTCTGCAAGTTGGCGAGAAAAATATTCGAACGCATAGAACTGTAATTCCATAGAATGGTAAGGCCGCATAATAATAATAACTACGTGGGAGTAAAACGTAAATTTTAAAATTATACATATGTATGTATGTATGTATGTATGTATAGTATATGTGAATGCGTGCTTCACTGAAAAAGATAGAAAGGAGACTTAACAAGAAAGTTGTCAAAGTCATTATTCTGCACCTATTTGATATAGTAAGTGAACTGAACAAGCACCCTAATCTTTTTATTTACACCGCACAACGGAGGGGAGGTGCTTCTTAAAAGGTTTCCATGTCGGTATAAATTTACCATTGTTTTCGTTTTCCGTGCCTTCCCTGTTTCCCCTCGGCGGAAGGGTTGAGCCGTTGAAGCCGCATAAATTAGTGAACTTCTTTGGAGTTCCTATTTCCACGGCGAAATTTTGACTTAAGACTGGGGAACAATGATGATAAACAAAAATTTCAACAAACATTTAGTCATTTAACCTTACCTTAACCTTAACAGCCTGTTAATAGTCCACTGCAGGACATAGGCCTCTTCCATAAGGAGGATTTGCGGTAATCGCCACGTACGGCAAGCGGGTTATCGCAGTACCGTACATTTCTCACCATAGACACAGATAGGTGAAATGTTATATTATAATACGTACAAATTCGATTCATTTTACCTAATCCGTTATATAATAAAAGAAAGATAAAATGTTAATGATGATGACGTATGTCACACACACACATGATGTTTATCACAGCTATACGTGCTGGCGTATGCATCTGCCACCCAGTTACTTCCCGTGGGGAGTCGTAAGAGACGACAAAGGGAAAAGCTTTGAAAATCGTAATGGATACCGACAGATAGCGAGATAACCTTCTCGAAAAAAACTCAACCAAAAATAAGGAGACCAATGATGGGCAACAGCATGAAGGCCATTATAGGCCTAACTTATGCCTTGACTTTGTTAGCCGCGTAATCATTGTGCCTAGAAGTAATATAGAGGTCTGTTTTTGGTACACACTACAAAGCCAGTCAGTCGGTTTAATAGACTAAGTTAATAGTCTACTAAGTCAGCTTAGTATAGTAGTCCGTGGTTTTTAAAATTTATAACCTACTGTGAAACAAATATAAATAATAAATATTTTTAGAATAGCTATTGTTAGATGGAATCCCCACGAAAACTTATAAACATTAAGTCTCTCTGTCTCTAATGATAGTTCTTACATCTGAATAAAAGTTTTTTTAATTTCAACTTTTCCTCACAACGATAACCAAGTGGGAAGGGCGATGCTAATCAGGAGAATCGGAATTAGGAGACTCGAGTTCGATCCCCTGTGTAGATCTTTTTTCGAAACTTATGTACGATTTGTATCTGTGGGTGAATATGGTCACTAGTAAGGCGGTGAACTTTAGTCCGAAATGAGCTTTCATGAAAAGTGGGTTGTAAGTACTAAAATGTCTGACCACCGAAGCTTTGGGTATACGGTCGGGAACCTTTTTTTAAATTTTTTTTTGTTGTTTTCTGTGTATGTAAGTAACAAGGCACGAAAATGTTTTTATATCACAAAAAGAACAATTAAACGACAATAAAGCTACTAACTTTTCAAGAGCATTTTCAAGAACATCTCGCGTTACAAAATGTCTATAATTACGGTCATGCAATAAAAGTAACAATGCTCTGAAAGGACACTTTTCTATGTCTCTAACCACGCGTGCATTGATGGCTGTCTGAAGTACGAAAGTGAAGTAGTTGAAGCGCTCTTGACCGTATAAACCTGGCGACACAAAAAAAGTACACACAAAATTAGCCCATACGGTCACAAATTAAGAACTGATATAAAATTTTGCTTAAATTACTTAACATAATGGTACAGTAGTTTTATAATATATTACGTAAAAATTTTGGTCCAAACTCACTTGCACTTTAATGCGAAAGGACGACTTATCCGTAGCTTATTTGATAATTACATATACGAAAGCAGATATACAGGGTTGCAGAGAATAATGTTTGAGACTTGAAAATGCACAAAAAGGCATAAATTGAATAAACATTGAATAAAATAAGGTCTCGCGAACGTTTTTCACAATTATGGGGTGGTATAGAGATACCTTTCTACCCTATTTTTACCAGACCCTATTTGGGACAACGTTTCAGGTGGTGAGTTTGTCGCCGTTTTAGTGTCCAAGCTAACGATACAAATTGTACGTAAGTTTCGAAAAGCTCATTGGTAGGAGGCCGGGGAACATGAGTCTCATAATTCGGAGGCCGATCCCCACTTGGCTATAGTAGCATATAAAAAATAGCAGTAACTATTTGTAGTTGAAGACAAAACTAGAACCAATATATGGTTAAGGAAGTGTTAAAAGTGTTATAAGATCACATATTTCTAAAAACCAATAGTTCGTTTGTCGACTCGACACCTGGCAATCCTGACAAGACGCATTCAGTTCGGGATCGGGATTTAAATTTTCAAGACACGCCATTGTTATTTGGCGGCAAATTTACGTCAGCAAATACGCATCGCATTCACATCACTGAACAGTTATTATTGTTATAGTTTTTACAGTCCTCGTATTTTCTGTTTTTATCTACGGCACTTTCTTCTCTGTAACAATTGAACAAATTCCATCTATAATAAGTTTTGCGTCATACATGTAAATCAGCAAGGTTTTATTGGTAAACCTCGGTGGCTCAAGATATTCTCGAGCTTAGAGAGAAGTAAAAAGTAAAAGTGGCAACTTTACTTGCTATTCGATTTTTTTTAACGAATGCCCTACGTGTTTTACAGTTTTAATGAAAGAAACACACAGACATAGGTTAGTGTCTTCGCTAACTTTGCTGTTTTGCTTTATCAGCCTGATATCGCTATACTACTAATAATACTAATTAATAGTATCGGTTAAAGAAAATGGAACAGCATCTATATGTCCTACAGCTGTATTTCAGTGTATTGGGAGTCGAGAAAGGTCGGCCACGCGGGCTAAAGGACTTGTCAAACAAATGTATTTTATTATTTCTCTGACATGCTTTTTTTTTAGTTTAATGTGGGGGAAAGGTGCTCGCACCTACCCGTCACCGTGACTGGTTATGTCGGGATCAGCATTGAAGATGCCGGACCGACTGAAACCCACGGTAGATCTGCCGTTGGCCTAGTGGCCTTTACAGCTTCATCGATAGAGACTCGCGAGCAGGATGCTCTAGATGCCCGCGAACTCTGACATGCTGGTTCCCTCACGACGATTTCCTACGCGTGGTAAATTCAACAACAAATTGTGGTGGTAGTTTTTTCGTTGGTCTTGATTCTTTGTACTGGTTATTAGACTTGTTGTGTGCAAAATTGTCGGCCAAGTCACAAAAACACAAACTCGTGATGGGGTCGCAGGTGCAGCGCAGTGGGACCAGCATCCCGCAACCCGCTTGCCCCTACAGTGATGGGTAGCAGCCATCTATGGTGCGAGGTGTGTAGTGCTGAGACTGTCAATCCACCGGCGAAGACGGTCGGTTACAGCGAATTAGTCTTACTGAAAAGGTATGTGTCCAGCAATGGACTCTTTACAGGCAATTAAAGAACAAATTTTTGTTCTGTTAGAAGTCATACCGTTTCTATGAATTGCCGGCTCTTACAACCACCGCAGAATACGACGGGTTGATTTTCTAAATGCCCACCACACGGCATCACCACCATTTCATAATATCAAAAAAAAGTTTTTATTACAACAATTCAATCTCGTTAATGAAACTGAAAATTATTAACTTTTATTTCTCAATTCATACCGAAAGTAAATGATTTCGTTATATTTCATCTCCCCTGTCCTCCCGATTTGCAGCGCAGCTAAAATTATCTAAACTGGAACAGGCAAGCGGGATGCTCGTAACCTGATAGCCCTTACAACCCCCTCTACCTCCTCCCCGCAAACCCCTGCTGTCCCTGGCGGGGTAACGCGGAACGTATGCCCGCACTCGCTCAATACGAGCCTGGATAGATAAAACTGTGTTATGCAACAATTAGCAATAATTATTAAATATTTTACTCGTGTGTGCGCATGATTTAATTGTAATAAAATAATAATACTTTTGTAATTTAGGCATATTTGAAATAAAGTAATAACAATTTAAGTTATTTTTTTTATTATCTCTGCTTTGATTCAAAAGTAATAACATTTCAATAGTGATCTCGTATTTATTTATTATTATTTGCAAATAAGTCGATGCAAGGATACCTAACATTTTTACCTAATATTTTTTATATATTGAATGACAAGACATAGGTACTAATTTATTGTAGTAAATGGATTATCAAACCTCGGCGTTGTATGGTAATGGCATAATACATTTTACCATCCGTTTCCTCCTTTTAATGTCGCAAAAAGTCTAATAAGCAAAGGTAGCCTCCGATAGATGGCACACTGTTACGGGAAACAGCGTCTACGGTAGGAGGCAACTGGGATCGTCCACCTCGTGTGGAGATTCCGGGAACTCTTCCCAAATCAATAGAATCCTATTCCGACATTGCAATGATTACTAGCGAACGATTTTGATAGATAGGAAGCTTTGATCGTTACTACTTGTGCTACAATGCCTTTTCTAAACAGTAAACGGTAAACGAGTTTATTTTAAATGACGTTTCTGGAAGTTGTTCTGAAAGTTTAAAAAGGTACGTAGTCCAAGTCAGACCTGAACGTACTGTTTCCTTATGGAAGGAATTTAAACTCTTGAACTACTTATTGTATACATGTAGCTTTGGGCGTGTGAGAAAAAAACAATTGCAAAAGAAATGTTTTTGAATGCAATATTAAATTAAATAATACAAACTTTAACTCAGAAATAATATAATACTCTTAAGTATTTCATCATCAAATAAAAATATTTAAAGTTCTAAAATTACTTATATTGAAAAGTATATAAAAAGAAATGATGATTTCACTTACTAAATAATTCATAGAATAATACTATAGTGATATATTGCTCGTCGTTGCTCTTTCTGGCATAACGTCGTCCAAGCAAGGTGCAGATCCCAGCGGGCGAGTACAATCACTTACGCAATTGTTTAAACAATGAGCAGTAATAAAATATCGTATTACCGAAATAAATGAACATCGGAACAACACGGGCAATATGCTGCCATTGTGACGACCTGGACGAGGGGACGCGCCTCCACGGATGTCTTTTTTTTAGATGCGCATTCTATGCAGGAGCATGTATAGAGGATTGTTAATTATGTATTCTGTTTATGGCCTATCTGACCTGACGATATAAAGATGACACCTCATAGTTGCACTCTAATCGTCTAGCTGATCTCAATGTCCAATATATCGCCGGTTCGGTTTACTTATGGGTGGTTCTTCTTATAGCCCGACATTAATAATGTTAATAAAGACATTTTATACGTTATGACAAATTCTCCATACAATTAATATCAAATACTATCAACGATCATGGTTAGATCGAATATAGAAACTTACTGTAAGAAAGTAGCAGCCTGTAAGTGCCCACTGCAGGGCAAAGATCTCCTTTTTAAATATCTAAGGGGGTTTGGAATCGGAAAAGATCCGTCACGCTGCACCGGGGTAGGTTGGCGGACTTTACAAGTCGTCGAAATAATATTCTCTTTTATTATTTCTCAGTCAAAAGGATATTTCCTAACGATATTTTCATTCGCCGCCGAGCACGTGGTAAATTCAGCACCTAAAACTGCTATTAACAATTTTAGTGGTGCCAGCACCGGGGGTGCGAATGTCCTGGCCACAGTGCTATTACGGCTCATTTCAGAAAAGTAAAGTGTTCAAAGTGGTTAAAAAGGTAAGCTAACTGAGAAAGTCAACGAAGAGGACAAAGATCAACACCTTATCAAAAAACCGCCAACAAGCCAGGCTCGCACTTCTTCATAGATGCTGCCTGTAACCATTATCACGCTGATTAGCGCCTAACTGGCGCCGGGAAAAAAGATTCCTCATTTTTCTGTCTTCTCTTACAGCCTTGAACCAGTACACTGCTCGAAGGATAGACATAAGCAAAATGTAACATAAGATACAATACACAGGCGTCTCATTAAGACTGGACACGGTAGCTTCCGCAAGAGTTTGTATGACATGAAATTGAATGACAGCTGTGCGTGTGATTGTGGACAGGGCGACGAGGACTTACATCACGTCCTGTGGCTTTGCCCAATGTATGATGATATGAGAGATAGAATGCTAAATGGGATTGGGACCCTCACACTACTGCCAACTTGTTTGTTCGGACGAAAACTTTCAAAATCTGATACAACTTGCGCACGAATGGCACAGAAAAAGAAACGGCTCGGTGCCATACATAGATTACTAAAGCTACGGCGTGTCCGAGCAAACTAATCATTTGTACTGTTATGCCCCTAAATGAAGAGATTAAAGCATTAAAAAACTTATAGGTAGTCAAGAACTCGCTGGAAAAGCGGCAAGTGGCGGCACTTTCTCCCGAGATTCGATATAACCGAAATCTTGGTGGAGCCATGGGAGCTAGTGGATGACCCTCTCATTTTCTTCTTCGTTTTATCCGTTTGTATGAAGGAGATGTTCGAGGCCTTCTTCTTAATCGACTTTTCACCAACCATGGCATTACTGATCAATGAAATTAGTGAGGCTATTAGATTGACATCTCCAAATAAACTCTGAGACGTCTATCTCTTTCTCTCCACTAACTTATTTATTTAATAGGGGAGGCTGCAAACAAAAAAAAACAATGTTTTTCTATTTGCTCCTTCTATAGTTTAATTTATCTCCGTATTAGAAATTAGATAATATGTTGTACGCAATCAAAGGGCTGTTCTTTATCTGTCCAGTCTCTAACGTATCTATAGTACTTCTTTGTCTTAGGTTGTATAACATGCTAAGTCGTCTCGGTTGGAAAACCGCTTCGTGTAAAAACAAATGCCTTAAAGACAATATGCTTCGACTAAACAGCTTACCGCGGTGTAAAGGGAAACACTAGACGGAGAGACAACGAGCAGAAGTAATATAAAGCAACAACTTTAAAATTTTAAAGCAAAATCGACATTTCCTACTCAGCTATAAAAAAAACGCAAAATGTTTATCTCGTGGCAGTCTCAAGGGATTAGAAGAAATCCGTTCAAACGAGCGTAATGAGCGAGCGAAATATAAATAATCTACAATACCACTGTCCGACGGACAACAAACAGACGAACGGACAAAACGGATTATCCATGTGTAGATAATGCAGACGCCGCCGTCTAGGATCCATTTTGGCGCCGCTTTACATTCGACAGATAATTAATTTGGGCTCGTCGACTTAGTAACGCATCTTTACATTGTTATTATTTCTTGGAGTCAATCTTAACGTAAGGTAAACCAACCTAGCCTGCCTAAGCCTAGCCTGATAGCATACCATTTTATATGGTATCCTAGTATGCCAGGCTTAAGCGACAACCTAAAATCAATTCAATATTATTCTGCAATCCTAATATCACAGACCACTGTTGGAGCAGAGTCACTAATATGAGAATACCGGTACTGCGCGCTACCAAACCAAGCCAAGCGAAGTGCCTAGAAATGTATGCCACTTTTGCTGGGACTTTCTTCTGTCTCTCGGCGAGGCCTATATTCAGCTGTGGCCTAAATTAAGCTAATATAGTAGTTGTAGTAAAAGCTCTACTTTTAATGTTAACGCTAACTCTACACATTTGAAAAGATACTATAATTTACGGATTTTATAGCGTTTAATATTATTTTTATATTTTTTACCGTGAGCACATTCTGCGTAGATCGGACCAAAATTAATAAATAAAAGCTGAAAGTAGCGAGAGACTATGACATCTGGACGTCTAACACCTCAGTCCCCCCGGGACCACAACCGCTGTAAAGCCATCGAAATGTCAGGAATATAAAAACAAAATTAAACCCGATAAAATCCGTATATAATAGTTTCATTTCAAATTTACATAAGACACTTTAGGTTAAGCCAGATGTATTGTAATACTATTTTACAAGTGGTAGAGTTCCTTCTCTACCTAGAAGTCGTCCGGCTTGATACCGCACGCTTACATATTTCTACAGCCAAACCGCTGTGTAACTACGGTTGTGTTCCGGTTTCAAAGGTATGAGGAGGCAGTATAATTACGAGCTGTGAAGTACTCCAACTTACATTCGATTTAAGTTCTCAGTAGTAACAACGCATCTGTAACCTTCTTCGATTGAAGTTGTTTGCAAGTGTCCGAAGGCCATCATTTCATCCCCAGCCTCTTGCCATCAGGTGGACTGTCAGATCATTTTTCACCCCGAACCAATGAAAAAAAAAAAGTGCTGGATGATCTTTATTAGAGCAATAATTGTAGTAATAAAGAGAAGAAAAAGAAAATAACCATTGCTAGTTGTCAACTGCGCAGGAGATGTTATAGTGCCGCAAACACAGAGGTACTCTCTTGTCTTTAGCTTTCAAATGTTAATTGGATACTCGTAATTGACGGATCCGATGCGTTGACAAGAAAAAGAGAAAGTTTAATAGAAATACAATAACACAATTTACATCTTAAAAAAATCAAGTTATGTATAATACTGATTTACAGGCTGAGATTAAATGTATCAAAGGAAACGTCTTTTGCGGTTGCAGTTTTATCTTTTTAATTTTTCCATCGGGCGCAGAAACCAGCATTCCGCCTGATTAGAGTTTTGAGGAGGTCTGACGTAATGCAAGGAGCCAAACGCGTCGGCCACACAACCGGGGGTCGCGGCTGGAAATTAACCCAAATCCAATTTAATGGCGGTTTGTTGTTGACTAGTGATGTGTAAGATTTCACGTGGGATGCTCTTCGATGCCTTTGTTGGTGGTGTCGATACATTTAATATTTTTTTTTTATTTTAATTTAGAACTAACAGAGGGCAAAGGAAACTAATACACTAAAAACATTACAATCGCGATTTGTGCGAGGTGTCTTGCGCTGCGATCCCCATCCTTTCTGTCAATTGCGGCGTTTACAACAAATCCCGCCAAATTGCGAAATGATTATGTCTACCAGCTGACTGTTTAGAAGCTACTACAGAAGAAGAATACCTAATTATTACATAGCTTAAAACTAAACGGCCTGCAAATAGTTCTGCTGCAGAGCATATGCCTCAGATATAAGGAGAAGTGCCACTCTCGTCAAGCGTATTGATGATGGGAGTACCAGACACCTCGCACCTGGAACGCTGTTGCCCGTCATCAGTCTGCTTAATTTTAGTTTGGTATTAAAGGAAATGGAAAGGGCTATGCTCGGTGTTTCTCTGCGCGATAGAGTCTGCAACGATGATATCCGCAGCAGAACTAAGGTAACCGACATAGCCGTAAAGATCAGCAAGCTGAAGTGGCAACGGGCCGGCCACATAGCTCGCAGAACTGACAACCGCTGGGGAAAAAAGGTTCTCGAGTGGCAGCCACGTACAGGCAAACGACCCCCCACAAGATGGAGTGACGGCCTGCGCAGTGTTGCGAGAAGTCGATGGATGCAGGTGGCTCAGGACCGAGCTTTCTGTCAATCTTTGAGGGAGGCCTATCTTCAGCAATCTTGTGATAGGCTGAAATGATGATGATGATTTTTCGAGATCGTTCTGTCCGTAACCATTGCGATTTTGAAGACTTGTTCAAGAAAGTTGACTGTTACGCTGATGCCTTTTTTCATACGTTAAAATAATATTTTAAATTGAACTGTAATTAATAGTTTTAATTTTTGTAACGGCCAAGCGTCTGATACTTCTGCTTTTCCCTGCCTATATTTTAATCTTTTAAGATACGACAATGTTTTCACTATCATTTGTAAATCTAAATTCCCTTTCATGTTTTTATCCTTCAAGAACTCTTTGTCCGTTCGATTGGATGTAACGCGAGAGATCATGTGTACAAAAGTGAAAACTGTCCTTGTGTTCTGTTCTTCGTTATTCCTTTGTTGCGTAGCATTTAAATGGGGATCGATGGCCATGAGCGCAGACGCGGAAAATCTACTCAAACAAAACCGAAATTTTTCAAAGACACGCTTTTAAGAAACACAACAAATTCGTTTGTTCGTTTCCTTATCTAGAAGAATTATCTATTATTTGATAGGTATTGTACAACTTAGTAACTTTCTATTGTTACTGAAATTTAAGGCTCGAATAAAGGACTATAATGCAACAGATATTTTGCTATCTAAATTCAAAATTGATCGAGTAAACTTAACAATCGTGACTCAGTAGCTAGCGTACTTTATGTCTTGGGACTGTGTTCGAATCCACATCTCATAATTTCATGTCTTCATTTGATTGTTGAGACTAAATTCCATCGTGAGTGTCTTCAATATCCTGCATAATGCATCTGATGACATGAAAGTAAGGCTTATATTATTTTATTAACTTAGTTTCGAATTCAGAATTTGCATTAACGAAAGATGAGATGTTGCCGGGATTACTCTACTATATAATATAATAAACTGAACAGTTTGTATGTTTGAAGGCACTAATATCAGGGACTACCCGTCCGATTTTAAAAATTATTTCGTGTTAGATAGCCCGTTTATAGAGGACGTTTATAGCTTGTATAACGTTAGGCTATGACTCATAGGAGCGAAGAGGTACCCAAATATATATCATGTAATGATTATGTATATGAAACTGTTATGCATAATCCAAATTGTTTAATTTGACTAGCATCGTCCGACGTTGCTAGTAATCAGATATAAATAAAATAATTTAGTAAAAGTAATATAATATTTACTCAAGAAAGAAGTATTTTCTGTTGGAACCTCTTCCCGGTTTTCTTCTTCAAGGGGGTTCAACTTGCACTGCGATTGTCGGTACCGGTTTACCTTTCGAGAACTTTTCTCTACAACCATTGTCGGATCTGCGAGCTATGTGTTGGGTCCACTGCTATATCAGCTTACTGGAACCTTTGAGTTACTATATTAGTTCTCTATAGTTGACGTCAGTTGGTTACAATGATTTCCTCTTAGCCGATTTCGACCACAGCGATAACTTCTGCATACTTTCTGAGTCAACTGCGCAGGAGACATGATAGTGCCGTAAGTGTAACATAGACACAGAGATCACAAATCTTTACCTTCCCATATCCGATGTAACGCTTATGCGATAAGACGACACAAACAGACACAAACAGACCCGAAGACCATGCATTTGTGTATGCACAAATATTGGCATTGGCAGGGATTATTTTACCTTACTGCTTAATCTTGAGTTCAGGGTTCGAGTCGCAGGCAGAGCCATAATTTGTGCAATCCACAAATTACAGGTTTTTTAGGTAGCGGTTGTATTATGACATAACTCGTTTAATTCTTTTTCGCTATATTTAATTTTGATTAAATATTTTCAATGTTACACCAGAACGAAACAGTACAGGAAATATTTGGAATACCTAATTAGTGTCAGAAATTTAAACGGAAAAAAAAATTTTTGTATTTTAAGTATCTTGCTCAACTGGGGTTCGATCCGGAGCAACTGAGAAGAACTATTTTATCTGATTTGATTCGCTTGTTTCTGCACCACGCGGCCGTCAAATAAAGCTAAAAGCTTGAAGCCGCATAGATGAGCAATATTCGCAAAAACATACCGAAGTAAGTTTGACTTTCCCAAAACTTGCAATGTTATCTTAGGACGAATTTATTTGCAAAGCCTGGCGCCGGTTATCCGACGAGAAAGCTTTGTTTGACTAAGCAAAGCATAGCGTATTGTTAGTTCGCACTGTTCATACATAATTTAAGATAACTAAACTAGCAGCTAATTGTCCCAATGCTGGGTAAAGGCCTTTCAGAGAGATTTGTAGCCGGGAAGGGTCCGTCGCGCTGCTTCAGTGCGAATAGGCGGGCTTCGCATGTCTTTATAAATAAAATACGTTTAATAATCAAAATACGTTTGACCATTTCTCAGGCGTGCAGCTTTCCGCACAATGTTTCCTTCACCGTTGAGAACGTGGTAAATTCACCACGAAAATAAAATTGCGATTAACAATTTTATAGGCTTCCTCAACGGGTTCTGAACTCGAAGAGCTGCTGAACATCTCTAGATTGGATTGTATTTACTTCTAACTAATATTTTATTTTTATCTCATTGTAGTTAAGTACATACATACATATATATATTCACGCCTTGTTCCCAAAGGGATAGGCAGAGACAATCTCCTTTCACTTGCTACGGTTCTGACATACGCTCTTTCGCTTCTTTCCACTTTCATCAATCTTCGCATGCATGCTCGTTGGTTTAGAGTACTCTTGACCTGGCCTTTTTCCAGAACGTCTCCGATTTGATCGTGAAATGTTAGATTAGTTAAGTAGCAACCTGTAAATGTCCACTGTTGGCTTTGCCCAACTTGCCTCCTTCTCAAATATCTGAGAGGGTTTTGGAGCCGGTAAGAGTATGGCACGGCGATCCCGTGCGTGTCGGCCGACTTCACATGTCCTCGAAGTAGCATTTTTGTTATTTCTCAGACCGGCGAGCACGTGGTGTATTCAGCACTTAAAATTTGCTATTAACAATTTTAGTGGCACCGGGATTCGAACCCATATAACACGCGCTCTGTGAAACTGAAAAAGAGAGTGCCCTGGTCACTAGGCAACCTCGGCTCGTTGTAACTAAGTAAAATTGTATTTTTTTTTAAAAATTATTTCGTGTTAGATAGCCCGTTTATAGAGGACGTTTATAGCTTGTATAACGTTAGGCTATGACTCATAGGAGCGAAGAGGTACCCAAATATATATCATGTAATGATTATGTATATGAAACTGTTATGCATAATCCAAATTGTTTAATTTGACTAGCATCGTCCGACGTTGCTAGTAATCAGATATAAATAAAATACGTTTAATAATCAAAATACGTTTGACCATTTCTCAGGCGTGCAGCTTTCCGCACAATGTTTCCTTCACCGTTGAGAACGTGGTAAATTCACCACGAAAATAAAATTGCGATTAACAATTTTAGTGGCACCGGGATTCGAACCCATATAACACGCGCTCTGTGAAACTGAAAAGAGAGTGCCCTGGTCACTAGGCAACCTCGGCTCGTTGTAACTAAGTAAAATTGTATTTTTTTTTCAAAATTAAATTCTTCGTACCTATTTTGCAAGATAACGTTCTAGGTTACAGACACTAGGTATCTAACCAATTTGAAAATTATACCATTTTATTTAATGATCTAACCTCATCTCTGTAATAAATATTGGCATTGGCAGGGATTATTTTACCTTACTGCTTAATCTTGAGTTCAGGGTTCGAGTCGCAGGCAGAGCCATAATTTGTGCAATCCACAAATTACAGGTTTTTTAGGTAGCGGTTGTATTATGACATAACTCGTTTAATTCTTTTTCGCTATATTTAATTTTGATTAAATATTTTCAATGTTACACCAGAACGAAACAGTACAGGAAATATTTGGAATACCTAATTAGTGTCAGAAATTTAAACGGAAAAAAAAAATTTTGTATTTTAAGTATCTTGCTCAACTGGGGTTCGATCCGGAGCAACTGAGAAGAACTATTTTATCTGATTTGATTCGCTTGTTTCTGCACCACGCGGCCGTCAAATAAAGCTAAAAGCTTGAAGCCGCATAGATGAGCAATATTCGCAAAAACATACCGAAGTAAGTTTGACTTTCCCAAAACTTGCAATGTTATCTTAGGACGAATTTATTTGCAAAGCCTGGCGCCGGTTATCCGACGAGAAAGCTTTGTTTGACTAAGCAAAGCATAGCGTATTGTTAGTTCGCACTGTTCATACATAATTTAAGATAACTAAACTAGCAGCTAATTGTCCCAATGCTGGGTAAAGGCCTTTCAGAGAGATTTGTAGCCGGGAAGGGTCCGTCGCGCTGCTTCAGTGCGAATAGGCGGGCTTCGCATGTCTTTATAAATAAAATACGTTTAATAATCAAAATACGTTTGACCATTTCTCAGGCGTGCAGCTTTCCGCACAATGTTTCCTTCACCGTTGAGAACGTGGTAAATTCACCACGAAAATAAAATTGCGATTAACAATTTTATAGGCTTCCTCAACGGGTTCTGAACTCGATGAGCTGCTGAACATCTCTAGATTGGATTGTATTTACTTCTAACTAATATTTTATTTTTATCTCATTGTAGTTAAGTACATACATACATATATATATTCACGCCTTGTTCCCAAAGGGATAGGCAGAGACAATCTCCTTTCACTTGCTACGGTTCTGACATACGCTCTTTCGCTTCTTTCCACTTTCATCAATCTTCGCATGCATGCTCGTTGGTTTAGAGTACTCTTGACCTGGCCTTTTTCCAGAACGTCTCCGATTTGATCGTGAAATGTTAGATTAGTTAAGTAGCAACCTGTAAATGTCCACTGTTGGCTTTGCCCAACTTGCCTCCTTCTCAAATATCTGAGAGGGTTTTGGAGCCGGTAAGAGTATGGCACGGCGATCCCGTGCGTGTCGGCCGACTTCACATGTCCTCGAAGTAGCATTTTTGTTATTTCTCAGACCGGCGAGCACGTGGTGTATTCAGCACTTAAAATTTGCTATTAACAATTTTAGTGGCACCGGGATTCGAACCCATATAACACGCGCTCTGTGAAACTGAAAAAGAGAGTGCCCTGGTCACTAGGCAACCTCGGCTCGTTGTAACTAAGTAAAATTGTATTTTTTTTTCAAAATTAAATTCTTCGTACCTATTTTGCAAGATAACGTTCTAGGTTACAGACACTAGGTATCTAACCAATTTGAAAATTATACCATTTTATTTAATGATCTAACCCTATCTCTCTGTAATAATTATTTAGCCAAAAAATATTCATTATTCTTAAATATTTATTGAGACGGAGTTTAATCATAAGTATAAAAAAAACAAAAGTATAAAAAAAGTCGGACTCCAACAACAATTAAAATATGAGCATCCGTCTAAAATAAGGTAAATACAATCATTTAGTTTCACATTGTAATTTATTCATAATTTTACTGTTACACTTTTCACGGGGTAGACAGAGACAATCTTCTTCCACTTGGTACGGTCCAGACATACGTTTTTCGCTTCTTCCACTTTCATCAATCTTCGCATGCATGGTCGTTGGTTTAGAGTACTCTTGACCTGGCCTTTTTTTAGAACATCTCCGATTTGATCGTGAAATGTTCGCCTAGGTCTTCCTCTCCCGACTCTACCATTTACACTCGCCTCATATATTTGTTTACCTAATCTAAGTATTCTAAATATTCTAAGCTAGGTATAGCTACTAATTACATAATTTACGACATGGCAACCTATTGAACTTCCACTGTAATGCCCCTTGAAGCCCAGTTAGATAAGTATAACGTTAAAATTATTTGTAATAGCTTCGAACAATTATTTTGTAATTTAAACTTTATCTCGCGATACACGTAACTATAAACGAGGTCAACAAGTTGTATTCACATGTAATTAATTTTTAGCTAGATCATTACGGAACTAGAAAACAATAATTTACTCTGTAAACCATCAACAATGCAATAATACACTTCATCGAGAACCCTAGGACATTCTTACTTGCGCATTTAAATTGAAATGGATTCTACACAAAGGCGGTACACATCAAAGGGCGTTATCTCTTTCCGCCAATCAGCATCCAAGGATCGCCCTTGAAGGATAACCATTATCTCCGATTGGTTGTCGCTCTGTCTCTTGGTAGTGTCCTGGCAACCCTCATAAAATATTTTTATCTTATTTTCACTATCAGGATTTGTATACCTCGATCCTTTTCATTTACGAGGGGCAACTCTTAAAGATTTTCTCCATTTTCCTGTTATATCCATAATTTACCTATATTTGTTGACGTATTTAACTTTGTATACCTATATTATTTATCAAGTCGGCAGCCCTTGTTTAATTTGTTTATTCAATCCTATATTGTGAATATATCTACACCTACCTACTTATGTATACCTATTAGATGAATCTATCGATTAGTTAAAATAGTTCTTTATTTCTATTTCTTAGTAATTATAATTATTAAAATAAATAGATAGAGAGAATAGTATATATAATTAATGATTCAATTTTATATCAGTAAAACAATTTAACGATGGGTAAATGTATTTGAATAATCTTGATTTGCTCTTAACCAAAATTAAGAACAAAGTTATGTGTCTAAGATTTTATGAGATCATTATGATTTTCTAGTATTGGTTTCTAGTATTCATCAAAAGGTAAATATGAGGTAGGTACTCTACTACATTACTTTACCCTTTGATAGTAAATTCTTACAAAGACAAAAACACATTATTATTAAACTATTACAACTTATCGCTTTTGTCAAATGCCTTATTGTTATATTATAAATGTTGTCAATTAAAAACATTTTGTAACACATGCAAAAAGATTTTTAATATACTATGTTTAACGCCATCATTCGGTAGGATATTAAATAACTTTTTACGTTATGTTTTTTACGTTTTTAAAATATTTTTCGAACGCTAGATGGCAGCCACTAACATGTTACTCAATATAAATAACAGCGACAAATACGACTACCATGACATCTATTGGTAAAGTTAATATACGCATTTTAAAAAATATGGAAGATACTAACGCAACCTTAATTAAATTTAAAACTTTATTTTAAATTTTTATTAAATATTTGTTAAAGTTTTTACGCGCAAACCTCATTCTGAAAAATAGATTATAAAATATCGTGTTCTTGCAACACAAAATGAACGCGTGTCGATTTGTTCATGCGCAATGGACCCGTACCAATGACGTTACAATCGCGACGTTTTGACGTTTCTAAGATTTCGCTTTTTCTCACTTTTTTACATACGTGTCAAGCAAACTTGTACGTGTCCGGCCTTAGAGCCTCTAATTTTAGGAATAACTGTAAGTATTTTAGTTTATTTTAATTTTTACATGTAAGATCTCTTGTTAAACAGCTTTCCTATAATAGTTTTCATGCGATTAAACTGTAATCATTGAAAGCATAATATTTACGTTTCGGACAATCTAGAATCTAGAACATTTCACGATTGTAACAGTCGATTTCAGTAATTTGGTGTAGCAAATTAATATTCTCGGCTTAAGTAATAAATACGTTCTTTACTTAAATTCCATATGCGCAGTTAAATTTTACAGAAGCGTCGAGAAAAGTGAATTAACATGATACATTTGTGTAAACATCACATTTTTTTACTTTTAATAACTTATTTAAATTCATGTCTATTATATTATTAACATGTATCAAACTCTACATTGACCTTTAATTCTTGTTTAGTGGCTTTTTCTGTATAATTAAGGTTGAATACAGAAGCAAGTTTAGTGCCACATACAAAAAGGTTATTTCTAATTATTTTATTTAAATCCCATTTTAAGTTCCATTACTGATATCATACATTTATTAGAAATGAATAATAGAAAAGTTAATACATAATAGAAAGTTTTAATTAAACAGCACTACTATCAATTATTCAGATGGAAAGTGAAAGTTTAGTCAGCAGCTATAATGCTTTTCATACCCTGGTACCATAATTTACATACCCGTGCTATAAAGTGTGAGATGTTATTGTCTAGAACAACTTATTACACATATGTTGAAACAAATTGTGTTTTGTCAAAAAAAGATAAAATTTGTAGTTAGTAAAAAAAAGAGGAGTAGATTGTTAAACATGGTAGAGCCAAGCAACGGCTTCTGCTGCTGCACGAATGGTCCGGCTCGACTGGGTTCGTGCCACGGCCTCGCAGAATACCGGCGTGAAGTAGAGACACCTTGTGCTTCTGCGTTTCGTTCGGTGAGTGAGGTAACCGGAGGCCCTCCTGCTCCCCATCCCCCTGCCTCCCTGTCATCAATATACCCTTATACCTTTATAGGTATAACCTCAAATACCCTTATAGGCCGGCCGACACACCTACGCCACCTTTGGTTTTTCAGATGTACGTGGGCGACGGTAATCACTTACCATGAGGAAAACCGCTTGCTAGTTTGCCACCTTTCCTATAAAAAAAAAGCTTATAACAAGTATTAACTTTATGTAATATTAAATAAGTAGATTAAAAATATTGTTTCTACCATTTTGTTTATTTCTAAAATGGGATTAGTTATCACATTTTCTTATTAAACTGCCCATAAATGATCATCATTTGTGATTCCAGGACAAACAAATATTAATCAAACAATATGGCACCAAAGCAGAGAATGCGTATCGCAAACGAAATTGCCAGCAAGAACATCACTTTGAGAGGCAATGTACCGAAAACCACTAAGGTATATAACTGTTATATTCTAATATGACGTGTGAGATAGAAAAATACATTTTTTACACACTATCTGCTCTGGTGAAAAGCGAGATGAAAGTACTAAAATGTCTAGACCTCTGACCTTTCTTATGATTTTAGCATGTATGAAAAAAAAAAGTTGTGTGAATATTTATGTGTTTGCGTATATACTTCTGCCTATCTGGCACAGTTAATAACTGCTGAGAATAAATGAACAGTCTAAATTGGCACGAAGGATGTAATTTTATCATATAAATAATGTGGCTCTGAATTAAAACCAACTAAGCATACAATAGCTATGGTATGCTTTTATCACAGATGTTTTGCTGAATAACAATTTGTAAAAACATTATTTTGCATTGTACAGATAGACAATATTTTTATGGCAGATAAAATGGCTACTTTTTAACTCTACAGACTAACTACTTTAACTTTAAAGTCTTGAGGAGTGCTGCAGTGGCTCCTGTCACGCATATTGGTAGGCAGATATTATAAATTTCCATTTGGGTTAAATCAATGCTGCTAAATAGGCATCCGCAACACTTTTTGACTTTGGGCTTATACCAATAACTTTTTTTTATTTGTGTTGTTGGCTTGGACAATAAGGCAACTACATTATCTCAAATAAGCTCTGGTGATAAGTGGGTTGAAGGGACTAGAATGTCTAGACCTCTAACTACCTCAAAATTGGGTAAAACGTCGTTGGGAAAGTATATGTTGTTCTGTTTGTTTAATTATTAATTATTTATGTATATAAATATATGTAAAACTTAATAAGTATTTACTGAAATATGTAACCCGTAATATTTCCAAATTCGTGAGTAGTTCTTTATTTGATTTATTTTATTTACAATAATTGGTAACTGAATCTAAATAATAATACTAATTGCTATTGATTGTTTAACATTTAGTCCCTGATTAATAATTTAGACGGTTGTTATCTAATCATGTTAATCAATAGTCTACTTAAATAATTAGCTCAATAACAACTATATTATTTTTTTGAGTCTAATCTAGAATAACAAACAAGCTTCACTGATTTTAGGTCTTTAATGTTTATATTTAAAAAAATAAAAACTGCTTATATCTTTACATTATTGTAATACTTATCAAAAATCTCCTGTCACAAAAATTGTATCATTATAAATTATGTTTCTGATGAAATGTATGTAAAGTAGGGTTTGTAAATGTTTAGGTAACTTACCTATGTATAATACAATTCATTCATGTTTGAACCAAGTGGTTGAATACTGGTTTTAATTTGTGTCAATTTATGAAATACCAATGACTTTCGTAACTTACGTGAACACTAAGACGGCGACAGTCTCACCACCTGTCAGGTTGTCGCAAATAAGTTCCGGTCAAAGGCCTAAAGGACTGAGAAAGGACTAAGATGTCTAGACCTCAGACCACCTCGGAGTTGGGTAAAACTGCAGTGAGAGCTCATTTATATAAATAAATTTCTTTGTTTTAGGAAAAGGAAGATCAATATCCTGTTGCACCTTGGTTACTGGCCCTCTTCATCTTCGTCGTTTGTGGTTCGGCGATATTCCAAATCATACAGTCCATCAGGCTCGCCTAGACCCTCTGTGATGACCCTCCGACTGATAATTTAGTGTTAAACAGTGCAATGACAAAAACTACTTGTGGCATGCTCTTTTATAGTTTCACTTGGTAATAAGTTAGTTTGCGATTTGAGTAACGAATGTACAATAGCGGGCTTTAAAGCTTAAAAGCTGTACAAGCCAAAAATTTGTATGTCCTGTGATCTTATCGCATACTTGCTTAACTTTAGAATACATCTGTTATTATGGATCATTTTAAGTTTATTCATTTCTTTCGAAAAGACGCAATCTAGTGTCTAATTTTTATATCCTATTATATTTTCCATGCCACATGTTCCTCAGAAAATTGAAAAATGTTTTCCGCTGGGATTATATCGACGAGTGATTGTAGTCCCCATTGTCCCCTTATTACCTGCACATCTTAAATCTCATAGTTTACATCATCTGTGCAGATGCAGATTAGACATTAATCTCAATATAAACAAAATATTAATATGTACTATATTCTTGTATATTGTTAAATAAAATTGAAAAGTTAACTTTTAAGCAGGAAATCATGCATTTAGATTATTTTCGATGGAATTTTCTGTTCTTATCACGAATTTTATTGACATAATGTATGAAGACGCACAAAGTGACGGCATAACTTTGTGCAGCAAAGTTGTGTTGGAATATTTTATTGATTTTATGAATGAAATTATTATATTTTTAATCCGCGCCACTGTTACGAAATTATTTGTCGGTTTTATTATTAATTTTAAATGTAATTTATTTGATTAAATACAGTATATTTGGCAATTGTTTTTTTACTACTTTATACTTTATGGAATATTCTAGAAAATGTATTCCTTTAGACGGCAAGTTGTGTCAACTAGGATGGGTAATCGTCATTCGCTTAACACTAGACACAATCATTTACTATTGAAAAAACAACAATGTCTTTATTTTTTTTAGTCTGTTACTTAATGTATAGATTTTTAATTAAACATGATTTACGTGTTTACAATAGAAATTATATTGTTATGAAAGTGAAGGGATAAAAGATATCTGGAATAAAAATTGATTGCAGAGATTTGTGAGACATCAGGAATTAATATCTTTAATAATTTATTGCGTATGAAATTATCTCTGCCTTCTAGACAATTCACTACGTTCCGATAAATACTAATAGATAGCACTACAGTTACCAATGCGCAATAGTATAGCTGATAAGTAGGTAGCTAAATAGCAGTTGCTCAGAACGCTTTCTCTCTTGATCATTTAACCAATAAAAATAAAGCAAGATTTACGCTACCTAACGATTACGTAGACCTTACGAAATCGACTGTCAAGTTTAGAAAGTAAAACTGACGGTGGCTACCAATCAATTTAACTTTAAAACACGCACATTTTACGTCATAGGAAGACAGTATTCTTGTTTTAAAATAATAATAATAAGTAATACTTTTTAAAGTTAGTGTAAAGTGTCTTAATTTTAGGAAGACAGGCAAATTGCAAAATTAGGTCTCAAAAGTTTCGGGTGGCCGTCTGCAAGAAGTTATTCAAACTCCACTATGGAGTCTCTTTCTGACGCGTACACTTTATAAGACTCCACAACCATGCTATCATTCTGTATACCCAAAACCATCTAGAATAAGACGACGATCGAATGTTTTACATCAGCCTGTATTGATTAGTCCACTGCTGGGCAGCATGCCATGCATGGAGATTTGTTCATACCCACTACGCTGCTAACCCGCCTAGTTGATGAGTTACCTCACTCACTCAACGAAAGACCGAAAAATTTCATGCCGGTATTCTACAAGGTCGTGGTACTGCCCTGGTCGTGCCATGCACATTCAAGCAGCATCAAATTAAATTAAATTAAAAATTATTCCTATCTGTAAGAAATGTACAGTAACAAGAGAAAAGGTTACTTAATATAAGGTTTGAAGGTCTTGTAAGTTCTCTAGTTCCTAGGGCAAAGCCATGTAAGCTTAGTTTAAGTATATTGCTCAAGCCATTTTAGTGAAATAAAAACAAAAATTGGTGTTGTTTTCAAAGTGTATTTCAAAAGCCACCGCTTTGTTCTACCACACTGAAAGTATAATATATTCTCCCTTACACACGTCGTTGCCTTGTCTGACATCCAGCTTATTATTAATGGCTTGCATTCCAAACTCCGTCAATATCCCAACAGCTGCTATTTGCTTCAACTGTTGACATGGCTTTACACAATAATTTCTATAAATTATGTTATTGTATCTATAAATTATAGTAGTATTCTCATAGGAGAAAATCGTAGGTTACTTAATAATTTAATTTAATTTTATTAATTCTTCATTGTTTGTTTTGTTCCGCCTAATATTTTGCGCTCACTTAAGTATCATAGAGCGCAAGTGACCTGGGTTCGATCCCCGGTGCCGGCACCACTAAAATTATTAATAGCAATTTTAAGTGGTGTATTTACCACGTGCTCGGAGGTGAAGAAAAACATCGTGTGTGCAGGTTCCCCTGCATGTCTGAGAAATAATAAAAAAATATTATTTCGAGGATATGTGAAGCCCGCCAACCCGCAATTGAGCAGCGTGGCGGGCCATTCCCGGCTCCTACACCCTCTCAGATATTTGAGGAGGCCTTTTCCCAGCAGTGGGCACTTACAGGCTCCTACTTTTACTTTTACTAAGGAGTGGGCTCGACTGGGGAAGTACAGTCAACATCATAAGTAACCAATGATTAAAATGGGTTTCTATAGCGTTCTAATATTTTTTTCCTTGTATGTTTTCAAGGTATTTTATCCTAAATACATTGGTTCAAGAAATTCCATGAATATAACGCTTTTGAAACCTTGTACAATTATCACTTACTTTTGATGTTGGTTATACCTCTACTATTATTACATTTATTTACAAATACATATATTTTTATTTTTTTATTCTTCTGACATGCAGAAATATTGTAAGTCTTACGTAAGATCAAAAACCACAATAGCCAGATTTTCTGAATAATATTTACTATTCTTATATTCACAATACTTGATAAAATCATTGTGTTATATACTTAAAAAAATACTTGAACAACTGTTTAGTCTTAATAAGGTAAGCATAGTGAAACTGCATTAGAAATAATATATTTGCAAAAATATCAGCAAATTCCTAGTAGAAATTCATGTTTTATAATTTTTTTTTCAGGTGCCAATGAAACCCGACAAAAGTTCTTTCCAACTACTTTTGCGAGAGTCCAAAAGACTGCTACATAAGGAGTAAGAAATGTCAACACAGGTATTGCTTGGTCTAAGTTAGTTGTAGCGCATAGTTTAGTAGGAATTGCGTCACAGTTATTAGTATTGTTTTACTAATTCCTATTACGTAAATAAAGTTCTACGCTTTTAGGTACCTAGGCCAAATACGACATTAGATTTTTCCTCTCAGTCTTTGAAGCATTGGCGAACGTTTAAAAAAAAAAAAAAAGTAAAGTAACAGCCTGTAAGTGCCCACTGCTGGGTAAAGGCCTCCTTCTCAAATATTACTATCAGAGAGGGTTTAGGAGCCGGGAAGGGCCCGCCACGCTGCTCCAATGCGGGTTGGCGAGCTTCACATATCCTCGAAATAATATTTTTATTATTTCTCAGACATGCAGGTTTCCTCACGATGTTTTCCTTCACCGTTGAGCACGTGGTAAATACAGCACTTAAAATTGTTAATAACAATTTTAGTGGTGCCGGCACCGGGGATCGAACCCAGGTCACTCGCGCTCTATGATACTAAAGTGAGCGCCCTGACCACTAGGCTACCACGGCGAACGTTTACTTCGGTGTATATGTAACGAAAGCGGTTATATTCCATGCTCTTGAATTCCATTAATGTATTTATACATTATGTATACGAATTTCATTTGCGTAACTTGATAAATCAAATATGTGATGCACTTCATACCAATTTACTACATCCCAATATACATCCAAATAAAAACATTGATTTATTACATCGTTTATTTGTTTCTTCACAAGTTATCTCTTTAACATTAAGTTACTGAGAACTTCAGACTTAAGTCCAATTACATTCCATTGTTTTATTTATAATACAATATTATGTCTATATAATACAAATTTACATTGTTGTCATGTGATATGTGTCGCTTAAAATATAAATTACCTATTACACCAAAGAAGTTTATAGTTTTAATCAAAGATGAAATCGTTAGAAACGTCTCAATAGATATCGTGCACAAAAAAATTTGCAATTTTGGTGACAAAGATCAGCATTATGTAAGTTAACGACACGATAGGTATGTTTATTATGTACGTCATACTTTATTTGCACGTAGACCTGTCTAACGATATAAATATCTACTTTCAATTAAAAATAAGTAATGCATCAAAATAAAAACAGGTACGTAATCATTTTTAATTCGAGTACCTTTAAGTCGTCATCTACCAAGGGCACTTGAAAATGTTGATGCCAATTACAATTTATATATTTTATTTTAAAACTGACTTTAATTAAAATAAAACATTGTCAACTTCACCTATCTTACATCCTTTACATGTTTTCCACTAGTCGAACTAAACTCGAAAGTGCACTCTGATAGTAGTAAAGTTATTACTTAATTTTTTTTTCGGATAAACTTTTTTGTGAATGTTATTACGTGAGGGTGTAACAGGCATAGTAATCTAATTATTTAGAGCACCTCAATATAGCACCAATCGTAATTGTAATCTATTTTTTTTGTGTTTTGTGCGAGTTAAAAATTATATAATTAAGGAATCCGTGCATGTGCTTGTGTATTTTCATTTATAGCAAACTAGTGAACCCCACCGGTTTCGTACGGGCACATCAGTAACATACAGATGTGTATATATACATACAAACATTCCTCTTGAAATTTCTAAATGATGATGAAAACTGTATTGAAATACACATAGAATTTTAGCGAATTCACAGATAAACACTGAATACAACTTTGTTTTATGCTATTCAATAATTAATGAAGATTGAGATTCGGCTATTCAGAAAGTTAAATTTAAGTTTTTAAAACGTGACGTACAAAAATTGTATCAGGGTATATTATATAAATATTACAATGGCAAACTTAGTTTACATTTAACTTTTACTTGCTTTTAATACACATACAAATACGGAAATGCGATCTAACTGATATTGTGTAAACTATGAGTTTACCTAAGTCATCTAAACTCACTTCACCTCATAATGGTAACCCCTTTTATTTATTTTTTATTTTAATGAGTTGATATGATCTTTATGTGATTACCTATGGTACGTATATATAACATGCCCAAATTAATGGCTTGCTATTAAGTCTTAACGTGTTGAAACAATTGAAATTATCTCGTTATGACACGAGAAAAGATAAATGGCGCGGTTATAAAATATACTGATGCTATACTTTGAGTAAAACTAAATTTTAACAAAAGTATTGTTAAAAACATTGGTGATTGTTACAAATATAATCAACACTTGAGCTTTTTATTCAATCATAAAGAAATAATTGACAAACTGTATGTATCAGAAGCGAAATCTTCAGTGAAACTTAAAATGATGTGAGAAAAATAAAAAGCATGTAGGTGACATTTATTATTGTGTGTAAATTTATGACTATGAATATTGATTTGTGACACTAAGTGTACTAAAGATAATTTTATTACAGCTAATTTATTTTAATGTATCATAAATGGCCTCGTTGGGATATGTACCATTCAAATGGATACTGTTGCTAAAACTTAACGAATTATCTTTTATTAGACGGACCTCATTTATTTCTAGGTTTTGATTTTTATTTTCAATTGGATAATCCTCCATATTACTTGTTATTTCTAATCTTATGGCGTGATTTTTTGGATCAGAATGGCTAGGCATCTTGTCACGTTCCCAAGAATCAATTGCTATAGAAACGTCATTCTTACTTGCCACTTCATCAAATTCACTGGAAGCGAGACTTAAATTATCCAACTCAAAATCTGTAGTCTTTTCTATTACAACTACTTCGATATGTCTAAAGGGATTATCTTGATTTTCTATCATCTGTCTTGCCCTTTCGTCGTTTCGAATGCTGACTTCTTTTTTAACATTACAAATCACTGGGTCTGTGGCTAAGACGTCAATACTACTATCATAGTTTTCTTCTTCATTTGGTTTAGTTGCGTTAGGTGTGCAAATTTCTGCGTAAATATTGTCAGAACTGGAATCAGAATCAATCTTTTCCTCTTCGTCTGGTACAGCATCCGCCACTTGACCGTATGGTAAATCTTCAATAACAGGCAGTTTTCTTTTCTGTATTGAGGATATAGATCTTCTAATTTTTACTTGTCTTTGAGGTTCTTCGGAGATATCAAAAGGAGCAATATCTTCTTCTATTTCCGGCCTTGGAGTTGGCGCTCGCGGCTTGTCTATCTTCTTTCTAAAGTTAACAAGTTTTTCACTGTCATTTGAACGTTCCGTTTTTGTAGGCATACTGTTGCTATTACTGCTTTCTTTCTTTTCATTGGGCTTTTTAGGGTGCAGCAAGTTGGAAGTAGACTTGCTTAGAACTCTTTTAGTTTTGACATGAAACTCTGAGCACAATTTTTCAGTTATGAAAGAATGTTGCTTATAATTTATTTCAAAATCATTATCATTATACAGAGATCCCGCTCCAAACATATTTATATCTTCACAGCTTTGTATCTGATTGTATGATTCAGATTTAACAATGGCTTTTTCGGGGATCAAATCAGGCTGTATTCTTTGTCGTCTTTCAAGATTTGTTGATGACTTAGTAACTGATGATTTTTTAAGCATATTTTCATCTAAAGATTTCAATTTACGCCCAGAACTTGAGTTACTCTCCATTGAACCGCAGTAATTTATTTGATCAACACTAAGGTTTTTTCGCCCATGTTTCATATCAATGCCACTATCTTCTCCCGTGTAGGGACTATCGGGCATTCCCGTTTGCACTGAAACAGATTTGGTTAATACAACTTTTTTATGATTTGAACTACACTGGCTGGTACCCATTTCTGATGATGAGGTCGTTAGACTCTTGTAGGAATGACTCTTTTCAGCAGTAACATCGCTTTTTCTGGTTGCACCAAACCGATCTTCAATCAATTTAGCCATATCTTGATATCTCTCAATGGAACTGTGTTTCTCACCCAAAGGATCAAAAGGATCTTTAACATCCCTGCTTTTGTCATTATTTTCAATTGCTGTTACCTTATCATCTAGTTTTTCCGTGCTCTTAAGTAATTTTAAATTTTTGAACCATTTGCTCTTTTTGTGACCACAGTCTTCGCGAAAAACAAGCATTTTATCATTAGAGAACTGTTCTGTTTCATCCTTTTCATCACTCTTTTCATCTTTACCCTCGTCGTCACTATAGACATCGTAGTTCATATGTTCCAGTTCATTTTTACTCAAAAATATTATAGAACCCTCGGTCTCATCAGGTATGTCTCTAAGAACTTTTTCACTTTTGCCAAATAAGCGAGACGTGTCGATTTTTAAGCCTTGCAGAGTGAATTTACGTTCTTTCTCAAATTTCACAGGTTCATGGTCTTCTTTAATGAGGTCCTCGGCCGTCTTCGCTTTACTGACGACGGTTGAGTTTGCGTAGGAGATCTGCCTGATCCAGTTGTCAACGTTGAGTTGACAGAAGGTTAGAGCTTTCTGGAGGCGCGCGGAGAGGAACATTCGTTTTTCACTTTCGAAGCCGAGCTGCGTGCGGCGGACTTTGATGTTGCTGTTCAATGGTAGTAGTTGCAAGGCCTCTTTTGCGTGGTAGCGAGGATCGACCTGCTTGCTGGGACTTGATGGCATAGAACCGTACTCAGGAAGCGAACACATCACCAATACCGGTTCTGTTACTGCAGCTCGTAGCAGAAGATCTTCTGTAAAGAGACAGGTTTTTCTATTAATTTCATTAAAATAACATGTGGTTATAGCACTTACTTTTCGGATTTTTGTATGTCTATGTTTATTAATCCTAATGTTGAGGTGTTTTTATTTGGACCAAAAAAAGTATCGCAAAATAGTTTAATAAAAAATATATATTTACAATTATGATTTCTGATTGCAATATTCAGAATTTTTCCTTTTCTACTTATCTATACTAATATAACCAATTATGTACATATGTGTATATGTGTATATTTAAACAGATTTAACTCACAAGTAATTTCTTAAATTTTGGTGGAACTTTTTTAAAATGTTGCTTATAATTCCAGAAATTACTGTTTAACCTTTTTGCAAATGAGAGCTTTTCTATGGAATTAGATAAAGAATACTTTTATTCTCTGCTAGTTTTTTCGCAGACGCCATTTTTGATATTTGCGAGATATAACATAAAAATATGATGGATTATTATGTTATACCAGAAGTTGTTGAATTATGGCGAGACAATCTCATTGCTTTTATCTATGACGGTATAATCCAACTCGAATATGCCAGAAGTAAATTATCTACCAGGAATGAGGTGTTTGGTACTGGTATGAAGTTCTTGTAATGTTTGCAACCATAAGTCATCATTTACTCTAATGTTGTTAGTCACTAGCTGGTCAAGAAGTTTGCAATGGCTACCGATAGATGGCGGAATAACTATTTCGAAAAATAAGACACCAAAATTAAGCAGACCAATGAGGGAGAGCAGCGTCTAAGGTCCGCGGTGGCATGTATTGTGATCACCAATCCGCCTGTCGAGCGTGGCGTAATCACGGAAAAAGAGGATTTGCCAATTATGGAAGAGGCCTATGTCCTGCAGTGGACTATTTACAGACTGGTAACGTAAGGTAAGGTAAACTGGTAACTTTATCTTTCCGTATCCGACGTATCGTCCAAGCCTAAGCCAGAGATCACGAATACGCGAATATAAAACCATTGGTCCGTGGAGTAAAACGCTAAAATCTTGCTGTAATATAAGTAGTATGTTTTAAGAAAGAAGTTTGAGTGCAGACCTCCAACATCATGCGCCATTTCAATAGGCACGGTGCCGGCCAGCAGTCGCACCCTGGTCGGTAGTCGCCACAGACTCAGCAGGTGTGGCAGGCGGTGGGCACGTGAAGCCACTTCCGGAGGGGGGGGTGCGCCGCCCTCGCCATCCCACTCCGCGGGAGACAACTCCTCCGGACAAACCTCGTACAATTCGCCTTTCGTGTTAATTGGCACGAAGAGTTCCTGAAAGGTTATGAATATCTAGTATATATTTTATTATAGCCTAGTATAATTTATCATCACTACATCGAATTCGTTTTTTGTTAGCTGTTATTTTATAGAAATAAATTGGTCTTTTCTAAAAGGCTTCCTTCCCGCGGGTGTCGTAAGAGGTGACAAATGGAAAAGGCTTGACAATGACAATGGCTACAGATAGATGGCGGGATAAGCCTCTCGAAAAGTATCAGACTAAAATGAAGCAGACCGATGGGGGGCAGCCGAATCTAAGGTGCGAGGTGTATGGCACTGCCATCGCCTATCCGCTTGCCGAGCGTAGTGATAATGACAAATCCTCCTTATGGTAGAGGCATATGTCCTGCTGTGGACTGTGGTGATCAAAAAATTACCGATGCTCCTATTAGGAGCTTATCTCGTTATTTATCATATCATTCATTACATATGTATAACGATGTTTAAATCTAATAATACTTTTTTTTTTAAAAGTATTTTTAAATTAAGTAATCTGCCCTAAAAAAGAAAAAGTGGTGACTGGGTCTTTAACATTACCCCCACTACATACAATATATATTTTTTTTTGAGAAGAAGGGGGCAAACGAGCGTGCGGCTCACCCGATGGTAAGTGATCACCGACGCCCACGAACATCCACAACACCAGAGGAGCGACAGATGCGTTGCCGGCCTTTCAAATTCTCATACATAAATTATTGTGTATGGAAATTTGGGATTCGTAAGTTTGGGAATCGTATTTGCAACACACAATGTTGCGGTTAAACGTTTATTCACTGTGCCACCGAGTCGAAATGCATCCAAAGGATTTCAATTCCTATCCAATGTTCAGTTAACCACACAGTTAGATAAAATTTGACTTGATACGATTTATTTAATAAAATCACACACGCTCTCACGCTTCACTCACAGGGGTAGGCAGAGATTACGGATTTCCATTTGGCACGACTCAACGTAACCACTTCTCACCTCCTCGGGAGATTGAACGTGACTAGAGGCGAGCATTCCCGCCGTAAAAGCAATCAGATAGTTAATTAGAAGTTAATTTGGAAGATTATGGAAGCTAAATTAATATTATTATTATTTTATTCTTTATTGTACCAAAAACTGTACAAAAGGCGAGCTTAATGCTATACGGCATTTTCTACCAGCTTAACACTCTCTGTTTTACCCAACCTTGGGTAAAACAGAGTGTGTTTTAGGGCAGTTAAAATAGTCAAGCGAAAGCAAGGCTACACTATAGGTAGTGTAGCCCTGCTTTCGCTTGATATAATGTTAACAACATATTTGTAATAGACTACATGTATTATTTAACCATACGTACATATACATAAATATATCTTAACATATGCATATACAAAGAACTATATATAGAGGAACAGTAAACTAATTCGTATAAGTTTACTATATTCCTCTTCTTTCTATAAGTTCTTGTCACTATTGAGGCAGCAGATTCTGAATGTAAAATTTTGAGATTTACTAATTATGAATGAATTAATAACGGGAATAATAAAATAAACTTTATAATAATTTTTATTTTAGTCCTAGTGTTATATATTGTTACTAAAATAATTATTTAATAATTTAAACAATTGGAAACTACGTTGCAGGTTGATACGTGATAGTATGAATAGTCTCTAAAGACACAGTGTAACGAGACCTTTTTTGGACTAGATAGAGCCCAGACTAATAAGTTGTCATTTTTTCTGTCAATAAGATGATACTAACTAAAATAAGTTCATATTCTTATGTTTCGGAAAAACTGTTTTGCATTCGTGCATTTAGTATTTTTAAAGTTCTTCTTATATAATATTAGTCAGTTACAAAAAACAGTTGACAGTAAATAAAATATTAACAGTAAAATATGGTATGATAACTAAAAATTGTTTTATATGACACCCAATGTGTAGTGTATTAAACTAACTAAAATTAAAAATAAAGGGTATATGCTGACAACCGTATATACAATACTGGGGTGGTCCGAGAAAGTTTTAGTCCTTGTGGTGGTCCACTTTTCATGGATTAAGATGAAATACTAGATAACAGCCCACTAGGTGCCTGTTGGCGTCTTATTGTCCAAGACAACGATAGAAATCATACATAAGTTGCGAAAAAGGAATACAGATCCTAACCACTCGGATATCATGGAAAAATACTACTGAAGTAGAAATAAATAAATGTCTGTGTTATATTTTGTGGGTGATCTATGTTCAATGGCGGATAGAACACGATGAACTGTAATGATAATTATATTTTGATCAGGTACCTATGTTAATTCATGTGAAGTGGCTAATCGAAAGGAGTAACTCCATTGAGTTACGTCTCTTCTTTTCCTTCTAATTTAGCAGCATGTCCACTGCCGAACATATGCCTGTTGTTAAAGGCATATGTTGTTTCGGCATATGCCTATTATCAGAAAAGTGGTTAAAAATAATTGCCATTGAACAACGCTAAAACCAAAGATCTTTAAGGAAGTTGAGATGCCTTATTGTAAATAATATAATGATACAGTGCCTATATATTATTATTTCATCCGCAAATGAACGGAGACAGTTAAGCACTAAATATAAAACGTGCGAGTTTTATTGCCGGACTATTCGTTTTAATGCATTCCACATCACGCAATACGTTATAGTTTATGCGCGCGTTCACTTCAATATGGCGGGCATTGTCAACCGTCGACGTTGCCTGCCTTCTGCAACGCAATTAAACTTTAGTACCCGGACGCGTTAGAGAGGTCCAAATGATTTTAAGCTTGAGTCTCGAACGCTGTTTTGCTTACAGAGTCTTATTTCATTTTCGGTTTTTTGTCTGACTTCGCTTATAACTTTTCAACCTCAAAATAAATTGGTAAGGGCTTTTAAACCCTTTAATACGGAGGACAACTTTGTCCCTCTCTTCAATAAAAAAAATTAAAGCTATTAATAAGAGAGGACATTATATTGAAAGTTTTATTGAAAGTATCATGGTTGGACAACGGGTTGGTGAGGGCACCCTCGCACTATGGTCCATTTCGCTTCTCTGTGGTTCGGCGATTAGACCTTGGATGAATGGACCTCCGAAATGGTTAAACGAGAAATCAGAATTAACAGACAACAAATTGTGAGTTGCACAAAAATTTTCAAAGGTTAGGATTCGAACCCAAGACTCCCTCAATAGCTAAAAACCACGCAGTCATCACATACGTAATTCTACGTTGTGATAACTACAGTTCTAAATGAACTAAATATTCAACGCTCATTACAACACAGTTAACTAACGCAAATACGTTGAAGATACTGTAGACTATGTAGAATGCGTAATTAAACATGTGCGTTATATAGAACTTTGCTAACCCCCAAGAGATTTAGAACCGTGAAGATGTGGACAAAGTCCCGGTGCAAGTTATTTCTAAAAATAGAATTATTTCAGATGATGCGCCGTGAAGCTGAGAGCATAGATTAAACGACTGCACGATGTTCGTGACCTCTCGTTCCATATATTTGCGTAGATGGTTAATATATTTCTTTGACGGCGACGAAGCTCGTCACCCGTCACGTTCTGTCTCCCGGAAAGGCGAAAAGCGGGTTGTGGAAATGTTTGGCTACCCCGAGTTTTTTTTAAATATTTTCTTTGAAGGAAATTTACCTTCCAAGCATCGAGGATTGTGGTAAAATGGGAGATACCTAGATTCAGCAGAGGAGGAATAAATGTAAAATATATTGTGTTATTAAGTTATTATTCCTAGTAAAATTAATTTATTTCCTGTTGCATTTTACACAGGTCAGATAATACCCTCGCATAAAAATAAAATAAAGTTACATACTTTCCTTCAGGGTAAATTTTGTAATTAGTAATGACATATTTTAGTCTTCGCATCCTTCGCGTATTTTAAAAGAATATTTATATATATATTTCTTCAAATCAAGAATTTTACATTTGGTCACCCTACTGTCTTAGAAGTCAACTCTAATTGCTTCTAGTCGATAGTAGATGGCGTTACTATTGTATATTTATTATATTGGTTTCATATTGTAGAGTTTGTAACCTACAAATATCTTAGCGGAAAATACAGAACTTAAGAGAATCTGCAAAAACAACAACAAGACTCGCGTTCAATCCCCTATGGGGAGGGCTCGTACCAATTATATTTTCGAAACATGTACGATTTGACCTGTTACGTCGTGCCAAATAAGTTCTGGTGAAAAGTGGGTTAAAAAGACTAAAATTTCCGCTGACCACCTCAGTGTTAGTTACAGGGTCGAGAGGGCTTATATTTGTTTTTCGATAAAAGGAAATGACATTAAAAATCGACTTGCCTCCGTTAGATGGCAGTGTAACCGCATTATGTATACGACACGTAAATTATTCAGAGCGGTGACGAGCAGCGCTTATGGTGCAAGGTCTGGTACTACAATCGCCAACCTGTCTGCTAATCGTGGGGTACCAGGCGCCTCGCACCTCACCCTTAGTGATTACATCATACTCATCATCACTTTAGACGCTGCTGCCGATCCATGTATTTTCCGTCTTGCATTTTTGTGCTGGTTAATCCGACATCTGTCGAATGCGATGTGATTCTAAAACTTTATCTTGCAACATTATCGTTGAAATTGTAAACGTTTAATAGATGTTTTATAATGTCAAAACTAACTTTCTTCGCATCTGTAACTTTCTTCGGTTGAAGTTAATTCTATGTGAACCTACTGAGCCCATGTACACCTGGTACGTGGGCTACAGTAGCTACTTACCATCAGGTTGACTGTTAGTTCGTTTGCCACCCCAATTCAATAAAAAAATCTATCTGTGCATCAACTTCTTGTTTTCTGACGACGGCATGGCTTAGTTATCAGCATACCTAAGTCCTGACTGAGTCTTGTTTTGTGTTTGTACCGTATACGCCGGTATTCTGCGAGGTCGTGTCTGATACTGCATCGAATTTATCTCAAAAGTGTTACTTTGTATCGGAAAGGCGCCAAACGAGCCATAGGTTCACCTGGACGTAAGTGATTTCAACACCAGAGGTGCTGGGTATGGCAGAAGAGGTATGAAAGCAGGGATAAATGCAGTAGAAATGAGAGCGTTGAGAAGTATGATTGATGTGAAGATAACTGACAGGGTTCGGAAATAATGTGATCAGAGAGCGTTGTGGCGTGAAAGACGATGTAGTGACACGAACTGAGAAAGGGATGCTGAGCTGGTTTGGACATGTGGAGAGGATGAATGAAAGTAGGTTGACGGAACAAATAAATGAGGCGAGTGTAAATGGTAGAGTCGGGAGAGGAAGACCTAGGCGAACATTTCACGATCAAATTGGATACGTTCTGAAAAAAGGCCAGGTCAAGAGTACTCTAAGCCTACGAGCATGCATGCGAAGATTGATGAAAGTGGAAGAATCTAAAGACGTATATCAGGACCGTAGCAAGTGGAAGAAGATTGTCTCTGCCTACCCCGTTGGGAACAAGGCGTGAATATATACATACATACAGATTAGGGTATTTGGGAGATGGGAGGGAGCATGAGGATGAGGGTAGGGAGTAGGTGTGAGCCTACGGTTACCTCACTCACCGAACGAAATGCAAAAGCACAAGATGCCTCTACTTCACGCCGGTATTCTGCGAGGTCGTGGTATTAATCTGATCGAGCCGGCCCATTCGATCAGCATCTAAAGCCGCTTTACTCTACCACGTACAAGAATCGATTATTATTTCGTTTCAACACATGCAGCGACTCGAAGTTTTTTTTTAGTATAACCGGCAATGTTAATCTGTTCTTAAAAACAGATTATCATTGGCGATTCTGTTATGCAGGTGTCCCATCGATCAAGTTGCGAACGCCGAAATAATCTAGACCGGACGCTATCTGTACCGAGATCTTGAATGCCCGGTCGCAACGTTGAACACTTGCTGATGCGGATTAGTGTTGGGTAAGTACAGGCATACAATGGCCAAAATTATGTACAACTTACATATCTTGCCATTTTATGTAGATCTAGATGCGTTTTAATCATTTACCAACATTTGTTTATACTGGAATAAAATGTAACACATACTAATGTAAAACAGCATTGAAATTTAAATTATTCATTATATATGAACGAATTGCGGAAGCACATTTCGCTATACTGAGTAGTGCCAAATGTACCGTCGTAATCTCTGCCTATCCCAAAGGTACGTGAAAGGTAGGTGAACTTCGTGAGTGCTTATATTAAATTCATACCCATTAAAATTTAATTCGAAATTATAAATATATATTCGAAGGTAATTTGACCGTACGTCACTAAAGTGTTATGTACCAACCTAAATAATAAGAAGGTTTCATCAAACATAATGGTGCAACGTTATATCTAGATGTGAATTCAGGTTCATTATTACTTAATCGATTCAACGGCGTGTCTGCGGGCGACGCCATTGTACTTATTAAAAATAGTAAAAATGACTACGCGAATATGCAATGCACAGTGTGTGTACTAGACGATTTATTGTTACATATAAATAAAAGTCTGTGGCGAAAACCTATTAGCTGTTGTTATAATTATCTATCTTTCACAATATTTTCTCATCGCTATGCTTTTTTTTTGTCAGTTACATTTTTGGTGACCCTGGGGAATAATTGTAAACGCAATCTTTTTATTAGATATTTTTATAACAATTTTCTAATATATAAAGTATATATGTATAAAGTCTAAAGTTATTAAAGATGTATAAAGCATCATGGTTCGAAACACACATCTTGCGAAGGTTTCACGGAATTAACCGCCTTTTTTTGAATTACATTAATATGAATATAATTGTGGAGTTGTGAAAGACGCAACGGTATGAAAAAAAATATTTTATATTAAATAGGTATTTTGTCACCTATTCACTACTCTGATTCAATGGCGTATAAAACTTTTTTTGATAATCGTTTTTGACGTTTCTCGAGGGATCGACATTCATATATGCCCAATTATCGCCGTACATAGACGTTTCCTTGCTTAGCCTCCTGTGCCCTTTACTGGAGGCCAGACTGGAAAGCCAAGTTATGACAGCATTTTTTCCGTACTCTTCTAAATCTAAAATACCATGAGAGGATATAACTGTACCATCCAATTTAACAACTAGTAAATGCGGGATGCAGGTCACGCCGTACATATATTTTAACGTAGGCACCAGGGGATCATTGAACGAAAGGGTGAACCAGTTAGCTTGATTTTCGTATGAAGCAAACATTTCTTTCTCCGTATCATCCATTGGTACATAGATGACCTCTATGGGTACGTTGACGTACTTTACATTTTCGTATATTTCGCAGAATTTCGTGACGATTCCGTCCCTGTCGACGTCTTTGGAAGTGAAAAGGAGGACCAGAATATCTGCATTCTCCCAGATCCAAGATACCGGCACTTGCTCGCCACGTTTATTATAAATTTTTGCATCGTCCAACCACTTGTATGGTTCGAACATAGAATCATCGTCCATGGCGATATTTACCTAAAAAGATGACAGTTTTTGCATCGGAAATTGAATGAAAACTAATATATAGGGCCGTGGAACCCTAGTGGTCAGGGCGCTCACTGTAGTTTTAAATAGAGGCACTGGGGATCGACGTGGCGGGCCCTTCCCGGCTCCAAAACCTTCTCAAATAATCGTGGTTGAGAATGAGGCCTTTGCCCAGCATTGGGCACTTAGAGGCTGCTATTTTACTTTTTTTTATATATAGCTTTAGTGATAAATCACACACATTTATAAAATTCACCTAATGTCGAGAACCGCAAACAATTTTTCCAGTTTCGTGATATAAAATCTATAGAAATATATATTATCAAATCTAAAAATACATTGACCTACCTTATTAGGTGCTTATTTATAATATTAAAATTTTATTATGCCGTCATAACACATTGGCATGTTTCAATTCTGTTAAAGTAGGCAAAGAGTATAATTCATTAGTACTAGGTACGTTAGTAACCAAAAAGTCTATATCAGCTACGTATTAGTAACAACCAGAATACCTAATATTTAGAGCAAAGTAGTCGTTGTAAAGTGAACATTGCAGTCACTTTATAGTCAAGTTACTTTATACATAAGGTTATAATGAAAACAAACATTTATTGTTGTGATTTAGTAACAAACACCTAATCATACAAACTTTTACTTTTCATAACTCCTGTTTTTTTACTACAAACCATAGATATCACACAATGTCTGTGAACATTCAGTCGTTACTTATGAAGTCATTCATATTGACTCGTACCAGGGCATTGATATAATTTTGCAAAACGATTTTATATGTATAAGAAATGACCGGTCCGTTTCATATCTATCTTCCAGCAAAAAACTATGGCAATCATAGAATAGGAACCTATATATTTATACACAAATTAGTATTTGGCTTTAAATTTTACGACTTTTTGGTCACGTTTTCTCTAATGATTAGAGTAGCATTGAATTATTTCGGCTAAAACCGGACGAATCTTTTGCTAATACACAAAAGACTTTGTGCAACGAAAGGAGTTGCCACTCTTGAAAATTTTGAGAGCCTTTGACAACTGTTCTAGAAGAAAACGCGATAGCAAAGACAAGTTTTATTTATTACGCATAACTTTGGAGTGCCCTATTTTAACGGACACTGCGGAAAAAGCAACACGGGCCGCAAATGTCAGGCCACCTTATATGGTTCAAAGTTGACCGAAGCAATGTCATTACCTTTTGCCATTTTTGTAACAGAGCTCTTCTTGTATTTAGAATGCAATCTTATTACAAACGCATAAAGGATATTATTCATTATTGTTTGTCATTTACGAACGCTGTGGAAATCACGGTTATGTTTGGGCCGTTATTGTTTCTATTTTCGTTTACGAAATTAAATTGAACGTCCTGACGCTGTTATGAATAGGGTTCAGTTTTGATTAAATGTTATATAGATAAATACAAATAATAATTGCATTTACGTACGTGCTTTGCCTGCTAAATACGAAATGACTGAAGTAAGGCAGTCCCCGCACATTGGTCGAAGCGTGACCATAAAAACTGTCACAGAATATCAATGTTTTTGAACCGCTGTCATTGTATTTTGAACCCTTTTGCCGATGGCTTCAGTGCTCGTTTTTATGTGTGCAAGAGTTTTATCAGATTATATTGCTTATTGTATTATGTACTTACAGGTTTATTGTTATAAGCAACATTCCGTATTGAGCAAACATCTCCAACCTATAGATTGTCTTCGTCAAAGTGGATCAATGGTACTCGTGTATATTTTAGATTTACAGTTAGGCTTTATGAACAATCGAAATTATTGAACGGGCATTCAACTGATAGTATAGTTTTCCTCCTTCCCTTGTGTTCGCTCACGTGGAATAGAAATTACTAAAGTAACAACTATTTTTTGAAATGTTCTTTTTTTTTCTTTTAACAGCCTGTTATTTTCTTTTACACAACCTGTAATCAGTCCGCTGGGTCTCCTGCATATCTGTTACGCTGTATATCGCCAAGCTTGGCAAGTGGTTAGACAATAACAGTAGATACTCCTTGCGCCCCAGACGCTGCTGCCCGTCACCGGTCTGAATAATTTAGCCCTGGTATGTTTGAGATAGATCTGCGCTGAGAGGCAGTATGTCTCATTCCACAACCACACGGCTAATATTATTGTGTTACAATGACAACTTCACGTGCACGCGTATTATACGAATAATAATAAGGATGGTATAGGTATGCAAATACTTTGGTATAGGTATTGTCAAAAGTCGATCATAGATTGGTGATGGGCAGCAGTGTAAGGATGCCAGTACTGCGTCCAGTGACCCTCCTGCCGAGCGAATTAAGCACCTGTGGGTTAATCTTACAAGACATACCAAGACATGTCCAGCAAAATAATAAAATCCTTTTCATTTTCATCCAATAACGAGCGCATATAAACATATCCTAATAAAACGCGATTTGTAGTCTATTAATGTAGTCGTAATGAAAACTAGCATGTGGTTATATTAATGAGTTCACGAGTAATTTCTGAATATTCTTCGTTTTAACGATTTCTTCAATATACATGTTTATTTAAGTTATTATCATTAGCATCATTGCCTTAGATTATATTTTATTACGATTTAAATTAACATTTAAATCTACCAGTATTTCATTTACATCTGCAAATGCAAATGTGCAAATGGTGTATTACATTTGTTCAGTTACATTCGAATTATTGACACTGCTTAATTCGTTAAGTTAAACATATTTAAACATCGGAGGCAATTAGCTGAAGCTACGAAAATGTTTTTAAAATGTTAAACAAAAGCAGCGAGAAAATGTTTCTGTGTGCTATTTTTTTTTTTATTTAAATTCGCCGTCGCTGCCTAACTGTATCGGAGCTAGCAACACTCGTTTGCACGACTTGCATTATCTCTCCTGCTCAGTATGCGACGTCATTATAGTGTTACTCCGTACAGGAAGGTACAAGGAAAATTTGCACATTCTATTTATTACGTACTGGTCGCAGTGATTTTAGTTTTGAAAATGTAAAGGGGCATGTACAAGACTACGCCATGACTACCAGATAAAATGAGAGCCACTATTCGTTTATTGTTTCGCATAGACACTGACTACCGACAATTGTATTTGAATTTACGTTTATTTTCACAGTGAACTTAACAGTTCTTTACTTGATTAATATTTTATTTTATTCAACCCTTCCGTCTGGGATCGAAGTAGAAATCTGCCACCAGCTCTCTTCCCAGACTACTTCAAAATGGCAGTGGCTACAGATGGTGGGATAACCGTCTCGAAAAATGGCAGACGAGAAATAAGCGGACAGCAGCGTCTAACGTAAGAGGTGTCTGTTACTGCCTTCGCCAATCCGTCCGACGAGGGAGACGATTACGGCAAATCGTCCTTTTGCTATATTGGAATTATCGCAATGAGTTGAGTCGCTCGATCGATAAAATTTTAACATCTCCACACCTCACACTGTGCTTGTAAAGACTGTAAGTGACGTGCAAACGAATCGTACAGTACAATCGTTAAGTTTTAAATTGTTTTAATGAAAACTATTATCTATGCGGATTATTGATGGCTTTACAATTGCAAATTTGCAACATGTTCTAAAATTGCTCAACGCGCAATAATCCTATAACACCACTCAAGCATTGTTCATTGTTGATTAAGCAATACGTATATATTTGTTTACAGCATCGACTATTGGTACATTAATTACACGCATATGTTATTAGAGCGTATATTCTGATATCAAAAGGTAGTAACTAGCTGTAATTATTGACCATTGTTTGTATAAAGATCATTCATCTTATATTTTTATAGATCATCTAAGCTTACAAGTGATGTACTTTCATCGATAGATGGTTATCCCACCATGGGTTGGTATTCATTGGGATTTTGAAGGCTTTTCCCTTAGTCACCTCTTACGGTACCCACGGGAAGAAAGGGGGGTGACAGATTCTTACGCCGATATTACACGACTAATCATCACATCAGACACATCAGACCATTGTAAGGTTTATTACTTATATGCATTTACTGGTTTCTGGAAACTATAATTTACGGATTTTATCGCGATTATTTTTGTTTTTATATTCACGACGTATCGAGTGGTTTACGGGGGGCCAAAAGCTGCTTTTATTGTTATCCCATTTACATATATTTGAACATATAGTATAACGTAGCTTTTAATATGCCTTTCGTCCTATCTTGCCCGATGGTGTCATAAAAGGTGGCAGAGGCAAAACTTTAAAAATCTTCTATCACCAACCCCGGCTGCCATCCGCTGTGTTCTATTTGTTAAAAAGGCAACAGATGAGCTTTGTTTATCTACGCTAAATCGCCTTAAATGTGAATCCGTAATCTGCATGTTCATATACAACATACAGCATTCTTCCTTTTATAGTATTACCTATGTGCTTGATACAGCTCCAAACGAGCATGAGTGAACCGAGACATCGATTGTTGGTTCGATCGACCTTTGCTGCAATCAGAATAACCGACCGACACTAATTATAAATCTATTAACGTTATGCAAGCGATTTAAGCGCTTGTACTCTGTTAAATAATTTTATAAATTGTGTAATTGATATATGAATAGATTAAACAGCCTGTGGTCCATATGGCTGCCAAGAAATACCAATTTTTTTTTAATTCACACCATTTTTGCTTAAGGTAATTTACAAATTATAAATAAAGTATCAAAGGCTTATTTTGTTTATAGTAGAAAAGTATCTGTTAACTTTTTAATTGACTTACACACATTAAGAAGTTGTAAATATGTTTTCTATCTTATTCCATAGATGTCGTTATATACGTGGTGGAGCCGAACGGCGGCTTTTGTTACTGCTCGAATAGGCCGGTTCGACCGAGTTGCTACTACGGCCTTGCGCAGAATACCGGCGTGAAGTAAAGGCATCCTGTGCTTCTGCGTTTCGTTCGGTGAGTGAGGTAACCGGAGGTTCACACCACCTCCCCATCCCCCTCCTCATCCTCCCTCTCGACTCTCAAATATCCTCAAAGGCCAGCAACCCACCTGCAGCACCTCTGGTGTTGCACATGTACATGGGCGACGGTAATCACTTACCATCAGGTGAACCGCTAGTTCGTTTGCCGCCTTTTCAAATAAAAAAAAAACAGAGTCGACTAAGGGAAATGCCTGGAATAAACCGTGGCATTCGAATGATGGCGTAATAGTAATGAAAAAAATAAAGAGAAAGAGAAAACACATGATTGGTAGCAGTGTTTAAGGTGCGAAGTATTTGGTAATACGATCTCCAATCCAACAAAACGTGATCATTACGGCATCCTCGTGTGAAGTTCTTCCTCATCATGTAAATTCACTGCTGAACATATGCCCCTTCAAGAGCGCGACAACCAAAGTCGGCACCCATTTCTTGAAAGGTACCGCAGTGCCGTTACTCGCGCACTGGTGGTGCTGCTCCGTGGGATTTGAGTTCACCATATCAGAATGAATATTCCGCCATTATTCCGTCGCCAGAGCCTTGTTTGTTGGCTCGCATGGTGCACCTAACATGTTAGTTGTCATTTGCAAAAACTTGATAAATATCTCTACTACCAAGGGAGTACAACAACAAGATGGACTACAACTATCAAGGGGTAAATCACCCCTAGACCCTTTGAATAGTTCATAGGCTATTAAAGAAGAACAAAATTATGCTATTATGTCCATGTTATAATGACTTACATATGATATTACAAGCGGTAACGTCTGTCCGTGAATGTTACCAAAGTAAGTCACGGTTGTAGTAGGCTTTACGGCAAGGAAACAAAGTTATCAGCGCTGTGCACGTAATTGTGAAATTACTAAATTACGGTTTAGTCCACGTACCGTTGCGTTCAATAGAAAATTGTACCGCTGATTAGAGAGAAGAGCCGAAGTCTTTGTTTTATGCGAATGAAACTAACGAAATTACTGTATGTTGTAACTGCGTCATCCTGTTAAATCACATTAACCTAAAAGATAAATATTTAGGGACCGGCAGATCGGCTTCCATGAGCAAGCAACCCTTAAAAAAAAGTAGCAGCCTGTAAATACTCACTGCTAGGCAAAGGCCTCCTTCTCAAATATCTAAGAGGGTTTTGGAGCCGGGAAGGGTTGGCCACGCTGCTCCAGTCCGGGTGATTCCAATCGTTCAATCCAATCCTACTTCTCATGTGAGTCTGCCAGACTTCACATGAGAAGTAGCAACTCGAAAGAATACGTTTTTCCGAGCACGTAGTATAGCCCAGCACTTAAAATTGCTATTAAGAATTTTTCTGAAAATTTTCTCGTTATGAAGTTCTCTTTTTTTTAAAAAGTCTAAATATTAAGATAATAGATTCATTTTATTAAAGACTGTTTTAATGATATTTAAAGTAATATACGTATCTTGGGTATTTATTTTGTATATGGAAGGCACAATCAGTTTTGAAAGAAAGAATATTTTTTCAAGAATTTGTAAATAAAAACAATTGCTTAAACCATTTAAAAAACAACAAGGCCCTGTTATGTCTAAGACGCAATAGTCAGTACTGGCAATTACTGCACATTTGATTTTTTTTAATAATTTAGAACTAGCGACGGTTCATTTAATAAAGTTTAATAAAAAAAAGGTCATAAATTGCTTTCGTATAATGAATACGTCTAATTGGCATTATGTTCTTCTTAACGGCTTGGTATATCCCGCAAACTTGGTATATCCCCATATAAAAATTAGAACAGAACATTTATTATAGGTCTGGCCGATATAATATGGCAATACTCGCACATCGTATAGTTATTGTATAGTATTAGTAATTATACGATTTATAGCCATCCCTATCGAGGCACAGATAAAAGAGCAAAGACGACATGACATTATAAAAGAATTTAAAAACGTAGTACTAATAAAATAATTAACCAATAATTTATAATTGAAATTCACTTGACACATTCACTTAATACATTAGGTATTAGGTACCGTTCACCTTAAAAATATCATGTAGAGAATAATTAAAAATTAGAGATTATGTTATAAGTTATTTAATTTGCACGAAACTTAATAAAAATAAAATCTGTCTACTCTATGACTTATTAATTGGACAAAAAAAGATAAAAGCATCTCAGAGTTCAACTAAGGAATTCTAATTCGTTTAAACTCAGAAGCGAGAGATGGCTAACAATAATGTCGGACAGTTTGCAATTTGCAGAATCATTAAAAGCAGGGATTGCTCGGAGCAAATATGGTAGCAGTAGCTTTTCCTTATTCGTTCCTTAAATCAGAATTACCCTTTCGCTTCAGTCACTACTCGAACTCAACTCTCTGATATTAGCATCGTTTATGGTAAGGGGTGCTCGTTTCAATGTTCAAGTTTTATAATACGCGTGGGACGCGGATTCGATTCCGGTGTCGGCACCACTAACATTGATCTTCTCTTCTCAGTTTTTCAAAATCTCAATTTTAAGCGCCGAATTTAACCACATGCTGGAGAAAACATTGTGAGGAAATTATCGTGTTTTTCATTAAATTCGATATCCTTAGCGCGAGCCCGACTCACACTTGGCCGGATTTTATTATTTTTGCACTATAATGTAGTGTAATTTTTGAAGTTTGACGGTTGTCTGTATTACCGTTTTAACTAAACATCAAAAATAAAACCCTTTAGAAATAATTTTCTTTCTCATATACCATAATAACATATATTCTATGAAAATTACAGTTCAAAGATACAAGGACAGTGTAAGCTTGTTAAGCTTACACTGTCCTTGTATCTTATAGGGCTCTGTGTGGAAAAAAAATACCAATACTAATCTATCTAATCATCTTTTGAAATATTTTGGACAAACCATTTTTTTTTAAATTATGCGACCATAATTAAATTTGTAACAACTGAAAATAACAAAGAACACCGAGTCATTAATTCCCAATAAGTGACCGACGAGAGGCATAATGGAGACGAATGTTAAACTACCTTTTGCGTACATATTAACATTTCTCTTGAGACATCACAAAGGGTATGTCGTGTAGGTCGCGTACAGGCGCGCAGGACCTCTTGAGTCCTGAGAGTTCCTTATACAAATTAAAGGGCTCATTATGCCATAAACAAAACGCAGTGAGCGTCATTTTTCGCAAGCAACGTCCACAGGGTTGAAAACGACATTAATAATAAACAATTAGATTATTTTTCGTGAAACATTTTTAAATACAATCCTAATAAGAATATAAAATGGAATCTCTGAACAAGTAGAAAATGGACACATGAAATCACTAAACATTCATTAAAATTTTTGGGTGAATTTTGTAAAACATTGGTATATGACTTAAATAGATAATTTTTATAGCAGAAAAGCTTAGGGTAAAAAGATAATTTTAGACAAGACTGATCAAAAAGATAGAAGACTAACGATTGCACCGTTTATTTGTTTTAAATAATGCACCTGGCCAAGTTCATTGCGAGCAACGTCTTCTGATAACTAATTAAGTATAATTTGATCAGGATGTTTTCAAGAATCGCATCCGCTTAAATACACGACATCTATAATCTGCCTTCATTTACGCATTGATACCAATTAAAAAAATACACGACAAAAACAATTTAATTGCCGTGTGGCAGCGACTGAGGAATCTGCCAATATATATGACGTATGACCCAAGAGTGATGAAGGATAAAATAGTGGGTAAACAGTAAAGTAGCAGCCTGTAAATGCCCTCTGCTGGGGAAACTCCTCCTTCTCAAATATCTGAGAAGGTTTTGGAGCTGAGAAGGGTCCGCCACGCTGCTCCAATGCAGGCAGGCGGACTTCACATGTCCTCGAAATAAGATTTCTCAGACATGCAGGTTTCTTCATGATATTTTCCTTCACCGCCGAGCACGTGGTAAACTCGACGCTTAAAATTACTATTAAAAATTTTAATGGTGCCGGCACCGGGGACCAAACCCAGGTCAATCGCGCTCGTTATGTTTACGTTGAATGTAAATTCGTAATCTCTGTCTACCTAAATAAATTTGAACACTTTAGATTCGGATTTAGGGAAGGGACTTTGAAATATCGACGCTGTTTCAAGTTCAACATTTGACTATCGTCGTGAATTATTTGCTAACATAAGCTTCTAAGTTCAACTGATGAAATTGGTACACGATGGGATTTTAGATCGACTACATTTCAGGAATCACTCGAGTATTCTCAAATGTTAGAGTAGTCATACCCTATTTAACCAGCTTAGCCTACTTTCAAAAATCCTTTCTTAATACTCACCTACATTACATAAGAAACTCCTGTGCAAAATGGCATGCCTCAAGACCCACCTATTTAGGCTGTACGTTGTTTGTCAGTCAATGATAGAATTTTAAGTAGCAAACCATTTCATAGTTGCAGAGGAAATCCTATCGGCAACTATACATTTTCTAACTTCCAAAATGACGAACTTCCATACCAACTTTTATTCCCTATTTAACCCCCTTAGGGAAGAATTTTTAATAGTCCAGCCTTTATGGCTCACCTACGTCATATAAAAAAGTCCTGTGAATATTTCATACTTCTCCATACACCGGATTAGGCTGTGCGCTGTCTGTCAGTTAGACAAAGAGGTTTTATTAATAAGATTATTAGCATACTATTACACAGTACATATAATAGCGATGATATTAATATTTGGGTATATGTATGTATAAAGATTTAACTATTAAGATATTTATGTATTTTTGTTTTTTTTCCACACATGTTCATTTAAAACTTGCATTACCTAAACAATATTTCTCCACGCCTGGGATTGACTGGCAGAGAACGCCATAAGGCACTCAGTCCGTTTTTTAAGATATGCAAATAAAGTTTAAATAAATAAAACATTGGTGATGCGATGCATCATGGTGTAAAACAACACAAAAATGGTAACTAGCAAGTCCTTGAAGAAACCGGAAAACGGTCAATGGCACGAAGATATGACGTACCACTAACGAAATTTGTGTTGAGGTCCGCTGTAAGTTATATATAGTAAATTCCTTGATTTCTGCGGGAATCAAACATGATATCATTTACAAGCCTGGCATTTTGACTGACATATGACATAATCAAATATAAATAGATTTAGGTTGCACGTGTGTTTGTCATGGATGATATGGAATAGATACTCTATTGGAAGAGAAGTTTATCTGAAGTAGAAATTAATTTTTATCTGTGCTTTTTATTTTTATATGATAGTTATCAGCCTCTCTCCGCTCGTATACGTGGTATAGTAGATCATAAACAATTAAAAATAATTGCATTTTTATCATTAACCGTATGGTTTCAGGTGTCCACATATACAATTTCAAGAGTCTACATTATTTGGTTAGTGAGATAGAGAAAGTTTTCGTGATACTTTAGAGATTTTTTATAAAAAATCTTTTACATAGAATTAGAAAGTAAAATATGTTCTTAGTCATATCGTAAATTCGATTATGGTAATCGGTAGGGAAAAATTATTTTTAAACAACTTTTAGATTCAGGTTTACCCAAAAAAATTTAAAAATATTTTTTTTCGCATTTTTATCATCAATTGCATAGGTTCGGAAGTACAAATTTCAAATCTCCATATAGTGTGTAAAAAAATAATACTCGCGGATTTTATAGATATATATTTATAGATAGCGAGATTCGTACAGTGGTTATAAAATATCATTCAAGACCATAGGCACTTTTTTGGCTCCAACAAATCTTCAATAAAAGAGAACTAAGCTTTTTGCCGGTACCTATTTTAACATGTTTTTTACCAATCATGAGATAGATTTTAGGATAAATCTGGAAATAGTGTAACAAATCAAGTTTTTTTCTTTTTATGAAGATCTAGAAGCCAAGGCCACAATGAATAAAAAAATCTTTTCAAAGATATTAACTTGTCTTCTTTATACACTTCACGCGTATAAAGAACGTAAGAATTTTGTGACAAGACCGGAGGAATTGTCGCATGTTGTGTTAGAAACATAGTACATATAGCCATAGCCGTAAAACACCTATACTCGACACGAATGATCAAAAATGTGTGTATATAAATATTGGGTTCGTCTGGAATTCAAATTTAGAACCCTCGAATCAACTGGCAGGTAAATTGACCCCTGGCTCACGTGGCGATCTATAGAGAAAATCTCGCTAAGGTGACGTCATCCTAAAGATTCGTGAGCGAAATCGCAGACATGCCTATGTCTAGTGATTATTTTCGAAGCATGCAGCTTGCTGTAACGACCAGTATGTAATATCCTCTTTAAATCCTCCACAATATTTATTCCATTGTTACGCGAATATAAAATCTCTTTGGTGCAGTATAAAATATATTTTATATGTTACTTTTTTCTACGACTTTGTTAGTGGCCTATTTAAAATAATTTACCACGGTAAGGAGTTTTTTTTTATAACGCCAATGAGTAGTATTATAAATGAACTAAAAAATCGATCGAATTTCACGAAGCGACTTCAGAGCTCATACCGAATCATCATCAAATCTATTAAACTAAATGGTAGTATATCCCTTTGAGGGGAAAGAAAATCATCCAAATTTGTTGCGAAGTACTCTGTTGCGAAATAGTAATCTGTTAACATTAAACAAATATCTGATAGTAAAATTCTTTTAAAGTCTATTAAAATAAATATTCCATCATAGTGGTTTAACACCCCTTTTAAATTGAACGGCAATTAAAACTGTTACTACCAAATAAATACTCATTAAACCTAATAGGAATGATAGAAGCGAAAATGAACTTCTTAATGAATATTGCAGGCTCAAATTTAAGCATTTAATATTGCGAGACGTTTACGAACAGTACGCTACTTCCTATTGGCTATCAGCATGGATAACTAATAGAAAGGCATCTTGATAGGCATTAGCAGGGTTTTTATCTATTAATTATTCCGCAACTGTGACGTTAGCATCATAAACGTTTATTTAAACGCTCGTTAGTTTCAAATGCTTTGACGATATTCTTTAGAAAGAGTCATTTCAGTGACGCCTATAATAATGGCGATATTTCCTCCCACTACACTATGCGAAAAGTATCCCCACTATTCATAAGATACACGTCGTTGCCACTAAACGTCAGGCAATATTTCCCTTTCAAAAACAAAGTAAAAAAAATCATTACAGAATCGTGACAACCCTGCGCCGACGTCCTAGCAACAAGATTTACTGAGGACACTGCCCTCGCATTGCAGAAACTGTACGTACGACTCTCGTACACGTTCAATGCACCTTAAAATGAAAGCGATAAGGTTTTCATTGTTATTCTGAACCGCAAAATAAACTTTGCATCATCCTAGCGTGTTGTTAGCTACTATTGCAATTTGCATCTCCGTTGCTGCTACAGAATAAGGTATATTTTATTACCAAACAGCAGTTGTGTTATGTTTGTTAGATCTTTACTGGAGAGATCCTAGCCAGCGTTACTACAGGTCCGAGATGGTCGAATAAAAATAGATGAAGTTCTTATGTTCTTTCATGTGTAAGGGCTATCTCGTTTTATTTTATTAATAGTATTACCATAAGACTAAAACAATGTGATTGTATACGCTGCATAGACGTGCAATCATCAAATAATATTACTTTAAAAATATGAAACCATGTTGTATTACGTGATATCCATCTCTTCAACAAACGTTAAGGTTTGTCGAATTGACAATGACCTAAAATTTACGTATAAATAAAATATTAAATTTAACATAAATACGTAAACTTTTAGATCATTGGCAAAAAGCTATAAAATGTCTGAAAATGAGCCAAATTTTTACAAAATTATTTAGATTTTTTTAAATATTCCTTGTTTGTATGATGTGTGCTTTAACGTATGTCATATGTAATGTTTAACCCTGGGAGGAAACAGGCAAACTCATTTAGGTATCCTAATTTATCTAGATTTTTTACCAATTGTTTCCTTTTACTGTTGTTTTTTATAATTAGTCTTCATAAAAACCCGATTAATCGGGGGATATGATTGATTTTAGTTAATTTAGAATTCAGTGAGGGCCAAAATTTTGTGAAGATCAGATCAGAAAAGCACTTAGCTTTGAAGAAAGTCTGCTTTTAAAATTTATTTAACTTTCTATTAGGATCTTGACACAAAAATAGAGTAGCTGTTACTTTAACTCTTTCTCTAATTCTTTATGATAAATTTTGATATGTATGAACATTAAAGAAATTATAAATTCGAGTCAACATCGAGTATCCAAGTTAAAGCTCGATCCTTTTTTACGTTTTACCTTGTCTCCTGATGGGCTTGATTAATCGATATTAGTACTGCAATAAAGTTCCTACGGCCTGTAGCTGTGTCCAACTCCATTAGAGCGGGGTCGTGGCGAGTGAGTGCACTTTTATAGTACCTTTTAAAAGATATTTTATCTGCAGTGCTCGCTGCCTCATAAGGTGAAATAAGTCTAGTTTTAGGAATTTAATCGTTTAGAGGTAAATTAACAGGATACATTATCTTAATTAACAATGTAGTATATTATTCGGTTGTAAAGTCAAGGGCAGTTAAACATGGGCACCTACAGCACCGAGTTGGTACTGGTCAAATATTCAATGGGAATGTTTCACTAGACGACAGAACAGTGACCAGCTAAGACGTTCAAGTATGCCTCAGAGTATGCAACATCATCAAAAATCTGCAAGAGAGTAAGCGCTAATGGTTTGGTTAAGTACAGTACGAGACCTCTCATTAACAACTATTTGTTATATCAGGTATATAAGTAATGTTATTTAGCATTTCTAGCGTAGTTGAAAGAAGTAAAAAAATCAAATTCAAATCAAATCAAATTGTTCCAACAGGTGAAGTCATCTGTTCTTTAATGTGTTTAAAACATTCTTTTAAATGCATGCCAAAAATCGAAAGTCCTAAGCCTTAAGCTACGACAGCAACAGCAAGAGTCAACGACATCCGTGACGGAACCCGTCCTGAGACTAGACCGACTCTTTATTTAGTTTGACGTATAAATAATCAGGTCCCATAAAGTGCATTTCTTATGTCGTCCAGGATATTTCTTATGCAAATAAATGGGCCGTCGATCGCTAAATTAAAAATGGCATACACGATCTTACAGACAGAATGACTTTGTAATGTAAGCAATAACAGTTATGTAGACGGCGTACAGAGCTTAAATTCACAGAGGGTTCAGAATTTGAAAAGCGATAAATCGGTGGGACACTATAATTGAAATTTTATTTATTACCTGTGTTATTTTATTACTCATAAAATAATACCATCGTTTTGTTAATAATTAACAAAGATTATACGGAAATCCTTGAAAGATAATAATATTTATATAAATGAAATAGGAAGTGCAAACACTGGTTTTCTGAACAAATCAGTCTATTCACAAGCTAAATTCGGTACAAAGATGTTTAAGACAAAAATTAACATTTTTTTTAGCTCTTTTGGGTTTATTGATCTCCAGATTTCGTTAATAGTCAGTGAGCATTTGTATATAGTCAGTGAGCATTTGTATATAGTCAGTGAGCATTTGTATATAGTCAGTGAGCATTTGTATATAGTCAGTGAGCATTTGTATATAGTCAGTGAGCATTTGTATATAGTCAGTGAGCATTTGTATATAGTCAGTGAGCATTTGTATATAGTCAGTGAGCATTTGTATATAGTCAGTGAGCATTTGTATATAGTCAGTGAGCATTTGTATATAGTCAGTGAGCATTTGTATATAGTCAGTGAGCATTTGTATATAGTCAGTGAGCATTTGTATATAGTCAGTGAGCATTTGTATATAGTCAGTGAGCATTTGTATATAGTCAGTGAGCATTTGTATATAGTCAGTGAGCATTTGTATATAGTCAGTGAGCATTTGTATATAGTCAGTGAGCATTTGTATATAGTCAGTGAGCATTTGTATATAGTCAGTGAGCATTTGTATATAGTCAGTGAGCATTTGTATATAGTCAGTGAGCATTTGTATATAGTCAGTGAGCATTTGTATATAGTCAGTGAGCATTTGTATATAGTCAGTGAGCATTTGTATATAGTCAGTGAGCATTTGTATATAGTCAGTGAGCATTTGTATATAGTCAGTGAGCATTTGTATATAGTCAGTGAGCATTTGTATATAGTCAGTGAGCATTTGTATATAGTCAGTGAGCATTTGTATATAGTCAGTGAGCATTTGTATATAGTCAGTGAGCATTTGTATATAGTCAGTGAGCATTTGTATATAGTCAGTGAGCATTTGTATATAGTCAGTGAGCATTTGTATATAGTCAGTGAGCATTTGTATATAGTCAGTGAGCATTTGTATATAGTCAGTGAGCATTTGTATATAGTCAGTGAGCATTTGTATATAGTCAGTGAGCATTTGTATATAGTCAGTGAGCATTTGTATATAGTCAGTGAGCATTTGTATATAGTCAGTGAGCATTTGTATATAGTCAGTGAGCATTTGTATATAGTCAGTGAGCATTTGTATATAGTCAGTGAGCATTTGTATATAGTCAGTGAGCATTTGTATATAGTCAGTGAGCATTTGTATATAGTCAGTGAGCATTTGTATATAGTCAGTGAGCATTTGTATATAGTCAGTGAGCATTTGTATATAGTCAGTGAGCATTTGTATATAGTCAGTGAGCATTTGTATATAGTCAGTGAGCATTTGTATATAGTCAGTGAGCATTTGTATATAGTCAGTGAGCATTTGTATATAGTCAGTGAGCATTTGTATATAGTCAGTGAGCATTTGTATATAGTCAGTGAGCATTTGTATATAGTCAGTGAGCATTTGTATATAGTCAGTGAGCATTTGTATATAGTCAGTGAGCATTTGTATATAGTCAGTGAGCATTTGTATATAGTCAGTGAGCATTTGTATATAGTCAGTGAGCATTTGTATATAGTCAGTGAGCATTTGTATATAGTCAGTGAGCATTTGTATATAGTCAGTGAGCATTTGTATATAGTCAGTGAGCATTTGTATATAGTCAGTGAGCATTTGTATATAGTCAGTGAGCATTTGTATATAGTCAGTGAGCATTTGTATATAGTCAGTGAGCATTTGTATATAGTCAGTGAGCATTTGTATATAGTCAGTGAGCATTTGTATATAGTCAGTGAGCATTTGTATATAGTCAGTGAGCATTTGTATATAGTCAGTGAGCATTTGTATATAGTCAGTGAGCATTTGTATATAGTCAGTGAGCATTTGTATATAGTCAGTGAGCATTTGTATATAGTCAGTGAGCATTTGTATATAGTCAGTGAGCATTTGTATATAGTCAGTGAGCATTTGTATATAGTCAGTGAGCATTTGTATATAGTCAGTGAGCATTTGTATATAGTCAGTGAGCATTTGTATATAGTCAGTGAGCATTTGTATATAGTCAGTGAGCATTTGTATATAGTCAGTGAGCATTTGTATATAGTCAGTGAGCATTTGTATATAGTCAGTGAGCATTTGTATATAGTCAGTGAGCATTTGTATATAGTCAGTGAGCATTTGTATATAGTCAGTGAGCATTTGTATATAGTCAGTGAGCATTTGTATATAGTCAGTGAGCATTTGTATATAGTCAGTGAGCATTTGTATATAGTCAGTGAGCATTTGTATATAGTCAGTGAGCATTTGTATATAGTCAGTGAGCATTTGTATATAGTCAGTGAGCATTTGTATATAGTCAGTGAGCATTTGTATATAGTCAGTGAGCATTTGTATATAGTCAGTGAGCATTTGTATATAGTCAGTGAGCATTTGTATATAGTCAGTGAGCATTTGTATATAGTCAGTGAGCATTTGTATATAGTCAGTGAGCATTTGTATATAGTCAGTGAGCATTTGTATATAGTCAGTGAGCATTTGTATATAGTCAGTGAGCATTTGTATATAGTCAGTGAGCATTTGTATATAGTCAGTGAGCATTTGTATATAGTCAGTGAGCATTTGTATATAGTCAGTGAGCATTTGTATATAGTCAGTGAGCATTTGTATATAGTCAGTGAGCATTTGTATATAGTCAGTGAGCATTTGTATATAGTCAGTGAGCATTTGTATATAGTCAGTGAGCATTTGTATATAGTCAGTGAGCATTTGTATATAGTCAGTGAGCATTTGTATATAGTCAGTGAGCATTTGTATATAGTCAGTGAGCATTTGTATATAGTCAGTGAGCATTTGTATATAGTCAGTGAGCATTTGTATATAGTCAGTGAGCATTTGTATATAGTCAGTGAGCATTTGTATATAGTCAGTGAGCATTTGTATATAGTCAGTGAGCATTTGTATATAGTCAGTGAGCATTTGTATATAGTCAGTGAGCATTTGTATATAGTCAGTGAGCATTTGTATATAGTCAGTGAGCATTTGTATATAGTCAGTGAGCATTTGTATATAGTCAGTGAGCATTTGTATATAGTCAGTGAGCATTTGTATATAGTCAGTGAGCATTTGTATATAGTCAGTGAGCATTTGTATATAGTCAGTGAGCATTTGTATATAGTCAGTGAGCATTTGTATATAGTCAGTGAGCATTTGTATATAGTCAGTGAGCATTTGTATATAGTCAGTGAGCATTTGTATATAGTCAGTGAGCATTTGTATATAGTCAGTGAGCATTTGTATATAGTCAGTGAGCATTTGTATATAGTCAGTGAGCATTTGTATATAGTCAGTGAGCATTTGTATATAGTCAGTGAGCATTTGTATATAGTCAGTGAGCATTTGTATATAGTCAGTGAGCATTTGTATATAGTCAGTGAGCATTTGTATATAGTCAGTGAGCATTTGTATATAGTCAGTGAGCATTTGTATATAGTCAGTGAGCATTTGTATATAGTCAGTGAGCATTTGTATATAGTCAGTGAGCATTTGTATATAGTCAGTGAGCATTTGTATATAGTCAGTGAGCATTTGTATATAGTCAGTGAGCATTTGTATATAGTCAGTGAGCATTTGTATATAGTCAGTGAGCATTTGTATATAGTCAGTGAGCATTTGTATATAGTCAGTGAGCATTTGTATATAGTCAGTGAGCATTTGTATATAGTCAGTGAGCATTTGTATATAGTCAGTGAGCATTATCCTTATATATAGAATCATTATCTCATTAACGTGGCTCGCATTCGCGACATTATATCTTCCGGAGAGGTGACAAGCGGGTTGCGGGAAATCGTTTTGCTCCGGTCATTTTGGGTCGTGCCGAATGTAAATTCTGTAATCGTATTTCGTAATCTTCCGTAATTTCGTAATCTCTGACGAAATTACGTACTCAGTACCCTTGTAAGCGACAGGCGTGAGTGCTTATCAATTTAATTACATATGAAAAAAAAGGAAATTCAATGACATAAGACCCGAGGAGTTAGAAATAAAATAGTAAATACTCACGTTTCCCTGCGGATCGATAAGCTGAGCATATTTCGGCGCCTTGGCTTTGCTGCCGTCCGCGAACACTCCGGCGAGTCGCAGAGGCGTGCCGGGCCGTGCCGCCGCCCGCTCGTACTGCGCACCCACCCTCCCGCTCTCTGTGTAAAAGGTACTCTGTGATAACGTCCTCTAAGTAGCTTGCATTTATTATTACTCAGCGGTTTTCCGCGACCTCCTTCATATAGAAATGGTAAACGACAGTGCGGTTAAAGGGACGATGGTTGTTTTCTATTTCTCTTGTGGTTTATAATAAAGTAATCAAGATTCATTACTTTATCTGGAATGCAAAGTCAATATAATCATTTCTGTGTAGATATTTTGATTGAGTGCGGCGACAGTTCGCATTAAGTCATGAATTCAATTGTTGGTTTTGGAAATGGATCTGAATTATATGTCATGCATATCCATACTTCTAGTTGACTTATCCCCTCAATTATTTAGTAGTTAGAATTACAGAATATAGTTACCAAATGTATGTCTGTAGTAATTCCCCGTATATACCATTATACCAGTAGGTACTTTTGACTTTAATGAATACTATAAAGTTTAACTTCTTTCTGCATCTTTATCAGCCTGTGTAAGTCACTGCTGGATATAGAACATTCCATGAAAATTCCCACAAATGTGTGTGAAAAACGGGCTTACAGTCAATCCGATTGTAAGTGTCTACTGCAGACCATAGACACCTGATGCATCGTCACCCCGGAGGACTAAGATGGAATGCATAACAGCCCGTAATTGCACTGGTTCTCTTTACCTTTCAAACCGGAACACAACTGTAGCTGCACTGCTGTTCACCGGCAGAAATGGGTCAGAGTGTGGTACCCACCCAGGCGACTCCTAGGCAGAAGAAGAGACTACCACCACCTGCAGCGCAGTGCTAGTACTTTCGCACTAGAGATGCTGCTCTCTGTCGGTATGTACGGGAGGATTTTTCCCCACAACCCCGTGCGTTAATAAGTAGGTTGTACCGCATGTGATATTGCCGTTTGGACAAAAAGGTACTGAGCTTGTAGTCTGCTATAATTTAACGAGATTCATAATTATGATGCTTTGTGGTGATGGATATGCAGGGGTCTTACCCGAAGCCGGTCGCGCTCGGTAGGCAGATATTGCACGAGGCGAGACGAGGGCGAACGCTCTGGTGCGTAGTAGGGCTGCGATGGACCCTCGGGCCGCAGCCAGCGCCCCGCCGCGGCACCCGCACGCCGAAAACCATCCTGCGCATAGAATGAAATTTAAGAGTTAATTCTAAAGCAAAGCTCACACGACTGTTCTGCTTATTGCTCGCTGATACCCAATGTGTTTGACTATGAGGAATTACAAATCTTGAAATAATCAGGGATATTAAAAACCTACCTGGATAACAGACAAAAACCAACGTTACATTCCATAAGGACAGATGCCTAAAATATCTTAGAATTATTATGATCATGCACTCATATGTTTCTTCTATTCCATAACAGATGGCGCTACTTATCAGCACAACGAAATATAGGTTATAGAACCGCTATGAAATATCGAAATTTTGAAATATTTTTTTAATGAAAAGTGAGAGGAATTTCACGGATAAATATTTTATAAAATAAGTAATTATTGATTAATTCGTGCATTTCATTTTATTTACCACATACAGACGGTATGCCTAAGGTTCATTCTATACCATAAGCTTCTTAAGTAGAGTTTGGAGACAATACAAACGCAATGTCTGGAATAGCCCTTAATCTCAATCTCATCTCATGTAAATGCATTTTTTTGGGTACCTCCCATACCGTTATACAGACATAGCTACGTAACCAAAATATTTAAAAAGCACTATTGTTTTTATTGGATTGGGACACCCCAACAGTAATAACGAGCTAACAGTACCGTCTGATAGTAAGTGGCTAGAGCATCCCATCAACACCTGCAAGAAACTTCGATCGAAGAAGTCACTGTAATTACACTGCCTCGCTTTACCTTTCAAACCGGAACACAACAGCAGTTGCACTGTTGTTCACAGGAGCCGTGGTAGCCTAGTGGTCAGGACGCTCAATTTAGTATTTCATAGAGCGCGAGTGACCTGGGTTTGATCTCCGATGATTGTTAATAGCGATTATGAGTGCTGTATTTACCACGTGCTCAACGGTGAAGGAAAACGTCGTGAGGAAACCTTCATGTCTGAGAAATACTAAAAATATTATTTCGAGGATATGTGAAGCCCGCCAACCCGCACTGGAGCAGCGTGGCGGGCCCTTCCCAGTTCCTAAAACCCTCTCTGATACTCTTTACAGGCAGAAATGCTTACCCATTTACCTTATACAAAGCCACCGGATAAAAATCATGAGCACATGCAAACAACTTCGATCGAAGAGGTTACAGATGCGTTGGCTCTCCTGAGAAGTAAGATGGAATGCCTCTCAGCTTGTAATTATACTGGCTCTCTATACCATTCAAACCGAAACACAACAGTAACTGTGGTTTGGTGGCAGAAATGGGTAAGAGTGTGGTACCTATCCATAAAATTTCAAGACAGAGAAGGTGTCCACCAGCTGTTACCTCTGATGAAAGCGCCAGCGAAAACTGGTATTCTTGAAAGGTTTGCCCACACTCACCCCGTAGCGTAGGCGGATCAGTAAGCGCAGTGTGGGACTTATTCGGAAGGATTTTTTGTGTAACAGCTGTGTAGTACAGCTGTGAAATCGAGTAATGATCGACTTCGAACATTTCTGGAATTCATAAAAAAGGGACGTTTTCTTTTCTGTGCGAATCTAAAGAGCATTCGCATTTGGATACCGATGTGTTCAATATCTGTGCGCTACTGATTAATTACAAGCGATATATCTACTCTCTGGTCACTCAGTTGTCAACAAATCTTTATGTCTCTTGTGAGCTACTGACGTTAAAGAGTGCTATATATCACTGAGCCGAAAAGATATATTTATATATGTCGTCAATGATACACTTTACACAGCTTTAGTATTCGTAAATCGCTAATATTTCAAAACCTATCTATTATAAAATCCGCAAAAAATTGTACATTATACTGAAATCACACTTTTTTTTTTAATAATTAATAATATTGGACTAAAATAGAAGAAAACGTTGACTGCTTTATTTTTTAAATTCATCAAATGTTAGCAATACCTGCATTAGTTTACGATGTAAATCAACGAGTATTTATTTTGTGTCAGCACCTTAATTTGAATTAAATGGCGTACATGTGTCATGGCGGACATGTAGCAGCGAAATTTAACGATTCCCTGCTCGGAAGCGAAATGGCAACACTCGCTCAACTGACGCAACAAAGGTCGTTGTGTTAACCCCACGCGTCGCGTTTTTGTTGCATTCTTTCACCAGTGTCAGAACGTTTTGCTGTTTAACAAGTAGAAATTATATGGTTCGTAGTTAAACCAGTACAAGGCAAATTTCACTTGTACTAACAAAACAAAACTGAAAAGTAACGACATACAGATAGATCAGTACAACAATATGTATGTGTGCGTATGTTAATCTGTTTGAACGGATATAATTTCTTTTTCTCTTCGTCTTCACCGCCATGCCTAAATCCACAGCTGTATATATTATGCCATTATGAAAGCCGTGATAGTAACCATACCTGGCCAGCGTATTTGGTCATTACTGCTCTTCTGTGATTCAGATGGATTACCTTCCATCAGCAAGTCACTAGAGACTCGTCTGTCTCCTAGGCGGACGAAAGGGGGGATGGTTATAAACGCAATAATAACGTTTATATTATAATTAACTTTTTAATTTGCAGGAATTTCTATAAGAATAAAAAAAATGTGTGTGTTTACCTTTACGCGCGGTTTAAGTAAAAGTTAGCGCACGCGGGGTTCCATTATTGGAAACGAATCGGCGAAATGTATGTAATCGGATACGAAACCATGTCAAGGTGATGTAAAATAACACAGTATGATTTTATCGAAGAATGACGGAATTTTTGTGAAATATTTTTGAAACAAAGCGGAAGCCCCTGGTAGTGAGTAAAACTACAGCGTTTAACCTATGGCACTAACAACTTGACCCTTTAAAACACCTCGATATAAGATGGTAGCCTCAAAGCAGCTGTTCTGTTTGGCGGTCACGTAAGATGTCTAAATTCTACAAAAAGTATTGTCAGAAAGCCCAATATTTTTGGCAATCGTTTTGTTCCATTTTTCTAAATAATTTTAACATTGTCGTAATGTTTAATTTCAAATGAAAACATGTATGGATGTATATATTTACGCCTTGTTCCCAACGGAGTAGGCAGAGACAATCTTCTTCCACTTGCTACGATCCTGACATACGTCTTTCGCTTCTTCCACTTTCATAAATCTTCGCATACATGCTCGTTGGTTTTGAGGACTCTTGACCTGGCCTTTTTTTAGAACGTCTCCGATTTAATCGTGAAATCTTCGCCTAGGTCTTCCTCTCCCGACTCTACCATTTACACTTGCCTCATATATTTGTTTCGTCAACCTACTTTCATTCATCCTCTCCACATGTCCAAACCAGCTCAGCATCCCTTTCTCAATTCGTGTCACTACGTCGTCAGTCACGCCACAACGCTTTCTGATCACATTATTTCGAACCCAGTCAGTTATCTTTACATCAATCATACTTCTTAACGCTCTCATTTCTACTGCATTTATTCTGCTTTCATGCCTCTTCTGCTATCCCAAAAAAATGCATATCCAATAATAAATTAAGAGTGTATTACGAGTAGTTTTATGCCAATATGCAAAAACGGACTTTCCGTTTTTGCTGCTAATGAATAGGATCGGACCGTTACTTCCGTACGAAAAAAGATCTAAGTTACACTCAAGTCGCGGCTAAAGACACTTCACTATTTTTACTTGCGAGTTAAGCTGTAAAGGCCACCGGGCCAACTACGTACGTCTAAACCCGGGTTTTTAGCCACCATCTTAAATGTCGATCCCGACTTAACCAGACACTGCCTTCAGAGACTGGTAAGTGAGTGCATCTTTCCCCGCGTGAAACAAAAAAAAAAAGGTTTTTTTCAAAAATAATAATGATATGTTCTCTCGATCGTTCACCCAAGACTGGAGTGGTCGGAAGTCCAGACATGTTCAACGTTTCACCGAACCTTATTTCACACAAAGTGACTGGTGGTGAGTCTGTCGCCGTCTCATCGCCCATTCCAACGATACAAATCATACGTAAGTTTTGAAAAACTCATTAGTACATAGTGGAATGAAATCGAGTCTCCTGATTCGGAGGCATATTCCCTAACCACTCGACTGTCGCGGCTTTGCCGTGATAAGTGACTATGGATAGGAAAATTTGCGTATGTCTGGTATGAGGAGCATAGATCATTCGTAAATAAATATTACTATTTATGTTTCTGAAACTATTATTTACTAATCATGTAAAGATCTTTTAATAATTCTAAGCTACTTCATATTAAAGACTAGGCGAGGGACTATTATTTAGTTTTATTTTTCTATCGAACTGTCGGCATTTTATTAAATTGAATTCCGTGGGCCATAGACGTTGTAAATGGGCTTGTAAAAAGGCGGGCGGCGCATAACGCGGTTGTTGGCCCGCGCCCGCGCAGCGTGGCAAAAAGTTCTGCTTGTGATCGCGGACACTCTCACCGCCACAGACTGCTCATAAATACAGACATTAAAGCCTAAAGACGCAAGGCTATTTGGATAGCGTGTAACAGCATGCTGGCCGGTAGGAGAAAACTGCATGGCTGATGAAAGGAAGTAATGTTTCGAGGTCACGTCGCATTATAATAATAAATTAATTGATTTGACATAAAACATGTTACAATTTATGCTCAATGAATCCGAAGAGCCCCCCGAACTACTTTGTTACAAAAGCCAGTATTTGTCTTGTGAAAATTAGACTATAATGTTGTTTATTACAGCCTAATTTACTCAAGAAATGTCCCTACTCTTAGACGCTATAACTATCATAAGCTATTTAAATGTGTAGTACCAGGGCGACAAAGTTTCTTTCGGATTTGCCATTTATGCAGTAACAGTTGAAGAGTCGCTTAAGTTAACCAATTACATAATTTTTCATCATTTCAGCTTACTACAAGTCCACTGCGGAACATAGGCCTCCCCCAATGATTGCCACAAAGTTCGGTCCTGAGCCACCTGCATCCATACACTTCCCGCAACACTGCGCAGGTCGTCACTCCATCTTGTGGGGGGTCGTCCCACACTGCGTTTGCCTGTACGTGGCTGCCACTCGAGAACCTTTTTTCCCCAACGGTTGTCAGTTCGGCGAGCTACGTGGCCGGCCCATTGCCACTTCAGTTTGCTGATCCTTGCGACTATGTCGGTTACCTTAGTTCTGCTGCGGATATCATCATTACAGACTCTATCGCGCAGAGAAACTCCATATATGTATACCAATTACATATATGTATATAAATATATACAATCAATTGTAAGACATTCGTGTTCCATTTTTACTATGGAAAGATTTCTTAATACTCATCACTAGTGACGTCCCGTTTCATCATTAGTCTGTGAGATTTGGTTTGTGGATCGGAGTCTAGTTTATCAGCCAGCAGGGCTGCACGACATGTAGGAGTTGGCATTTGAAAAATATAGCCGATTATATATACACTTCAATACGGAATATTGCAGTAATAATCACAAAATCTACCACAACCAACGTGTAATAGATAGATCTGCCATTCCAGTTCTCGAGTCTCGATTTTATCCGTACGCCGTTCATCGGAGAGCCGTCTCATTAAGTAAACTAAATACGACTTCGGAATATTTATTGTCAACAAGCAGTATTGTATGGAAACTGGTGGCATGAATGCGAAGCGTTGACACACGTCGGCGTCAAATTGATTGGCACTGAATGATCGCGATAATAGTCGCTTGGGGCATGCGGCCGAGTACATTACATTTACATTCACGCTTTTAAATCAATATGAGATAACCAAGAGAAATATGTGCGGTGTGACTATTGTCTGAATGTTAAAATTGTCAATCGTATCGGTCTAATGAAGCTCAATTGATTCCATCGTCTATTTATTTCAAGTTACAAGTTTTATATAACGTAAAATACAAAAAAAAATTACCTATATCTCTGAAACTGAAAAAATAATATACAACGCAATTATTAAAATATAAGAGATTTTGTTCTGGGTTTTCATTATTATAAGCCAAATGCCCAAGCTAAGGCCTAAGTGAACAGACACCTTCTAGGCAAACGTGTGCCATTCTAGGCCTCATCTTCGCCTTCCATCAAGCGAGATTGAGGTCAAACGTTAGCCTATTTTATATATAAAAAAATCACTGCCAGAATATTGGTGCTACCGCTTATATAAAAATATTAAATATATAAAAGAAATAAAAATGAACATGAAACTAAATAGTTTTTCTTAAACAAACACGTAAAAGAATCTGCAACTAATCATAATGGTAAATGCCAACTTAGAGAACTCATCCCTTTTAGAAATTTATGCCCATTGTATACAGTCTACTGCAGAAGAATTACTATATATTTATATTACTATATACATGTACCAACGCCTGTCTCCAAGGCCAGACACGAAAAATTCAAATCTTTTTCTTGGTATAACTTTATGAAACCCTCGGGAGTGGTGCAAGAATCCCCCTTTCTTTTCTTTTATTACCTTTTGTACTTGTTTTTTGCCTTTTTTCTGCCATGTTGCCTGGTACTGGGAAATGATTCTGGATATGTAGTGTCATGAGTGTGATATTCATGTCTAAAAATATCACGGAGAATCCTCTATTGTTATGTAGTTTTTATATTATTTAGTGAGTACGTTTCCTGCTCAATCGTTGAATTGTAATGTCCTATAACTGTATAGAATGTGGTATTACTCACTAAATAAGAATTACGTATAACACATTTTCCGAAAACAGAACGGTTAATTTTTTTTCCTTATAGATAGTCTGCATTTCGATATGTTTCCTGGAACGTATCAAACACGTGAGCATTGTTGCAACCTTATAATACTTGCACGATACCGAAACTCAAAAACGATTTATTTTTGTCTACCTCTGTGTTTATCCGATCTAATCGCGGGAACGTCTAAACCGATTTTGATGGAACTTAAGCGAGAAGGTAGAAGACTTTACTACTTTATAAATTACTTACTATTACTTAATAAGGCTACCGGGATTATTTAGCTCACTAGCCAACAAATAAAAAATCATTTCCACTTTTGTTTTAATATCGACGCGGAAAAAGTCATGGGTAACTGCTAGTTGTTAAACCAGGGTCGAGTGAAAATAAATTACAAAAAGGAAAAATAAACAGAATTACGAATAAATCATTGTTCATGCATTCTTGCCAAATGACGTGAGATTATTTATTCATCTTTTGTCTTCGTTGCTTAACTATGTTATATATTATTTAATGGTGCTGAATTCAAATACGGGTCGAAATAATTACTAATATCCTTTAATAATGATTTTATCTATAATACTCCGAGAACTTTTATTATTATAAATTAAGCATTCTTTAAAAAACTACACTCGGATCGCTCAACGCTTTATGGCCAATGTTTATGTGTTAAAAAACCATGGAACGCGCGCAACGCCGACCTTCCTCCAAGGACGACCGCTTTGGCCCGCCCTTCGTTGGGCTTGATCGCTGGGGCATAGCCATATTTTCTTCTTTTTTTTTTTCATTTAATGACCGGGCGAAAACAACAGGTACTGGACGCAATCTTAGATACGGGGATTATAATTTTTAATATAAGTTACAAAATGTAATTTTGAGTAAGGCAATGATTATACATAAATAGCGGCACATTTTTTAAATATAATTACAAAAATGAATAAAATGACCTCATTTATCTTATTTTATTCAATAACGCTACTCCGGTGCTGATTGGCGCGTTTCATATACATGAAGGTTTCCTCACGATGTATTCAATTGTATTTATACAGCGCTTAAAATTTATATGTGTCTACTGGGGACCCAGGTCACACGCGGTCTTTGAAAATAAAGTCAGCGCACTGACCACTAGGCTACCACGGCTCTTCCATAAGATATAATGAAAATATTTATTATTTATATTAATAGATTATAACTCTAGAATAATCGATATTAATCATTAAATTTTGTATTATTCTAATGTTGGTAAATAATGCTGGAACCGCAAGTCAATGGTGGACTCACCACAGATTGCCACAAAGTTCCAGGCCACCTGCATCACTCGACTTCCTGCACACGTAGACGGGTGGTCGCTTTATCCAGCGAACGGGTCGACCTATACTTAGCCCGCACATGATGCTACTCGTAGTCTATTCTACGAGCTGTTATGTGGTTGCCATACTGTTACTATAGTTTACTGATAAACTGAGTAAAGTTAATAATGTTAATGTAGTTTCAAATTATTCAAGTTATATCTAAATGGTGAAAATAAAAAATATATTCCAGAGGGTATATTTGGTGGGCACGGGTTAATTAAAAAAAAAAAAAAGTATAAGCAAATTATAAAAAAAGTCGAGCTTGATCCTTCGCAACATCACATCAGAAGAAAACCCGATCAAAATCAATCCTGTGAAATGTATTGTATTGATTTGAAAATTAGTCTACACAATGACAGTTACGTCTGTTATGTATATACTCGTATGTTCTGTGAATAAATTATGTACCAAATGAAGCTGTTTGGACAACTCTATGCACACTATGAATGAAATAAATGAATGAAATATACTTTATTTTACACAAAAAGATTCAACATACAAAGATTATTCGAAGAAACAAAAAAAAAGTACAATAGGCGGCCTTATCGCTAAGAAGCGATTTCTTCCAGGCAACCCAGAAAAAAAAGGAACATAAGTATCGGGTTCGCGTGTACACTAAAGTGAACATATAATACATACACATAATATGCAAATACAATAAATACATAAAATATACTGAGACACAAGACAAACAAGTCAACGACGTCAAGGAACAGGAAACATAGATTTGGGGGGCATAAAGTATTTTTAAACAGACGCTTGAAAAAAGGTAATGATTGTGCTCGCTTAATATGAAGTAGAAGAGAGTTCCAAAGCCGAACAGCCGCAATAGAAAAGGACACTATGTTATCGTTTTTACCGTATCAATGGCGCGCATTGTACAGTGTGACGAAAATCTAGAGCTATCATAACTTCCTTTTAATTGTTTTTTTTTAACCAAATTAGGGCTTTTCAAATAATCCCGTCTGATAGAGTTCAATAAAATCAATCTGAATCACAGACGCACTTTGCGATATTACAAACCAAATTACATTTAGTAATCTAATCATAATAAATGTTGTATAATAAATATTATGAGAATTGAAGCAAATCTGTAAGATTTAACGAGATAAAGCTGTTTTGTAATAGGGTCGAGGTATACAAAGAGAAAACTTGCATCTTGTTTACGATGTGAGCTTACCAGTTCTTTATTAAGTAATTCCTTAGTGTCACAGGCTTTATCTGCCGTATATCGGTGCACGGCTTGTTTTCACGATGGCTATCTGTGAACGCGGTAAGGTTACACGGGCTTTTTATAAACGCCCACGTTGTGCGCTATGCTCCAACGAGTTAATGACATGTAATTTTTTAATGGTTGTTTTACCATGACTAGCTTCGCAGTAGGTTCTTTTGTGATGTACAACAACTTCCGTACGCTATCGACAGTTGTCGCCTGCGCAGGATATTATTCTGTAAGTGTACGCGCAAGTACAGAGGCACTCGCTCATCTTCACATCCGTATCCGATGTAACATATATGGGATGTTATTGGAGCAAGCGTCGGATGCAGTCACAGTGACACTACAGAACCAGACCAGAGAAACCGATGATTTGTGTTGGACAAATATTGGCTTCAGCTGGGATTCAAACTCACAGCTATGGCTCAACAGTCACGTAGGCTGACCACTGAGCCTTTCGATCGTTACGGGTTGCGAATGTTGTCGATTCCGCCGTAAGAATTATTCATAAATGATTTAGTGTTAACCACCGAGAGAATATCGGAGATATTAATACTTGGCAGATCTTAAAAATACAAAGCGTATTGTATTTCATTTGAACTTCACTACACAAAAATGTGTTCAGCAAAAAAAAGCGCTTTGCCGCTTTTTTGTAGTAGAAAGCTTATAAAGCTTTGTGAAAATCTATTACCAACCATCCTCAAAGGAATATTTTGTTTTCATTTACCGATAGTGGACTACTGAGCGAGCTCTACTTACGTAGAACCTCCCATTGGGAGCACTGCTGGCACGGGCTATTAGGCCGAGCGGTGCCGGACACCAAGCACCGTAGATATTGTCCGTGTCAGGATTGAAAACAGTAGGTCTGGCAAAATTATTATTTCGCTATCTGTCTGAGGTCCGAGTTTTTACTGACGTCTGCCATAGTTGATTTTTACGATACCCACGTGATAAGACTGGGTGGCAGATTCTGCCACTGGGCAGGGCACTGTGTGCCGCTGGCACACTGGGCAAGCGGGTTGGCGAGTCTCGCACTAGCGATGCTACTCCCCATCGCTAGTCCGTAAGGAATGGGTTCGGTGAATTCGGATGGTTATTCCGCGATCATTCGCTCGCCAGAGCCTCGTTTGTCGGCATTTGGAGCAAGAGATATTCCCCGTTACACCAATATCGCAGTTTAATTAATCGATCCCACTCAATCTACAGGACGATAGTTATGCAATAAACCGTTATTGTCTGAGTGCATTCTACAGTAAGCCCCAACTGTCGTCTCCGAGCACGTCGTAAAACTTATAATAAAGTGAACCATTAAATATTTTATGTAATATTAGTATCATTCAGCATTATGTGATAGGTATTGAGTTCTCAATATGTTTAATTGCTTAATTTTATTGCAAATTGCCATTTTATTAATCACTTAACTATGTTGTCGAGGAGCAATTTAATATTGCTCGTGTAAGAAGTATTCCTCACGGGGAGTGTGATCTCTTCGTTTCGATGGGATATTTCAGATTCGAAGGCACAAACTATGTAAGCTTGTGCCTTTTTTAAAACTATTAGAGAAACAAAGAGTTACAATGCACATTAATTAAAAGAATACTACACGGACGACCGGGCTGGTTTCTCACTGTCTTAAATGTTGTAAATATATATTGATGTCCAATTTACATAGTCACTTTACACTAGTCATTATTAGCAAAAAAAATATTTATAAAAAAATTAAAGATATAAATCTGGAGTACCGAATATATAATAAAGAGGTACCGAATTTTTCTTTAAATGTCAATCTAACCTGCACTCAGTGCATCTCGCTGACTAAAGCAGCTCTGGCAGCCAGCTAATGGCGGAAAAATCATCTCTATTACTACTAGTTTACGCTAGACCTAAGTTTTCTCGAACAGTGACGGCCAAATCTTCTATGTTTGACATTCCTGCTTCAGTTGGAGTATTCATGGTAAGACCTATGTTACCTAGACCTATGTAGACGCAGGCTGATATAGATATATTTTTTTTCTAATGTTTCTTAAATAACTTTAAAATTTCAGTATTTTTTTTAATGCACAGATACAGACCACGATGTTCTTTAATCACATTACTTGTAAACCCGCAATAAAATTTCGATCGTTTTCTGCATGTGCCGAGAATTTGCGTATTAAAATCTACACGCTACGTTTTAAAACATGAATCATGTTTTTATTGGAAATGTTAATGCTATTGAACTTCTTCGGGCGTTTGACGTTTGTATGAATATGTAAATAGCGTGCCATATATCAATATTATCTGAATTACTGTATATGTTTGTGTCATAATTATGTTAATTAGAAAAAGGAAAATCGTTAATGTTTTATATCAATAAACGTGTCCGATAAAAAATCAATGAATTAATAAAATATGAAATTTGAATAAGGATTTTAAATGCTTTTGCGATAATAGTTTCTACCCTTGATTGCTATGAACGATACTCTGTAAATAATTTACCTATGTGATGATGCCTTCCGGCTTTATTGTGAGATCCTCGTTGCCATGCTTACAAAACAAACCAACCCAAACTCTACTGTCCACTGGCAGCCTTCCGGCTCCATCAGGAGACCCATTTTAATGTACGTTGAATAGATTTCACTTAAACAAATAAAAAAAGGCCTAAGTTAATTTGTTTACTCACCTTGAAATATTTCTGCATTCACTTTCCGCGTCCAACATCAGACCTTCATCACAATGTATAATGAATAGATCTCATCAAAACAAAGCAAATAAGCTAAAACTCGATATGTCTACTAGTAGCCATAACAGGTTCCAGTGGCCAGTGGCGTGAGTTTTGACCCTGGGTAGGCAGTAGGTATAAAAAGGAAAGTATACGTATACGTATGTATAATATATGAAAACTTAGTTATAAATTAAGACGGCCTGTATCAACTTTACGGGTCCATCGTGAGACAGCTCGATGGTGCCATATTGTGGTATTCTCATTCGAATTAGGATCGATTAGAATATACATTGGCAACGTTACAATTGAATGAAACAGTTAGATAACATTTGACAAAAAAACAAACAAACGTAAGCGAGATAAAAAGATTTCAGCAGTTAAACGTTAATTGTCTTTTGGAAATTTTGTCTTAGAACTTACAGCCACATGCGTCTTACAAAAGAGTTCAACGGGTAAAAGTCGGTTGTCTTTTCTTTGGAAACATATTTCTCGCATTGTCTGTATCTCCGCCAGTGCAATAATAAATAAAGCAGTGAAGCATTCTTTGTCCTCAGGAGTGACAACGCATCTGTAACCTCCTTTAATTGAAGTAGTTTGCAGGTGTCCATAGGCGTACCTACTTACGAATACCATCAGGTGGACAGTTAGTTCCAGACGTTCGTCATTGAATCTTGAATTTAGAGCGAGCTTATATATTCCTATTTTATTATCTAAAATAATGGCTTCATGCCTTATATTATTAATGTTAATTAAGCCTTTTACTACTAACAGGTTGTGGAGAAATGTTATTACCGTTTACTAGACGTTAATAAATACCTAAGGGCATTAAGGCTGTCAATTCTTCGACGATTGCGTGTCAAAAAAAGTTTTTATATAAGGAAATATATTTCATATTTTTTTATCATGTTAATACGCCGTACACGTTCTATTTTCGGGAGTGACGAAATATGTGCTGCGGAAGTCTATTTCGTTTAATGTCAATAAACAATTAAATTTAGGCTTTTTTTACTCTCTCATGGACGTGAAAATTTACACCGGTTCGAAAAACATGGCTTCAAAGTATAACCGGGATGAAACACTTAAAATTTGATAACCCTATTCTAAAGCAACGGCAAGGATTTCCATATCATAATAAAACTTCTCAAATGGTTATCGTGAGCAGCCTTCAAGAGTTTCGTATAAATAACGTGCGGTCACGATGACTATTTGCTTGTGACGTCACTGTCATAGTAATTATTGTTTTAATTACTTTCAATACAATCTAACATAACTCAATCGATCTAAATCGACTAAAACTAAACTTCGGTACTAGTAATTTCGGATTAAAGTCTTCAAGGAGGATCAATTAGATAAAACCAATTGGCTCCAAAAAGAACATTGCTCCAATTTTATTTTGACTAATAGAGGAGAGGAGGCTCTGGCGACCAACTAATGGCGGAAAATCTATCCGAATATACCGAACCCAAATTTCACAGAACAGTGATGGAGGACAACATCTTTATAGTTTTAGCGTACCGGACCTGCTTTCATCAACCTGCCAGCTCTGCGTGGTGAGTATTTGCCAAATCTTCTTTGGCCTATATTCAGCAGTAGACTTCTACAATTTGATAAAGAAGATTGTTGTAAGATAACTTTCAAATCTCCTTCTTTTGTTACCTAACTTCATCTCATGTATGTGGATTAGTATATTTTTTAACGATCTTCGACTCGCGAGTTTGTAATCGCTGGCACCGACGTGCAAACCCATAGATATTCCGCCAGGCAGTGTTTGCGTAATTATTTCTAGAAAGGTTAAGGCGATTACCATAATAATCACTAAGTTTGCATCAAGTACGCTACACGGGGTGCTTATTAACTGTAAGCTCATTAACTTAATTCGCATATTTTAAATACGTTGCCGATTTACAGGTATTTCAACTATTTAAATTGTCGTGGGCGTGTAATTTCCTATTTACTTTAGCGTCAGGAATATGGTAGTACGATGTAGATACAGAAGTAGCAAGTTATGAATTAGCTAAGTCCATAATATAATCTATTTATCTTTTGAAACAAACTGCTATCTCGTCAAAGTACTAGGTTCACATAACAAAAATTAATAAATAAGGTGCATGATTTATGCAGTAGAATGGTTAATATTGCATCAACTAATTCATTGACACAATGACTGTGATATGTTATGCTAATATTCTAGTTAAAGAGTTCAAAATGTGAATAAAATGGATTAGAGTTTATATAATAAATATTAAGGATAACTAACAGAAGGTTTAACTTCTTGAAAAAAATATATTTATCTAATACTGGGTTAATTGTACGTCAAATCACAAATATGCTATAATGAATGTGCATATTTATTTTATCGGATCAATTTAAAATGTGTTAAAGATTATTGTTTAAACACACATAATTTCATTATGAGTTATTAGCTAATCAACTGGAAATAGAAAAAAAAATAGGTTAATTATTAATTGCGAGAATGAATTTCGATGAAGAAAAGAGTTCGGTCTCTTAACGAAATTTTAACTATTCATTGCTTAAGTTTTAATCCCACCATTGTCTGATATTTTCATAAACTATATATACATAAGCACTTTCGCCTATAACCTACATGTAAGGCTAGGCAGAGATAACAGATTTCCATACGGCAGGACTCGGCGTAGGCGAATGGCCATTCGCTTCTTGCTCCCGGGCATTGCCATGCGATTTTGATGGCATTCTCTGTAATCGCCTATTACGGTTGCAGTTTACGAGTGGCAGATTCCTACGCCGTTACCACATTGCAACATATAAGCATTAATATCTTGAACTATAGCCTTGTGTTATAACAGTTTAAACAAGAAAGTTATCAATATAATAAATGAGAAATTTATGATGATCTATGATCTAATTTATGATTTATTTATTAATTTATACGTGTCATAATCTAAATTTTTTGATTCAAAATCATTTGATTTTTCTGTTAGCTAAAAGTAAGTTGACTATTTCCCATTGAAGTCGTATGCCTTTCCCGAGTTACCTTTGAAACATTTCACCGAAGTATGGAATCTAGTAAGGCACGGCCAACCGACCAATGTCCAACTGTACTTAGCAAGTGAATGACCTCCTTAGTAACAAAGATCGGTATAGATAAACCTCAGGTTTTATCAGCGAATGCCTAAGATCTAGGGTACAGCGAGAGACCGATGGAATTGCCGAAGATCCTTTTAAAGATAGCGGCTCCTGTTACAGTTATCACTATGCAAGCGAGCGTATTTTGAAATTGTATTTAGTATATTTATTTATGCAGTTTTTACTGTTACAGTTGACCTAATGGTTAAGGGAACATTTATGGGTATTTTATGCTTAGGTAGATGTAGTTTTATGTTGTTAAATAAGCCATTTAACTAAATAGCAATGACATCAGAGGAAGGCATACGCAGTATCCAGGACACAAAACGCTACATCGTACAACCAGACCGTATGTCAATGTCATTATATTTTTTTGTATGTTTCTGTTCTCTCGAAATGATAACGTTCTTTTATTTTGTACAATATAATTTTGCTTGATTTATATCACTGCTATTATGATGAAACACTGTCTCCAAAACGCTTGCGAGTTTCGTCGAAGGCACCGACTGGATACCGACACTGCGGAAATGTTGCAGTAGCATTCTGCTGAATCGGTTGCCCTTTCGTGGTCGTATTCCAATTGCTGTGTATTTTAATTTTAATTTCAATCGAATAAGAATCGATCGACATATTAGACTTTTTTCTTTCAATAATTTTTCGTATTTACAAACATCGAGTACGAAGTTAAGATCTGGGAGCACTGTCATGATGCAAGAATTAGATACGAACTAAGCGTCCTCGTATCCGGCTTATGGAATATTCACGGTGAATTAGTGTGCTCGAATACTATGTGTTGCATAACAAGAAATAGATTTTTCACACTTGCATAATAGTTTTTTTTAATTACTGGTTTTAAATAGATACATAAACTCTCACGCCTGTTACCCCGAGGGGTAAGCAAAGACTATGGACCGTTATTTTACTTCAGTTTATTACTTCATATATTACACGATACCAAAAATTTACCGCCGTTAAAAGGGAATAGACTTTATCAGGTGAGCTGTTTGCTCGTTTGCCCCCTTTGCTATATAAAAAAAAAGAGTTGATCAAACGCTTATTTGAATACGAGATTAGTATTGCTTTAACTTGCCTTAGCAGCCTGTAAATAGTCTACTGCAGGACATAGGCCTATTCCATAAGGAGCCATAACCACCACACTTATCAAAGCGGATTGGCTGCCCGTCATCGATCTATGGTATTTTTCCATAGATCGATGACGGGCAGCCAATCCGCCATTTGTCGGAAGCCATTGCGATTTTCAAGACTTTTCTATGTCTTATCGTATATTTTTAGGTCATTGTAATATAAACAACTTGTGAATTATTAAAATGTTTGCCAGCAATCCTTTCAGAATAGCCGAGACACGAGTCAAGGATTAGTCGTCGATTCAGCGCCAATCATCTTGACGCCGACGTGTGACAACGTAGCATAGCGCAGATTTACCATACAATAGCACAGGTTTACAATATAAATTGTAAAGTAGGCCTAAATGAGGCTGCTTTAATAGAGCCAGGCAATAAAATCTACGGATGGAAGCTGGTTTTCTTGCTAATGCTGTAATTAATATTGCTTCTGTGCTCTGTGTTACCTACCATGCGGTTGCTGGCATCCCCATTTCGCTGGTAGTCGTAAACGTCTTCTGGTTACCAACGTAGCTTTATAAGTAACGTTAAGTCAATAAGTTGAAAAGTTTAGTGATCATGATTTTCAGGCTTTGAGTTGCAGGTTCGAATCGCGCTAGGGAAAAATATTTGTATGATGAATACAAATGTTTGTAATCGAGTCGTAGATGTTTCATCATCATCACTTCACAAGACCACTGCTGAACATAGGCCTCCCCCAAAGATTGCCAAGAAGCTCGGTCCTGAGCCATCTGCATCCATCGACTTCCCGCATCACTGCGTAGGTCGTCACTCCATCACGTGGGGGGTCGTCCTACACTGCGTTTGCCTGTACGTGGCTACCACTCGAGAACCTTTTTGTTGTCAACGGTTGTCAGTTCTGCGAGCTATGTGGCCGGCCCATTGCCACTTCAGCTTGCTGATCCTTACGGCTATGTCGGTTAGATGTTTACATATGCATATATGATTATTTATCTTAAACATGAAAAGTTATATTACGTTACTACTAATAAATTAATTGCCGCCTTCCTGTGAGTGTCGGTAAGTTATTATTATTTATAAGGATATATTATTCGACGTAAAGTTCAGGATACTATGTTCGTTTACTAAATAGGGCTATCTAAAGCTGGAAGAAGTTGTAATCACCACGCATGGATGGCGGTTTGATTATGCGGAATATGACTTGTGTCTTTTTACTTACATTTTTAAAGGTTATTCTGTTTCTCGGAATCGGAACGAATTTTTCTTGGCATAAGATGCTGCATATTATTACTCGAATTTACCGTTCTTCTTTTATAATACGTATTAATGGACTTGAAAGCATTTGTTGCCTTTACAATTAACCAACTGAAACCTGTCACATTTATTGTATGTACTCAGTTTTTTTGCTTTCTTAATCTGGGAAAGATTTTAATGAGTCGAACATAACCAATAAATTTAAGCTCAAACGATTAACAGGTTTGCGGGTCTATGAGGGACAAGTAAAGAAACATTCTTGTATTTATGCGAACACCAGTCGTGGTCACGAGGGGACTGAGGTGTTGGACGTCCTGATGTCATAGTTAACTCGGTCTACCATTAGCTTTTAATTATTAATTTGGCCCGATCTACGCAGATTTTGCTCACTGTATTTTGTACGTGGTAGAGCGGTACAAGGGGCGGCTTTTGGTTTTTTATTTAGTTTGTAAAAAATCATTAGGTATATTTGACTTATTATTAGATAACATAGCACCCAGTCATCTTCTCTATAGAAATAAGAATGTTTTTACATATCAATAATCTCGCGGATCATCTTTGGCAGGAATCGGTGCTGTAAAGCACCCGAAACGCCGGGGACATTAAAACAAAATTTCAACGCGATTAAATCCGTAAAGAATACTTTAATTTCAAAGGAAATATTAATTTGTATATGTATAAAATATATGCCAATACCGATGTAAGCCCTCGTAATGGAATAGCATCTTTTATTGCGTACATAATACAGTTTATTTATGCCCACAATTTCCCTTCAATACGAATGTAGTATGAAGATAATAAATAAGGATTATACAACGGACACCGCCCACAAGAGTCAGGTCAAAGTAGTGATAATAATTTGCATGAATCCGAAGCGGGAAGCGCACTTATCAATGCCGAAGCCCGTACATCAGGTCTGCTTTCTCTACATTTCAAATTAGCACGAATGATAATCTGCTTTAGTTCTATAGAAATAGAATATATTATAACTCTTAACATCTCAAACAATGCTCGGCGCGTTGTTCTATTTTAAACACAACCAAGGAGGTAGTATATCCATGCGCTGGTCACTTAATATCTAGCTAAAGAAAGATAAAATAAACTTCGAATTTTGAAAACTGAAGTCACTTAACGGTTGTATGGAACAAAGACAAACAAACAAACTGTTATCGTATCGCGATTAGTTATCTTTTCCGCGAATTTTAACATAATTTATTAGTTGTACTTTAATAATATGTTATGTTTTATTACATGGCAAATCACTTGTAGAGCAAAGCTATTAAGGCAAATTAAAATAATTATGTTCATTGATTTAAAAGTTATCTTTACACGTTTACGAATTATGGTCACCATTTTCATTCTAAAGTAGTCTTGATTATTTTCTTATTAGCAGAAAGTGTAATCTACGAAGATTATACAACTACAAGATGGTGAGCTTATCGCTGTCTTAGTGTTCAAGCCATACATAGGTACATAGTACATAGGTTAGGAAAAAAATATTGATACGTGCCTTCCAAATCTTTCGCTACTCATTATATGGCATATATAAACATAAACACATGAACGTATATTGTAATTACAAGACCACAAAACGTAATCGTTCAAAACAAATACGTTCAATCTGTCAGATTTACACGCACGACTTAACAGGTAACGCTTGGATAGACCGTGGCGTTGATGATCAAATGCACCACTTACTTCAATGTTGTGTAAGATTCGTTGGTAATACAACATGTTGTGTGAGGACTGGAGATAGTTATGATCTCCTGGTCGAGATAGGTTTCTGCTTTCCCTAGATGCATGCGAATGTTCGCAACACATAACGCTATATAATGGATTTTTTTAGATAATTCCATTACACATGATATATTCTTAAGTCGTGCGTTCTTCTGAGTTTGCTTGCTGTACGATATTGACTTCGGCTGGTATTCGAACCCAAGACCCATAGCTCAACAGTCAGGTACGCTAAGCACTAAACAACGAGTTCGTGAACGTATAGTGCACGTATAGTAAAAATTTAAAAAATATTTCACGGATATGTGTAACCGCTTCTCCGCCATGGAGTGGCGGGCTCTTCTCGGCTCCAAAACTCTCTCAAGTGTTGAGAGGAGCATACCGTGGGATATTTATAGGCTACTACTGTTACTTTACTACTGTACATCTCAGTATATTTACGCTGACCTCAGGAGCGTAGCACCGCATGGTCATCAAATTACTATCATAATCAAACATAAAAACTGTCACTTAAAGATAAGTTTACAACGGACCACGACATGCGATAACCGTAGGTGTGTCCGTCCGTGTTAAACAGTTTAAGCGTCATAAACACGTTGTTACGATGTTATTAGACCCACGTAGTATCGCGACAATCTACACGGTGAAGGACCGTATCTATCATCTACATAATGTCGTTGTTGGCTAAAGGACACTTAATTATTGTGAAAGTACTGTTTAAAATTAATGTTAGGTAAGCCACTCTGCCATTCTACACAGCTTTCTATATTGACACCACACTAGTATTAAACTTGATTATTTTGAGTTGAATATGGTAGGTGTTTTCGTAAATGCAATTGAACCTTATACAATATAATTTTAAAAAGTAATATTATAAAAAAAATTTTTTGTTATTCCGAATTTACCTTACTTTATGTCATATATAGCCAGCGTTCTTGGTACCATGCCCCAAAGAATTATTATTTGCCCCTTTTTGATTAAACTCTAGTAGATATAATTATGATATTCATTCTGTAATCATAAACATTTACGTTATATAGTGATAAATTCTTATTTTCCTTAATCCGAGACCTCAGAAATTTAAGCAAAACAAATGAACACGTATTTTCTTCAAACAATTTCTATAGCGTGTCTAAACAATTGGCACAAAAGACTGCTACAAAGTAATATCTTTGTCCCAGATCGAGATTCCAGAAGCCGAATATAGAATAACAATATCGTTATTGTCACCGAACGGGTGCTAAATGTCACTAGAACAGTCGAGAGAAATAAACGTAGGTGTCATTCCGCCATCTTGGTGTCACTTGTTAAATGTTCTTAAATGTCAAATTTTGGCGGGCTTCCAATTGATAATTACAAGATTATCTAGATATAAAATAAATCCCTAAATTTAAAGAAAATTAATAGATCGCGTCGTTGAGACATATCAAGTGTAAAATGATATTCGATTAAATTAGACGTCTCTAGTCTGAAGTCCCTAAGATGTTATCTGTTAAAATTGTCATATTGGTCGTAACTTCTAATTGAAACCAATCGCTTTTATTATTACAACCGGAGACCCGCTAATCGGTGACTGCAGCACGGTAAACCCTTTCTTTAGGGAAAATAATTACGCCCTGTAATGGACAGTTTGGTGTCCGCTGAAAAATAAAAACAGATGTTTCCCGAACAATACCAAAGACATTTGGAGTTATGGTTTTGCCTTAAAGATAAAAATCATCTTGAGAGAAAAACTTCTCTACTTCAATGAAGATATGATAAACTAAAAGTTACGTGATTGGACTAAAATTTAAGAATGGAAATCTAACAATAGACTTTTTAGCATATTACGTATGCAATGTACGCCTCTATAGTGAAAGCAATAGCTAATAGAATGGCATATACGACATCAAAATGTTATTTATGGCTATCAAATTAACTCTTTTTATCTCCGGATACGGCACAGAAATCGCCTTTTTGTTTGCACCAAAATTTTAATATCTCATTAACATTCAAATCGATGCCCTGTACTCTCTATGATATCTCTTAATTTGCAATACAAAGTTTTACGATTTATTTTTAATCGTCTTCAAGAGCTGTCCCACATTAACCAAAATCAAATCCAAAAATCACGTCTAACCATAATCTCAACCAGAGCGATGACGGACAGCGAAATCTAAGGTGCGAGGTATCTGATACCACGATCGCTGATCGTAAACTTACTAACAATTTGGAAGTGTTCTATATCACAGTTACAATTATGCAATATTATGATGTCGGCTTTTTTGCGAACATCAAATGCAATGAGCATGTGGGCCTATGTTTAACATTTAACTTGCAACATGACAAATTTTTTTTTTTTCACAAGGCAAAGCCTTTTCAGGCAGTTTTCTCCAAATACTAACCTCACACACTTGTTTCACCCTGCTGGCTCATATAGTACTGTGTGGTGACTGTCATAATAAAATACTGGCACTGTGTATCTATCACATCTGTGGTGCCTATTTATCTCTTTTAACTGGGCATTATACTTCTCTTCTTCTTCTGTGCAGCGTCGAGAGAGTGGCGACAGACCGACACTCTAATCGTAATTTGTATATTATTTTTACGTAGAGTAGATGCTGCAACTCATACTAATACTTCTGTCTGTTGGTTGATAGTTAGAAGTATTCACGTCTCAGACGAAACCCCTTAAACCTTTTCGTCCGTCAATGGTTAAAAGGCTTCCAGTTCCCAGCCCATCCTATCCTATCTTATTCGTTGTCGTCATACAGAGGAAATACAAGAGGAAAAAATTGTACTCTGTGCCTAGAAATATTTTCAAAACATTTTAGGTAAAGTTACATTGCTTCATAAGCCCATTTCGATTTTAATAAAAACTAAAAAAATATGTTAACTAAGTCACTCCAATCAGATGTGTGACACCCTTAAATTAAATAACTTAGTGCATAGCTCACCGTTTTCATATTCCGTCACATATATATCCAGATAATTATATGCAATTACGCAGACAGCGCACGTGTAGAGTTATTCAGTGAACATATTATGCATGAGTATATTTAAGGACGATAATTCACTTAAGTAAAGGATTAGGTTAAGTAAAAGTGTGTAACTAAGTACTCTGAAATAAACGAAACGAGTTATATAATATATATACTTTGCGAACTATCGCATTGGTTAATGAGCTCTGTTACTTAGTCTGCTGTTAGTATTTAAAAACATTCTCCTATTATGTATGTGGTATTTGGGTCAATGCAGGAGTACTCCATGACATACAATTTCATTTAGCTTTAGTTTCTCCAACACAATGTGAATGAAACATATAAAACTTTTTTTTTTATAATCGTTTTCAGTCATCACTAGCAACGTTATAACATCGCTAAAACTTACGAGTACATTGCAGAACGATAAGTTTCCAACATCGCCATAGTGATATACTACCTTTACAGTTAGTTTCAATGTTCAAGTTACATAAGCATTAAACAGTTCATAGTATAACTGTGTCGCAAAGTCGCCCACTAGTCAGATGATTGCGGTATTGTCTCGCGATGTTATGCGCGGTTATGAAAGATGCTCGTATTAAAGCTTGTAATCGCTTCGGAGTTGGACGATTGAGCGAATGCAGAATAGAGTTGTTCTTAAAAAAAAAAAGAACTTCGAATTTTCAAATCGTGAATTCATAATACTAAAAGGATTCGATTAATGTATCTGATGATATTTGTACAAAAGGAATGATAATCTTAATAAAAGAACTTGTTTTGTTTTTTTGGGTAGCTGTTCGTGAGTGATTACCATAGCCCACGTAGATTTGCAGTACCAGAGGAGCTTCAGATGCGTTGCCGGCCTTTAAGGATATTTGGGGGATGGGAGTGAGGATCAGAAGGCGTTAAGTGGGAGAGGGCCGCCGGTTACCTCATTCACCGAACGAAACGCAGAAGCATAAGGTGCGTCTACTTCACGCCGGTATTCTGCGAGGCCACGGTACTACCCCGGTTGAGCTGGCCCATTCGAACAGCTGCAAAAGCCGCTTCTTTGCTCTCTCTCTCTCTCTCTCTCTCTCTCTTTTATAATTACAAGCTGATGTCAACCCGAATTTACTACGACTACTATATCAGCCTATTTTAGTCCATTGCTGTACATAGACCTCTCCTAGAAGACGCCATCAAGAGCTGGCATTTAGTTTTTGTTAACTTCGCCCATACGCACCATGGCAAATGGGTTGGTGAAAGCCTTACCGGTACCCTTGCACTAGTGATGGTGCTCTCCATCACTAGTCTTTGGAATTTGAGTTCGGTAAATTCAGATGGATTTTTCGGTACCAGTCGAACTCTAGAGTCTCGTCCATTAGTTAACAGGTTGCACTGCATGCAGATGAGGTTGGTCTTTGGAGAAAAATATTGTACATTCCCCCTAACACCTCATTAATACATACTTTCAAAAATTTTACAACGCTAACGCTAAAATGCTAGGTGGCAGAACTCCTAATCAGGACGCCATTTAAGTGCTCTCCTCGGCTGTGCCATTTATTTACTGACGACAAGCAGCAGTGTATCATTATTGTGTCACTGTAGTAAAATATATGTCCTACTTAAGATTGTGACTGTGTTTCGGTTTAAAGGGCACTAAAGGTACCGCAATTGTTAGTTAGGTAAGTAACGATATGTCTTCCTTGGCGATTTCGACGACAGCGACAAATTCTAAATAATGTCGACGGTTTTCAACTGGCCGGTATATATTGCAGTGGGCGGGTGCAGTGCAGCGGAATATATTCCACATGTATATGCGCAAACACAAAGCCGAATTTTGTATTCATTTTCCCGCCTCAGATGTAACGATCGCGATGAGTAGGGAAAAGGGTTAGATTCCGTGTCATTGACATTAAAATCAGTAAAATCGCACCAGGATGTGTAATGGATAAAAATTATGTGTGCGTTTAATACCTTCAAACCTTAATTTTTTTTCTTGTCCGCCCAGGGTTGACTGGCAGAAAATGTCATAAGGCATTAATTAACAACCTTTTGTAGAGTTAATACATAAGTAAAATTTATTTGAACTTGGTGATTGACTTTGGTCACAGGGTAGTACAGTAAAATCGAAGGAACATATACTATTTCATGATAATAGTAACAAGGGTTAATAAAATAACTTTTTCTCCAAATACCATCTTCAACTGTACGTGGATGAGACTGACGATTAAATGACGATGGAAATCCATCGCAATTAGCTAAACCCAAAAGTCGTATATCAGTGACGAGGAGCAGAATCTATGCAAGCTTTTAAAGAGGTCTCAGAGAACAAGATGAAGAACTTAAATGACTGATGTTGAAAAAATAACAGATTGTTAATCCACCGCGTTACATGTATGTTAAAGTATGTTAAACGTAGTTGAATAAACTTCTATGGTCTAATCTTATTTCTATAAAGTTCAATCTGCACGTAAGCATATCTCTTAGATAATTTCACATTACACCATTCTGCAATTAGCCGTAGAATCTCTGCATGGTTGAGAAACACTGGAAACCAGCTCGGTAATTGTCCAGGTCACGGGGGTTACTAGAATAGTGCTCACATAACTTACAAACCTGTCTAGAATTTAACTACGGAGAAAAAGATTTATGATTTTATCCACAAAAATAAATATGGATTACTTTAAACAATATTGTTAAGAATAGAGAATAGAACAAACGAATAAAATACAGTAGACTAATTAAAGAATTTTAGAAGGATTAGTAGTGAGGGACTTAAAATCTTTTATTAGCTGGCGGTTATCGCCAAAGGTCTTTGGAATGTCTAGCACTTTCTAAAGCTGACCATGAATTCCTTAAAAGATTTTCCCATAATCACCAAGCTGGTCAAGCTGATTCATGAGCGCGGTACTGGTCACACTAGTAACACTGCTCCCCATCACTAGGCTGTAGGATTTTGGTTCGACTAGTACATAGTTAAATACTTTCTTGGTTATTCTTGATATGTAGTTAACTAGCAACTGCAGCATCAGATGTTTCGCTCAAAAAACATCTGATGGAGATAAAAATGATTCCTTGTCATATTTCATGACCAATGCTTCAGTCAAAATTTAATTTTGTTCAGATGTGTCATTAGGGTGTGATACCACAGTATCAATAAATAAAGAAAAATAGGAAGATTGCGTTGGACATCATCATGGGCAGTGACGTCACTGGTTAATCGACGTACTGCATACACTATATTATATGTGACATTACATGAATCCATTGTGCAGGGGCTGCATCAGGGAGCAGTTTGAATCGTGAGTACTGCATTCAAAGCCCTTATCTGTATTTGTAACACACCAATAAAAATAAAGCCACCATAGCAGAGAGAGGTTAGATGATACGCCTCCAAATCAGGACCAATACGTTTTTCGAAATTTATGTACGGATTTTATCGTCGGCCTTAACCCTATGACGTCGACAGGCTCACTATCTGTCACATTATACCAAATAAGCTCTTGTGAAAAGTAGGTTGAAACGTCTAATGTATGTCCAGAACTCTTACCACCCCATTATTGGGCAAACAGTCGTGAAAGCTTACTGCAATAAATTGTTTTGGGCCTGTTTGTATTGTGATTCAGAGCCACGGGATCATCAGAGTATCGGTAGTGAATACCGAATTATTAATGACTGCATTCAATATTCCTCTTAGTAAATATATTTTATTTTCGGCGTGTGTATTTCAGTTTATTTAAATTTAATTGGTAGTAGTTAACCTTGCTTAATTGGCTCTTTGTCAATCTGAGCAATAAAGTAACTGGTGGCGGTAAATATTTAAAGCTTAACTATTTTCTTTTATGGTCGGAGAAGTTTTATCTTTATATAAATAATAGTTGATGCGTCTGTTAGTGATCGTGTAACTTTTGAACGATCGAGATCATATTTACACAATTAATTTGTTTTGTCGAAACGATTGTTCGTAGCTATGCTACGTAGAATCCGATAGGTGGCGTTGTAGTCAAAGTATTAACAAATTCTATATTTATGCACCAAAATGACTTATACTCACAAAATAAGTTAGTATAGTTCTCGAGCAATTAAGGAATCAAACCAGTCTTTTAAATTATATTTCTTATAGACAGTTATTGTTTTCATATAATATCGCTGTAAGAAGTTATTTGAATGGTACTATTGAAAAAAAAAAAACCCATATTACAACATATTATGTTTAAGCTTTTCCTGTGTTCAGCAACGGATTTACGAGTATATAAGAAGAAAAGAAAATATGGCGATTTATATCAACTTCCCAATATCGCTTTAAACGGGTCACTTTAGCATAATTTCGTTGCACTTCGAGTTGACTGAGTGTGCCAAAACTTTGTAACTAATTTAGGGAATAATAGATCTTGACAGTTCTTTTTCATATAAATACTGTGTTCGTTTATTTCTATCCAGTCAGATACGGTGTACAAATATAACAGCCAAATAAAACATCGTCACGTAATAAGTGCGGATCGTAATTCACCGGAGAGATAGCGCAAACTTGACTTATCTGCCTTGAACTGTTTACCAGCTGAGTATTGCCTTTCACTGTGCGCTTTGAATATCTATTGCTCGTGTATGTAGTGAGGTTCCACTGCGAGCGGAGCGGGCAACTGATATTAGCTAAATTTATGACGTTAAATACTGTCTAACCCTCAGCTACTGCCGTGAACGGCAGGCTTAACGCTACGGGTTGCCGCTTGAATTCGCCCACAGAAAATACTGATTGAAGAATAAAAAGTATTTCTGTAGGTCTAGGTGTATGTACGTTTATGATTTATGTTTGTATAAATACCCACGATACAGAAGGATTTTTTAAATCTATTTATTACTAAATTGTTACTAGTTTTTGAAGAGCGTAGACCCTACTACAGAAATCATGAGCTTATAATTATGCTTCATTAATAATTATTGTATTGTTTGAATTGTTAGTAAATAAAATGTTTTTATATTACAGTTTACTTCTGCTACTGACAAACAATTTTGATGATGTAATTTTTAGTTCTTCTTTCGGTCCTTCGAAAAAAAAATTGTAATAAAATTTTTCACGCTTGCTTTCGCACAATAGCAGTTGCTATATTACTTTATCCACGTAGAAAAATTTACAGACAAATTGAACTCTCTAAGTATAAGCGCTTTTGTTTGAATAAGAATACATCAAGTATTGTTCTTTTCTTGTCTAATAACAAGGTCTCCTGAAGGAGACTTGCTCAAGCAACCATGAGAATCTTTAGCTTTAAATAAAATACTTTAATTTAATATCGAAGGTTGGCGGTAAGTTAATTCGAATTTTCTTTTTGTTCATATCTTTTAATGCTCTCACCAACCCGCTTGCCTAGCGTGGGTTAGCTATGCTAGCTACCAATAGCTAAGCATTAAAACAGTAGTATTTTATTAATACATAATATATATTTAATCTTTAATATATGTATTTAAGCATTAAAGGAGTAATGTTAATAAAATATTACTGTTAACACATTTTTGAAAGTGTTATGCATTAATTTCTCTAAGTATAATTTCATTCCATTCATTTCATTCATGTCATTAATTTCATTCATGTCATTAATTTCATTCATGTCATTCATTTCATTCATGTCATTCATTTCTAATGAAATGAATGAAATAATTTTCATTCATTTCATTCACTTTATTAATTTCATTCACTCCTGTCCTGTTCTGTAAAGCTCGCTGTATCCTTATTAAAATGTCACATCAATTAAAGAATAATAAAAAAAGAAGTTCTTACCTCATACTATTAATGAAAACGATATTATATCTAATTACAAACTCTTTTAAACTAACTTGTGATAGGCTGAAATACTCCATACTCCATTGAGTGCCATGAAGTATGTTTTGTTTAAGTGTATGTTAAGTTTAGTGCCACCTGCGTCAATCGCAGCAAGTTTTAAAGAAAATAGGTTATGAAAGATAAGGTAAGTTGTAAACTTTGGTGGCGTCGCGGATGTGTGCATAGCGTTCCCATGGCCCTGCCGATATGCGCCAGAGGTGAAACACCGAAGGGTTGTTGTTTGCGCCGCGATGGCGAGTAAGCGTTACACATTTCCCTGTGCGCGCCTTTTAATTTTTGCTATAAATTTTAAGAGCGGAATTTATCACATGATCATTGGTCATTAAAAACAAAGCCGCAAAAAAAAAGCCTGAAAAAATAGACCGCAAACCCGCACTGGAGCAGCGTGGTGGACACTTCTCGCTCCCGAAACTCTCTCGAATGTACACAGCATTGGGATAATTACAGGCTGCTAGTATACATTACTCTTATTCTTCCAGTCTATAAGTGCATATGAGTTATTTGATACCAACACATATACCACTACTTTTAAGTAAAATATATGAGTTATTTGATACCAGTTTGGTTATAGTGTTAGTTACACTATAACCAAACGTGCATACAATAACGTTATATTGACAGATCTAAGGTAAGGTAGCAGCCTATAAGTGCCCACACTGGGCAAAGGCCTCCTTCTCAAATACGAGTATCAGAGAGGGTTTAGGAGCCTGGAAGGGCCCGCCACGCTGATCCAGTGCGGGTTGGCAGACTTCACATATCATCGAAATAATATTTTTATTATTTCTCAGACATGCAGGTTTCCTCACGATGTTTTCCTTCACCACCAAGCACGTGGTAAATACAGCACTTAAAATTTCTATTAACAATTTTAGTGTTGCCGGTACCGGGGATCGAACCCAGGTCACTCGCGCTCTATGAAACTAAACTGAGCGTCCTGACCACCGGGCTACCACGGCTCGACAGATCTGATAAGAAGAAATCTGTATGTAATATTTCCCTTACTTATCTATGCCTTTAAGTGGAGGTTAACATCGACCACACTTCACGGCGCGTCGTTAGTATTTCAAGTCGTTGCGGCTCCATTTTGGGAGTAAAACTTGTTAAGTGCCGACGGAATGCGGTGTTAGCGAACGATTTCCGCGTTTAACGATATGTTACGATTAGGTATTTTCCTGCTTGAAAACGATAAGGGTCTTCGAAACTTTCCTTTGAAACGCACATGAGGAGTCGTTAATTTAATAATTTACGCTGAACAAGATGGTGGCGAACAAGTGAAACATAAGTAAAACCCTAGTTCTGCTGTTTTAATTTCAAAATTGAGCTGTTGAACATTTAAAAAAAAATTAAGTTAGGTTTATTAATACTTTACTTGTTAAAAATTTGTGACTTAATATTTTCTTTGTGCTTGTAAATATTAAAAGTTTTAGACAACGGGCAGAAACGTCATAAGTGGCTGAGAGGCTGTGTAGTGACATCTGAATCAGGATTGACAATAAACCATATAATTTTTGAAGTGTAACTTCTTTCGGCATGTTGACTAAAAATTCAAGGTCGAATTTGAGTGCAACGTTTTCATGCAACGTTTCGGTTAGCTGTGAGTGCCTTGCATTTTAAATTCAAAATGTGTAATATTAATTTATTTATGTATACGTATTTCAACTATGAAAATTAATACTTATTGATTCATTAATAATTGTTTATATAGTAAGCAGTAAGTTTCAAGTAATTAGAAGTTTTCCTTCGGTCGTGTGTACTGAGTTTTTTAGTGCTCCTTTTGTTTGATAAGTCTCAATCATAAACACCTCTACATCCTCATCGTAAGCTAATCTCTGACGGGTAAAGACATCATTCACAAAAGCAAACACACCCTAAGGATGTGTGAAGTTGGAAAGGTCCTATATAATTTTACAGGGTTTATAGCCTTAAATTGCACATGCTTCAGATACAATTATCTGTGTAGGCCATACAAACAATAGTTTCGAGCGGGAATCGAACTAAAGACGGTGGCCAAAAAGCCAATCGCCACTTAGTCTGCACTATTCTAACCAATTATCCTTCATTGTGAAACTTAGAAAAAAGTGGTGTATACTAGGAGAGCAGTATAGTGAGAGGTTCACACGTTGATAGTTAATTGTTGCGTCGTTCCCTGCCAAGTGAAAACGCCCGGATGTGTCGCCGATAGCTTTTTATCTCTTTATCTATACCATAGCTTGTGCATGGTCTAATACTTTCCAAGTGGTCTGTTTATGTGGTTTACAAGTTTCTAACTATTGTGAACATAATAAAAAATATTTGATTTTACTCTTTTCTAGTTTAATTTGTTTAATGGACGGATACGCAACATCATTATAACTGCAATGACCGATGGTATCAATTTAATTGTAAAAATGTGTTCACGTACCAGTCTTTTAAACTACAAATTATAAGAAAATTTCTTGTCTTAACTTTAAACAAGAAATTCCAGAGTAGTGTAGTCTGAACGGTAAGGGTGTTGCCAACGAAATCCGTGAAATATTGCAGAATTCTAATCTTATGATAAATGAGTTGCAAACAGAGACTGAACTGTAAGGTAAGAAGGGGAAGTAGTATCATTTAAGACAGAGAAGAGAACAAACAGACTTCTAATGTTACATCTTTTTTTAATAATGAACCATTTATGGCGGATACCACTCAGAATAGAGTGGTTATACTTTCGAAGATTGAAAACATATCTGATACGGTTATTAACAAGACGCTCTAGCTTGTAAAGGAGATATTTATTCAAGTTAGAGTAGCACATAGCTGCATAACCAATTATAGGTAGAATAAGTGTCGGGACAAGCATAAGCTTTGTTTCAGAATTAAGAAAATTTTTAAGATAATGGAGCACTCAAAGCGTGGCGGAGACCTTACGGCTGATTTCGGTAACATATTTCCTCCAGTTCAAAGTGTTATCCAGTACAAAGAGTAACAGCGCAACAGTTGACAAGACGTTATGGGGTATTCGTGACAAATGTATAGTATTTTTCAATTCAATAATTTTTTTTTTTATTATTTCTCAGACATACAGGTTTCCGCACGATGATTTTTTTCAATGCCGAGAACGTAGTAAATTCGACACTAAAAATAGTTGTGAAAAATTTCAATCGTGCCGGCAACGGGATCGAAACCACGTCACTCGCGTGCGACGAGGCTGACGCGGCTCTATTATAACTTAATAACTTAACTTAAGTATAATTATATTCAAGCACTTACACGCGTCACCTATAGAATTTTGCATCACACAACTCACAGTAGGGAATCCATTTTCATCTCTCCGGGAAATAGCACGTCACGTCCCTGACTTTACCCTTAGTTGCCTCTGAGGACATCCACGGGAAGTAAGGAGGCTGATTCTCTCTATTATAGATTCTAATGCCGCTATCGAAATACCCCTATGTCTACAGTCATGGCCAACGGACTGATTATACTTTTTTTTATAGATGAAGGGGCCAAACGAGCGTGCGGTTCACCTGATGGTAAGTGATCACCGACGCCCACGAATATCCTCAACACCAGAGGAGCTACGGATGCTGGCCTTTAAGGAAGGAATAGGCTCTTTTCTTGAAGGTCCCTATATCGTAACTGTTCGGAAATACTGCTAGCGATAGCTGATTCCACAAAGTCGAAGTGCGTGGCAGAAAACTTCGGACTTGTTGAATGCTGCAATAATATAAAGATTTTTAAGCGTGGAGTGCGGCGGTTTATGCTGCTGCTCGAATGGGCCGGCTCGCCCGGGTTGGTACCATGGCCTCGCAGAATACCGGCGTGAAGTAGAGGTATATTGTGCTTTTGCGTTTCGTTCGGTGAGTGAGGTAACCGGAGGCCCACTCCCCTCCCCATCCTCCTCCTCTTCATCCCTTTCATCTGCCAAATATCCTTAGCGGCAGCTATGGTGTTGCAGATGTACGTGGGCGACGGTAATCACTTATCATCAGGTGAAGCACTTGTTCGTTTGCCGCCATTCGAATAAAAAAAAAGATATACTAAATGTGACAGTGGTTCTCCACTTTAGCAAATAATTCGTTTTCATTGTGAATGTCACGTTAATGAATAATTTTAGTGATATCTTTAAAAGTATTAAATGAAGTCGCAAGACGCGTTTTTCTGTGTATTCGCTTTTAGGTTCTAAACTTTTAATAGGATTTCAACACGACTTTCACCATCATTTAAAACATTTCATGAGGAATATTCGCATGACCCATTCACATTAAGTTTTTATATTAAGGATTTGTCTATGCGAAGCGTAGTACGCAAGCAAACATAGCATAAGAGAAAACGTTCCAAAGTGGACGGCCTCTAGAAATTTATTAGGAATTGTTTCGGATATTAGGATAATAGCGATTTTCTTAATAAACTGCAGATTCACTCTGTTGTGTAGACGCGTTCGACAGGAACGCTGGTTGCTCAACCACGTGATCATCAAAGCCTAACACAACTGCGACTCTTTTGTTTTTATCTCATATAATACTGAGATAATTCTACAATACCGCATCTAGTATTCTCTCTGTTCTCTTGAATGTTATCTATGTATACCACTTGATTCAATTGTCGTTGTTATCGCGATGGAGATGTAGCGGGCATGGGGTTCGATGGCCGGCGGGACGCGAATATCGGGAATCTGAGATCTGTGCATCGGTCCGACAGTTATTTTTTTTTTACACAAACCTAACCATAAAAGGCGTGTTGTAGTAACTCGATGGAATTCCTGATTCGAAATAGATAGCAGAGTTTTTTTTTTTTAATTAAAGGGACACGTTTTAACGTGGAACTGATATTCTAGTTAAGTTAGTACCGTGTACCGAAAGAATTTGAATGAAATAAATCATTTGTTGAGCCTTACACGTAATGCGTAAAGGTTGTACAACTTTTTTAAACTGTGTTTAAATAATGATCGTATCTGTTACATATAAAAAACGGACCACGGTCTATAAACTTTATGACTATGTGTAGATATAATCTATAATCACTCGCGTATCGTGTGTACACAAACAGACAGAGAGTACCGTGAACGCGTACAAACATAGACAATCACACACTGTCCCTCACTAGCTTGACGATGCTTGCGTTCTTACCGTCCGTTTGCTGGTAAGGTGATTTTAACGTCACTAACAAGACAGTGACACTGAGCGATCTCAAAGTCGCGTCAATCAGACCGCAACGGTCACGCCGCCGCCCGAACCTTAACACGTCGTCGACGTCATCACACTTCAGAAATATTTCCAAACTTCTAAAGTCAATAGAGCGAGATAAAAACATTGAAAAGACCTGTTTTTATCTCGCAGAAAGATATTTTCTCATTTTCAACCGTCTTCAAAAAGAGGAGAAAACAATTCGATTGATTCTTTTTATTGTATGCAAGTATGCGACGTCTTCGCCGATTGTGAACCGATTTTGATGATTATTTTTTTACTCAATAGCCTCCTGGGTGGTCCCATTTAATTTAAAAGAAAATATTCCATCCCTACGGGTGGGGAAGTAAGGGATCAAGTCGGTTGCTTTTCTAAATCTTGTTTTAAATTGTAGGATTATGTATGTACATTATGGAAACGGACTTTACTTTTTATGAATTGTTTGTATGTATATTGTATAATTATTTTTAGGCCTATGTTCAGCAGTGGACTTGTAATAGGTTGAAATGATGATGATGATGATGTTGTATAAATATTTCAAATTTAAATTCTGTCTGTATCATAGCGTGGCTGTGCGTAAAAAGTACGCGTTTTGATGCCGGAGTATGACGTGTCTGTTCTGGATTGTCGTGGGTTTGAAAACTTACGTATGTTCTCTTTTATCACGATACGCGTTGGACACGCTATATGCCTGTTTACTTGACTCACTGATGTGAATCAACCTTAATGCGATAACAATGCGGTAACGATGTGCTGAATTACATAATGTTTTCGTACAATCCATACCTATTCTAAACTTCGTTATAAATACTTGACGGCTAAACCGATTTTAATGAAATGATGGTGTGAAAATCATCCCTGGGGAAGGACATGAGCTTCCATACAGGGAAACAACATATAAAGAAAATGATTCATCATCTTTACGTTTGTGTAATACGTAGTAGGTGTAACTAGAAATGGCAAGAATTACCTTCTACTAATTATATAAATATTGTATGTGTGTTTGTTAACAAATATGTAGAAATAAATATGTTAAAATACAGGTCGTCCCTTTAATATGGTTGAGGAAGGCGATGGTTGCGTGCGTTATGCTGGTGAACAGGGGTTGCTTGTGGGGGCAAGACAGCTCGGGTCTGCAAATCCTGCATGATGATTTCTTTGATTTATGTTTATTATTTAACATTATCTTAGAATATATTTCAATTTCTTTATTTTAAATTGTATTATTTGGTTTTTACATAAAAAAATCTACGGAGTTTCTTTTCCGTCAGAGGAACCTCATTACGAAGATTGCAAAAATTATGATACTGATGACATGTAAATAATTTTCATGCGAGTACAATATAATAAAGCCTTCAGGGTGATGTTGGGGCTCCCCTGACACTAGACTATTGGCTATGTCTGCGTACGCGCACTGGTTCGGCTTTTGCATAGTCATGCGCAAAGGAATCGCATCGCTGATACGCAGGGCGAGGGGAAGTATCAACGCCATGCTGAGGGAGGTAAGGGAGAAGCCATACTGACGCACTCCATATACAGACATGTCTACGTACCTAGTGCCCTGAGGGAAACTAAGTGTGAACTATTCTTCTAACGAAGTTACAGAAATTAACTGTATAACTCGTTTTATTTATTTCTATTATCCTAATATTCTGTGCCAATAATCTGAAATGAAAAGATTTTATTTTAATTGTATTATTTCTTTTTATTCATTTAATTTAATTTAATTTAATTTCATTAGTTAATATAATAATTTAACAAATTATTATAATAAAACAGCAATAAAACCTTACCAGTATTTAAGGTTTTATTGCTACCTCTTTAGGGCGTAACTTTATGTGAAACGCAATTAAATTCGTAAGCCGGAGTCAAGTAATTAAACATCTAGAAATTAACACGTAACATGTAATTACGAGCGTACAGTTTCCTGATTTCCCAATAGCGCAAATTGTTTAGAGTTCGGTAGTAAGAAGGCGTTTTGTTGAGTAACGTTCGGTCATATTGTTTCATCAATATTATCGTTTCTTTTAAATGTAAAGGATAACTTGACTTTGCAAATGTACACCAAAATGTTTTCATAGTGTTGGTTTACTAAACTATACGTCTTAATAGCCAACAGCTGGACATCTCTCTCCCAGCGAATTGGTGATTGCAATAACAGACCCTTAACACAGACGCTATAGTAAACAAACAATTTTAATATGTACTCTTTATATTCTATCTATTATATAAAGAGCTTTAAAGATTTAATTTTAGGAATGAATTAATTACGGTAATGTTTTTTTGGGGTAAGAAACCTTAGTGAGTATCATCTTCTAAATTTATGTTATGCAAAATTTCTTTTGTGGTCTATTAAAATCATATTGTAAGTATTAAATTCATACAAAGGCATCTAAAGTTGAGTTCAAATACTCGTTAATAGATGGGCATGAATACAATACACATTGTCCCAAATGAGCTTTGTTGAAATGTGGACTGGAAGGACTATGTGTCCAGACCTCTGCCAATCCCAGTATCGGGACGTGAAAGCTCATTATATTTTTTAAAATATAATCCTATTTTGATCAATGTTTTTTAAATCCATATGAATCCCTATGATGTCCTTTCGCAACGGTACAAGTAATTTTAGTCGTTAAAGAATTAATTATCAATCTGTTTAATTTTATATACTTTTACAGTAGGATTTCAATATAACTCGTCGATGGCACAAAATACTCTATATCACTTGTGAATATGAAACCTCTCACGCCTGTCATCCATATGAGTGGACAGGAGGTCACTATCTCCAGTCCAGAGATTTCCACTTGGGACAGCTCGGCATTATCAAACGGGCTTTACCACCCCACTTTTTGCCTCTTCGGGAGATAGAACGGGAAGTCTGGTCCCGTCGCCGCCATGACATTTTCTCTTTAAGTAATAATATTTGTATATTTTTCACACATACATACAAAAACACAACATTGCATCTTTTACGGTAAGATCATTATCTCGAAAATTTTCTACGGAACGTACGATGAATATTAGAGATGTGTTAAAAAAAATCTACAATTATTTAAGTACTTAAATAAGTTACAGGAGATTTGCTTTGCAGATATTCGGGTTGAACAACGCATGCGATACGAATCTGATATTGTGAAACTCACTTGATCCGCGAATTCGTTACGTACCTGAAAAAAAAAATTTAAATATTAGCATTATTAACATAAAAGAAACGACGAATCACAAACGACAATATAGTAATTCATATAAAAAATTATAAATCACTTACATATCCCACTATTACTGTATGGTGACGGTATAAGAGAAGTAATTCATACGTTATTTTAGTATGTGTAATATTTTTTCAGAATGCTGAATGCAGCTTGATGTCTAAAAATAAATAAAAGGATTTTATGAATCAACGTATTATACATTCAGCGTATTTAATTTAACTGTTGGACATATTAAACCTTTCTCAGAAAGCACCAATGCACGCTTACAAGGGTTTTTGACTATTTTGCCCATAGTCATCAAATATTAAAATAAAGAAATATTTTTATTCTTAAAGCAAACTCCTTTAAATTCGTAATGCAGCCTTTATTTTGCATTTATAATAAATATTCTTCTGAAGTTGTGGGCAAATATCTTCTATAACTGTTCCCCGTATCTACCGATAGATAGAGTAGTTACTGAGTACACATTAGTGATATACAGACAGACGGGCAGATGTCTCAACAAGAGCCGTTACATTAACCTTGTAAGTTCAGAACTTTGAAACGTACCGAGAAGTAGTTAAACCAACAAATGTTATACATAGGACAAAACAGTAAGCCTTGTATTGAAACGTTGTTGTTGCTGACATTAATTTTCTTTTCTAGATGTTTCCTAAAGAATGCAGTTGCTTACGTTTTACCGTCAAATAGTCAAGTAATCTTAGCACATTACGCTCAAAGCTTACGCATAACCGTGGGAATAGAAAGACGCCCATATGTCAACCAAAAAAGGGTGTCACTGTGATTGCAACCATCCCTTATTTCACGCACTTTATAGGAGATGATCATATCTCTATTTTTCTATCATCCTGGACTTTGAGATGTCGACTGCCTTGCCACATAAGTGTACGATGGTACACAAAGGTAGTATTTCCCGGGTGTTGTGGTAAGAGTTTCACACTATGACCCATTAATTATTTTTTATATAATTTTCCGAGCGAGACATCGCAACAACGCGTGAAAGAAAAAACCTTAAAAAAAACCTCACACCCCACATGCTATTAAGTTTATAAACAGGCCTCCGTCTTTCCCATTGAGTGAGGAACCCTAAAACATCTTTTTCATCTCTTCTAACCGTTCTAGTTGTAATGAAAAGTCTAACATTTTTTTTAAAACTTTTACTAATTAGTTTAAAGCTGCAATTACCAATTGGTTAGGGAATCTGCATCTGAATCGGGAGACTTGAGTGAGTGATCTATGCGAAGGGTTCGTATCAATAGGTTTTTCGAAACATATGTACGATTTGTGTCGATGGCTTGGACACAAACACTGACAGGATCACCACCACGAGCTTATTTGGGTTACGTTGTCCTAAATAAGCTCTGGTGAAAAGTGGAATGAAAGGACTTAAATGTCGTGATGGGTTGAGATGATGAGAATGATAGTCGTAAGAGGTTATGTTTTTTCTTAATTATTTTAAAAATCTCGACTTAATTAAGAAATAATGTCTCTACCTTTGTTCTATAGGTATTTGTTCTATAGACAAAAGTCAGAAACAAAATTATTATTAAACTTGAACAAATATGGCGTTTAGGTAGGTCGTGGGAAAAACATTAGTAACTACAATTTTATTAGTCTCAACGTATGGCTAGTGGCACATTGAACGCATACGTAACACGTAATTCTTGAACGCGTTGCGAGGCGGAATTGCTGGTTTTTTAAGCTACACGAAATCTATATAGAGGTTTTCTAATGACGGACACATTGAAATAATATCTTTAGCGTATTTTTTAATTAGATAAATACTAACGTTGGGTCATACTAAAGGCTTAGAAGAAAAACAGAACCTAGGCCTACCTAGAAGATACCAGGTACCACATCAATTTATTTTGTCGCCGGTCTGCGGTGCAATCACTGTTATCTTCCAGTTTGAAAGGTAAATAGAGTCAGGCTATACTTATAGGATGTCAGGCATTCCATCTTAGTCCTCAGGGTAATAAAGCATCTCTAACCTTCGTTTGAAGTTGTTTGCAGGCGAATTTTTGATTGATTTCAATCAAAAAACATGCTAATTTCAATAGAGAGATGGCTGGGTGCTATTACCGGCTTGGAATCTAGTATTAAGCTTAATTAAATCTAAAACCAAGCATACCAATGCACGACCTCAAGTATGTAACCACATTCTGCGTAGATCGGACCAAGAATTAATAAATAAAAGTTGAAGGTAACCCGAGTTAACTATTACATCTGGATGTCTAAGACCTCAGTACCCTCGTGACCACGGCTGCTGTAAAGCAATAGAAACGTCGAGAATATAAAAACCTAATTAAAAGCGATAAAATTCGTAAATAATAGTTTAATTTCTAATGTTTTTGTATGTTTCTTATGATGTTGTGAAGGAAAAATTTTCTTATACTTTCTTTTAATAATTAACTCGGGCAACTCCAGGTACTGTATACTTATTAAGTGTAAATAGTGCATCATATACTTTTATTGACTAAGCATTAAGTTTACTGATTGCGTTAAGCTTACTTAAAACGTTTTTGTTAATAATATTTAAATTGTGATTATTTCTATTTCTGAATTTATACTTGGCTCAGTTTTCTTTGACTCAGTATGTTACAGCTATATACTGGCATTGATATAGAAATAGATTAGCTTGACCGCGAAAGAATTACATTCTTTCATAAAAGATGCATTACTGCGCTTCGTATGGTGTTATAAGATCTTACGGTAAAACATCACAGAGCGCGGCTCATATTTTTTATACGCGAAAGTATTCTGCGGCTTGTATCAACACTAGCCGTAGAAAATGAAAAGGTCTGTCTGATCGGCCATTCATTTTACAACAGCAACAAAAATGCTCCAATTTTATTCTTCCAAAATTATACCTGCGTAAAGTGGCCAAACACAGAGCCAGCTAGAATGGCTCTCGAATGCGTGACGAAAATTTAGAGACCAAATTACTGTGAACGAGACATTCAATCAGGATCGTCTCGTCAATGTACCGAGTAAGTAAAGTAGCAGCCAGTGAATGCTCACCACTGACCCTCATATTGGAGAGAGTTTTTGAATTTGGAAAGAGTCCAGCACGCTGAACTAATGGGGGATGGGGGACATCAGATGCCCTCGAATGAATATATTTTTCTATCCACACCATGTTTTCCTTCACCGTCATGCACAAAGTAAATTCAACACCGGGCTCGAACCCAATTCTGATTTTAAAGTTATTTGGTATACTACCGTGATACCTTATCCCGTTTAACCTTAACAGCCTGGAAATAGTCCACTGCAGGATTAAGGCCTCTTCCATAAGGAAGATCTGCCACATCATTCACGCTCGGCAAGCGGATCGCTGATCGCAGTACCTGACACCTCGCACCTTAGACGCTGCTGCTCGTCATATGTGTGCTTAATTTTGGTCTACTATATTTATCCCGCCACCTGTCGACTTTTTCCGTAATCGCCTCTTACCACACCCACGGGAAGAAAGGGGGAGGTAAATTCTTACGCCGATACCACACGGCACCTTATATAACAGTGGCAAAGAAATTGCATACACAATTGCTACACAATTCGATTGGAAAGTAAGCATTTAAAATTAAGAAACATTGGTAAGTGACAAGTAGACTAATTCGTCGACAGGCCAACAATTAACAATTTACATAGAATAGAAACAGTAATGTTGCCACAGCGAAATGCCAGCGATATTACGAAATTCGTATCTGTGCACAATGAATTCGTATCTAACATAGTACGAGGGTAACCAACACAGTCTTAGGGATCGGCAAGCCGAATTAACATCGGGCTAGTCTCAGAGCTCATAACGCCGACAATTCTCGAATGGTAAACTTATACCTTATAACTCTGAATTTCTTTTCATTACTTATACTCATAGCTCTCTCACTTACCATTAGGTGGATTCTTAGTTCGTTTTTCACATCAATCCTTTAAAAAAAATCTTTTTCGCTTGTACTCTATATCCAAAAAATATAAGCAAATAAGCTTTTATTCTTTATCCCTAATTCCTAAATTAAGCTGTGTGAAGCTTATTGGTTATAACAAAAAAACTTAACCATTTAGTCATCTTCTTTATCAGTCTTCGTAAGTCTACTACTTGACTTAGACACCACCTAAAGTGAACATGCAACCGTACAAGCAAGATTTGCCCGGACTTTCCAAGCGTCGAGCGGCATAGTGGACGCAGAATAGAACCCACGGAATAGAAATGCCATCAGACGATTGTTATAACCTCGATCATTTGTCAGCTGGATACACCGTGTGTAGTTGAGGTTGAAATTTAAAGAAAGAATCGTATATTCCCTTCACTCACCGTTGAGTTAACCTAGACTTTCCTTACACGTTTTGAGTTCAGGAGAAGAATGTAAAATTTCGATAGATCACCATACTTTCGACCGAGTCGTTCTCGTATCAAGTAAATAACTTAGACAAATAGCTTACTAAATCATTCAGCAAACACCTGACAATGTTTTGTAGCAACCGGCAAGACAAATATTACTTTAAGAGATAATTAATTAAGTCTATCACCATATCGAAACTTACTGCAAATAATACATTTTCGAAGACTTTCTAATTTGTCTCCTATTAACACAAGACTTCACTTAAACAAGTAGGAAGGTAGGAATATGGAGCACGACTTCTTCAAAGCGATCATAATGTAATGCTACTTCAATCCAAAACTGAATTGTTTATCTCAAATCGATGATGAGACTTTTTATTAGTGGTTAGTCTTTCAAATTACATTCATAAACATACACCTAGGGTTGTCACTTGGTACGAGTTATGTATGTATGTATATATTCACATCTTGTTCCCAACGAGGTTGGCAGAGACAATCTTCTTCCACTTGCTACGGTCCTGACATTTGTCTTTCGCTTCTTCCACTTTTACCAATCTTCGCATGCATGCTTGTTGGTTTAAAGTACTCTCGACCTGGCCTTTAACAGAAGGTCTCCGATTTGATCGTGAAATATTCTCCCGACTCTACCATTTACACTCGCCTCATATATTTGTTTTGGTACGAATTACAGATTAATAAATCCATGTGCCGTGCCGTGTGGTAGCGGTGTAAAAAAAAACTGCCACGGCCCCTCTTCCCGTGTCGGAGATATTGAGGGATTGAGAATTTCGAATATACACTCCGCCGATTGGGGGTTGCCACTTCGAAGATATCAGAGACCATGGTACTGTGATCGCCAACCCACCTCCTAAGCTTAGCGATTATGGAAAAACCTTCCATTCGGAGACGCCAGTGTCCAGGAAGAGACAATGAAGAAAAATCAACCGCCCTAAGTGATCTATGCTTGTATTATTTTCCACAGCTCCGTACCTCAGTGGTCACAGTATCTACCTGACGTATCATCAACTAAGGTGATAAAGTGTTGTACACTGAAAAGCAAAAAAAATACATAGATGCTTAACATCTTTGTTAATTGTGGACTAACGAAATGTCAAGTTGATGCCGTCTAAGTGTGTGTTCCAAAAGTTAATGAATAACAACGAAAAACGTTGACAGCAGGTAATGCTGGCACCTATGCCTACCCTGAGAGGGATATCATGAATTATATAATTGTTATTGGAGAAAACTTCTCTACACAAGCTTTGATCCAAAAGAAACTACCTACATTCATGAAATGTAATTAAATTTATGTTCGATAAAACAAGTCAGCAATATGAGAAAGAAAAGAACTTAATTTTAAACATAGCAGTAAGAAGAAAAGAGCGTGTACATTATAAATATAGAACATTTCATAAAAAAATAAAGTCATTCTTTAAATTTTTAATACTTTGTTTAAGTTCATTTGGATCGATTCTGTAAGCGCAATCTGTCCAAAGATGATTATCGATTCGATAGATATCTAAGAGAGGGGTTCCGTTAGATTCAAACCTAAGTCTTTTGTTTTGTCGCGTCACTAACGAGCAATAAATACCATTATTCCTGGAATTGCATCAAACAGATAGTGTTCTCGAAGCCCTGTTCTAAACAGCGCCCAACGTAACACAACGTAACCTCTGATCCACGGGTTTTTACGCTAGTTGCGTAAGTGAATAATCGAATAATGAAGCGGCATGGATCAAGAACCAGTTTAGAATCGAGTCGGGTGCTCGATGTGAGACCGTAACGTAGAGTTACGAAGCGTGCTCGCGGACGCGGCAGTGCGGAAAATTAACGCAACGTTATCGTTATGCGACGATGAGGGAAAGTGAATTAAGCCCGGTTGACTCGCATTATCTACATAGTTGTGTGTAGGAAAAGAAGTTTTCATATGAAATTGAAAGTAAACAACAATACTAAAAGGAAAAGATATGAATAGTACATGTCTTGTCTTGTGATATGTAGTTTAGAAACTGTGTTCAATGTTACATTCGCATCATAATACGTTATTTAGTAATGTTATGTCTTTGGGTGAACTATAAAAAAAAACCACTTGGTGATAAACCTATAAATAACACGAGGTGGTAGACTTCTTCTCTGACCAGGAGTCGTCTGGGTAGTTGCCACCCTCATACCCATTTATGTTCATGAGCTGCAGTAATAACATCCATCAGGTGGTTAGCTCGTTACCTTATCGTTTACTCATGTCAAGCCAAATAGAAATCCAGGATTCTTGTCCATACCTATTAGTGAAGTGTACAATTTAGCGGGTATCACTTGCACTTGAGGTTGGCATTTGGAGAAAGAGTGGATATGTATACATATTTATAATGAAATATACATTTTACCATACGGGTCCTCTATGATGTAGTGTGTGGTGTAGTTCATTGTTTCTACCGCTTGGCTATTTATGCCACTAAGTGATGTTCCAGTTTAAAGTTTAAGGAGAGCCAGTATAGTTATCGCGTTCCATCTTAGCCAGTCCTCTTGTCTATGGACTGTAGTATCCACATAGCATCAGGTGCTGAGTAAACCAGTGTGTCACTCTACACGAATGGGCTTATCTTTGTCCACAACTAACAGTATCTGAATTTAAGTGTTAGCATTTAAACAAACTTGTGTCATCATCAAACACAAAATTCCTCATAACATGCAAAATTAAACATTTCACACATGAATAAACTGTCGTGTCCATACGCACGTGCTTCGCACCTCCGACGCCCCACTTCGGTTGTCCCCACGAGATTCGATTAACGGTTCACCGTTCACCAACTCGATAACACCACGGGCTACTTTAGTAAGGCCCGTCGGATTTATGACCGAAACCCATAATCTATCTCTGACCCAAATTGCTTGAATGCACTTCCTACAGACTAAATTATGCTCGGGTTTATATGATTTGATGGTCCACTCGAGTGATTTTAATTGTAGATGCGGCTAATTTATTTGATCTCATACTACTGTTAAAGGTTGACTGGTAGAGAATGCTTCTGGCATTAAGTCCGCCTATATACATTCTCATGTATATGAAGTTCAATAAATAAATAAATACTGTTCATTAATGTAATCTGATAAGTTCTCAATGCGTGTGGCTGGACTAGGTTTACCAATTTTGTTAGAATTACCTTACCTTAACAGCCTGAAAACTGTCTACTGCAGGACACAGGCCACTCCCATAAGGAGGATTTTCCATAATCGTCACGCTCGTTAATAATCGTAATACATTCGTAAACACGCAAGCGGATAAGCGATTACAGTACGAGGAACCACCCACCTTGGACACTGTAGCTCTCAATAGGTTTGCCTCATTTTGTTCTGGTATTATCCAAGATGGTTATACCGTCATCTATCAGAAGCCATTGGTTGGTATTTTCAAGGTAAAAGACCTTAGTCGCCTCTTACATTACCCACGGGAAGAAAGGGAGTGACAGATTCTTATGCTAACACTACACGGCAGTTTACTAGATTAAATATAGTTTATTTTCCACTCCGGGATTGCAGAAAAAAAGTTATCCATTAAGAATGAAAATTAGGACCGATAGTAATAAATTGTGACGCAGAGATTTGGTGAACCAAATGGTGCAATAACCCCGGCCGAGTGGCATAAAACGGGATACTAAAATATCTGTGTGCCACAGCGGTGTTCCTTTCAGAACGTGGTATATTTAGTGAGTCTCAGCGATACTTTGAATGGGTCAAAGCAGTGAAGATTCGTAACTCATCATGCCCTATCTCCTTGTTACCATTTGGCTACGTTGAGCTGGATAGTGCTAAATGGAAATCCTTAATCTCTGCCTACCCGTGTGCACGACAGGCTTGAGTGATTTATAAACATATCAAAATCAAATACATGATTATTCATAACCATTTATAGTATCCATTAATTAACTATATCTATATTATTCTGTATAAGATGTGTTATGTTCAACAATAATAGGAATAAAATGTATCCAAATTACTATACCTGTTTCTGGGATCTAAAATTAGTTTGATTATCACTTTGGACGCTTTTTACGAATCACGGCAACTATTTAGTTCTAAGAAACCTAAAACCTCGTTTCTTCTTAGTATCGTTCTAATAATACAATTTGAAGCTTTGAATTTATGCCGCCGAATAACAGATTAGAATATTAAATTATTTGTAGCTGTGAATTAAGAACCTATATTAAAAAAAACACATAAGTGTAACCTTCAAAGTAACTAATTCGTCATGGCTCGGTATGTGTTAAGATATACGATTGGCTTCCACTAAGAGATGATCCTGCAAAACCTTTTGGCTTTCTTCAGATGGCGGAATGCGATGTATCACTAGTCTGTGAGATATAGTTTCGGCAAATTTCAAAATTTCAAGCTGTTCCTCCTTACGCAGCTTTAGCAGACAATCCGTAATTCCGAACTCTGGATCGAATACATCTGCATATTTATAAAATATCCCATGGAGAATCGTGATCGTGCATGAATTAGTATGGTATAATTGTTTTTAATGGAATAATTTTCTCTCAGCAATAAGCCATTTTACGATGGCATGGGGCTGCGTGGGTCGACATTATCGATGATTTTACAATACCGAACCGAGGGTTTCGTAAAGTATCGCAGAAACTTGTAGCCGACCTATTGGCAGGTCGATTACGAAATTCTATATTATTGTTGGCAGACTCTTCCATTGCGGCTTACATCCAGCTGACTGTTAAGATTTTGGTAAAGGAGAGGAAAAGATTAAAAAATGTGTGACACATATATGAGTAAAAGCATTTAAATGAGCAAAGAAATATTTTAAAGGTCTGTAGGAATCGAAAAAGTGTTTCGTTACAAGGTACAAAGATAAGGCTTCCATTGACATATGGTTAGGTACAACGGTAATTTTACCCGTGCCACGTGCATAATTACCCATTAAAATGATACAATCGGTTCAGTACAACGCGTACGTAAAGTTAGCGCACGGATGCGCACGCGCCGCGAAATGGAAAGTCCAGGGACGAGTCGCTCTATGAGTTATTTCAGGGTTGCCCTAATTATTTAAACCTTCTTATGTTTCTGGTTAATTACGAATATTCATAATAATATATGCATATAAATAAAAACCGTACAGAATACAAAACATTGGTAAGTATATAAAAACCGAGGTCTACATAATGTCTCATTGCATTTACGTTACAACTTCCACACTACACATCATACTATTCATTTTGAATCGATCACATATATCACATGTCATACCACGTTATGTCATATAGTACTCGATAGAACCAAACGGCAGCTGCTTTTTGGTGCTGCTCGAATGGGCCGGAGTAGTACCACGGCCACGCAGAATACCGGCATGAACTAAACCTGTGGCCTATTTATTTTAAAACATGTTTTCTTTTTATTTAAAGGCTTAAAAACAATATTTAGTGATTTAAATTTGTTTATTGCAACAAAGTTATTAAGATAAAGTTCATTCATTATTCGCTCGCATTAGGTGCCAATTGAACGATGATAATTACCCGTTAAGGCCAGTGAAATCTTTGTCTGAGGTCGTCACGCACGGTTGGACCGTGTCGTTTTACTTTAAACGCGGTTTCACATTCATGTTTACATGTTTTTTACCACTTACCTTACCAGTCCGTAAATATACCACTGCAGGACATAGGCCTCTCCCATAAGGAGGATTGGCCATAATCGCCACGCTCGGCAAGCGGATTGGCGATCGCAGTACCAGACACCTCGCACTGAAGACGCTGCTTCCTTAATTTTGTTCTGGTATTTATTAAGATTGTTATCCCTCCATCTGTCGAGGCGATACTTCACAGTACATTTTTAATTTTTTTAACCTACTTTCTAATTATTTAAGGCACATAATCATCATCATCATCATCATTTCAGCCTATCAGAAGTCCACTGCTGAACATAGCCTCCCCCAAAGATTGCCACGAAGCTCGGTCCTGAGCCACCTGCATCCATCGACTTCCCGCAACACTGTGCAGGTCGTCACTTCATCTTGTGGGGGGTCGTCCTACACTGCGTTTGCCTGTACGTGGCTGCTAATGCACAAGTCCACGTCAATATGATAAATAAAATCCTATAAAATAATATATTAGGCTTTGAAAAATCTCTATATAGTCTGCAGGAGGTTCGGTTCCACGTTGACCAGTTGTAATATAACCAATAGTTATCATGAAACATCAATATAATCTTATGAATAACGACGTTACTCAGTCCTTTCCAAGTACGTGGAGAGGTTATGTGATAAATGAAGGAACTACAAAAAAAATTTAATAACAATTCTAATCAAAAAAAAATATCCGCGTAGTGTAGACTTTTACATGGCTTTTATGGACGTTAAAATACTATTACTTATCCTATTTATGTATGAATTTTAGTTAATAATATTATAAATTAGTGTATGTATCAAAGTCCAGTAGTTATTAAAATGTGCTATGTTAGTTGACCGACCGAGGTATCTCATCTTGAGAAGGTTTTGGAGCTGTGAAGGGCACGCCACGCTGCTTCTGTGTGGATTGGCGGGTTTCACATATCCTTTAATTATCCCGAAATAATATTTTTTATTATTTCTCAGCCATAAAGCTTTCCTCACGATATTTTCCTTCTCCGCCGAGCACGAGATAAATGTTGCTATTAACAATTTTAGTGGTGCCGGCAATGGGGATCGCACACTAGTCACTCTGGCTCTATGAAACTAAAGCGAGCGCCCTGGCCGCAAGCAGCTTCGGCTCTTAATGACTACCTCTCTGCCATTGAGGTAATCATTAACTATGCTTCTTGTCTGAAATTTTTTAAAACAGTTTTAGAATGAATTAAACAGTATATCTATTGCTAGCTATGTCCCAAAAAGATTTAATAAAATATGAATAAAATAGTAATTAACAATCTTATCTAAATGATTGTTCTTGTCTATAGTATTCAATCTATTGTCTCATTCCCCTGACTTTACGTTGTTTTATGAACACCATGAGAACTAACGCCTGTACACAGGAGTCACAAATTACCGACTACCATTGTGTAGGCAGTTTTGCAAGGTCTGTCCCATAGACCATTGTCTAATGTTTCGCAATGTCGCCAACCGCATAAATAACGTAGCCGCCATATTTAAGGTTAGGTACCAAAAAGATTCAAGCGTAACTATTGTTGTGGCAACGCGTCTGTTTTATTTTTCTTTGTTTGTCACCAGCTTCTATTGATTTTTTTTTAATCCTAACAATGAAATATACCACAGACAATGTTTAACAGTACCATAGATATATTCCTATGATTGTGCGGAGTCCCCGATATACGATAACGACTCGAGAATTTCAGATTTTGTTAAACTTATCGGGTTTCTCATATTAAGTACAAAGCTACTTGAAATTAAAATACTGCGACGCCTAAGGTACAAGTGTCTGATAATGCAATTGCCAATCCGTTTGGCGGGGCGATTATGGCTAATCTTCTTCCTTATGGAAGAGGCCTATATTCTGCATTGGACTATTTACAGGTTGTAAGGTGCAGTTATCGGCTATACCACAAAAAAAAATCGTGTGACAACTCCCTCGATAGAAGCACACCGTGGCCTAGTGGATATGACCGCGGGTCTACGTGTTTGTGCACGTGCACTCGCAACCGCCCGGTTATAGGAGAAATTCTAGGATGAATTTCATAAAGTTTTTTTTTTTATTAATGACGACTTTGAAACTAAAAGGTGTTGCTCATATTATCCATCTGTCACAGCTGCCGTTGAGACATCTCGTGATGCAATCCTACTGCTTTCACTAACCATTAGCGTCTAACATGCCTTTATTACGTTTCTTTTATGGACAATAAGAAAACCAACTCAGAGAATATAAAAGTAAGTAAAAGTTAAGTAACGTAACAGCCCAGAAACGTTTCACTGCGGAGTACTTCGCATTTGGAATTTTGGAAATCCGCCACAGTGTATGTTGGTCGGTATTTTTTTTATTTCTCAGACAATTTAAAGTTTTCTCCATATATTTTCCTTTGCTACGTTTTCAGATCAAATTTCCTTGAATAGTTTTAGAACACCGTGGTTTGTCGATGCCCGTATCCTGTCTTTGAGATAACGATGGCCTGTATACGTCAGGTTGGTAATTTAAAAATAAGGGATGGTTTTTTGAGTTATTGTTCCTATGTTCGATTTTATAATAACACAAAATAAGAAAAAATCTGGCAACGATGTACGAGTATTATGAAGTCTAAAGACACTCAAATAACATCGATGAACTTTGTGAGCTCGTAACGTTAGCCGAAAGATAGACGAAACTGCAATCTTTAGTATCGTATGACCTTAAAAATGTTTATTGTGTGGGAATCCAAAACACAAGAACACACTCAAGGTACAGATCGTAAAGCCTTTATCTTCACAATAGATGAAGACGGGATTGTTAATTTCCGATTTCACAATTATCTAGTAGGAACAAACAATGATTTTCCGATGTTTAAATAAATAAATGTCCTTTAACAAAAATGTGCTAAGCAACGTGGTTTTTTGAGATAGATTTATGCAATGCAAATAGCACACGGATTTTTTAAAATAAAGTTTTCTTAGTGGAAACTGCTTCGGGTTTGAGTTACTCGTGCCTTGTGGCCAGGAGCAGAGTCTTAGAGCTAAGTCCATGGTACATTTTTAAAAAGATTATAATTGAGGGGCTTTTTTTCACGATCCAAGACAGTCCCTTGATTAACTTTGGCGGCTATCTTTACTCGTTATTCACAAAAATTAAGTTTTTACGACTCTTTCATAGTACACTCCCCTTGATAGTGATATACATCATGATTGATGCAGAAAGATGACTACGTTGAACTTTTCCAGCAAGTTGGCAAGCTCCTCTAGGGGTACATACTTTGTCGACTCGCTTGTTGTGGTGCTCTTCTATCGTAAGGATGTTTTCATCTGTAAAGAGTACATTTCTGTATCTTCCAACAGCGTATCCAGCTCCAGGCCAGCGAGGGTTTTGATCGATCCACTCTTAAGCTGCAGGGACTGATCTAGGTCATGCTCTTGTTTAATAGTTCGCGATAAGCGAGAATCATCATTTCAAGCGATAATATTTTTTTTTCTATAAAGGGCTTCGTCGAATTCTAACTTCGTTATGCCGATCTTGTATGATCCTCGGACAGAGAAATAGTCGGGTGTACCTGCCGATAGTGTGATACGCAAACATACGGCAGATAAATGGCTTTTGAAGCTTCTTAAAAATTAACGATGATTTCACGAAATGGGTAACTTTGTTAAAGCCATAATAGCTATTCTCTGTTTATATAGTTCTGTTTTATAACGCCCCACTCCATAATATGCTGAATTATATGATGTTTTATGTTATAAAATGGAAAATATACGGAATTAAAATTTGTTTTGTACGAATTGAGGCGTTGATATGCTTAATTGACGGATTAATCTAGGAAATGAGTAATCGGATGAAGTCAAAGGTGCGAGAAGTTTGGTACTCCGATCGCCAAACTGTCTGCCAAGCATGGCGATTGCCTCAAATCCATATTAGGAGAGACACTACAGCAATAAAAAGATTAAAAACCTTTGAAACTAAACAAAAAAAAGTTTAATTTGTACAGCTTTGTATAGGTAAAACCCTTTAATTGAACACCTTGTGATATCTAAAGTGAAAATAACAAAAACTCATGTAAATGGGTTTTGCGTTACTTTCATAAGATCCCGAGACGGGTTATAGAAAAACAGACTAAATAAATTGTGCTTTATTAATAAAAAAAGAGGTTGCGATATCAAAATCAAACTTTGTTGACAAAAAGCGTGATATTGTTAAGAAAAATAAAAAAAAAACATTGATCGATCGCTGTGGATTCCAAACTATGGATTAGTATGAAATTAGTTTTACACGATACAACTACCAACCTCACAAAAATCCATTAAGTGTTTGTCAACTTGACATTGGAAATTTAACAACCGTTGAAAAAGCATAGAATGAAAACTTATGATAAGAAGAAAATAAATGGCTATAAGAACTTGTCTCGTGCCTGTACTGTGACTATAGAGACAGGGTTCCATAGATTATATAATTTATGATATTAGTGGGAAAACTTCCGGTTGGTTTTAAAGTTGTAAGGTTTTGAAGAATTAAATTTAACTTAAAATATCTAAACGAAGTTCGTGGGCTCCTGGTGAATTTCGACCACAATCACAAATTCTGGATATTATCGACAGTCCAGGCCAAAGAACAAAAGGCACTTTTTCATCTTTAGCTATCCGTACCCAATAAAACCGTACCCGTAACACTAGCTTAGGCGGTAAAATCGGAGGAGGGGTTAGATGCAGTGACAGAGATATGGAACATAACATAATACATCAAGACCCGAAAACCAATAATCAGTCTATTGGCATACTCTCTCTTTACTACAGTGTAAATTCTCAATAACAAAACTCAATGGACCGAGGTTTTTCGTTCATAATGAAAAGTTTTCGTTTAAAGATTTGAAAAAACAACAGTGTAACAATGCACTTTTCTTTATAACTAGTACTAAAGTCTGTATTATTCTTTATGTCTGTTATTTTGGCCTAACGTTTTCGTTCATTCACAGCTGAAAGTGAAAGTCAATTCAAAGTATGAAAGAGGGTATGTTACTTCATCCTTTACGTATCACAATGTATTCCTACCCTTTAATAAATGTATATCTGTCTGGTCTGTGTACACAGATGTCTGAACAAAGACATATTGTTTTGTTATAAAGGCTGACCGATGACCATTACGTTATACAGAGTGTTTGAATGTATAGATAATAATGTAAACCAAATAATTTTGTGCAATGTCTATTCTACAGAGAGTTTTTCATTAAAACGGAATTCGTTATACAGCGTTTACACTTATAACTGTGTTATTAAGATACTGCGTGTCGATGCAAATTTCAATGATGATTACAACACCATTAAATCAAAGATAATTTAAATAAACAACTTAAGGATTTCACACAATGCATCATTAAATTCTCAAGGTTCTATTTATTATTGGTATTTTACGTATGAGTCTTCTATTCTAGCAATAGAAGTCTTGTTTTAAACCATAATTAGTAATTTGTATTTCGTTAATTAAATGGTTTCTTATATAATAATTAATGTCGACTGTGCTACGTATATTTCCTCCATATTGTTAAAGTAAAGTCCGCCAACCCGCACTATACAATATTTAGAGAAGCCTTTATATTCGTACAATGCTATATCATTCACTCAGCACTCTTAAGTTGAGATCCATTGCCGTATTTGTCTTACGGGTAAATTGGCAATCGTACCAAACCTAAACTCTACTATCCATTACCACTCTTCTGGATAATCTGGTACATTTGTGATAGAAATAGAATAGATGTATTATAAAAAAACTTATACCATGTTTCCTGATCTCCTGGTTTATGTTTCCTGGTCAACTCTCTCATTGCTTGATCGTTTGCCGCCTGTCCCATAAAAAAATATATATATAATACGAACACTCATGCCTATCACTCATATGGATTTCTATTTAGCACAGTTTCTAAGTGGTAGAGCCAAGTTATGGCTTTTGCTGCTAGACGAATGGGCAGGCTTGACCGGGGTAGTCTCAAATATTTACTATATAATATATACTCATTATATATATATATATTAATATATACTAAATATTATATAATATATACTCTATCACTAAGTAAAGGTATTTTCCCAGTAGTTGGCATTCACGCGCTGGTACTTTACTATACTACTTAATGTTTCCTGTGATCAGTTTGGGTATTTCATATTTCAAATATGAAATATAACGGATTATTAATTAGCTTTTGGACGGAAATTAGGATGTTGGGCTTTTCGTGATTTATTAAAGAACGTGCATCATTACATATGCCATATAAGCATATGACGTCACGGCAGAAACGAATTTTCATTTAAATTCAAAAAACATCAGTATTAAAGTTACGTGGCTGTTATACGGCACTGTATTAGCTTAACTGTGCATTATTGCTGTCATTAAGGCGGCTTACACACGTGCGGGAACGCCACTAATGGCATCGATAACTGTATAGTGTGTTCTGCCGCGGTGTCGTGACTCGTGTATCACTGACCCTAGACAACTTTGTTCTTGGGATTTCTAGACGTTTATATAGAGATACGACGATAGAGATTTCGGGACGATATCAAGAGGCCAATTCGTTCTTTTACGTCATACATAAATGATCACAAACGCCGGCAGGGAGAGATCTGATTCACACATTCACAGACGCTGATAAATGACTCGTGTGGTAAATTGATCGAGGAGGGGTGATACTTACATAAAAACTTTTCTTCGCTAATTGCTGGATATATATAATTGAGATCATTTTCCATTGCGGCGAATCGGCTTCACTACGCAACTTTAAATGAGATGGACTTAAAAATATCTTTGAAAAACAGTCACCGAAAATGGTATTATTAATTATTATTCTTGTAGGAATTCTTGATAATTCAAGCAACTATCGTCGTCTATATACTCAGTTAATCATTTGAATACGCAGAGAAAAACTGATGCCTGTTACGTTAAACAGGGCAAGCAGTTGCCGTATGAAAATCTTGGAGCAGGTCCATCCAGCAACTTGACCATATAAACCATTACGTCTTAATTGCCCACGAGACAAACTTTTTTTGATTAGGGTATCTGTCCACCAAAGCGAAGTAGAAAATTCGCATAATCCTCTGCTATGATTGATTGCTCGGATTATTGGCGCAGTGATTAACAGATTTATTTCAACGCTACGGGTAGTCTGCTTTAATTTCACGGTACGCAAGTGGCCTCGGTTCGATCCCCGATTGTTAATAGCTTTCATAAGTTCAGAATGTACCACGTGCTCGAAGATGAAGGAAAACTTTGTGAGGAAACCTGCGAGGACCTGTGAAGTTTACCAACCCGCACTGGTGCAGGGTGGCGCTTTATTCAATTTATGAACGCAATCAAGTTACATTAGAAATCTATGGTTGGAGAAATTTAATTTCTTTAAAACGAAAAGGAAAAAAGAAACAAATTCCAGTCGATGGACACCCTTACTCTTTTGTCTAATGATGTACACTTTAATCTCCCGGCGTCATAAACGGGCGTCTACCGGTTCCAATGTTTTCTATAGGCCGTGAGGAACAGTTATTATAATTACATACAAATACTAGTAATGAAGTGGTTTTTCATTTTGCTATTTCTTCTAGAACGATTCAGAAATTATTTCTATTACGTGGACCGACCACGAGATAAAAATAATTTCTGAAGCTTGAAAGTTAGTGACTACATTATGACTTTCACCGTGTTTGGAAAAATATTTCAGTGAGCCAAAATTTTGGCTCGTATTGATTATTTATTAAAAAAGAAACAAACGACGGTAATGACTTTTAAAGTAACATGTAGACATTTATTGGCAGATGTATTTCCTACGTCACGACTTTTGAATTTTGTCACCACTTTTTTTGTTTTTTACCGACGCTCACGTGCATGTGCAACACCAGCGGGGCTGCAGGTGCGTTGCAGGCTTCTGAAAAAGGAGAGCTCACCTAACGAAACGCAGAAGCACAAGATGTCTCTACTTCACTTCACGCCGGTATTCTGCGAGGCCGTGGTATTGCTCCGATAGATCTGATCCATTTGAGCAGCACCAAAACCTAAAGTATATTTCCTCCTCTTTATTCTTAGAACGATTTCGACTTATTAGTTCATACGTAATCGATGACATTATTTTCGGGACTTATTCAAAAAGCGATACATTGGGTAAAAAAGCGAAAGTAAAATAGCAGCCTGTAACTGTCCTCAGCTGGGCAAAGGCGGACGCTTTCTTAAATATCTGAGAGGGTTTTGGAGCCGAAAAAGGTCCACCACGCTGCTGTAATGTAACATATCCTGCGCAGGTGACAATCGCCGCTAGCCGGAAACTGTTGCTGTGGTCGAAATCTAATAGAAGGGTGAATGATGAAATCATTATGTCTTCATGTGCCGTAACTTTGAAACAATTTAAATAATATTGTTAGAAATTACGTCGGGACATATGGTACTAGAAGGGTTATAAGGTAATTATACGCGGTAAGTAAATAAGTCAGTATTTCCAACACAAATATATCGAGAAGCTATTGATAATAATTTGATGCTTAAATATCAAGCCTGTTTTAAATCAATCGCAAGCAACATAGAATATGAGAAATAATGACATAACACATAATAAGTAATGTTAACTATAACAGTTTAACATGGTTAAGTTAACCATGTCCATCTGGGCGTTCCGTGTAGTCGCCATATATAGCAATAAAACGGTACCAAGAAAAAGTTTCCAAGAATTTTAAGTTAGAATCCTTTTTACACCATAACGATTCTGTCTCTGAACTTTGAATTTTTTTTATAATAGCGTTATAACCCAAATAATATTGAAGTCATTACATACGCGACTCCGTTAAGACTTTCTCTACCCGAAAGAGAAATTAATCGCTTTGTAAATGTTTTATCAGTGTAATAATCAACTTGAAACTCAGAGTTTCAAAATTTATATGCAGATCATTAAAGTTTGAAATAACTTTTAGCTTATGTATTTATATTATAGTAAGCAATATTCTCTAAAATAAACCGTAAAAATGGTCACTGTACTGGAGTCAAACGTGAGGGCGCATAGACGTGCTGGTTCGTTCTACAAATTAACTTTTGCAATAAAAAATGCTATAAACGCTTTTATTGCCAACGAATAAAGAATATTATCGGCCTGCCCATATATAAAACCATAAGTTTGTATTCCAGGGCGGCAAGCACGCGTGTCCAAGATCGTCTAAAGATATAGGCAAGGGAATGTCATTGTTCTGCCGACGAAAGGGAATGGCGGGAAACGAGAGAGCGTACTTCTTAGCATACTTCTCACGCCTTGTGACAAAGTAAGGACGATTTCAATACACGGCTGATAAAGAAGTAGATTTTTCTAACAATTTTGACGTTAGATACCAACACTTTGGCTAATAAAAAAAAACAACTAATGAAATTAAGACTATTTGGATTGTAACTAACTTTTACAAGATAAGCTCATTCTAATTTTTTTAATGGTGTTTAATGGAAATAACATCCGAACCTCACATTATCATCTCAAATCAATCATCATCTATTGCTTTTTGTTTCTATTATATTTTTACGCCATCGCTGCGCAAAGATGTGTATATAACTTAAGACGTGTTACAGCAATGTAAATTCCTTGTAATAAAAACTTGTTAAAAATTTTGATCTTAATTTTATTTATAAATTCGTTTATTTCCGTAGTACTGTCTGATCAAATGCTCTGCTTTGACAATCGTAATGTTAAATCGATATTTCATTTACAATTGTGTCCAAAGTACTAAACGAAAATTGATCCAAAGTACAATTAAAGTCTAATTTTCCTTAATGATGATTGGTAACGAGTGCATGTCTATCGCACCATGATTCACACACTACTCATTTGCACGCCACATTCGTTTTTAAAGCAATTGAACCCAAACATTGACACCTACGCGCCCCTCATAGCGAACGAACGTGAATAGAATGTCACTATGAATTATCCCAGAGTTGCCAGATAAAATCTAAAATTTACACGGATATTTATTTACAAACAGTTTAAGGAATGGAAGACAAAGTGAAGTCACAATTTAGTAATAATCAAAAAGTAACAACTCGTTAATGAGACCGTTATTTACAAAGGGATCTGGAAGAGATCGCTGTGCAGCGATAAGGCCGCCAATTTGTACCCACTAATTTACTTCCTATTTTTTGTTTTGTAACGTACAATACAGTATATTCATATTCAAAGAGATTCAGAGGATTCACAGACATTGCACGTATGGAAAGTTATTTTTTGTTTTCACGAAAAATCGTACTAATTATTCTTGGTTCGCCACTTCTTGCAATTATATTTTAACGATTACGATTTTTGGACTACACGCAAATAATGCCCCATCTTCATAATCGTCGTAAAATCTGCCGAATGGTTTTGAATTACAAATATAATAGTGATATAAGTAGTATATTTCACACAGCTTGTACACATAGGCCTATTCCAGTGCGGGATGGCAAACTTCACACGTCCTCTTATTATTATTATTTCGCAGACATGCAACCTGCAACCTACACTAAGTTTTCTTTTTTCGCGATTAACAATGTCAGTGGTGCCGGCACCGGGGAAAGAACCCACTGAAATCGTACAGAGCGAGTTGTTATCCCTTTCTTCTTCTTTCGTTCATACACAAAGCATGTCTTCATCATGCAATCTTTGGTATCTTTGTTACTCCCTTGTCACATCCGACTACGTACAGGCTAATTAGTTCGAATGTGATATCAAATGTACAATTTAACCACGTCAAACATTACTCGCATACCTGGCAACCCTGTAACTCGATAGTTCCATGAATCATTCGATACATCGGCATTGGATTCACTCATATCGGTGACCTACACACTTCCTTCATAAAAAACGATTTGGAAAACAATGACCGAAGGACGATCGTGCCTAGTTTACATAATAGATAATTCAATAGACAACTGGTGCGGGTTACACGCTAAATGTGCGGTTTCTTTTTCGTTGTCTATGATCCCGACTCATCCGTCTATTGTTTGGCTTACGACATTATAAATATATGATTATGTACGTTACTTATGGACTGACGGGTACTTTAAATAGTATCGTTTCGATCAACAGTAATTTGAAAATTAAAAGTAGTCACTTAACAGGAAAAAAAGAACTTAATTATGTTTTTAAATTGGTTATATAACACTATCACTTGAACATAAGTTGTATGTAACTAGTATAGCATTTTATGGGATAAAGGGCAATACCAGAGGAGCTACAGGTGTCTTCCCGGTCTTCATTGATATTTGCAGAGAAAGATGGTATAGGGGAGGGGTAGAGGGGAGTGGGCCTCCGGTTACCTCACTCACTGAATGAAATGCTATAGCACAAGACGCCTCTACTTCACTCCAGTATTTTGCGAGGCCGTAGTACTGCCGGTCGAGCAACTGTGATATTCGAGCAGCAGCAAAAGCCGCCCCTTGGCTCTACCACGTATAATATAACATGTATATGAATGTGAGTATTTGCATGACGATAATTCATCCAAATACTCACATTTCGAGGACTTGTGAAGTTTCAACCCACGCTGGAGCAACGTGGACTCTTTCCAGCTCCCATATCCTTGCACAAAAACTAGGCCTTTTGTGTAAAGCCTTCAATAGATAGTCTACATTTAAGTTTTACTCATTATCTACGATTTTAAACTCCTGCAGCCTTATCCGCTAAGCCACAAATATATTTCACAAAAATTCCGTTTATTTTTAATATGGTTTCGTTTATCCAAGAAATCGTTACCAATAAACGAAACCTTCTTGTATGTGAAAAATAACACGGTACTCGAAACAATCTCGAAGACTCGAAACGCAATAATTTGTCTATAACACAGATATTGGAACAGGCTGGGTTTCGATCCTAGAACCCATTACTTAACAGTGATATAGAATATCAACTACGCTACGCGGCCGACAAAGTTTTTTTTTTATTAAATTTTTTTGTATAGATATAAATAATGAGCGTGACAATTATTGTAAATTGAACAACAGGCAAGTGTCTGTCTATTTGTCTGTCTTCCATTAAATTTGAACATGACAAAAACATACATTGGTTGGACCTTGGTTCAGCCTTCTTTAAAAACGTGAGATGATTGTCATATTACATAAAAACCCTATAAGGCTTTGGTTACGATAGGAAGTACTTAAGGCGGATGATTATGTTAAAAAAAATACTAAAATAAATGGCACACGCCGTGTTAATAAAAACACATCACAGATACTGATTCTGGGGAGAGCTAAGCCCAGAAAAGCTATAGACGAAGGTTTTTACTCACATTGTTTAATTTGTTTGAATGCCAATATAATTCAAACAAATAATCTGGATTTTAAAGTGGCGGTGGCTACTGAGACTGAAAACATAGTAAAGTAAGCAGCCTTTAAATTCCCATTGCTGGGTAAAGGCCTCTTTCTGATATCTGAGAGGTATTTGGAGCCAGGAAGAGTCCACCACGCTGCTCCAACGCAAGTCAGTGGGCTTCACATGTTCTTGAAATAAGATTTGTCACACATTCAGTTTTCCTCACGATTTTTTCCTTCACCTCCGTGCGCGTGGTAAATTCAGCATTTAAAATCGCCATTAACAATTTTAGCGATGCCGGCTTCGGGGTTCGAATCCAGGTCAATCGTGCTCTATGAAACTATAGCGAGCGCCCTGATCACTAGGCTACCACGGCACACAGTAACAAAAACATATTTAAGTGTAAACTGAGACAATGAACTAAAGTTAAAAGAAAAAGAAGACAAATAGCAGCCTGTAAAAGCTCACAGCTGTGCCGATGTATATCATTATAATAGGACGGGGAAAAAGTTCTTACCACAGTTTATTTACCTTTGATCATAATTATATACGTGCCATTTTGTTCGATAAATTGTTACCATTTTGTAGGTAGTGACATAATCCCATTCGAAACTTTGGGGCTTCTGATAAAAAATGCGACAAGTAATTTTGACAGTCCTCTCTTGATGTTAACCTAACAATTCTTAAAGAATTCTGAACAGACCGAAACTAGTTGTGGGTGCATTAACACTTCCCAATCGAGTTATCTCAATATTTTCTAGTGTTTAAATAAGTGTGTGGTCTAGCGTTATGGTGACAAACCAGACCCTTCTATTGATCAATACCCGCCGTTTTTTCTCTATTTCTTGCTTAAGTATCATCAGCTGTCGACAGACAGCTGTAGAGATCCGAATCGATAGTTAAGCCCAGTGGTAAAAGCTCATAATGAACGATGCCCTTCCAATCGTCTTATTGCGAGTAAATCCGGGTTTCGCTATAGTCTGTCGAGCTCGACTGCCCTTTGACTATGATCTTTTTCGCACGTTCTCGTCATAGATAGTCTACTTTTTATCACCAGTAATCATTCTTGTTTAAAAACGATACGATTTCATTGCGTTACGGGAATCTGCAGTGCATATTGATTGTATATGTTATTGGTAATATTAAGTAAGAAATGCAATGTAAATAAATAAAAAAACCTTACATATGCAACCAGATGAATACTACTCAAAGCATATGACGAAAGGTACTAAAGAATGCCATATATTTTCTTTATGGTACGATGCTCCTAAATTGAACAAGACTCTATGTTCCTTATCTTTCCATCTCTGCCCACAAATCACCGAAAATATTCAAAACCGTGGTAAAGCATTCCCATCTGTAAGGCAGAGGTAAGTCTTAAGTTATTTAAAGGTTCATTTGAACCGACTCGAAGAATTCCGAAGTTTTCCTTATTCACGTATAGCTTAGTGATGTACAACCCACTTAGTTAAATTAAATAATATATAGTTACTTCAAACAAAGACGGCTTTTGAAACATTGTAACCTGTGACTTCTCTCCATACCCAAATCCAAAAGGAACACAACAGTGGTTGCACAGCTGTTTAGTGGGAAATATGGTCAAGTGGGTAGCACCTACCCAGGCGGCTCCTAAGAAAGATAAGGTCAATCACCTAATAAAAATGGATGAGAATGTCAACCAGGGGCTTTATACGCTTTGCCAAAAACTGTATCAGCAATCAAGCCGTGTTATTTTTTAACATGGGCACGTTTATCCAAGACATGGTTGCCAATGAAAAAAACATGTCATTGATTTGAAATTTGCGAATTCTTAGAAATAGCTAGAGTTACGAAGATATGAAAAAGACGATGATGGAGTCAGCATCATCATTTAAAATTAACAAAACACTCAGGCCCAACAAACAACCATCGACATAGGCAGGTGGAAAAAGTAACAGTCTGTAAGTGCCCACAGCTAGGCAGAGGCCTTCTTCTCGAATATCTGAAGAGGAAGGTGGAAACATCAAAAGTATATGATGACGGAACAAGGTTCCAAAGGCGACACATTAATGAAAACTGCATCATGGATCCTAATCATTGTCTCTTGTTTGTTTTTGAAGTATTTCTATGCTGTGCCTTATGCTTACAGAAAAGTCAGTTATCATTAATCAAACTACAAAAACGCTTTTTGCACCTTGTTCAAACGTCATTTGGTTAGCCAGTACGAGGTGTCCATTCAAGAAACTTGTCATTAACCGATAAATGTAATATTATATAAATAGAATTTTATTTTATTTAATACCATGACGTTAATTTCATCTAAAATATTGACAGTAATAGAGTATGGTCTTTCTAATTAAATATGCCTATACTTCAACCATAAAACGTAAAATTAAGAGAAGACTATAAAAAACACAGCACTGGGTTTGCGCAGGCCAGTTTAGTATAGGACTGGGGTCGCGACTGACGACCCCACTGGATTCCCTATACGGCGTAATCTAATGGGACGTTGCTCCCGCGACGGAGGAAAAAAACGTGCTCAATACGGGTTCGTGGTGCATCGCAGGCGCACGTTGCAATTTACCCAACCTGCGCTAAATTGTCGTTCGCCCGTGGCGTTTTTCTTTATGCATCTTGCAGTCTCTTAGACGGATAGAAGAACGAACCGACTGTACGTAATTATGGGAAGTATATTGAATATTTAATAGCTTTTCGCACGAACATTACAAAGGAAAAACTTGGATTTTTTCAGACAACTGACGCAATTTATAGCTTAGGAGAATGGCTTCAGCATCCGTTCGTGCAAATTATTGCATTGCTTTGTGCAAATATTACCAACTCATCTACCAAATCGTGGTAAATAACACGGCACCTGCACCACTTCTGACGCCATTGAAAGATTCAAAAATTTAATATAATAATATGATATAACATACACACACTCACACACATAACATAACTGGATGGTGATACGATAGATGTACGTATAGATGTATTTATAGACATCGGTTACAAACATTTATATTAATCATACAAATGTTTGCCTCTAGCGGGATTAGAACAGCCCACAGCTTCGAAGGTAGGGTCACTACCAACTAAGCTATCGGGCCGAGATATTTGGTCAAAATTAGAATTTGTATACTAATACAGTTGACTGCGACGAGGCTTACCACTCGTCACGTTGTCTCCTGGAGATGTGAAAATAGGCTGTGGCTACGCTGGTTCATGCACAATAGAAATGCGTAATCTCTGCCTCCCCTCGGCATCTGTCCTTGATTAAGCATCAAAATACAAATGGAGGATTCCGATGAATTGCATCAATACCAGCCTAGTCTTGTAAAGCTAAGTTTTTCGTACCTACAGGCGAACAACGCGTTTTGAAGTCAAAATACTACAAATAAAAAGAATGAAAACAAGTCACACATCAAAATAAAAGTTGATATTGGCTTCCTCAGTTGTCTTAATTAGTCAGAAATATTAATAATACTCACAAAATGTTTTTTTTTTTAATTTATAAAACATAATATGGAGACCACCGTTAATAAAAAGTTAATTCAAATGCTATTTAAACTCAACCTTGGTTAGGCCAATACCGCTTCAATGATATAATGTAATGTTTTCACATAATTGCTAAACTATTAAACGAATAACAATCGATTAAGTCGAATCGAATCGACCTTGAATCGTAATTTTTTAATCTTCGAAGCATGTATCAATCATTCTTTAATTGGAACAATTTATAATAATAGTAGATGAATTGAACTGTATTTAATAATTTTATAGAAGCTCAAGGCCCAGAGCTAATGAGCATAAATTTAAATTCGATAATTTAATTAAACACTTGTTCCATTTACCGAAGAGTCGATCGGTTCGCGGGGTACCCACACGATACGTGTTCTATAGGAATTATTTCCGCGTTTGTTTATAGCCGCCGGTGACAAGAAGGCCGGTTCTTTTCTCGCTTAAGTATAACCATTCAGCCTGGAAATGCAGCCAACTTTCTTGTTACTACGCCACCAGGAAGGCTATAGATAATTTCATTTATTAGATTTCAGTAATTGTAAACTTTAAGAGAATTTAAAGATTAAACACTTTGAACGGGTTTTACGTTCAAGTTCGAAGACTAGTTTTTAGCATCTGCTCTGAGAGAGGAGCTGAGTAGCCGTAGTGTGGTCTCCAACGGTGAACCAAGAGGAAACTACATGAGGCGTAATTTAGCAGGTAAGGCCCACCCGTGGCGGCCGCTTTTGTGATGGGGGTTGGTTGCTATGCACTGCTCTTCTTGCCTTCTACATCCATGGTGGAGCCGCGGGGGAAGAGAAATTTTGGTGTTGAGATACGCTCACTATCCTCTGCGACTCTGGCGGGGGCCGAAACGCTGATTCTGCGGAGTATAGTGCCGCTCTCCTTTAACTTCTTCACGAATCTTATTGCATAGGCGTTCCATCGAAAACGGGAAGGTGGAGACGAGTGAGTGCCTTTGTGTTTGCTCATGACAGCTACAGTTGTCAGCTACCTGCAGCTTCGAAAGCTGTTGCCGTGGTTGAAATCGGCCAGGAATTTATTTCGTAAAAGACGCGCTGAGTGTGTTTAATTACAGAAACTTGTTAATTAGCATTAAGTTAAAAATGAGGAAAATTTTATTATTGTATCATGATTAAAGATGCAGTCTGTAGATGTCCAGTAGACAGAATCATAATAAACATAAGCTACACGTACCTCTTATTTTAGAGGAAGTTGGAGTAGCGAATGATCAATCAGCCATATTGCCTCTGTCCAGTTTGGCGAAGACCGATCCTTAAGCATTTTATAACATTAATGCTTTACATCTTTAGAATAAGAAGAATGAAACAGTGACATATTTATTTGGCCTTCGGAAAACATGAAAAATAAATCAACGTGCTTAAAAATGAATCATTAGTTGTGCAATGTCACAAAGGATCCGCTTCAGTGAGATTCGGTAGGAGTTCCACAGCATTGTTTTTCCAGTTGGATCCTTCATTGGCCTAACATTAGAATAACCAAATGCGAAACAAGAAAATTACTAGATAAATTTTCTCCAGAAATTTATAAAATATATCATATTCATTTTTAAATATGCTTGGGGTTGTAAAAATTTACATATTGTATGAAAAATAAAACTGTTCGACCTTATCTCTTCGGCTGGTGGCTGCTGGTCCCGTCGCCAGGATTTATTTAATTTATAACAGTCACCGCATAACAAGTGAAAGTAACTGAGGTTACTTTATAATTTTAACCTATTCTAAATTGCTTAAAGCAATTTGGAATGATTTATGCACTGGAATTCGGTTATCTTGGACAAGGCTAACGAAAAAAAAAACGAAGTATTACTTTTGTGACGCAACGTTCTGTCAGGGGATGTGACGGTTCCAAACCAGTTCCAATAGATTATAATCCTCTTTTGGTGATGTAACCATTTTAATTTTATTTAGATCGCCAAGACAAACTCACAGAGATCATTATTGCACGAAGCTAATTTGCATTTTATGCTTAATAGTTTCTGATATAATCGTGTATGTCGATTGTCGTTGTCCATTGAAACGTTAAGTAATTCTTAAAGTGACCAGTACTAAACGGTCGTCAGCTGGTAAAGCCACACCTGCTGTCTATATATCGGACAGCAAGCAATCAATAATCTATGAATACCTATACATAATTGTTGTCTTTAACTAAATTAATAACTATTTTTTTGAGATGTGAAGGTGGACTAAGACAGTTTGCCATTCCCATTCTCCCCTCGGATGCCGTAATGTGCAACTATGGATAAAGATATTTAAATCTCATGTCTTCTGACGGATAGCGGATTAACGATCTCAAAAATATCAGATTGATGTACACCGATCGATGATATGCAGCAGCATCTTAGTTGGGAGGTGTGTGGTGCCACGATGACTAACCCGCTTGCCACGTCTGATAGAGGCTTTTGCCTTTTGCAGTGAACTTTAAACACGCTTATAGAAATATTCTAAAAAGAAGAAGGATGGAGTTTTAACTGGAGGTTCACCATTAGAGTATACCCTAGGTGGCAATAAAGGTTTTAAAATATTTAAAAATTCAAATTAAATTAAAAGTCACGAAATATCCGAGCAAAGAAACAAGAGAAGCACACGTCTGTAGTGCTTGCCATTTACAGAATATATCTATATCTATTAATAAGGAGCAGTATCACACGTGCAAACGTGGTAGGTATGTGCAAACATTGGTGCTTTCTCGGAAATTGCTTCCCAAGATAGACCTAATAGTGGAGATTCAAAATGTATATATAATATGTCAGATTGCTGTAATTTTGTATTTAAGTATATATAATTGCTTCTTCGTATTTAAGTTTCATAATTATATAAAATAATTGATATTTTATAATGAAATAAGTATCTATATGAAAAAAATTACATACCATCATAAGAGTCCGGAATATACAACGGCTTCCCGACCAGTTTACCCTTCTTCCCTGATAGCGGTACTGCTTCCACTCTCCTATGGGCCTCTAACACTCTATAAAGAAGCACTGGCCTATCCTCGCCTTCGATTTTCACCACACGGGGCAAGGAGAACTTATCCACAAACTCTTTCAATGTCAGCACATCACTACAATCGTCTTCGGGTTCAACTGAGCCGTTCCGTCTTCCAAGAAGAAAGTTATCGGCCCATTCCGGCGCGTTCGGTCTTCGTTCTAAAAAATCTGGCCTACGCTCTAAAAAATCCGGTCTTCGTTCTAGGAAATCTGGTCGTCGCTCGCTACTCCGAGGTTTGTATCTGGGAGGCCGATCTCTTCGGACCAGAGCCTCGTTCGCTTCTGCTAACCATCTCGTGACCAGGCGCTCCCTCTCGACGTCCAAGTATCTCGGCTTGGAAGCGTCGCAGGCGAAGCGGGCGGCGTCGAAACAGTACTGAGGTGGCGGTGGTCGAATTCGCGGCGGGTAGAAACGGGGTGGGACGTAAGGGGGATGTGGGGCGTAGGCCGGCGGCGTCCTCGGCCCGGAGCCCTCGACTGACGCCGTTCTAAACATTTTTTCAGGCCATTGATGCTACTTCCACCACCTAAAACAAAGAGACATTTCATTAGAATCCTAATGAATCTTATACATATTTTGCATTGTACAAGGTAAATATTTTCATGATGATTCATTCAACATAGGATGCTATGCATAAAAGAGTTGCTCAGAAGGATCGCTTGAATATGAGGTTGACATTTGGAGAAATAGTTGAGACCTCAGATAAGCAATGAATAAACATTAATTTTAATACAGCCATTTCTACGAATTATAACTATTATTGAATTAACTTTTATCTAATATATTAAACATTTTTCATAGCCCATCAGAACACACTTTCAAACAAGACTATCAATGCTTATTAATTTGCATTTAAGAGAGCCAACATTATGGAGGGTTTAAGGAAATTCCATCTTCGTCCTCAGAAAAAACGACGCCTATAAACTTCTTTTGAATAACAAACTCGAACCTGTGATGTTACGTTCAGTTTCCATACCCAAAACCATTAGGCTATTAGAAATTCAGCGTATAGCCCCATTCGCCGTTAGCGGCGCTAGCAAAAGGTTTTTTATGATCTCATAACACTATATCTGCGTTTAAGTGTGCTAGATTTGTACTGACATGAGTATGATGTGATCTTTTTAGTTAATGCACCGTAATATCACGTTATCATTATTTCATACACACAACAGAGTCCGTTATTTATTCAAGTTACTTTAAATTACTTTTTAAAGACTCCGCAGACAGTGACGCGGATTCTCCATCCGATTAGCAAATCCTTAAACAATCACATCACGCTAATGACTTCATTATAAAACAGACAACAAAAAGAGGAAACATAGTTCAATATAATGGCTTAACGATAATATTATCGCACTATGTCTTGTGTCCTATTTTTTTCTGTAAGAGAAAAAATATTTAAAGGTGAAATAGGCACGAATATGGGCATATATTCCATGCATGGCCCGCCAGCTTTTATAGTAAGGTCTATGTCCAGCAGTGACATATACAGGCTGTTGAAAAGAAGCTTTTATGATCTCATAACACTATATCTGCGTTTAAGTGTGCTAGATTTGTACTGACATGAGTATGATGTGATCTTTTAGTTAATGCACCGTAATATCACGTTATCATTATTTCATCCACACAACAGAGTCCGTTATTTATTCAAGTAACTTTAAATTACTTTTAAAGACTCCGCAGACAGTGACGCGGATTCTCCATCCGATTAGCAAATCCTTAAACAATCATATCACGCTAATGACTTCATTATAAAACAGACAACAAAAAGAGGAAACATAGTTCAATATAATGGCTTAACGATAATATTATCGCACTATGTCTTGTGTCCTATTTTTTCTGTAAGAGAAAAATATTTAAATATGTACTCCCTACTATATTATATTAAAATATTGTACTAATATATTAAACATTTTCATAGCCCATCAGAACACACTTTCAAACAAGACTATCAATGCTTATTAATATGAATTTAAGAGAGCCAACATTATGGAGGGTTTAAGGAAATTCCATCTTCGTCCTCAGAAAAACGACGCCTATAAACTTCTTTTGAATAACAAACTCGAACCTGTGATGTTACGTTCAGTTTCCATACCCAAAACCATTAGGCTATTAGAAATTCAGTGTATAGCCCCATTCGCCGTTAGCGGCGCTAGCAAAAGGTTTTTATGATCTCATAACACTATATCTGCGTTTAAGTGTGCTAGATTTGTACTGACATGAGTATGATGTGATCTTTTATTTAATGCACCGTAATATCACGTTATCATTATTTCATCCACACAACAGAGTCCGTTATTTATTCAAGTAACTTTAAATTACTTTTAAAGACTCCGCAGACAGTGACGCGGATTCTCCATCCGATTAGCAAATCCTTAAACAATCACATCACGCTAATGACTTCATTATAAAACAGACAACAAAAAGAGGAAACATAGTTCAATATAATGGCTTAACGATAATATTATCGCACTATGTCTTGTGTCCTATTTTTTCTGTAAGAGAAAAATATTTAAATATGTACTCCCTACTATATTATATTAAAATATTGTACTAATATATTAAACATTTTTCATAGCCCATCAGAACACACTTTCAAACAAGACTATCAATGCTTATTAATATGAATTTAAGAGAGCCAACATTATGGAGGGTTTAAGGAAATTCCATCTTCGTCCTCAGAAAAAAACGACGCCTATAAACTTCTTTTGAATAACAAACTCGAACCTGTGATGTTACGTTCAGTTTCCATACCCAAAACCATTAGGCTATTAGAAATTCAGTGTATAGCCCCATTCGCCGTTAGCGGCGCTAGCAAAAGGTTTTTTATGATCTCATAACACTATATCTGCGTTTAAGTGTGCTAGATTTGTACTGACATGAGTATGATGTGATCTTTTTATTTAATGCACCGTAATATCACGTTATCATTATTTCATCCACACAACAGAGTCCGTTATTTATTCAAGTAACTTTAAATTACTTTTTAAAGACTCCGCAGACAGTGACGCGGATTCTCCATCCGATTAGCAAATCCTTAAACAATCACATCACGCTAATGACTTCATTATAAAACAGACAACAAAAAGAGGAAACATAGTTCAATATAATGGCTTAACGATAATATTATCGCACTATGTCTTGTGTCCTATTTTTTTCTGTAAGAGAAAAAATATTTAAAGGTGAAATGGGCACGAATATGGGCATATATTCCATGCATGGCCCGCCAGCTTTTATAGTAAGGTCTATGTCCAGCAGTGACATATACAGGCTGTTGAAAAAGAAGTTTTTTTTTTTTTCTATAAACGCAATGACAATTTCGCGAATTATAAACATTTGAAATGAAACTATTATTTAAGGATTATATCGCGTTTAATAGTAGACCCTCTGTCATCACGGCTGCCGTAAAGCACTCTTTAAATAGATTTTTTTTTTATTAGAACTGAAATAACAAATCTTTTCCAACTAAGACTGCATAACCTCACTCTTTCCGGATCCCCAGGTCCTGTCTGTCGTTATCTGGTTTTGTATGGATAGATGACTCTGTCTAATCTCCGTCTAAGTATGTTGGATCTCCTTGTCCAACCATATATACTCGTACTGGGTATATGTTCAGCTTATGCCAAAACTCCAAAATGTTGTTAGGTTGTATCTCATTTTTGACTAGACATATCTGACATAAGTATAAAAAGCTTTACTGGCCATGAATAGAAAGGAAATTAAAAAAATATAGATAACAAACAAACCGATATATACTTTAAAAAAAAAACGACACACGCATGAAGGAAACATATGCAAATGCACGTTTGCGTGCACGTGCGAAACGTAAATGATGAATTTAAAAATGTTGACGTCGTTCAATTTGCTAAAGTATAATGATATATTGCATTCAAAGAAAACACATTCCCTACACAAGTTTTGTCCGCAAACAAATGTTATATCGACGTGAGAATATCTCTGTTGAATTAAACAACTGTACGATTGGAATAAAATGCACGAGTACGTACTGGGAAAAATATTTGTTTGTAAATTGTCTTATTATCTAACCGTAAGTTATTATATAAACTTAAACCCGGAAAAGTTTTAAATCGTCGCCAAATTATCAGGTTTCAAAGAATATCATCTTGGTTGGAGAAGGTCTATCGGAAGAATATTAATTTAATAACCATAAACCCATGTACCCCTTATTAAAGTTAAATCATTAAAATTTAGTGATCTAGAGTGGCATGCCATTTTTTTTACATTTTTACTTACTATTAATTACAATCTCAAGTGACGTGGGTTCGATCCCCAGTGCCGGCACCACTAAAATTGTTAATAGCAATTTGAAGTGCTGTATTTTCTACGTACTCAACGGTGAAGGAAAACACGGTGAGGAAACCTGCATGCCGACCGACCGCTCGAAATAATAAAAATATTATTTCGAGGATATGTGGAGCCCGCCAACCCGCACTGGAACAGCGCGGCGAGACCTTCCCCGGCTCCTAAACCCTCTCTGGTACTCGTATTTGAGAAGGAGGCCTTTGCCCAGCAGTTGGCACTTACAGGCTGCTACTTTACTTTACTTTTACAATCTCATTTTTTCGTTTAGTTTTTGTCATAACATAATCAGTTATGACAAAAACATGAAATAAAAAATAAGTTTGTTTCTCAACATTTATTTACCAACCAAACTTTATTAATTAAAAAATATTTAAATATGTACTCCCTACTATATTATATTAAAATATTGTACTAATATATTAAAATGTACATTTGTTCGTTTGTTCCTTTTCCATGCGTTCGCGCATCGTTCATCCGATTAAGTTTAAATTTATGGGTTATGTTCGATACTTTAAAGGTCGAGAACCAAAAAAATAAAAACTACTATTTAAATTTTTCACTGCAGAACGTCTATACCTGTCTATTTTGATGAAATTTGTTACAGTATAGTATAGTATATATAGTATAGTATTAATATACCTTGAAAATGAGCTGCATTTTGTCTCGTTATAACCGCGGTAAACTTTATTCTAATTCTAAAATAATCGCTAATGAAGTATAAGTTTTTTTTAGTTCCTCCCTGTTCTCAAAAAGGTCTCCAAGGGTTTTTTTGAGGGTGTAAACTTGAGTTTTGTAAAATTGTAAAATTGAGTCGCAATTAACAAAGTCAATGTCACTGATTGTCGTTCAATGAAAACTTTGAGCTTTCGTACGACACCTGAGACCACGTCTTACAACAACCCCAATAATAGTTACACGATCACTTACACTAAAGTATCGCAAACACATTGAACGTTAGTATTATTGAACATTCGTGTAGATATTGTGTGTACTGTGAATATTGACAGGATAATTGAAGTAAATTCTATACACTGGCCTTGTTTATAATACCAACATCCTTAAAGAGAAAAGTCTGCCATAATCGGCTTCAGTTAATAATAGTCTAAGCGAGTGCCCATATAATAATAGTTCTACTTTGTCATAATACAATTAAGCGTACTGTGTACGGAAAGGCACTTTTTTGTATAAGGTAGTTTCACACTCATAATCGTATACGCTGCGAAATCGTTTGGTGTTTTTACACAAATATGTTTCACAGATTTTACAGTTATGTCTTCCTGGTCGAATGCGAGCTTGGCGACATTTTCCGATCAATAAGAAAAAGTCTTCATCTTCGGAGGATAATATTACAGTCTCGGAATATTAGAGTAATCAAAGAAGCATTCACTCGTCACCGGTGCGATGAGATCGAAGGAAAGTATCCTAACTGCATTTGTCGGAGATACGGGATAGCGACATAACTAGACCTATACGTTATTGATTTTAATGTTCATACAGATTGACTATGACAGGTACATTACTCGGCAAACAAGTAAACTGGCCACTAAATCACAGATCAATATTATAAAATATTCTGTACATACTAGAACTAGTATGACTATCTATGTACGGATTTCTATAGCTGTCTGTAAATAGTCCTCTATAGGACATAGACCTCTCCCATAAGGAGGACTTATCATAATCGCTACTCTCGGCTAGCGACACCTGACACCTCGAACCCAACACGCTGCTGCCCGTCATCGGTCTGCTTTATTTTGGTCAGGTATTTTTCGAGCTGGTTAATCCGCCATCTGTCGGTAGCTATGAGATTTTCGTGACTTCTCTCTTAGTCAGAACCATCAGCACCCACGAGAAGAAAGGGGCTGGGGCTGAGATATTCTTACCGACACGACAAATACTTGCATTTATTTACGAAGCACGTTACAACTTGCACAGAGCTTTTACAAATAGCAAGTAGCACTCTTAAAAGTAACGTATCGATATTGACGCATTTTAAGAGAGACCTTTGAGAATATTAGCATTATATACTAGCATCTGTACAGTTTTAAAAGGCTAGTTTTCTCTAATAATTACATAACATTTTCCACAGGTATCTAAGTAATGGGCGTGTGGTATCGGTGTAAGAAACTGCCACACCCTTTCTTCGCGTGAGTCGTTGGAAGAGGCGACTAAGGGTAAAGCCTTGAAAATCGCAAAGGCTACCGACAGGTGGCGGAATAAGCAGACCGATGATAGGCAGCAGCATCTAAAGTGCGAGGTATTTGGTAATGCCATCACATAATTCCTTATGGGAGAGTCCAAAGTCCTGCAGTGGACTATTTAGAGACCGATGAGGATAAGTAAGTATGTATATGTGTATAATTTAACTATTTCTTACGTTACACGTGGTCAATCAGCCCTACAATGCCGTGACCGGGATTTGAATCCCGAACTCTCGCACTACCACCGCTGTATATATAGAAATAGTATATAGTAGAACATATTTTTTTCTCTAACTAGAATAGTCTCTATTTTGTTCACGTGTGTTCAAGTAGCAAGTAGCGCCCTTAACAAACGTATTTACGTCCTTTTCAATCAACCAATTAGCCAATCTAGAACATATTTAGACTCTACTATAACGTAATTAAGCGTTTATTAATTATAAAGGAAAATAAAGTTCTTTTAGTCCCACTAGTGAATGACTAATGCATTACTTGTACAATTTTTAGACAGTTCAATTTTAATTAAGTACAAAACCAAAATACAAAACTGTATATATCTCCTCTCTGTTATTTTATCATCGACATTAATTATGTCTAGCAGTTATAAATAACTACTGTTATTAATTACGATCAAACAAAAAAAAAACAAAGTAGGCAGTACTACTAATTAAAAAATTAGACCCCCTTTTACCAATTTTAATTTACTAATTTATCTCTACTTCTTTTTTTTCTTTTTACCTGCCTTCCAGACTACTGCTGGATTTGCTGTAAAGTCACGCTAGGGATGCAATTAGGCGATCACAGTACCAGATACCTCGCATCTAAGACCCTGCTGACCATTCACGATCGGGATAATTTACCGACTGGCGTACTTTTCTAATCAAGCTTCCGCCGGTTACACCAAGAACTTACGGATTAAGATTATTACTTGAGATTGAAAACATGAAATGAAATGAAAGGAAAACTAATTAATGAAAAATCTTTATTTTATGTATGAATATTTTGTTTGGCTGTTGTAATTTTTTTGCTTCATTTTCATAAGGAGGTTCTTCAAACGGAGAAGACAAAGGCGACTGAAACTCCGTACCCTTTGCTTCGTAATTTTTTTTAACAGATTTTGTACATTCCAAATAGTACAAAGTATAATAAAAAATATTATAATGCAATAATTAATAATATAAATCATACAGATTGATGGTAAAACTGTGTAACACTGGCTATAACCTAGAAAGTGTTAAAAATTGAATAAATTATTTGATGTATTGTAATCCTAATAAACACAACAAATGTCTATATTAGATAATAGTTTTAGTTTGCAATATGTTACCCTCTCAAAATTATCTACAGCCAAAAAATGTTATACCTACTTCGTTGTACATGACAAGCCTCGCTACCTCGCGCTCGCCCACAATGTGCAATTCTGCGAAGGCTTCCGATTTGTACAACTTATGGTAATGAGGTTTAATTTTATCGACATTAATTTAAAACATAACACACACGTGGACACATATATCAAAACAAAGTGATGGTTAAACAAATATATTAATTATTTAATTTTACAAATGATTATTGATTGATAATGAATGTGATTAAAATAAATATTAATGCCACGTGGCTTAGTGTTTAGTGTATTTGACTGCTGAGCAATGGGGATTCGAATCCCATACAAAGCCAATATATGAATCTGATACTTCCTCCGATGTTATCACATACGCTTGTAGTCTCTGTACACCTGCGGCACTACAATAGCTACAGCGCAGTTAATAATTGCCGATAGTATCCAGAAGATGTCGCCGTTGTGTAAATCGGGGAAGTATTAGGTTTACAGGACATTTTAAAATGAACATTATAACATTATTATCCCTTTCATAACAGTGTAAATGTATTAATGTTAATATTAACATAGTTTAAACTAGACACCATTATGAGCATTCAAAGTGGTTCGCTGCAGACCATAAAACAACTTCAAAGTTGTTAAACCTCTCTTAAATGGGGCTACTGGACTTGAACAGTGGGTAGAGATTGAGAATAAATGCACTATCTCGCTCTTCTCATTGGCAAAGAATAGTTTTCTTCATCAGCCTATTAATACTACATCACTGGACATTGACCTATGCTAATGGAAGTATTTACCATCGCATACGCATCGCATCATAGTCGCTGCTGTCATAGACGTCAACGATTTTTTGAGATGGTCAATCCGCCGTCTATGCTAGATGCTATGAGATTTAAATATTATTTAAGACACTCCTATCCTTAGCCCCCGGACCAGAGAGTTGGGTGTCTAACCAATACTTTTGCATTACATTACCTAAGCAGATTCCGGCCTAATACAGTAAAAACCAAAAAAAATAAATGTTATCAACGTCTCGACATATTGAATCTGTGAATCACATGAAAATACAAATAGAACGCCAGTTTATATATACCACGCAGAGATCTAGGAAGAGTTGGATTTCCAAATCACTTTTCGCCTCTCCGGGAGAAAAACGTGGCAGGTGGCATAATTTATCACCAATCTACATCCGGAGATCGCGATGGGATGTTGAAGGCTTATCCTATAGTTGCCTCCTTAGACAGACAGAGCAAGTTTCATTTAAATGCATATATCAAAACAACTTTTTTTCTTCTAGAAGGGGGATGGTAAGTGATCACCGAAGCCGACAAACATCCGCAACAACAGAGGAGGTACAGATGCGCTGTCTGCCTTTAAAAAAAATTGTTAAACAAAGACTTTATAAAATGGGGTATTATAATATAAAGGAATACGTGGATGTTAATAAGCCCTGGGAATGAGCTGATCGCTCCTAAGCCGTTTCCTAAAAATGTAATATTGTTCTATTAAAACGATTTGTTTTCAAATAAAAATTACTGAAAAGATGATATCTGCGGAGCCTGTTTCTTCTCCGACAGAGAAATGCCGGTGGTAGATTTTTAAAAAATAACGTTTGCCAAGTGAAATTTATGTTTCTTACGTTAAAGAATTAATTATTTGATTTTGATTTTATTCAATAGCAACTTTTTCTCTAAATATTAACCTTACTAACAAGCGGTGCCCTCGGCTGAATAACGGCAGAAAATCAATACGAAAATGTCCAAATATTACTGTCTGTTATTTGTAGGAGAATATAAGGTTCAGCTATATTCAATGAAAGTGGTAAAATCTGCATATTTTTCTTTTCTTTTTATTTGTAAACCTGTAAAGGTTCACTGAAGATGCTGCTCTCCATTTCTAGTTTGTGGAAATTGTTATGTTTGTTGTCATTGTTTGGTATTCAATCAATCGTTTTCGCTGATACCTGTGTCGCGTAAATGTGTTGAGAATGTTTTGTGATAATTTAAATCTGTTATTATATGATATGATCTATATAACTACGAAAAAAATGCATATTTTACCATTTTATCTATTGGTTTGGGTAGAGGTGAAAAGGGAACTGCAACATGCGAGAGCCTCGGAGATCTCCTTATTTAACCTACCCTTTCAATAACCGGACGCCTACATATTCCCTTTCACTTTACCCCAATAAAATAAATTTCAAACTTAAAGTACAAAAATAACAGCCTGTAAGTGCCCACTGCTGGGCGAAGGTCTCCTTCTCAAATATCTGAGAGGGTTTTGGAGCCGGAAAGGGCCCGCCACGCTGCTCCAGTGCGGTTTGGTGGGCTTCAAATATCATCGAAATAATATTTTTTATTATTACTCAGACATGCAGGTTTCCTCATGATGTTTTCCTTTACCGCCGAGCACGTGGTAAATACAGCGCTTAAAATTGCTGTTAACAATTTTAGCGGTGCCGGCACCCGGGATCGAACCCAGATCAGTCGCGCTCTGTGAAACTAAAGCGAGCGCCACGGCCCATGTGGTACTTAATCTTTCATTATTTCATATTACTAAGGAATTCATAACGGATTATCATAATGGCTTTTATTTATGTATCGTACAAAATGTGCTTCTGAAGTACAGGTTTTCTTTTGTATCGCACAAAGGGGAGTTAAACTTTATGAGATATTTACGTTCATCATAAACCTTGGCGCAAGAATCTGTTATCCATTAAACAGCATGCCATGATAAGTCCCTATTAAAAGCCTCAACATGCTGAATAAGATACTCTTTAAGGCTTTACAACATTTTATAAGATGTATAGGTCTGGTCTTTAGTTACCAATATTGAAGTTGAATTAGAAAGAAAGGAAGAAACATTTATTGCCCAAATACGCCACTTAAAAACAAACAAATGATGCAAAACATTTAATAAAACAGTTATTTAAACAAACAATGTTTAACGTTGCCTCCTCTAGACGCGTTGCGTGGTGCATGGGGCAAAACAGACCACACTCAGCTTAATGCTGGAGTTGAGACGAGTCTACAGCGCTGGTTTTCAGTGGGCCTGTGTATCGAGTGACGTACAGACGTTCGTATAAATACGGGGAAATTCCGCGTAATTTTCAACAATATTGAACTTAAGAAATTTCAGTAACAATAATACAATGAAAACTAACTTAACTATACTTAATAATTACGATACTGTGCGTTAGGGTTGGATTTTTACTGAATAGTACTAGGAATAGACACAAGTTTATGACAAACACAAAATTCTATAAAGCCATTCTTTTTCATACTTTCCTTACCAATATTAAAATGCTACTCCACCCGTTTGCCTGTTACATGTTCACGGCTAAATCGCTGAACCGATTTTGATGAAATTCAGTAAGAAGATACATTGAGCCGTGGGGAAGTACACAGGCTAAGTATCTCCCGGGCAAATTTTCGACGCAAACGAAATCACGGTCACTAGATAGTACAATAAAAATAATACGTCAAAAAATCTATTATTTATATTTAGCAGTGAGGCACACAGATTAATGAAGTAGAAAAAAAAATCATTCTCACTTAGTAGTCAGCGTACTTGAATGCTGTGATTCTGGGTTCCAATTCCAGTCGAAGTCAACATTTGTACAAAAACAATTTATTGGTTTACGGGTTCGGTACACTATAATATCTCCAGCGCAATTGACAAACAGGCTCGAAATCGACCAGATCATCGTCATCATAGTCTGCAGACGATGTGGATTTTGAAACTTAATCCTCGAAGTAAGTTATTGACTAACACGCACCGCCCATGCGCGTTTGCTAAATATAAATTTGATCAAATCCGTGGATATTAGTCAGCTCATTTCGATTATTCATTCAGTAGAAACAGCCATAACTCGTAACACAATTCAATTGTATGCCCTTAAAGTCACCAACGTAGCGCTCACAATGTCCAATAATTGCATTCAACGGCTGTGAATACTGCCCATGCCATTACAGTCACTACAGCCGTTACATATTTCAATCGACTGGGGAATTCTGAACACGTCGCTTTTTTTCATTTTCAAACGTCTTCGAAAAGAGGAGGTTATCAATACGTTTGTTTGTTTTTTTTTTTTTTGAGACCGATTTTGTATACGATATACCTCCCGAGAGGTCCCATTTAAATTTGTTGAAAATGATCCACCCCTAAGGGTGGTTAAATAGGGGCTGAGTTAACTTGTTTGTTAAAACTTTGTTTTTTAATCACCTGTGTACGTTTTATAAGAGCAGAATCTTACAAAAGTAATAAGTAAAGTTATTTTAAAAAAAGAATTATGAAAGTTTTAGATTTTCATTACTCGTATATAACCAGTAAGCGAGAAATTATCAGGAAGTATAGTCGGCAACTTATTCGTATTTGACCATCGTTTATTATGTCTCGACTCACGGAACAAAATTTTATTCAAATTCACAGGATGAGTTCGGATAACAGATTCCCTCAGCCACACGGAAAATCATATTTATATAAAAAAAAAAACTTTATTGATATAAAGTCTTGAAACAATAGTTGTATATTTGATTATATTAACAGATTATCTATGGAAATATGAGTACTTTCATATGTACGGTCATTTCACAGAAAAGCTTGTAATAGTCATAAATAATATTTCATAGCGTAGTTTATAGCTTATAGCGTTAATGATGATGATGTTGGTTTCCTAGTTGGTTTCGAGCGCGGCGATAACTTCAGAATACTATCGACTGTTGTCAACTGGACAGCACATGTGTTTGGGCCAATAATAAAGAGGCACTCACGAGTCTTCACCTACCTATATTCATAAGATCAAGGAAGAATCAAGGACACGGCACGCGACACAACACGACCAGAGCCGAAAACCAAAAATTTGTGATATGTATGCAAGTATGCTACAGTTAACGACTTTACATCATTTAAATTATACCACAGCATCCATGAAGGCCTGGCAAATGAAAATCCATCCATCGCGAGTAAATTAGAAGATAAATTAGCTATTTATCTCTCGGAACCTGCAAGGTGCAGCGTGCCATATAACACTGACAAATGATACTATCCCGTCTGCCGACTACAACCATCAGTCAATATTCAATACATTGTACGTCGGTTTACTCCAAGAATCACTTATTGGAGGTGCATATGCTTTCCCGTAGACGTTCGCTTTAATGAGCCATTATAACTGACGCCAGCGAAACTCATTAAATACTTCCATAAAGTGAAAATAATACGGTACCATATTGTAATATCACGCTGTGTAATTTTGCTAAACTATGAAAAGCCATGAATTTTAAATAGAAACTTATTAAGAAAATGTTGGAGTTATTTTAACGTTGAGTTGTTGCGTTATGATTTTTAGAGAACAAAATATAAACTATTTCTTTATGGCAACATCTCGACTAAACCCACTCATAGTTGTAATCCCTCACAGGTGGGGCATTGTTATTGTTTGATTGTTCGACTTGCGACTTATTATAAAAATTGTATTCATCTAAATATGACAAGTTTATTCTTACTTACTTGACAGTATACGAAACGCGAAGACATAAATCACTTTAGCGCTTTAGAAGGCAACAACCTTCTGTGACAAACATGGTTAGACAGAATGGTAAAATACTTAATAGATATCCTGTCAACTGCAGCAGCACAGAATGAAAGTCTTAAAATTGCAGCTACACATGCCGGTCAGGTAAGATTATGGAGAAAAATAGCCCTCACCCTTTCCCGCACACATATGTTCCCCACTTTTTCTTACTTACAGCTTACCCTGGGAGACAGCAATAGCAACAGTTAAACAATATTGAAAGCATGAGATGCGATAGTGAAAATGCAAATACACCTGAGATGCATGGATGATATCAAGGTGGAAACCTTATTATGATTCGCTCCGGCAGACGCATAATGAAATCGCTTTCCTACCCTGTAAGGTTTAAGAGGTCCGTGAACATGGTTGGTTATGGATGAATGGATATGAAGGATCGTAATTTGTTTACTTGTTGTTCTCCATTGTACGGTATACATTATTCATAGCACGAAAGAATGTGGTGTGAATAAAAATAATTGTTCCCGTCGCATCATCGTAATTCACTCATTCTTGCCATTGTTTAATTTTCTGGCGTTATTCCAGCACAAGTTTCATCAGAGGAGATCTTATTTGGTTTGCGTCTGTTTGATACAAGGACACAGATAAAGATGACGCCTTCCCTCGTGCTACCATTATACGACAGATATAGCGTTATTCATACGTGTTTTCGAGTTATGACGTTCTAACCTTAATAAATGCAATGGACTTTTTATACATTTTTGTACTTTAAAAAATATTATATTCCTTAAAAAGGACTGTGTACGGACGCGTTCTTCAGGTTGATATTATACCAAAAAAATTTATAACATTCATGCAACATGATATTTTTAAAATAATATGAAGATTCAGAGAGCCGTGGTTGCGTAGTAGAACCGTGGTAGCCTAGTGGTCAGGACGCTCAATTTAGTTTCACAGAGCGCGAATGACCTGGGTTCGATCCCCGGTGCCGGCACTACTAAAAATTGTTAATAGCAATTTTAAGTGCTGTATTTACCACATGCTCAGCGGTGAAGGAAAATATCGTGAGGAAACCTACATGTCTGAGTAATAATAAAAATAATAATATTTTTATGTTTCGAGGATATGGGAAGCACGCCAACCCGCACTGGAGCAGCGTAGCGAGCCCTTCCCGGCTCCTAAACCCTCTCTGATACTCGTATTCGAGAAGCAGGCCTTTGCCCAGCAGTGGGCACTTATAGGCTGCTACTTTACTTTACTTTAAGAAAATTCAAATCGAAATACATTTTCTTTTAGCGAAGTCAAACTGGCTTCTGCGATTAATGCTTGACACTAGGAGATATATATCGCATAAAGATGGCAGGGAACGTCCTGGACATTGCCATGAGATTGTAAATGAGCGTTTTGTTCTTTCATAGTCGCCTCTTACGACACCAACGTGAGGAAACGGGTGGCAGATTCCGCTACCACACGACAGAGCTTCACGAAAACAAACCTAACTTTCTTATTATTTACTTACTTACTTTCTTACTAACCTTAAATCTTATTATTTACCATACATTAACCACGTGCAAGAAGCACTGTTATGTATATCGCTTAAGGATAAATAAAAAGGTAACCACAAAAAACGAATTCATATAAACTTTATCCAAAATGGAATCTTATTATGCGCTTGATTGACATAATCATAGAGATCTTTTTAATGAATAGTACCTTCTTAAATTACCGGAAAGGCTTAAGACGGGGGTCTATAACCTTTTATTCTAGTGAACATAGTTGTGTTTGTAACAATTCATAGAATTTTTGAATAGAACAAAAACAATTTTTATTTAGAAAGCTTTTCTAGAAGAACAATATATTTAATTTCACGAGACCAGCAGTTTAACCATCGTTCCGTTTTAAATTTTCTGTGAATCAAAAATTTTCTAACTTTTTTGTAATAATGTAGAAAGAAATGAATTTAATTGCAGCAAACGAAATTTAATTATTAAATTAAAAAAAAAAACAAATAACAATGGAACAATCCCTGGCAAGAATTGAAATAATTTTGATTTGAAGGTGAAACTATATTGCAGTAATAACCTTAAAACTGAAAACGACAAACTAAGAACTATGTATTGTGACGCCATCTATCCGTAAACAGTGTGAAACGGACCTGGTTGATTGATTGATACCGGTCCGCATACAGGCCGGTATAACTAGATATCGTCAAGGCATTTAAAATTAACAAATAAAGAACACTCGTTACTTAAGGATACGAGGGTTTGAAAAAAGTGTTACAAAACTACTAATATATATTTTTTTAATTGTTTTTAATAACATAAAATTATTTTATTTACCAGCAGAACCACCCGTACTCTGATTACGTCACGGCAATTATACATCATCATATAACCGAAGTATAAATTATGAAGTTTTAAAACTTCTCAATTAAACATATTACACGATAGCGTAATCCACGTTAAACTTCATGAATATTAAACAGATCTAAAAAAACGCTATATCTCACTATTTCCGCACTAAAAATTAAACAAAACTCGTTAAGAGATAGAAGATACTAACATGCGGAAAACATTGGTGGCGTATATTACCTAGTGCCGAGTGTAGTTCTAGTGATTATTGTGGTGAACGTGCATGGTGTAGAAGAAGTGGTGCACATATTTGTGGTAGAGAGGTTGGTGCTAATTTTCTCTTCGAACTAGGTAATATGTATAATTTTATAATTGGGCGAGATAACGTTTTTAACATCTGAAAAAATATCATGTCTCGCAAGATTCTTTCCATTATTATTTTTTGTTCTAAAACCACTACATTATGTGTGTGTATAGGTATAGGTATATAGGTGTATAGGTTAGGTATGAGGTGACGACGTAATATAAACTGCCACCCCTTTCTTATTTTGGGTGTTGTAACAAACCAATTGGGAAATGACTTTTCTTTAACGGTAAAGGTGGACACACGAGCAAGCGCTTCACCTGATGGAAAGTGATTACTAACACCCACGAATCACTATTCTTTTATTGTATTAGTATAGATACGAATAACTTTGTTATTTCCTCTATTATTTTGCGTAACTCGAAGCTAAGTAGCGTAACATATAACAGGACGGTAACCGTTATAATGGCGAGTTAAATTGCGCAAAGAAAAATTTAATTAGAAGAATTTACTGGCTTTCCTGCCACGCGAGTTGAATGCTTGCAACGCTCGCTTGCAGGAAGGGGTTCCACTGCCAAACTAGGAAATTTCCTTCCCATGTCTCTCGGATGTCTGCGACCATACCTTTGTAATGGGTGTAGGATATTGGAATTATGTTAAACGTGGTCTGTTCCTTCTTATCAGTGTGTTGATTTTTTTAAAATAAGAATACTAGTAATAATACTATTTAACTAACATTTCTAATATTCCTGTTAACCCTCAAACTAAGCATTAGAGCTTGTATCTAGAGCGGTTCACGATAATAGTGGAATGGCGGCCTCGAACCTGCGACGTTATGTTTCGCAGTCCGCACCCTAACCCATAAGGCTATTGGCGCTATTAAATTAGACTCACATATAATATATGTAATATTAATATGAGTTGTTAAAGTAAAAATCAGTTTCTTCATGCCATAAGAATTTTTCCGGCTCCAAAAAATATTCAATGAATATTCCTTATTGTACGTGGTGTATAAAAAAAAAAAAGTACAGAATAAAAAAAGGAAGTAAATTAGTAGGTACAAATTGGCGGGCCTTATCGCAGCATAGCGATCTCTTCCAGGCAACCAAAGGCGTAGAGAAGCAAAGCTCGTACAGACACGAGGTAGGTGGTACAATATAAATATACATACTATACATTAAATCTAATACATACATATACGAATTTATGTAACATGTAAATACATACACATTCATATTTACACAAATAAATAAATAACAAAAGCTCTCAAACACACTCTTAAAGCAGTAAAAACAAAATAAACAGCAGTAATTCGTCCCAATGCTCTCCGAAAGATGGAGACAACCCTGTAACGATACAATAATTCTTTGAACGTAATATATTTCATAAAATATGAATAATTGAAATCGTCTAAACTATATTTTAAATCTTAATTAAATTTTAAGAACCTTAACCTTAACTTAAACCTTAAGAAAATAATTAAATTATTGTAAACAATGATTACCCACAATTGCCGAATGGCGAGGAATGAATTAATTACTTCGTACGAATAAGATTTGCGAATCTTGTATGCAACTTATATTTTTGATCTGGTTATTGAGACGACGACGGGCTTCCCACCTGTCACGATATCGTTGTTGTTGAGTTGAAAGGACCGAAAATTTCTAGAAGATTGACCAATGACCGCAGTAGTGTATCTTCGTGAAGGCTTATTTTAATTTTAAAAAAAACAAATTTACTGTTTTTTCACCATTTCTGTGTTTACTCCATACCGTACCACACCCTAACAATGAAGGTCTGGTAAGTTAATACAGATTAATTCCGTCTCTAAACACGGACACATTGAAAAATATGCAACGGCAAATGCTGGTGCAAACTTCTGTAATTAATAATTATACATACTAAACTTATTGTTCTGTAACTGTACTACCTTGCTTGGTGGTCGGTGTGTAGAGGTCTTGGGTCCTGAGTTCAAAACCAACGGGTCGTAAAATGTTTCATGCGATTAATAATTGTATTAATAACAATGTTTGTTGTCGTACGTCTTTGTACGCCTTGAAAACCCGTGTTTTGCATCGTAAATATTAAAGACTGTTCTGTCTCTATTAACTTCAAAGAATTGACAGAAATACAATGATGTATATTATTATTCTCTTTAATAGTTTCGACTTTACGAGTGTTAATAGATTAGTTTATCTATGCCATCCTCAAAGTGCAAAAAAAAACTCCGGTTGGCTATAGTCTACAATTACTGGAAGGGAATTCCCTATTTGGTTACAGAGGTCACGTAACAGTTGATTTTTAAAGAATCAATCAATAAATTTCAAATCCCAGAATCTGGACATATAATCGCAGAATACCGGCGTGAAGTAGAGGCATGTTCTACCTCTGCGTTTCGTTAGATAATTCAGTTACCGGAGGGGCACTCCCCTCCCCCAGCTCCTCCTTCACATCATCCCTCCCATCTAGCAAAGGCCGATAACGCACCTTCAGCTCATTTGGTATTGCAGATGTACGTGGTAATCATTTCCCATCAGGGGAGCCGCTTGCCCGTTTGCCTTCTTTACCATAAAAAAAATATACAGCTAGCCAGGTGCTTACAAAAAATAATGGAAGGAATTATTTCATCTTTTATTTGAGTAGCACATTTTAAAAGCTGTCGTAATATTACACAGATATAGATCCATTACACGGCATCTGATCTTATTATTATGTACATAAATTTAAATAGATGAAACGTTGACCGACAACACATTGAAGTGTAATCACCTGCAAAACGAGCAAAAAAGGTCAAACTTGTAGTATAGTGAAGCAAAAAGTATATGTCTGTGTAAATCACAAAAAAATTAATTCATATTTCAATGTCAATATCACAATGGTACTTGATTTGAATGAGTCAGACGTTGCTCTGATATTAAAGAGTTATTAGGGTACCATAAGAACTGTGGTATCCTTGAATTTTTTTTTGCCAATTGTGTAATTGTCTCATGAACAAATTGTAGTGGTAATCCTTGCTACACTTTTTCGTCTTGTAAAAAAAAACAATAGTTTATTAACCCCTCTCTGTCGGACATTTTTCTATTCATTAATTTCCGCCTGCTGAACAGAAACCATCCCCAAATCATTGTTTTTACAGAAAAGGGGGGAAACGTACAAGCGGCTTTCCAGTGAATCCACGGGTGCGTTGCCGGAGGAGAAAAGTTGAAAGAGGGGAGTGGACCTCCGGTTACCTCACACACGAAATACAGAAGCACAAGGCCTCTACTTCACACTGGTATTCTGCTAAGCCGTGGTACTGCCCCGGCCGAGCCAGTCTATTGCAGCAGCAGCAAAAGCCGCCGCGGAGCTCTACTCCTGGAAATATTTTTTTTCTCTGACTTTCGCAAGTTTCCTAACATAGATTTTTTTCACCTCCGGTTACCTCACACATGATATTCAGAAGCACAGGAGGCCTCTACTTCACGTTGAGTATTCTTCTAAGTCGTGGTACTGCCCCGGTCGAGTCGATCAAGTATAAAAAAAACACTAATAATAATAATATAATTGTAATAAACAATCCAGTCTTTTTATGCCAATACCAGAGTTCTAAGTCAGAATGCTTGCGTGCGATAACATTTTAGGAGCGCGATTAGAACTAACAAGTAACTTGTTAGTTCTAATCTTGCCCGTAGCAAGCTGTGTTAGATAGAAATAATTAAGCAACTTACTTAGGCTATTCATTTCTTCCATACGCAAGAGCTCCCATGCGCCAAATACCATATGTCTAGTAATCTAGTGATAATAAAAATTTAAAATCATATTTGTTAACCAAAGATAACTCACTCAGAAAGAGCACCAATATCACAACATTAAGGACTCTTCCCTGTCATCATAGGAGTGGGCAGAGTTAACGTATTTCTATTTGGCACGACAGATCGTAAACAAGCGGGCCTTCGAAACCTACCTTACTCATTTCCGAGAGATAGAATATTACTGGAGGCTACAAGTTGATAAGCCATGTTTAGTCGAATCAATCAGCTACACTAATGTCACAGTCGACTTTTCTTATATATATCATATGTAGATAAGAATACACAACATTTATATTTATAATAAGACGCGAGTAAAAACTATCTCTAAAGTACCATTATACACTTGAAAGAATAAACATAGTTCTTGTTATTAAAAAACGACAATTTACATCTACCTTAGTCATTGACTTATGTTAAAAAATGTTATTTTGTTTTTAGTGGTATAGAAATATTTGCGTATACATGCTAAAACAATAAATTTATATTATATGCACAGGACCAGTTCTTATAATTGATAAATAAATTCGACTAATTTATAAAAAATATGTTAAATATGGACGGAGCAAGTTTTAGAAGAACGGAAGCTGAAAAAAAAAGTGTGTCACTCGCGAATTCTAACATTATTCGACACTAAATCTGGAAACTATATTCGGATCTTTTTTTTTGTATTTAACGAACCGCTATTGAAAAAAAAAACTATGAATTTGACGACACACATATAAGATATTCTTATTTATATTTGCTCAAAATACAAATGCAATATTGTTTTATTCGGTCTTGTGTTTTATATTTAACACTATAGCATAACTTGTTGTGTGTTAATGAAAGCCCTTTTCACTTATTTATGTATGTCCCTAAAGTTTAAATTAATATTTATTTTAAAAGATGGGACGAATTAAGAGTTCTCATAACCGTCGAGGGTGTATGCATAGATGTGAAACAGGCGAAAAAAATGGTTCAGTTTGTGCCAAATGAAAATTAATAATCTCTGCGCACCCCTCTGAGCGTAGGTATAATAATGTTTATAGGAACATACGCACTTTTTTGTACTGACGCCAACCTCGCCTGCACGTGGGGGCTGACAGACAAGACTGTCGAAAATAAAGAATTGCAGTACTAGGGGGCTGTGTACAAAGATGTCGTAGAAGATGACAAATGGCAAACATATCAAAAAAAACTTTACATACTGTGAGTAGCCTCAGAAGAGCCTATCTCGTTTCGAAGTTCTCTACACGAAGTTTATCAAATCTGTTTTAGCAACAGCAAACGCATTAACTCATTTCCTTTGACAGTTATTAATATGGTCATACCCCTTATTGCGAGCTGGAACATGCTCACATTATATTAGCCTTTTTTTCTTTTCTTTTTTTTTTTAAAAAAATCGTTACCTTCCTCTGTCGGAATGGATGGATAATTGTTAGTTACAAATTGAATAAATATTTTCCTGGATCTCATCCAATGATGGGACTCCCTGATACGAAACAGCGTATATAATAAAGACGAATATCTTAGGAACCAATCAAAGGGGCGTCTTACAAAATCTAACAGACACTTTTTTCCTTTTATTGGTTACGTTATTGGAACGTTAGCAGCTTAGTTTTCTTATAACACTCTTTAAACACCAAAATAACAGCTTTTTTTTTAGAGGAAATGCGGCAAACGAGCAAGCGATTCACCTGATGGTAAGTGATTACCGTCGTCCACGTATGTCTCCAACACCAGAGGTGCTGCGGGTGCGTCGCCAGCCTTTAAGGGTATTTGAGAGATGGAAGGGAGGATGAGAAGGGGGAGTGGGCCTCCGGTTACCTCACCGAACGAAACGCAGAAGCACAAGATGCCTCTACTTCACGCCGGTGTTCTGCGAGGCCGTGGTACTAACCCGGTCGAGCCGGCCCATTCAATTTTGAAATTCTATGAGTCAACCACTACAATAAAACTATATAGCGACATATTTATCCCAGTAACACACATTTCTAATTAAAACCGTCTTGAGTTGTCTTTAATGACATGAGAACGATTTCGCAATATTTATATAAGAAACGAATGATAATTCTGCAACGACCCCGTAGCTATTCTAGTATTACATTACAATTTCTCGAACAGTTGGGTAAACAGGGCAACGCTACCATGCGGAAAGCAATTGACTCGAGAAAAGAAGCAAGACCGGCCTCTCCGGAGAATCGTTAGGATCGTTAGTGTTATGTTAAAGAGGTGACTAATTTTAGTTGGGGTAAGAAGCATAAAGCGAATAATTCAATAACATGCTTCATATCTTGCTATTTGAATAATTTTATCGCAGTTATGACTATTGATATCGATCATTGAATGGGATTCGATGAGCCATTTTTTTTTGTTATGACATCCGCCTATTTAAGTACATTGCTGAACAGAGACCTCTCCACCCAAGCGATAGCTAATGAAAAGACAGGATGCATTTATTTAAAGGTTTTCCCACAATCGTAAGTGATGCTGCTCCCCATCACTAATCCGTGGGATTTGGGTTCGGCAAATTTCGGAATGTTTTCCGCCATCATTCGTCTAGAAGGATGCACCACGTGCAGGCGAGATCGATATTTGAATCACATGGTCACAACTATGCATCAAATCAAAACACTTCATCATCATCATCATCATTTCAGACTATCAGAAGTCCACTGCAGAACATAGGCCTCCCCCAAAGAACTTTAACAAAACACTTAACTTTTCTAAAATGTTTGTATATTCTGGTGTACCCAAACACCACCTACGCTACTGAGAATAACATACGAAAGAGGAATAAGCTTAAATAAAGTTTAACCGGAATCGGTAATCGATATAATTAACAAAAAAAAACTCATTATAAATGGGTGTATTCGATGCCAGTTTTACTGACTGTACCATATTTGGACGACAAAAACATAGCTTGCCTAGTGACCTTGTGGCAAACGTTGAACGTTGCTAAGTACAAAAGTACCACAGTGCGGAGCAACTACGGATAAAAAGTATAAGCTACCTGTGAAATGATTGGCACGTCTTGATTATAACCTCTTTAGACGGTCAAGCGATACCCGAAAAAAAAATTGAACACTTTGTAATTTTACATTGCTTAATAAATAATTAAAAAAAAAATACCGTGTTAGCGGAGTAACGTTCTGCCACCTTACTCAGGGGATCGCAAGAGGCGACTATAGGAGAGCAATTTCCGAGAGCAAGCCCAGCAACCAGATCGTCCACGTCACGTTGTCTCTCATGACGTTTGGATACGTTAAACGGCACCGTGCCAAATGAAAATACGCAATCTCTGCCTACACCTATGAGAGACAGTCGTGAGAGTTTATACATATTTAAACCCATGTGTTATTTCTTCTCAAACAGAACGTTTCGGGACACGTAGTTTATTATGGGTAAATGGTATTACACGTAATAAATAAATGTAAATAAACAGCTATGGCGTTAAAATACACGAGAGTATTTATAGTTTCATTTAAAATCAATTTAAAATGCACGTATAATGCTTTGAATGCAACCTGGAGGCTAGAGGCAAGTGTCATCTCTGACGAATAAGGTAGGCTGAGGTCGGCAAGGTGGCGTTTGGTATAAAGTAAGAGAGCAAGCAAGTGAAATAAAAGAGTCAAGTAATATTTATAGAAGGCACTATTGCCTAGTGGTTGGAATCAGGAAACTCAAATGCTATCTCCTATATGCATGTTTTCGAAACTTGAGTACGATTTATATCATTAGCTAGAACACTAAAACGACGACAGGATCACCACCTGCCACATTGTTCATAATAAACTCTGGTGAAAAATTAGTTATACGACAAACATAAATGTCTAGATCTTTGGCCACTCTGGTATTGGGCCGTTAGAACTTACATATTTCATTTATTCATCTAAAATTAGAGCCATGTTCGCTCTAGAATCATATTGCTCGCTTTATTTTCATGGTATGCGAGAGACCAAGGTTCGAATCCCAGTGCCAACAACACTAAAATTGTTAAATGGTATTTTAGGAAATTAATTTACGTACGATCTTGATGTTTTGATTTGATTGTTTGAAAGGAAAACATCGAGACAAAAGCTGCGTGACAGAGATATCTTAAAAGGAGTTTATTAAAAGAGCCTTTACGGACTGCTCCTTAACATGCACTGTCAGATTGATTGAATTGTTTACAATGCTTTTGTAGTCATTCTTTCTTAAATCAACCCACTTTGTGTGCTAACCACCAAGACTTGAAATAAGAAAAAAATTTAGGGTAGCATAACATGTACATAGAGGCGGCTTATCTTACTACATTAGATACGTATAAAAACAATTTTTTTCGCATAGCAAAGGTTGTGTATATTATCAAGAACACTGTTGTCACTTGGTAAGTGCTTAATGAGCAGTGAGGAGTAAGATTAATATATCCACTGTATATATATCATTTATAATCACATAAGATATAATAAATATTTAAGGCAAAAAAAATTGATTTGATGAACATAGGCCAGTACATAGAAAAAAAGTAGCCAGGCAAATAATTAGAGGTAACATTTTTTTGGGCATCAGATATAGTCTTTTGGACTAATGTAGCTTTCGAACAATGAAAAACTCACACTACAACATCATTTTAAAAATGTACATAAGTCGAGTGTGCAGCTTCTCTGCTACCAAGGCAGCATAAGCTTATGACTTATTCTGCCCTCGCCCGAGGTCGGCTCGGTCCATTGGACGTCAGTATGGACCGCTTACATGGCAGCTTGTTAGTCCGGAGGGCTGCAAAGGTACTATTGATTCACCAGATTGTATGTTTTGCATATAAATTACTTGGAATTTTACAATGCTAATAAAAAAGATATTTTACTAATAGCGTGCGTGTTTATGGTAATCAAAGCTTAAGTGTAGTTTATTAGTAATTGCAATTCTACATTGACGGGATCGTGATATATTTTTTTATGGCCTTGTGGTAAAAAACGAACCAACAGTCCATTTGATGGTAAGAGGCTACTGCAGCCTATGAACACCAGCAAACAGCTTCAATCGAAGAAGGCTACAGATGAGTTGACACCGCTGAGGACTAAGATGGAATGCCTCGCAGTTTGTTTTTATTTAATTTATTTATTTGTTTAAACTTTATTTTAATACCTTTATAAAAGTATTACAAACGGCGGACTTAATGACTTTTGGCAATAAGTCCGCATATTGTTAAGGAGCGAAACATTAAAGTTGTCAAAAAAAAACTAAGATACATGAATAACTTAACTAAACTAAAACCTTAAGATATTATATGTCCTAAATAAACATATAAATTTATATAACACATACTACTAAATATGATTATTATACTATTATACTGGTATTCGAACGTGGTAGAGCCAAGCGGCGGCTTTAGCTGCTGCTCGAATGTGCCGGCTCGATCGGGTTTATACCGCGACCTCGCAGAATACTGGCGTGAAGTAGAGGCATTTTGTGCTTCTGCGTTTCGTTTGTTGAGTGAGGTAACCGGAGGCCCCCTCCTCATCCTCCATACTGGTTGTCTATACCATTCAAACCGGAACACAGCAGTTGTTAGACTGTTCGGCTTTAAGAATAAGTAAGAGGTTGGTACCTAGCCAGACGGCTCCTATGTAGAGAAGAGGCCTACCACCTGGTGATTAAAGTATCTGACTGGCTGACTGTGATAGTATTATCAGGATAACATGATCATCTTGTAATCCTATAAATTTCAATATAATTATGAAAGTTTATGCACGGATGTTTCTCGCTCAATCACGCCTAAAAAACGACTGGACGGATTTGAATGAAATTTGTCAAAGGGATAGATTGTTAAAAGGATTAAGATGGAATATTTTCTTTTTGTGATCATAACTACCTTTACGATAATTATGAAGCAATAGACTTTTAGAGGTTACCATTTAAAGACTAACAAATAGTCACACTATTTAAGATTTTTTTTTTATCAGATGAGGCTCTAGCGACCGCCGACAAAGGGCGAAAAATACATCCAAACATACCGAACCCAGAGATACCGGCACTGAGCGCACCAACCCGTCCGTCCAGCGAAGTTAGTATGGGCAAATCTTCTGTCTTCTATGCATGGCATGCCGGCTTTTTTACCCTTTTATGGAAAGGCCTGTATCCAGTAGTGCACTTTTACAGACTGATAAAGTAAGAAACAAAACGAAATTACTTAAAAAAATTTTTTTAAAAAAAACTTTACCTTCATCTGAAGGAATTTTTCCTGTATTGCGGAGGCAGTTTACATACATGAATTGCACATGGACAAACCATCCAGACCGGGAACTATTATTTGTAGTACATACAAATCCTGGTCCCATGCGGGAATCGAGCCCCCGACCCACGGCGCCGCAGCTAAATGCTTCGCCACTACGCCACCGAGCCTTCAATTACTGAATAAGATTATACATAAGTTCACCCATCACTGTACTTAATGCAATGTTACTCCCTAATACTGCACTGTACTGCAATATTCATTAAAAGTGTAGACATGTCTTCAAACTTGGCCACGTCCTTCTGACCTACCAAGTTAACAGCGGCGGTCTTACGGTCGCATACCGAGTTTCCTACTTCGCAACACGATTGTTGGAGAAGTCTAACAATGAACAATTACGCATACCGCCCGATTCCCACACGTAAACATTATAATTGTACGAAAATCCTTGATTTTTAACCGACGAGGCTTTTGATAACGATCTAAAGGTTGCGTAGGAATGAAGAATGGACGCGCCGTGTCTAATTGGTTTTGTCTTCGTAAATTTAATTTATCTGTTGAAGTTGACACTGAACAACATGATTGTACAGTCAACGTCAACAGTCAATGTTGTAACAGGTTACAAAAGCATTTTATCAATTAAAACTTTAATTTTTTTTGATCCATTAAAGTACAGTAAAGAACAATTCAAAAGCAATCAAGGAATATCAATTATGATTCATGATGCAATTTTTCATTTATAACTTTTTGTAATCCAGTTCAATCATCATATACTTTTGATGTTGACTGTACGCGTGTAATTGCAAAGCGTTTGTTCAGCAAACTAATTTTCGTTATGAGTATACCGTAGGTGTGCTTAATGGTGGATGGCTTAAGTAACGATTGTGTATGAACAACTTAGCCATAAAAGTTTGAAATACGATTGCATAAATCATTATTACTTCCTTGAAAGTTCTTTATTAAAATGAACGTTTTAATAGTATGCTAATAACAACGGAAGTAATGATAATAATAGCCGACGTTTTTAAAGAAAGGCTAATGAACTAATAATAATAATAGAAGTAAATTAGAGATTTGATAGTTTGCAGAAGTTACAAGAAGTAGAGGAGGAGAAACCAGCAACAATAAAATATTGTACGTTAATATTTATGTGACCTAAATAGTACATTACCGGACTGGGCCGGACATTTCTGTCAAATGTCAAGAGAGTTACGGGCAAAAATATTAAAAAAATTACATCAAAATCCGTAAGATTGCTTTTAAGTTAAATTCGTTCGAACATACATACGAAAAATTGTATACCGTATGCTGCATCTATAGATTCGAATAGAAAACTAGGCACTAAACGAAGATAGCGAGGTCAAACGGCTCGTGCCAGTATCGAGCGACTTCGTGCTAACTGCGGAAATCGACGAAGTGCTTCCTAGTACCTAGTACCCGATACAGTGCAGTAAATCTAGCCTGAAAGTCGTTATATGTCGTCGAAAGTAATATCCCGATGTAAGCAATTGCCAATATCGATACTTTAATAAATCCCGCCAATTTCACGCGCACTGATGGGGTTAGCCAGGTAATGACATTTAATGATAGAGCTGCAGGATTAATGAAATGCACAGATTGCAAAAATAAGTGAACCTCCGATTGCCATCATTACCTGCACCACCTGACTAACGAACATGGATTTATTGACCGAATGATACTAGAAAATCAATTTGAATTTGACGAACCCAAATCCCACAGACGAGTGATATGGAGCAGCATCATTATTACGAGAGTGCCGGCACATAGCGCCTTATAGGCTTGCCTGTCATGGTAGGTAGATTTTTACTTCATTCAATACCAAATTAACACTGCCTGTCTGTCTGTTACGTTTTCGCGATACACATAGGTTACTCCTGAAATAAACTGAAAAATGGTCAACGCTGTCGAGTGCGCGGGCAAAAGCTAATTATTTTTTAAGTTATGGTTCATTGTGACATAATAATACATATATTACTACTTTATATTTTTATATTTAAAGATAAGTTATTTTATTTATTGTATTTTATGTATGTTTGCATATTTATATATATCGCGATATTACCATATTAAATGTAACCTCATATTTGACGGACCATTTCTAAGTCAATAAGTAAAGTAGTTTATTTTCTAGATAATGTTTGTTTCTGTTATTTTGACCTAGGTCAAAAACAATCGATCGGCGTGCCGGCGGTCGGTCCCCACGTTTGAAGTCGCCAACGCGCCGCCTGTATGTTAGGTTACTGCTCTTACACACAGTAAACTACTAATCATGGTGCTTGCGTTTTATTTGAATTATTAGGCTATTTAAGTTGTTCGAAAAATATATTGTTTTACTTCTTTCATTAAAGTTTTTTCACAATTTCCAAATATTATGACTATTAGTGTTAACGTGATTTTCCTTAATGTGAATGTTTATAAAAGTCCGCTGCTGAATATCCATCGATCTAGTGGGGCGTGATACTACTCTGCAGCCTTCTTTCTGTAATGAGTTTCAGTTCGGCGATGTGTAGGTTACACCTTTTAGTACTTTTTCCAAACAAGTTGAACATCACATGAAAGATGTCTTTAGATGATAAGTCTTCCAACAATGTTGCAAACTGATAACGCGCAAAACATATTAACAAAGGATCAATTGAGCTGAACGATGGTTTAAACATACAGTAACATTGATAACTAACCACTGCCTTCAACAGAGTAGTTCATTAAAATACCTTCAATATTAATAACAAGTTAACTACTTTTCCCACTTAACACAGAACAATTTTATGAACATATAAACTGGAAGTTAATAAGGCATAAGTGTTTTCTACATAAAATATATTGGCAGATGTATGTCAATATAGAAACGATTAATAGCACGGTGTGCCATATTTGGCAGTTTTATATACGTTTGACTTGCTTCTGTGATTTCATATCAAAGATTCTCAAAGATCTGACCGCACTTGTCACGCTGAGCAAGAGAGTTGCTGCACTTGTCCGTGGGATTTAAGTTCCTACAGTCTACACTTACCTTCTGCCCGCAAGTCTTAACCGCTGAAGCTATAAAGGCCACTAGGCCAACAGGGTATCTACCGTGGGGGTTTTATCTTCAATGCTGATCCCGACATAACCACCAGTCACCGGAGACGTCGCACCTTTCCCCCAGGTTAAACTAAAAAAAAAACGTCTAACAACTAAAATTCATCCGACTTTTTTTTATTATTGGAAAGTTGGCATACGAGCAAGCGATTCACGTCATGGTAAGTGATTACCGTCGCCCGCGTATATCTGCAACACCAGAGGCGCTGCAGGTGCCTTACCAGCCATTAAGGGTATTTGGGAGATGGGAGGGAGGATGAGGATGGGAGATGGGGAGGGGGGTAGGCCTCCGGATACCTCTGTGCTGAATTATTAGGCTATTAAAGTTATTTGAAACACCAACTGTGCCGAATAGTCAGATGAATTCTCCGCTATCATTAGGTCGCCAGGGCATTCTCTGTTTCGTCAACGGGGTACACTATATACAGGCGAGATTAGCAGTGATGACAAGACATATAATTGGTACGTTACAGTAAACTGCAAGCTGAACAGTCACACGCACATAGAAATAAGTCAAAATACAGCAAATTATGCAATGTTTCATATTCAGTAACTTATGGTGGGAATATATGGTTATTGCAAAGTAGTTCTAGTGGTATTCGATATGGAAATTACAGATGCTTATCTCATTCACAGACAATAAACAATGGTAAGAACCATCTCGATTACATTGAAGTGACACCTTTCGCCTTTTCTGGCGACGAAAGCGAAAAACAATCGAGGAATCAAATATCATTCGTATAAATTTTACAAATAGTGATGTCAAGTGTCGCAACTAAATTTGTCGATATTTTTATTGTTTACTTTTACTCCTCACTCCTTTTACCACTCACTTGCTTACTGTGTATTTATGTAAGGTGACTAACGGAAAAGCCTTGAAAATTCATGATTATTTATTTATTCTTTATTGCCTTAAGCTTAAGGTTACAATGGGCGGACTTAATGCCAAGTGGCATTCTCTACCAGTCAACCCTTAGACTCGATTATCGACGAAAGCAAACATTAAAAAGCAGATGATTGTAGAAGATTACATGTTGATGATCTTCATTCAATTTGACTAGATGCATTTATATTTATATGCAAATAATTCTTGTCGTGTAATTTTTTTTATTACAACACGTGGAGGGTAACACACTCTGCTGTTTCATATAAGTACTGTTTTGTATTAAAACTTGGTTTGATATTTTATACTCTTTTTAATCATCTGTTAATTGCCCACCGCTGGATAAAAGCTGTTGGAAAAAAGTCATAATTGACGAGTTGGCCGGCGCAGTACCAGGCGCTACGCAGCATGGTTCGATATATATCAGTCTGAGGCCTTACTCGATATGCCTAATTACGAAACGTAGGTAGATTGTAAAAAGATACCTTTGACAAGTCAAATTTGTATATTATCGTGGAATGACCTTACCCGGAATTTTTGTGAAATTTATTGTGAATGGTATAGTGGATAAGGCCTCTGACATTTTGAAATGGTGAATCCGAGTCCAATCTGTCGCCGAGAGATATTTAATGCTCATAGTAAATGAAAAGATCAAAATTCTTTATTATAATTTGTTAAACACCACATATAGATTTTTACTGTTACATCATGATACACATGGTTTAAATTCTCACTACTTAATTTGAACTAATTCCCGATAAATAAACAGAAAATTACTTTAGGTCTAAATATGGAACATATTTAGATTGATCGCGGGGACATCTACGGAATCCGTCCGCTTGTTTCGGTTCCTTTAATACGCAACGTATCGAGTGGGAGCCCGACCACACTAATAAGGATTACATAATTGAAAGAACTTTTATTTTCTAATCTCTCTATCTTTATCTTGTTTTATAAATGGTTCTAGACTAAACAACTTCTACATAGAATTCATAATACTGTATTCCCGTGCTGTTTGTAAAAGTTTTATTGTAAAAATATAGTACTGTATTATCAAAAATACCTACGGAGTTTCTTTCACCTGTTTCTTCTTCGTCAGAGGAACCTGATCACGAAACGTTAGTAGATAAAAAAATAATAGTTAGTTTTGGCAATTATGTTTATGTTCTAGTTTCAAATAAATATATTGATTTTTTGATTTGGATTAAAATAACGATGCACACCCACATCGTCCAGCTTACAAAAATTCGTTCGATGAATACGGTAACCGGAGGCACACTCCCCTTCCCCACCCCCCTCCTTATCCTTCCTCCCATCTCCCAAATACCCTCAAAGGCGGGCAACTCACCTGAAGCACCTCTGGTGTTGCAGATGTACGTGGGCGACGGTAATCACTTATCATCAGGTGAACCGCTTGCTCGTTTGCCGCCTTTCCTATGAAAAAAAGGCAACGAACGCCTTACCACTTCTAACAAAAGTAATAAGGTAATTTCCTTTGGTCTAGAAGTTACTCATTTCTATCAGTACGTGTAGTGAAAGTTATGTAAATAATTCCAAGTATGGTGCCAAGTCACGTAAGAGTTACTTCATATGTCTTCATGGTGTATTCTCTGTGTATTCTGATCACAAGTCCCACGATCCGATGATCCCATTGTTTTAGCCCAATTTAAGGGTTTTTGCACTATATTGCGTCGTAACTTATTGTTAAGCATTTTCATGAGAACATCAATTCTCTTTATGTAACTCTGGGTATATTACGTATTATATAACAATCAAATTAGTTACTATAAATGAACCATGAAGTATGATCACTATCCTTTATGGTGCAGCGTTCTTCAGAATTCTCCTACAAGGTTGTGGGTCCAAATTTGAAACAAAAATATTTGACATTTTTTTGTTTATATCTATGGAGTTGGACCTTTAAAGCTTGACGCCTGTGTCAAATACGAATAAGTTCGGAGATGGAATAGACGGACTGAACATTCCACAGTCGTAGATTAAATATAAAACTAAAACATCTGTTCGAAAATTCTTATCTTATCGAGTAACACACATTAAAGAATACTGTCGAATTGTTGAATAAAAATTTGTCTGTCGGTGAACTCAAAGCAACTACAAAATGTTCGGATTTGTATAAATTACCCACTAACAAAGTCCACTTTAAAAAAAAAACAATACTTATTAAAAGCACTGAAAAGCGTTTTGTCAAACTCTCCTAATTTATGCCAACATTTACATAATATTTTGTCAAAACCCGTTCGGAGTAAATACCGCCAACATCATTTAAAATTATAACGGAAAGAGGAAATCGATTAGTATCATAAATGAAATTTAAATATGGAATAGTTGTTATATAAAGAAGTTACATCACAGTCAGCTAGTTTAAAAAATTATACACGCAACACCATTGCCTAAATCAAATATTTAAGCTATAAATGTAAAATTCGAAACGGTGAGCTTGCTTCGCGTAGGAAGCTGACTGTAGTTGATTTATGTGCGCACCAAATTACCACCTAAGTAATATTTCCATAAATCCAGCTTCAGAATGCCTAAATCTTTATTAATGCTCCTAGTGAGGGGAAATATCGAGAGCTCAGATAATCATATTTTGAATTTAGATGATTATGTTCTCCTGGTCGAATTCGACCACGGCGATAGGTTCCGTCTATTATTGGTAGTTGTCAACTGCGTAAGAGTACGCGCAAACTCGGAGGCACTAACTTGTCTTTACCTTCCCGAATGAGATGTTACGCTTATGCTATAAGATTGGAGGAAGGCTCGCACACAGTTTTAGAGATACGGTACGCAACACAATACAACGAGAGCAGAAAACTAATAATTTGCGGGTTCCACAAACAATGTATCCAGCTGGGATTCGAACCCAGGGTACAAGGCTAAAGGTACGCTGACCACTAGGCCACGTGATCGTCAATTTTAATGTCACAGTATTGAATCGTATGTGTCTTTACCAGTTAATATAATCTTCTTCAGCTGGTCTGAATCCACTGCTGGACATAACTTTCCCAAGAAGGCGCCAATAAACCCTGTATACCTCACACGCAAGATTCACCCATACTCACGACACTGAGCTCGGCCGCTTGGTAAGCGCAGTGCTGGTACCCACGCATTAGATATGCTGTTCTCCATCACTCAGTGGAGTTCAGTCAGTCAGTAGAACTTGGATTCGGTATATTTGGATGGTTTTCTCGCTATCAATCGGTTGCCAGTTGTTCTTATGGCAGGTTTGCTGGAGGAGCTTAGCACTATGCTCAATGACCTCTATAGTGTCTCCCAACAGATTGGTCTTAAGATGAACATGGACAAGACGAAGATCATGTCAAACAAAAAAAAACATTGCGGGTGAAGAAAAAATCTTGAACACATGCAAACAACTTTAATCAAAGAAGATTACAGATGCGTTGCCTTTCCTGAGGACTAAGATGGAATGCCTGAAAGCTTATACGATACGATACGATACGATACAATTATACAGAAAAAACAAAAAATATATAAAAACAACATGAAATAATTTAAGAGAGGCTGAGGCTTAAGAGGAGTTGACTGAGGTCAACTTTATAATTTATGAGGCATGTCGTGTGACATGAAACGGTGCTGACTCAGTGTAGTGGGTTAACCGCAACGCTGATCTTCAGTCACCACCGATTTACCTCCCTACCTATTGCGCGATTTATTCCGCATACTGTCTCATAATCGCAGTACGCAAGATGTTTGCTGTAAACTTGTAATTATACTGGCTCTCTATACCATTCAAACCGAAACATAACGGTAATTGTAGTTAGGGGCTGAAATGAGTAAGAATGTGGTTCCTACCCAGACGACTGCTAAGCACGGAAGTGATCTACCTCCTGTTATATACATTGATAAAAAAATTAACACCTAACACTAGAAATACAAGATTTCCATAGTAATATTTTTTTTTAAATAAAAAGCGATTACCAATATGATTTAGAAGTTATTAGTGCCACCCAAAAGACTACACGTTCCGTACCTGCAAAATAAACAAAATTTAATAAATATTTTTTTAGATAGGAAATAGAATCAGGCGTTAGTTTGCGGAAAACCATTATTTTAAAGAATAAAAGAAAGAAAAAGATAAAATATCAATAAAATCGAACACATTATCCAGTCCGAGCGCCACCTCTTCTTCTCTTCGGACTATTGTATAATACTATGTAATAATATAGGTATTATACGTAAACTAAAAAATTAATTTCATTAATAGAAAAAAATTGTCATTGCCTATACATGAAATAATGAAGTTTACATTGATATATTTTTCAAACAATTTCAACACACAAAGTCCGATTATATACTTCGCTTTGTATAAAATTATTGTATCGCTTTCTTAATGATTCGTATGCTTGGAACTCGCACCTTTCTTAAGTGACCTTCTTAAGTGGTCTCTTACTTTTTTTTAAGTTGTGAAAGATCCAGTCTATGTGTTCTACGCTGCACTTAAAGACCATACTCAACATCACTAGTAGCACGGTACGCGAGTCAGTTTCCACGACGTTATGCAACGTCAACAATGGTGGAGAGGAAAGCTTGTAGGTCAAATTATTTTTCTAACTCTAGAAATTATTATATGGCAACCATTTTTTCACAACTATATAACAAAAACCCCAGTTATGATATATATATAGTAAGGAAGTAAACCTCAGATGAAGAATACAAATTGTTGCATTACCAGGAAAGCAGAGTTCATTTAGCTATGCTTATTTAAAATTACAAAACTCACACATAACCAAAATTTGACTGGTGGTTTATTTTGATTTGCACACATTCTTGAACCGAAAGTATTACAAGCTATGAGGTATTACATCTCAGGCCTCATGGGTGACAACGCACCTGTAACCTTCCTCCATTGAAGTTATTTGCAGGTATCCATGGACTGCAGTAGCCACTTACTATCAGGTGGCTGTTAGCTTATTTTTCATCCGAATTCAAGAAACAAAATTCCGAGCATTTAATAACCAATGAAATTTAAATAATAAGATTCAATTAAATATTAGACTTATTGGCTTTATTCCTTGTCAGATGTCAGAAAAAAGAGGTAAAAACAATACCGATACACTTATCTTACTCGCTTAAATTAATAACAAAGCAAACAAAGCTGCCAAACTAAACCATACGTGATTAAATTTATGACAAGGACATACTTAGAAGAATCCGTGGACTAGAAATCTAATGCATACTAATGTTTAATGATAATCAAATATTCAATACCTCCTATCCTCCTACTAACAAATATATATAATATTTCTCATACAATGCTTACATACTTACCTATTCGTCATCGTCATTTGAATATTTATGGTCTAGTCTAGTCTTTATTGACCAAGGATTGTACCTTGGTTGCAACTAAGGCTGATTGATACTTCCAGTATAATGTCATATTAAATTTGTATTTAATAATAGTAATAATTATAAAGCAATCGGTTCACCTGAGGGTAAGTGATTACCGTCGGCCACTTACATCTGTGACATCAAAGGAGTTGCAGACGCGTTGCCGGCCTTTAACGATGTTTGAGGATCTCTGATCCATTCCGGATGGCAGAGGGGTTTGGACCTCCGGTTACCTCACTCACCGAACGAAACGCAGAAGCACAAAGTGCCTCTACTTCACGTCGGTATTCTGCGTGGTCGTAGAATTAACCCGGAATGAATACTTATCATGCCAATATTATATACCAATATGAATTATCAGATTGTTTGAAAATTCGTAAGCTACTGCAAATAAAATTATTGTATCGCTTTAATGATTCGTATGCTTGGAACTCGCACCTTTCTTAAGTGACCTTCTTATGGTCTCTTACTTTTTAAGTTGTGAAAGATCCAGTCTATGTGTTCTACGCTGCACTTAAAGACCATACTCAACATCACTAGTAGCACGGTACGCGAGTCAGTTTCCACGACGTTATGCAACGTCAACAATGGTGGAGAGGAAAGCTTGTAGGTCAAATTATTTTTCTAACTCTAGAAATTATTATATGGCAACCATTTTTTCACAACTATATAACAAAAACCCCAGTTATGATATATATATAGTAAGGAAGTAAACCTCAGATGAAGAATACAAATTGTTGCATTACTAGGAAAGCAGAGTTCATTTAGCTATGCTTATTTAAAATTACAAAACTCACACATAACCAAAATTTGACTGGTGGTTTATTTTGATTTGCACACATTCTTGAACCGAAAGTATTACAAGCTATGAGGTATTACATCTCAGGCCTCATGGGTGACAACGCACCTGTAACCTTCCTCCATTGAAGTTATTTGCAGGTATCCATGGACTGCAGTAGCCACTTACTATCAGGTGGCTGTTAGCTTATTTTTCATCCGAATTCAAGAAACAAAATTCCGAGCATTTAATAACCAATGAAATTTAAATAATAAGATTCAATTAAATATTAGACTTATTGGCTTTATTCCTTGTCAGATGTCAGAAAAAAGAGGTAAAAACAATACCGATACACTTATCTTACTCGCTTAAATTAATAACAAAGCAAACAAAGCTGCCAAACTAAACCATACATGATTAAATTTATGACAAGGACATACTTAGAAGAATCCGTGGACTAGAAATCTAATGCATACTAATGTTTAATGATAATCAAATATTCAATACCTCCTATCCTCCTACTAACAAATATATATAATATTTCTCATACAATGCTTACATACTTACCTATTCGTCATCGTCATTTGAATATTTATGGTCTAGTCTAGTCTTTATTGACCAAGGATTGTACCTTGGTTGCAACTAAGGCTGATTGATACTTCCAGTATAATGTCATATTAAATTTGTATTTAATAATAGTAATAATTATAAAGCAATCGGTTCACCTGAGGGTAAGTGATTACCGTCGCCCACGTACATCTACAACACCATAGGAGCTGCAGGTGCGTTGCCGGCCTTTAAATGTATTTGGGAGATAGGAGGGAGGATGAGGAGGGGGACGGGGAGGGTGAGTAGGCCTCCGGTTACCTCACTCACCGAACGAAACGCAGAAGCACAAAGTGCCTCTACTTCACGTCGGTATTCTGCGTGGTCGTAGAATTAACCCGGAATGAATACTTATCATGCCAATATTATATACCAATATGAATTATCAGATTGTTTGAAAATTCGTAAGCTACTGCAAATAAAATTATTGTAACAATGGAACTGTGTAATACAATGTCACCGTCTAATAAATAGCAGCAAACCAACAATACGTATCAATAATTCATTGCTCCGGCCACTTCTAACCAATCGCGTACCGACATGAGATTATTCAATTTATTGAACGGAATATTTGGCACAATAAATAACAGTGAAATATTTGTTCATAGCTGTTAGATAATAATATTGTATAAATTGTTTCCGACCGTATATATTCAAGAAAACTAAAGGAGCTCCTATCCGTTAGAAGAACATAAAGTGATTTATCCACAGACAAGTACGTCTAATTGAGGATACATTAAAATCAGCTCCGGTTACAAAAGCTATCAGAATCTTATAAAATGCAAAACTCGTCTCATTCGCGTCGCGTTGTTTATGTAGTATTAATTAAATAACGCAATTTTCTTACTAGAAAACGAAACCCAAGTGTCTCGCCTCATGGCAAGTGATTACCGTGGGCCACTTACATCTGTGACATCAAAGGAGTTGCAGACGCGTTGCCGGCCTTTAACGATGTTTGAGGGATCTCTGATCCATTCCGGATGGCAGAGGGGGTTTGGACCTCCGGTTACCTCAGTCATCCAACGAAACGCAGAAGCACAACATGTCTCTACTTCACGCCGATATTCTCTGCGAGGTCGTGATACCCTGGTCGTGCCGGCTCATTCAAGCAGCAGCAAAAGCTGCCACTTGGCTCATCAAATATTAAATTATATTTAAATAGGTTATGTTAATTGTTCTATATTTTACATAATTCTCAATAGAGACGGTTTGTTCCATGCGGTGCAATTTTAGGAAACTGTATTCGCAAGGTTCGCAAGGATTCATTCTTTTCTAATTGTTCTTACCTGTCTTAACGATTTTGTCGAACTTTTGGCGCGAACTGGAAAAGTTGATGGTTGTGCTTAAAACAATTTTTGTTATTTCTGTGTATTTTGAGTTTTTTAGGTTTTTTAGGATTAATATTATGCCGCAAGTGCTTGTGAATGCGTGCAGTAATTGAAAAAATATTTTTTATAATTTTATGTAAGTGTGCAGTCTACGCTGGTACTTATTGCCTACGTTTTATAATATTATCGTACGGAACCCTCACGGTGCGATTCCTGCTCACGCTAGTCCAACATTTAAAAGGCCTTTTGACACTATTTCATTGTATTAACAGTCATAATTAATAACTTAAGTGAGGAGTTTGCTTCGCGTTGGCCTTGAGACATCTTTGTTGTTAATGTCTGTTCATGTTGCTTATAATTGCAAATGCATATTTGATTTATGTACGTTATGATTTCAAGTATTTATGTAAAAGTATAGTATATAACTCTTCTTATCCCATCAGCGTAGCCGGATAAAAAATAGCCTATACATTGACATAAACTACATACTTTTTCTTCTTTTTATTACCTTTTTCTTCTCATGTCAAATACACAATGACATAGACAGACATTCTAAATTCTGAAATTCGAAATTCTAAAAATGATTCCTGCGCACTCATTGTTTCCCAAAACCTAATAATTACTACTTTCCTAGAGATTGCTTTTATGAATATATATTAAGTGTATAATTGTGATCTTATTACGAGAATTTATAAATGAATTTTACTTGAGCTATACCAATCAAAGTAAGTATTTCCGTTAAGTTAAAATCTTGGCTTAAATGTGAAAGCAGCTTTACAAACTACTTCGATCTACACAGTTCGAACTTACTTCATTAAAACCCTTAATGAGTTAGACTTGTTCCGTTGACCTCGCTCGCGCTTGACCTTTTCTCTCCTCATGTTAGCGGGAGATGTAAATAGCCCCTAAGTAATCTATCTTCCGTGCAATGAAAACACCTAGTAAACTGGAAACAAAATTTCACACAAGATTTACAATTACTTTAGAACAAATTGAATAGAAAATGGCCATATTTCAAATTTTAAGATGAAGATTATACGATTTTTTTACAAGAAGTTTAATGATCTCTCTATAATATTTAATTTGTATTAACTGTATTTGTATTATACGTTAAAAATTTTAATTTATTTATATAAAAGTTTAATTAAAAAAATTATATATTATCCATATTTACATATAAAATATACAAATTTTTTATCAGCTGGCGCTAATTCAGAATTTTAATCATAAAATTTAATAAGCAAGACTATGTGACAACAAATAATATATACAGACTACATAAGATATATAGAATGGGCGTAAAAAATCTGCTATAGCCATTCATCTGGTGGGTATCGTAGGATTCAACAAAGAAAAAGATAAAATCTTCTATATTTTATAGTTTAAATTCGCCTCTTAACTTCTCTTAAAACCCGGAAACTTTACTTAGGAGACTTGAAACTTTAAACATAGCTCAGAACTGGATGACAAATGCAATATTAACTCGCTTTCTAGTCTCTTTGTTTGTTTGTTTGTTTGTCTGTTCGCTACAAACCTTGTGATCGATTTTAAACTAATGATGAAATAGCTTCGCGATGAGTTAGATACTTGAAACTTTAAACATTTCTCAGAACAGGACGACAAATAATAAAAAACATTTAAAGAGATTTGATTTGAGATTGCCAAATCGACTGCCAAATGCAATTATGCCAAATGCTCGGATCGAGAAAGTTCTATCACCAGCCGCAGTCAAAAAGATTACTACTATTAAGAAAAAGCAAGACTAAGTTGAATCTTAACATTTCTGTAGTGATTTCTCGAGGACCTTATCCGTATGGGAACAATACATTTCACAAAAATTCCGTGTGACTTCATTCCTCGATAGAATCATACCGTGTTATTTTACACATCCAAGGGATGGTTTCTTTTATTGGTAACCATGTCTCGGATATGATAAGGCCCCCAGATTTCACTTTGGCCTACTTTATAGGAACTTTCCGAATATATATATATATATATATATATATATATATATATATATATATATATATATATATATATATATATATATATATATATATATATATATATATATATATATATATATATATATATATATATATATATATATATATATATATATATATATATATATATATATATATATATATATATATATATATATATATATATATATATATATATATATATATATATATATATATATATATATATATATATATATATATATATATATATATATATATATATATATATATATATATATATATATATATATATATATATATATATATATATATATATATATATATATATATATATATATATATATATATATATATATATATATATATATATATATATATATATATATATATATATATATATATATATATATATATATATATATATATATATATATATATATATATATATATATATATATATATATATATATATATATATATATATATATATATATATATATATATATATATATATATATATATATATATATATATATATATATATATATATATATATATATATATATATATATATATATATATATATATATATATATATATATATATATATATATATATATATATATATATATATATATATATATATATATATATATATATATATATATATATATATATATATATATATATATATATATATATATATATATATATATATATATATATATATATATATATATATATATATATATATATATATATATATATATATATATATATATATATATATATATATATATATATATATATATATATATATATATATATATATATATATATATATATATATATATATATATATATATATATATATATATATATATATATATATATATATATATATATATATATATATATATATATATATATATATATATATATATATATATATATATATATATATATATATATATATATATATATATATATATATATATATATATATATATATATATATATATATATATATATTAAGTGTATAATTGTGATCTTATTACGAGAATTTATAAATGAATTTTACTTGAGCTATACCAATCAAAGTAAGTATTTCCGTTAAGTTAAAATCTTGGCTTAAATGTGAAAGCAGCTTTACAAACTACTTCGATCTACACAGTTCGAACTTACTTCATTAAAACCCTTAATGAGTTAGACTTGTTCCGTTGACTGCTCGCGCTTGACCTTTCTCTCCTCATGTTAGCGGGAGATGTAAATAGCCCCTAAGTAATCTATCTTCCGTGCAATGAAAACACCTAGTAAACTGGAAACAAAATTTCACACAAGATTTACAATTACTTTAGAACAAATTGAATAGAAAATGGCCATATTTCAAATTTTAAGATGAAGATTATACGATTTTTTTACAAGAAGTTTAATGATCTCTCTATAATATTTAATTTGTATTAACTGTATTTGTATTATACGTTAAAAATTTTAATTTATTTATTTATTTTTTATTTATTTCTAACAGACTACTTTATTTACAATTTCTTTTGCCTATTTTAATAACAAAAAAAATTAACGAAATCCAAAGAAACCATTCACGTACATAACATACTTAATGAGGCAAAAAATCAATTACGAGTATTGCGTTTTTATTTTTTAAGCAGCCCACTGTTGACTCTCTTCCTGGAAAGATTCTCCTTCTTCTTTTTGTTCAGAGTGGAAATTACAGGAGGATTTGCTATAATCGCCGATCTGAACAAGTTGGCGTTCACAGTACCAGGGGCATCGCACCATTAACGCCGCTGACGGACGTCGTTCTGTATATTTTCGGTCGGACATTTTGTAAAATGGTTAATCTGTCATCTTGTACAGATGACTTCATTATATTTCAAGGCTTTTACCTTGCTCGAAGAAATTGGCTGGTAGGTTTTCTTGCGACAAGGTCGTTGGAAGGATTCATTTGCAATAACTGCCTCGATTGACATACGCATTAGCGATCGTAAAAAGGATATCTCGCAACTTTAACGCTCCCGACGGTCGAAGCAGCTTATATATTATTAGTAACTCGTACTAATGAGTTTTTCGAAACTTACGTACTATTTATATCTTTAGCTTAGACACACAGATGGAGAACAGGCTCAGCGCCTTTCATGTTATCCCATATAAGCTCTGGTGAAAGAGCTAAAATGTCTAGACAGCCCCAACATTTATTTATTTATTTATTTAATCTTTATGCACTAGTTCGTACATATGGCGGACTTAATGCCTAGAGGCATTCTCTCCCTGTCAACCATTAGGCTAAGCAGAGATATATACGTAATAGAGGCGATACTGTTAAGAGAAAAAAACCAGTTAATGAAAATAGAAAATAAAAGAGGAGAAAGGACGCCACCCTGAGGCACGCCCGCACTGATTTCAGACCAATCAGAAAAGTGTCATTAAGGTGACCGCTACGACGGCCCCGAATATGAATCAAACCATGCAATGCAGGAGGGGAAAGATTTATGGATTCAAGGATCCGAATCAGAATATCGAAATCTACTGAGGTAAAGGCACTGCTAAAGTCTAACAAGACTAGAAGTGAGAGAGACTTGTTGTCCATAGCGTAACGAATATCATCAGTGACTTTAAGTAATGCAGTGACAGTATTATGACCAGGCGAAAGCCCGACTGGTAAGTAGAGAGCAAAGAATTGGAAGACAGGAAAGTTGAAAGTTGTCTGTGGATAATATGTTCGAGAACTTTTGAGAGAAAGGGTAAATGGATATGGGTCGAAATGAGACGGAAAAGAAGGATTAGAGATCTTAGGTAAAGGAATAATTTGGGCTTGTTTCAGGCCGAAGGAAAGGAGGAGGATGATATGGAGTAGTTGAATATGTGAGTAAGGATAGGAAGAACCAAAGGTAGAACTAGAGTAATCATTCTCGAGCATAGTCCATCATTACCTACAGCAGTCGAGGAAATGGCTAAAATAGATTTATTAGCTTCTTCCTCGGTCACAAAGGAAAGGAAAAAAGGAGTAACAAGTGGTACCGGAAGATTAGATAATTCGAATAAGGTGTTTGACTTAGCACAAGGGTCTAACGTCACAGGAGGAGTGGAGAAATGTTTATTTAGATCGCTTACCCCGAAACTTATGCTATCCAAGACCGAAGATCTACCGACACCGACAGAACGAAGAAATTTCCACATCTCAGTAGAATTTCGATTATTAAGAGAATCATGGAAGTAGCGTCTTTTTGCATCTCGACACAGGTGACTGCAGCGGTTTCGTAAAACTTTGAAACGAGTTAGATTAGTTTCAGTTGGACAACGTTTATACCTTCGCCTGGCCTTGTCTCTTCGAAACATTAGTTCTCTAATATCATGCGTAATCCAAGGTGCAGGATTCCGCTTCATCTTAACCCGTTTCGGCGGAGCATGGTAATTGTATACCTCTAAAATTTTATTCGTAAACAAATCAACCTTCTCGTCAATATCGATACTGTCAATAACAGGAGTCCAATCAATATCACCACATCGCGCTTTAGTGCCTCAATGTCTATACTCTTATAACTACGAAGAAGCAGGGATTGGGGCTTCTGCCTGGGCGGACGAAGGCGATAAGAGAGGTAGATTAAATCATGATACGAGAAAGAAGCAGTTAGCTGCCCATGCGAAATAACACTGTCAGGTGAAGAAACAATCATAAGGTCAAGAAAAGAAGGGTTGCAGTTGGGAAAATGGTGAGTTGCAGAAAGTTGAAGTAAGTGAAGGTTAAATGAAGATAGCAGGGTCAGAAGTTTATTGCATCGAATATCGTTTTTGATGAGGCAGGTGTTGAAGTCTCCCATTATAATAATATGATCATAAATCGGTGCGTAATCAGTAAGGACTTGGTCAAAAGTATCGAAATATTCTATGTTCATGTTAGGACTATAAAAAACCGCTAATAGCATTTTTACATGGTTGAGATTTATTTCTATGAAAAGGAATTCAGCAGATTCAGAATAAATGGAAGAAGATGCGCTGATAAGTTTAAGAGAAATATCAGAACGAAGATATATGGCTACCCCACCGCAGCCTTTTCCAGTTCTGTCATTTCGGATAAGGACAAAGCCAGGTAGAGCAAATTGCGCAGAAGGGAGAGATGGTTTGAGAAACGACTCAGAAATGAGTAAGGCATCTAGATGAGCGCTGCTAAAGGAAGCCAGAAGATCGGAGTAATGACGAGGAACACTCTGGACATTGATGTGGGCAACGTTGAAATTATTTGGAAATTCAAAACGAAGAGAGGATATGTGGTCATGCAGAGTTAAGAAAGTAGATGACTCACTGTCCGCACTAACAAAACTACTTGTAGATGATGAACATGAAAAGAAACTATCTTCAAAACGGCAAGATTTTCCATAGTCCTAATAGTTATATTGATATAATATAATAAGGTACAAAATATAGTATAATTATAAAAATATAAATAATAAAATAAAAAATTCAATATATTTAAAATAACCTACTTAAATAAAGTATTAAAATTTAAAACTAAAAATTCAAATTATCGCTAAAATCACCAGACACTTAACTATACTGAAAACTATTTAAGTAAAAAAAAAAAGAAAAGCCAACAATGAAAATAAGGCTACTGAAATTAGACTAAGAACATCACTGATTTAAAACTAAACGTTACTACAAGAAAATCAACAATTAAAAGTGTATTACTATAATAACTACGAAAGTAACATTAAATGATCTAAGTAACTGGCATATTGAAAATAACTACTACTGGTAACATTTCATATTGCACACTGAGCTCATGGCAGAATAAAATTTCACATAGTGGTCACATTTTAAAATGTCAGTGAGTCAACGTCAGTGATAAGTTTGACAGATGTCAATAGTAATATAAAAAGCAAAATAATATACAAAGCAAATATTCACTACATAACACTATTAAGTACCATAAAAGTACTCTGTGCGCAACACCAATGAAGTTATAAAGATACACTATGTAAACAATTACCAAATAGGCTAAAAATCATAGTTAACGAAATACTAACATGAAAATATCTAAGAAGCGAAATAATTTAAAATGCAGCTTGTAACAAAAGTGATACCTGAGTTAACTGAAATTAAACAATGATACCAATACAGAGTAATTAGTTGCGTCGTCGAGTCTTCCGTGGAGCATTTGCAGCAGATTTTGAAGCAATATCCTTTGGAGAAACAGGTTCCTTGGACTGGCCAGAGTCACCAGTAGTTCCAGATTCTACGGGATATAGACGAATAAGGGGCTTTAACTCTGCCATTGATTCAATCTTCCGACGAGTCTTATCGGGAAGAATTATAACGATTTTGCCTTCAACTGACCAGCAGTGTTTAATACCGAAATGTGTACGAGCCGCGGTGAAAACTTTGTGCCTAATCTTTGTCAGAAACTCGGATATAGTAATACCTGAACCTTTCAAAGAAGTTTTGCAGTCCCAAACAAGCCGGCGACTCTCGAAATCTCCAAATCTGATGAGCACTGGGCGTGTTGAAGCTGAGAAGTTCCTAAACGGTGGCATACTTGTATATCGTCTATTTTAAATCGGACACCTTCATTCGATCCGATAATAACTTAAAGACAGACTCATGCAATTTTTCGTTCTGTCTTTCTGAAAAACCATGGATTAGCAGAACTTTTCTCCTCATCGCTGTTTCATGTTTGTCAAGGCTGAGTGCAAGTAAATCCAACTGCGTTTTGAACAATGACAGAGATTGACAAACAAAGGATTTGAAATCGAAGAATTCTTTGGATAGTGAAGCAATATCTGAATGAACTGGCGTGGATGCAGTTGTGGCCCTCAGAAGCTTAAGTTCATACTCACGCATTCGTGAACCAAATAGTTTTTCCAGTTCTTCGATATTATTTACAGCTGGCTGGTCCATGTTAGACAGATGTGGAAAATAGTGGTTAATTAATTTAAAATAAGAGAGATGTTAAGTACAGTAAGTGCAGGTGGATTTCAGCGTAGTTTTAACACATTAAATTTGTGAAAAAAAATACTTTATATTATTTAAAACATTAAAAAAACACTTAGCACACTAAGCTTGCGTGTTTACGTTGCGCCTACCCGCAGATTTTTTCATAAAATTTTTTATATAAAAGTTTAATTAAAAAAATTATATATTATCCATATTTACATATAAAATATACAAATTTTTTATCAGCTGGCGCTAATTCAGAATTTTAATCATAAAATTTAATAAGCAAGACTATGTGACAACAAATAATATATACAGACTACATAAGATATATAGAATGGGCGTAAAAAATCTGCTATAGCCATTCATCTGGTGGGTATCGTAGGATTCAACAAAGAAAAAGATAAAATCTTCTATATTTTATAGTTTAAATTCGCCTCTTAACTTCTCTTACAACCCGGAAACTTTACTTAGGAGACTTGAAACTTTAAACATAGCTCAGAACTGGATGACAAATGCAATATTAACTCGCTTTCTAGTCTCTTTGTTTGTTTGTTTGTTTGTCTGTTCGCTACAAACCTTGTGATCGATTTTAAACTAATGATGAAATAGCTTCGCGATGAGTTAGATACTTGAAACTTTAAACATTTCTCAGAACAGGATGACAAATAATAAAAAACATTTAAAGAGATTTGATTTGAGATTGCCAAATCGACTGCCAAATGCAATTATGCCAAATGCTCGCATCGAGAAAGTTCTATCACCAGCCGCAGTCAAAAAGATTACTACTATTAAGAAAAAGCAAGACTAAGTTGAATCTTAACATTTCTGTAGTGATTTCTCGAGGACCTTATCCGTATGGGAACAATACATTTCACAAAAATTCCGTGTGACTTCATTCCTCGATAGAATCATACCGTGTTATTTTACACATCCAAGGGATGGTTTCTTTTATTGGTAACCATGTCTCGGATATGATAAGGCCCCCAGATTTCACTTTGGCCTACTTTATAGGAACTTTCCGCTACAAAACTGTAATTTTATAAAACAGTAAATTAAGATGAACGCCTATCGATATAGAAAATGAACACTAAAGAAACTTTGACCTGAATAAATGAAAAAAAAGTCTGCAAAAATCTGCAAAGTCAGTCATAATGATATTTTAAGATGGCGACCTCGTTACGAAGTCACTTACCCAACTTGCACTAATACGCTGTATTACGGTACAGAGAGTTTTTAGTGCGATCTAATGCTAGTTTGCACCGAACTACTGTTATAACATGATTATCTGTTTCCTTTTCTATACGGAAGATATACGGTAATAAAGAAATTAGGTGCGATCAGGTCGGTGTCGAATACAAAACTAAAAAGAAAAATTTTTGAATGTTACTGTGTTTAAAATTCCATTTCTTTTTCTTTTTATTTATTTCTAACAGACTACTTTATTTACAATTTCTTTTGCCTATTTTAATAACAAAAAAAATTAACGAAATCCAAAGAAATCATTCACGTAGATAACATACTTAATGAGGCAAAAAATCAATTACGAGTATTGCGTTTTTATTTTTTAAGCAGCCCACTGTTGACTCTCTTCCTGGAAAGATTCTCCTTCTTCTTTTTGTTCAGAGTGGAAATTATAGGAGGATTTGCTATAATCGCCGATCTGAACAAGTTGGCGTTCACAGTACCAGGGGCATCGCACCGTTAACGCCGCTGACGGACGTCGTTCTGTATATTTTCGGTCGGACATTTTGTAAAATGGCTAATCTGCCATCTTGTACAGATGACTTCATTATATTTCAAGGCTTTTACCTTGCTCGAAGAAATTGGCTGGTAGGTTTTCTTGCGACAAGGTCGTTGGAAGGATTCATTTGCAATAACCGCCTCGATTGACAGACGCATTAGCGATCGTAAAAAGGATATCTCGCAACTTTAACGCTCCTGCCGGTCGAAGCAGCTTATATATTATTAGTAACTCGTACTAATGAGTTTTTCGAAACTTACGTACTATTTATATCTTTAGCTTGAACACACAGATGGAGAACAGGCTCAGCGCCTTTCATGTTATCCCATATAAGCTCTGGTGAAAGAGCTAAAATGTCTAGACAGCCCCAACATTGAGTAAGCGGACCCGGACAACAGCATGTGTTTAAAAATCTGTGGATTGAGTCTTTTTCGAGTAAAGAACATCTGATAATGGTCAAATATTTACAATGTTTAAAAAAGACAAAATTGCATAGTAGTCGTATTGTTAGGTAGGTATATTTAAATTCGTAGTACTCAAAGGTAATGAAGTATATAACAGTAATATTAAATCACTTTGGATGTACTCTACATAGATTTGCAGAAAATGTATTGCACGGACCACTACATACAATTAAGAAAATAAAAACAAAGATTTTTTTCAACAGGTTTACAACAGTACAATAATTTAATTACTATAATGCGACTTCATAAAAGATATAGTTTAATATACTCCACATACTTGAAAATTGTCGTCGGACTTTATGTTAGTAGGATAATAAATACGTTGACATAAGAATTAAAAGTATAGAAATTACAGACATCTCTATTTGTTTAAAAAACCAATTGAATCGATTATTATTTAAATCGATTAAATAAACAGTAGGCAGATAATCGATGCGAAATAAACAACTCTTTCTCAATGTACATTTAACAAAATAAAAATTTCCCTCTGTATCACCCCATTCCGCACAAGCGATAGAATATACCACGCTTTAAATACGAGGCACTGTTTTTTTTTTTCACTTGCATTGAAAATTGCACGCACCTATTTATTTACTTAGCATTGGTTTCGTACGTTGAACTTTCATTATCCACAAATCGTGCATGTTAGTTACGCGATATTCAATCTTATCACAGTAGCATACCGACTTAAAAAACAGCTTCGAGACTATCGCAAAGTTGTCGTCTTAACATCGGAATATTTACTGAGTTTTCGTTGCCTGCTACTTTTACATTCACCTCTATTTCTTGACCACTTGAAATGAAATTGAAATAAACTATAATGATAATGAAGTTCATGAACCGCAAAATCAACTTGTTATGTTCTGGTTTCCGAAATACCCGAGATTGGTACGTGTCGATTGAATGAAAGTTCATTCGCTTTGTTTCATTCAAAAAACCGTATAATTTGACGCATGATCTTCGAGATGCGTAAAACAGAACAGAAATAACTTCATAGAAACCCTTGCACAATCATTCAAACTCTCTAGAAATAGGGACATCTGTAAGTTAATAATATCATAAAAATGTCTCACAAGTTAAGTATATGGTGTAAACCATAGATTTAATTTGTGGGTCTTTAGGTTACACATTCTGTAGATAGAGATAGAGGTAGAGATAGATATATATAAAGATGAAGATGGTGTGAGCTTGTGTTCGTTATTTAAATTCTTCTTCTCATTTATTTATATATAGATAAATACCCAAAATTAAATAAATATATACATAATAGAATAGTACCTTCTTTAAATTATTTGAACGATAATTTACTTTACTTATTGTTCTGAGTAACAATCGTAGTCCTAAACACTTCAACGCCATTGTTCAAAGTTATTGACGTCATTTCAGAAATATTTATTTTCTCTTTATAATTTAATATACTTCTATTTTTAACCATGGCGTAGGCCGCTACTTGCTTTAGATTTCATATTACCTGAGTGTTGTCTCAAATGCTGACACCGTACTGTCACTATAATGAACACGGCTCTGATACCGATGATATGCAAAAATTCAAACTAAGAGATGTGTAAATCATCCTTTTTAGCTCAGAATACATAGTAAGTACTATATATATACCCTCTTTCAATATCTCGTATCCCGGATATCGTCGGTCCTATCGCATTTGTAGCCGAATTGATAAATGCGATAAGATCGGAGGAAGGGTCAGATACAGTACCAGAGACATGAGATTGTCATAATTCTTCCTGGCCAGTGTCAAATGTGTTTATTTCATAAAAATTTCCGCTTAGGTTAGAATTCGGATGCAGGACACTTCACGCGATTATGAATTTTATTATGGTTTGCACAGGTCCTAATCATGGTAACAAACCTTTCTTTTGGCATATTTCATAACGGGAAAATGTTACAGAAATTCATGCTTTACAAGATTGTCCATGTATTCGCTTATAACTTTTAAACTTCAAGTGTATTTCAATGTAACCATAATTTAAAATATTACATTCTACGACATCTACCACTACATCAGCCTATGGCCCTCAGATGAACACAGGACTCTCGAAAGAGAGCCAGCAAAAGCCGGCTTACATTGCTCGGAAGGTTTGCCCATACTCATCACGCTAGGCAAGCTGACTGGTGAGCGCAGTGCTGGTACGTTAGCACTAGTGATGCTGCTTACCCTCACTAGTCTGTGGTATTTGGCTTCAGCAAATTTGGATGGATATTCCGCCGTCATATGGTCGCCAGAGCTTAATTTGTTGCGAGCTGGTTGCACCACTTGCAGGTTAAGGTAGCATTTGGAGAAAGACAGTTTTATACGTGGTAGAGCCAAGCGGCGGATTTGGCTGCTGCTCAAATGGGCCGGCTCGACCGCGTTGGTACCACGGCCTCGCAGAATATCGGCGTGAAGTAGAGGCATCTTGTGCTTGCCCACTCCTCTTCTCCATCATCCTCCTCATCCTCCCTCCCATCTCACAAATACTCTTAAAGGCCGGCAATGCACCTGCAGCTCCTCTGATGTTACGTGGCGAGTAATCACTTACCATCAAGTAAAACGCTTGCTAGTTTGCCGCCATTCCCATAAAAAAAAAGAAATAGAATATTCCCCCTTATGCTGCCCTTTATGCATCATTTATTTCAGCACATCAAGTATTATCAAACAACTACAAACTAATAAATGGAAAAATTACATTAATACGTGACCTAAACTATTCTATTGACTTGACAAAGAACCTCTGACGTCACTGAACAAAATCACAGAGCAGATGACAACAGATGTAAGGGAACAATCGCGATTGAAAATTAACAGTAAAGACCCAATCTTTCTATTGAATTTTACTACAGCTGAAATTGAACTCTATTTTGCGTATTTTATGTACTGCATTTGTTTACATCATTCACGCAGCTGATAAGTAGTGATGCATTCCATTTTATTTCTAATAATGAATACAAATAACAATCAAAATGGCACGCGTTCTCAAGGCAGATGTTTCTTACGCACGTGCCGAATTAAAAAAAAATATTGACAATAGCCAGTATTGCAAAGCAACAATTTGGATAACCATAAAGTAGAACCTTTTTCCGTGACCAGAGTGTACTTACTACTTATACTCGTATGTAAGAAGTTAAGGAAGGGAACTATTTTTGAGTACTTCATTTGGAACAAACTGACCAGCGATTTTGTACGTATAGAAAAAATTTATATCAACGTTTTTTATAAAAAAATCAATTGAAATAACTTGGTAGGGATTGATTTATCATGAGACGTATAATGTATGTAAGGAAGAATATGAACCGACCGTTTTTTTTTGTTGCGGACACCTTGCGTCAGCCAGTCGGTGGCTGGAGACACGACCGTTATAATTATATGATATATTATGACTTAGCGGTCGTGGCCCTGGCGAGGGTACCGGACCTGCGTCCACAAGCCTCCCTCCAGTGTGGTGAGTACGGGCAAATTTTCTATGGCATCTATCTATGCATGGCATGTAAGCTTTTGTTAGCGCTTTTATGAAATGGCTTGTGCGGTGGACACAGGCAGCAGTGGAGTTGTACAGGCTGCTCAAGAAAAAAAGAAAAATACTGACTGAAAAATATTTCATCGAGTCTATAGATTCCAGATCTATGTATAGAATTAATAATTCTGCGAGCCCGTCTACTGTAGAACAATACGTCTCTTCAAGAAAGCGTCGACGGATTAATTTCTTGGAAGTCCTTGACGTCATACCAACCACAGACCCACAACAAAGTTAATCAATCACTAAAATAAATTACGATTAAGCGAGCCAATAAAACATTATCAAATTAATTAAAACTACATTGCACTTGCAGGAAGTTGCCATCAGCATAAACTAAAAACTTTCATAAAAATGAACTAAACAAAAAAATTAGTTCCCACGGCAGTAAAGGCTGTCCGTCGACTTTTTGCAAGAGGATGTACTCAGTGTCTTAATTAAATAACGGTTTAATTATCATTCCGTCAGCTAACGGTCATAATCGAATCTGGGGCCCAAATTAGTTACTCGTATATGTCGTCATTACATGATAAGCGAAGTGTAATATTTCGTAACCATTTTAATCGAAAATCCGGTATTTTTCCTACTGGGCAACAGTTACAACGCAGTGCAGCTTTAATCAGGGCTTTGGTAACATTTGATATCGTCACGATGTTTCTTTATGACAAGGCACAACAAAACTTATGAGTTAGGTCACGAAACTTACGGTGAACATTTTGGCTCATAGAGAAACTACAAAGTTTTACAAAGAATTCATTTATTACGTGGTAGAACCAAGCAGCGGCTTTTGTCATGGCTACGCAGAATACCGGCGTGAATTGAGCCATCTTGTGCTTCTGCGTTTCATTCTGTAGCTTTTCCGATGTTGCAGATGTACGAGTACGTGAGCGACGGTATTCACTTACCATCAGGTGAGCCACTCGTTTGCCCCATTTCTCATAAAAAATCCTTTAACCTCAGAGACGACTAAGGAAATGTCATAGAAAATCTTATCGCAACCCGAGAGCACACCCGGCGACGAGGCTCACCTATTTCTAGAAGAAGCGAGAAGAGGCGAGAATTTGATACCGCGGGCTTTGCTTAGTGAAACCAAATGGAATGGCCGTACCAATGACTTGGTCGGACCAATGAGTTTCTCGAAACTTATGTAGGATTTGTATCGTTGGCCGATACAACACTAATACAGTGACAGGCTCGCCGCCTGTCACGTTGTTTAGAATGAGGTAGGTTAAAACGAAAAATAGACCTAATCCTAAACTACATACCTGACCAATCCAGTATAGGGTATACAAACATAGTTTATTTCATGTTTATTTTTAATTTTTTTTATTTCTTCCCTCTTAGTACACATAGCGGTCCCGCACTGATACAAGTCTAACTTGTTTACAGGCACCACTTCACTCATACAGCAGCAGTTTCCGTTTCAATTAAAACACTAAAGCGGATGCGTATCTAACTGAGCTTCGGATTCGGCGTGGCATTTCTGTTACGCACGCGAACACGCTAGTGTGTTGTGACCTTTTTATTAGTACTCGCGCTGTATGGCGGTTAGATTGTTTACTTATGTTAACTGTGGACAATCACGCGATAATAGTTTGTGTTTAAAGAGAGAGTATAACATTATCCCCATGCAATGCATAGTATACTTTTACACGCACACACACGCAAATATACAGACGCACCCACTAACACACTGATATACACATGCAGGTATTAACGCACAATCAAACAAACGCAAGCATTTTAATAAAAATAACGATTTACACATAATTTTACCTTCTATATTTTAGAAGAGCCACGAAAGTAGGATAAATGCAGTAGAAATGAGAGCGTTAAGAAGTATGATTGATGTGAAGATTACTGACAGGGTTCGAAATGATGTGATCAGAGTGCATTGTGGCGTGAAAGACGATGTAGTGACACGAATTAACAAAGGGATGCTGAACTGGTTTGGACATGTGGAGAGGACGAATGAAAGAAGGTTAACGAAACAAATATATGAGGCGAGTGTAAATGGTAGAGTCGGGAGAGGAAGACCTAGACGAACATTTCACGATCAAATCGGAGACCTTCTGAAAAAAGGCCAGGTCAAGGGTACTCTAAACCAACGAGTATGCATGCGAAGATTGATGAAAGTGGGAGAAGCGAAAGACGTATGTCAGGACCGTAGCAAGTGGAAGAAGATTGTCTCTGCCTACCCCGTTGGGAACAAGGCTTGAATATATACATACATTAACCTTCTATGTACATACATTTCTTTTATATGAACAGTCTAAAGTTATGGGAGAGCGGAGTCTCCTGGGACAGGGATAACATGCTTAAAAGAAGACTTCAGCCACAGCTCATTATTAACGAATAATTTTGTAAAAGAAATGAATATTATTAGTACATATTCTACGTTCTAGTTCGAAAAGGTGAATTGGTTTTCGTCATAACTGTTTTATTAACGATAGAAGATTATGATAGCCAAAATACAGATTTACTTTTAATCGGTCACTTATTTATAATCGTTTTGTTTCGTTTTGCCTAAAGTTCAATAAAATTCAAAATCGTCTAACTAAATAATCTTAAATTTTAAAAGAGATACTATTTATTTATTCTTCTACGTAAAATCTGCAATAAACGTTTGTCGCCGACAAGATGCAAAATAACAAAGGCTTCCATTGTTATGTTTTATTGTCCCAGTACCAAGAATTATTACTTGCGTATTTTAATTAGTTAGCAGTAACAGTTATGAAAATGACACAAGTAAAGACCGATTGTTATTTAGACGACCGCTTAATACTAACCATTGATTATGGGTCCTGGGTTCGAATTCCTTCCGAATTCAATGTTTCTAAAACTCGGTTAAAAACATTTATATTCATCATACAAGTGTTTGCCTCCAGCAGGACTACAATATCTAAGAGTGTTCTGGAGCCGAGTCATGCCCGCCACGCTGCTGCCAGCGAAGGGTATCACACATATCCCCGAAATAATATTTTTTTATATTTCGCAGGCACGCCTGCGGTTTCTTCACGATGTTGTGCTTCACCAGCGAGCACGTGGTTACTGCAGAACTTAAAATTGCTATTAACAATTTTAGTGGATTTCGCAATCTCGCGCTCTATGAAACTAAAGCGAGCGCCCTGAATACTAGGCTACCACGGATCTATCAGTGTTTTTATACTATTTATATTATTTATTGGCTTAGAAATTCATCTTTGTATAAAAGTAAATTATGCTATATCCGTAAAGCATTAGCGAAGTTTGTAAGAAATTTAAAGCTTTAGTACTGCTTTATTTAAAGCTTTAGTAAGCTACATTACCTGCATCGCATTTGCAGAACGAGACAAACAAAAATGCGACAGCGGTGCATAAACTGCGTGTACGTACGTACGCCTGTGCAGGAATGTCCCGGCGCCCCGGGCCAGCATCAGCATCAGTCATCTACCGCTGCGACTGTGGACTTCTGCTCACGTATCTAAAGATTTATTCCCGATTCCATCTATCCTTTATATATATAGGAACGAACACATCCTATTTTTGTGCATTTATCAATCGCTTTAATAAATATTCCATTGATAATTATTTAATATTTTCATCTACGTATATTTAATTTATATGTATTTATAACCATTTTATTATATATTATATGCATTTACACCGTACGAAAGTCTGCTGGAATAGATTTCTAAAGAATTACGCAGTGCCTTTGTATTGTATTATAAGAAGTATTTTGTACAAAGACAAAATACTTCTTGTAATTTAATTTATAAATAAGTATTTATGAAATTACTACGAACTACTAACATTTATGTGTTAGACAAACAGGGAATTTAGTGAAGATTCGAACTTACGAAGTTATTAAAAATAAACCTACCTTTCACTCCACAAAGTATACACACTAATCCCCAATCCATACTTCATTTCGACAAGAAACAAAGAAATAAGAACTATTTGGATTTACAATTAACTACTGCTACGATAAAAACTCACATCGTGGCTCAAATTATTACACAGACCGACAAAATCACATTCAATTTCGTTTCATTGACATGCGAATGAATTGATGGTGCGTTAAGAACTCTGTAAGCAATGTCCGGGTGGGAGACTTTCTCCATACTCCGAGTGGAAGTTGAGTTGAACAATGGTCTATGGTGTCGGCAAAAGACCTTTTAGTTTGAAAGCTTTTTCCTTTTCATTTTATGAACTCTTGTCACCGTGTAAGTTGTTCTTTATGATGTCAAGATGTCACTAATCAAAGTCACGGCCTAATTCGTTGCAACGGGTTATGAACCTAACCGAAAATTTATATTTATACGAGTTTATTTGTCGCATAACCATGAAGCATTTATGGTGATGCAGAAAAAAATAGAAACATTAGGAAGAACTTACCGGCTAATTACTAAAAAATCAAAAAGGAAACTATTCTCATGAACCTAGTGAAGGTTAGTGGTGAATAGTGGCCAGTTTGAATAATTACAAATTTAAATCGTACTTTTTCACGAGGACCTTAAGGAACTTTCTTAGACCGATACTTCCATTTATTCCTACAGAGTTCTATTAGTGCATTCAACATTTACTGATTCATTTAAAATGAAACTATTATTTACGGATTTTATCACGTTTAATTAGATTTTTTAAATCCTAAAAATATATTTAAATGCTATACGATAAAAAATCCGTAAATAATAGTTTCATTTCATGTTGAATTACTATTGCCAAATGAAAGCGATTATCGCATTAATTGACCGCTGACGAAGGTATGAAAACTTGAAACGCGTCTCGTCGAGAGACACTTCGGATTAATAAAGCTCTTAAATCTTACTATTCTAGATATGTAATTTAAAACGATGGAAGCATTACAGTTAAAACAAACCCGTCTGACTTGGAAAAAAAGTGCAATAAAGTGGTGAAGACACGAACAGAACCACACGTCTGCTAAATTAAACAAAAAGACTATAGCAATATCATTGTAATAACAGTGGTGTGTTGCGCTCGGAATAAATTTCAATGCCTTTCATACACGATAATGAGATGCCGATCTATAATATTAATTGAGATGGGACGTTATATCTCGAGACTGGAATTAGACGGACGTTTTCGTACTGCGCCGCGAGGGTGTAACGGCACTATATGTGAAATGTCAGATGTAATAACTGGTCTTTAAGATTTTTACATGGGAGCCGAGTTCAAAAATGTTAAGTTGCGATATGTCTAACGGTGGCGCGGGCTCCATGCACTAAATGTTTACGGGAACTTGGAAAACGAGTGTACTTAAGTTAGTTGATTTTATTTTGACCGGTTCTTTATGATTATTAGAATTTACATTATGGTCACGTTCTCGTAAAGGTTGTGTTAATGATTTATTTATCGATTAATTTAACCTGCCATGCAGTTTTAAATTTTTAATATTTGCTGTCTAAGTGTTCAGACCAACAACAGTAACCATAAGCTTCAAAAAACTGATCGATTGATTGAGCTTTATATAGGAGAGCGACGGAGACTTTAGTCTCCTGATTCAGAGGTAGATCATCTAATCACTCGGCAATCATGGCTTATCATTATATATTTTTTTAAAGTATTTAATTAATAGTTTTTATTCCATTATTTTTCATTTATTTTGAGATACATACATTTATCTCCGTGGTAAAGCCAAGCGGTGGCTTTTGCTGCTGCTTGGAAAGGCCGGCTCGACCAGGTTGGTATCGCGACCCCGCAGAATACTGGCTTGAAGTAGAGGCATCTTGCGTTTCTACGTTTCGTTCGGTGTGTTAGGTAACCGGAGGCCCTCTCCCCCTACATATCTCCCCCCCTATCTCCCAAATACACTTAAAAGCCTACAATGCACCTGCAGCACCTCAGGTGTTGTAGATGTACGTGGGCGACAATAGTCCCCTAACGACAGTTAAGTCGCTTGCCCGTTTGCAGCCTTTTCCAAAAAAAAATGTCTATGAAGTGTGATATATTAAAAACGATCATTACTTCGTATTAGATTATTCACATAAAGATACAAATGCGTGTAATATTTGCTTATTTACGGCCTCTGCTAGTATTAATTAGTATAAATGCTGACTAACCATTTAACACAGTCAGGCTATGGACTAGCTTCAAGCACGAAGGATAGACATAAGTTATATCATGTATAATAGGAAACTACATTGAATACGTTTTATCTAAGTAGTCAATAGAATCAGACGTTTCTTTACGGAAATCCATTACGTACTACATTAATGTGTTTCGCCCCACGAGGCACTGCCAAGTGAATAGAGCTCGTGCACGCTACGCTCTGCAAAAAGTAACTAATAAGCATCGTTTTAGTTTAATTTTGCATGCGGATCTTAATTATTTTACTAAAAAAAGTAGCGAAGTATGATGGCGGTGACGTCACCACCGATTTCGAATAAAGCGTCAATTTCACAGATAAGTAATTGTGTAGGCAAGGGTACATGCAAACATATTTGTAGTGGAAATCGCTCTTCTTTACCTTCACGTATCCGTTGAAACGCCTATGCGATAAAAAAGGAGCCAGAAAGGTTTGATGAAGGGTCAGATCCACGAGATCAACACAAAATGATCAAATTCAAAAACTCTGTTTCGAACCCAGAGCCAATTCCTCCGCTATGAGTGTTAATTATTAAGCCAGGCGATGGCAAAACAAAAGTATAATACTTATATATAGGAAAGTAATATTTTTATTTACGTTACTCCGATGAGTTAAACGCAGGCACTGCTTAAAGTCAGAACTGTGACACCCCTGGGTAGAAAGGGTCCGCAGATTTTCTGAGGCCGTTATCACAAGGCTTATATCATATTGTCAATTCATAAATCATCGTTGTACCTATTTATAATGCTTAATCTCAGAGTGAACGACTATAAATTAAAATTTTAAGATTTTGCTAACAACGTACTTGATCAGAGACGTAATATAATATACGATCTTTTTACTTCCGTCACCGTCAGAACACGAGGCTCTGGCTAACGAATGACGGCTGAAAATACATCCGAAGTTGCCATACGCAAGTTCCACTGGCTAGTGATGGGGAGGAGCATCAAAAATGGCATGCCGGTTTTGCTGGCACTTTCTAGGTTAGACCTATGTCTAGCGGTGGACTTAAAATAGGCAGATGAAAAAGCAGAAACACTCGTTCAAGTGTAAGATTAGCAATGTCTGAGCTAAGTCTAAGTCGGGTTTATAGACAGCCTTAATCACTGAATGCCACAGGTTAATACTGTAATCCTTGTAATCCTTCTGAGCCACTAGCTCGTTCGCCCCGTGGATTTCATTGCGGTGTTTACCATCACTTAGAATATTTCAAGAGGTTGGTTTTGAAACACATTAATTTTTGGTTCATATTTATTGTTCTGTTCCTGTAAACCCGGCGCGGTTCACTAGTGTAGAATAAAAGCATAATGCCCTAACATTTATCCAATTACCCCAATACTTTTCTAATTAAGTTATATTTGAAAAACGTCGCAGTTGAAGAATGTTTGCGCCTAATAGCTCATCTTTTTATATCGTATAAAATATTGGACTGTCTGCAAGTACAGCCCTAGAGCAGAATTTAAAAACCGGTAGAATGTGATTCCAAACTGACAGCGGCCTTAATGGGCGACGATTTTCTTCTTACTGCATTGTAATTTAAAAAAGACAGAAATATTATCTGTTCCACTACTCGTATAACATTTAACTATAGGCCTGTGTTCAGCTGTGGACTTATAACAGGCTGTTATGATGATCATAATGATGACTATAGCATTTATCTATGGCAAGCGCGTGCCTTAGTGGTTGGCGTATCTGACTACAGAGCCAGGGGTCCTGGGTTCAAACCCCAGCCGAAATCAATACTTGTGCAAAAGCTTTTACGATAAATTGGTTTTAGGTTCAGGTTGTGTAGTGTTTTTCCCGTGTCTCTGGCACTAATAGCATTAGCCTTTTTTTTTTTAATGGAAGAGACGGCAAACGAGCAAGCGGTTCACCTGATAGTAAGTGATTACCGTCGCCCACATACATCTGCAACACCATAGATGCTGCAGGTGCGTTGCCGGCCTTAAAGGATATTTGGGAGATGGGAGGGAAGAGGAGGGGAATAGGGAGGGGGTGTGGGCCTCCGGTTACCTCACTCACCGAACGAAACGCAGAAGCACAAGATGCCTCTACTTCACGCCGATATTCTGCGAGGCCGTGGTACCAATCCGGTCAAGCCGGCCCATTCGAGCAGCAGCTAAAGCCGCCGCTTGGCTCTACCACGCTTGAAAAAGCCTTACATCGGATATGGAAAGGTAAAGGAATAGTGAGTGCATGTGTGTTTTCGAGTACTTTTACGGCAGTTTAATATCACCTGCGCAGTTGTCAACTACCGATATTATTCGGAAGTTGTCGCCGTGGTCTAAATCTACCAGGAGGACATCACCGTCATAACATTTATTCCCTGAACTGACGGCGCTAGGTTTTAACATTAATTGGTAATAGAAACAGATATTAATAAATTATTCCTGGCCTGATCCTGTGAATTATTATGTCCTGGCGATCCGTAATACAGGCTCTAACCAATCTTTTACTATCTTAATGTAAAATATAATCTTTTGCTTTGTTTGTATTTATTTATTTATTATTCATTGTTAGCCTAAGCTTAAGGTTACAATGGGCGGACTTAATGCCAAGTGGCATTCTCTACCAGTCAACCCTTGTTATGGTGAAAGGTAGTTGGCAGGTATGGCAGGTATAAAACAAAGAATAAAAAACAAAAATAAAATAAAATAAAAAGAATAAAAAACAAAAATTTAGTGTGTTGTTCTCACTTAAAGGTTTATTATTATTATTATTTGTTTTGGTGAGCTTGGGTATTACTAACTATCCCCATATCTATAATGGTAAACGGTAAACTCACTTATAATACAATAACTAGTGACTAGAATAAACTCATGAAGTATTGGAACAATGTAAATTCTATTGTTATGCAACGATAAGATAAGGAAATGCTTCGGTGATTCAGAAACGTGGAAAGGAGGAGAGGTAGAGACGGCAAAGGACGTGCAAGATGGACGTATAGCGAACAAAATGGCGATATACTGAAAAAGTACCAAATTTAGAATACCCACAACCGAGGTGTAAAGCGTACAGCAAATGAAAGGAACACATTATTACTAGCGTCAGTATTTTTAACCAACGTCAACGTGGTGGTGGTCTTCAAGAGAACACTGAATAGGCTCTTACTGAGCAAATGCTCTACCATCGAAGGCTATATGATTGTGCACTAACCGTATGCAGTAAATGGTATATAAAATATTATTTCACAGTTCATTGTCATCAAGCGTTGCTAAACAAACATTTAAATTACAGTTAAGTAATAAATTCTCGCATAATATCTTCACTAAAACAACTCGTGCGGGTAATCGATGAAAAAACGGCTTTAACGTGTTACAGTCAACGATGCGACTTTGTCGTTTTCTAAAACAAACGTAAATAATCGGTTTTATAGTCCCCAGGGTACCTTTAAAGGTTGATGAATTTTTACGTTTATCGCAATTGTGGATTTGCAAGGCGCATTCACTGCCCCTAGTATTTGCGCAATTCCGTCGGTAGGATAATATTGTACTCTTATGAAGCCATCGGAAAACGAGGCACTTTTATATATGGTAGGAGAACAGCAACATCAATATTAATATTTTTTTTTAATCCGAGAATATATCTAGAACCGTGGTAGCCTGGTGGTCAGGGCGCTCACGGTGGTGAAGGAAATAATCGTGAGGAAACTTACATCTCTGAGAAATAATACAAAATATTATTTCGAGGATATGTGAAGCCCGCCGAGGTGGGCTCTTCCCGGCTTCAAAGCCCTCTCAGATATTGAGAAGGACTTTTGCCCAGCTGTGGGCGCTTACATGCTGCTACTTTACTTAACTTTTTATATAACTATTTAAAAATCTCTTGTCGTCTGACAGGTGGCGAAAGAATCATTACATAGACGGGTGAGGCGCAGCATTTATTTAAGTGTGAGAAGTCCCATAAATGATGATAAAAATTAGCGTCCATTAGAAGGAAAACTCTTCCTAGTCATTTAACTAAATGTCCTATTTCCATAATGACGACAACACAGATGATAATCCGCAGCACTTGTCACGCCAGAAGCGAGGTGAACGCCCCACTTGCTACAAAAAAACCGGACTTTACCGATTTTTATCGACAATAAATATGGTCACAATGAAATTTCTATTTTGGAACGAGTCTCTTTTTAACATTTTGCAATAATGTAATATTACCACAACTCCGTTGACGAGACGCTATTGAAGCAGTATATAAGCGGACAAACTAAATAGTAAGGTAAAGTAACAACCTGTAAATGTCAACCACAGCTGGGCAAAGAACTTCTCTCAATCATTTGAGAGAGCTTTGGAGCTGGAAAGGGTCCGCCACGTTGCAGCAATCCGATTTACTAAATTCACACGTCCTTGAAATTATACTTTTGTGATTTCTCAGAAATGCCGGTTTCCTCACGATGTTTTCCTTTAACCGTCGAGTACGTGGTAAATTCCGCACTTAAAGTTGCTATAAACAATTTTAGTGCTGCCGGCACCAGAGGTAGAATTCATGTCGCTGGTGTACCTTACGTACATATGCACAACTACAAGTTCCGTCGATGTAATAGTTAACGTTAAACAAAAACATTACTACAAGGTCACTGCGATGAAACTATTATAAAAACAAATACTACTACTAATAGTTTTATATAGTGGTAGAGCCAAGCAGCGGCTTTTGCTGCTGCTCGAATGGACGGGTCCACCGGGTACTACCCCGAATCGTCCGGGGTAGTACCACGACCTCGCAGAAAACCGGCGTGAAGTAGAGGCATCTTGTACTTTTGTGTTTCGTTCGGTGAGTCAGGTAGCCGCAGTCCCCCTGCCCCTCCTCCAACCCCTTCCCAATTTTCCAGATATCCATAAAGGCTGACAACTTACCTGCAGCTACTCTGGTGTCGCAGATGTACGTGGGCGACGGTAATCACTTACCATCAGGTGAGCCGCATGTTCGTTTGCGTTTGCTCTGTTTCTCATAAAAAAACAAAAAGTTTTTTACTATAAGTCTTACCTGGTTAAGTATAATAAGGGACTCTCCCTTATTACGCTGGTCAAGGAAAAAGTAGATAAAGTATTTCACACTCTCATTGTGCACCACAAGAAACGTCGAGTCAAAACGTATCCTTCAATGGTATAAAGAAAACATCGAAAAGAAAACTAAATGTCTAAGATAACAGACATGTATCTGCATGATAATAAAAAAAAAAACGCTCCAAAACCCACCGCCGCTGCAAAATCCAACACGAAAAAAGTTTGTAGCGATTTTTGCCCAGCAACTTTAATAGATTTATATAAAAGTATTCTACGTAATATAAACCATTGATCGTTTGCATGAATTGGTTATAACCAATAATGTATTTGAACACTCGGGTCTAAAGATTAGATTTTAAGTAGAAGAGTCCCATATTATACTGTCGAAGGATCAACGTGGTTAAAGTATTTCAAACTCTCACTGTGCACCATTTAAACATAGAGTCAAAACAGATAATCTAATAGTGAAACGGGTTCGATTACGGGTGACGATACTACTAAATATGAACCATAGATCGTTTCTATAAATAGATTCTAACAAATAATGTACTTGAACAGACGAGCCTTAAGATTAAAGTTTACATAGATTTAATTACAACTTTATGAACGTATGAAATGGTACTGTATAACACCATTTTATTGACCTCAATTCTACTATTTACCTTCAATACCAACTTATCTTATTGTATTTTTATTAGATCTACTAAACTAAATTCAATACATGCTTACACCCTTCAAATTGCAATCTGATAAATATCGCATGGTAAATTATCTATTCTAATCTTAAATTAAAAAAAAATCAGGGACTCCCAAGACTTAGTTAAATATATTGGAAACATAATAAGTCGAAAGTTACTACAAATTTTAAATTAGAGACATAAAATCTTGAAAATTGAAAAAAAATTGCCATAGAACCCTTGAAAACATCTACCTGGAATGTTGTCCAAGAACCGTTTTACGCAGAGGAAGGCTACAGTTTTACGATTTTGAGGTCGGATCTTAGGACGAGGCACTGAAATTTGAAGACGACTTTAGATGTCACATGGCAAATCAATAAATCCATTAATTAATTTGTGAAGAAACTCTTTATCAGAAAATATTGAGGGCACAGCCCCTACCTTTAAAAGGGGAGGAAAGCGTAGGCTTAGTACTAGCGCTGCGTACGGAACCCTCAAAATATGAAATTAACTAATTATTAAAACGAAAATGTATGTATGTTCACATAAATAACGTGTTCTTTTATTTTAATTTAAAAAATACAGCAAAACACGAGGCTCAACATTAAGATATCTATCTACATTATGTGCCACAAATAAAAAAAAAACCACCGTTTCGGTCTTCGTTGCACATCTTCCTGCGGGCGAAAATGCTAACGTTTCGGCCTTACGCGCATCCTGTTACGAACTGGTTTAATTCTAGGCCACAATAATTAGATTTATTGCGTAATTTCAGCGTTTTAATTCACTACATAAACGATCAGTGGTACATATGCGAGGTAGAGTTAACGTTAAGGATGATACTAATCGAAGTGCTGTTTTTAATTAACCTCTATATACTTATCGTGCAGTTTATTTTACAACAGAATGACAAAACAGCAAAAAGAGACCTTTGCATCGCATCAATACGACAATTGCAATTCGCAGTTGAGTTCGCGAAAGAATAATCTTTAATTTTTTATCTTTAATCATCGTGATCAATTCGATATGGTTTTTAGGAAAGAGAATACATGTTAACAACCAAACTTCAAATCTTATAATAAAATACACTTCAATCGGTCATCCCAAGGCTAACATAGTATTATATTAAAGCGACTACAAAAGAACGCATTAACAGATATAATAATTATAATTAACAATTAAAATTTTCACGTGTATATTTTAACTGCAGAGAGTCGAACTTGCGCTTCTAGGGTTCCGTAGTACTATACATTAAACCTGTTATGTATTTACCAAAACAAAGGTGTTTTCTTTCATCCAGCTCGGGAAATTTAGCAACAATCTAACTTAACCACACAGTACAGTGCGGGCTGACGGACTTCGCATGTCTTCGAAATAAGATTTTTTTTTTATTTCTTAGAAATGCAGGTTTCATCACGATGTATTCCTTCACCGCCGAGCACGTGGCAAATTCAGCACCTCAAATTGCTGTCAACTATTTTAGTGCGCGTACTATGAAAATAAAGCGACCGCTCTGTCCATTAAGCCACCACAGCTCTTTACCGACAGTCTAGACTGTCACATTTCGATACTCTATACAATTTTGGCCAAGAATGGGTATCCTTGAGCTTTCAACGAATATGATCTAAATCTGTCAGTTGAAAATATTAGCTCTTGTACTTACTCCGACAGTGATAACGGGCGTGAGTTTAGGACAAATCTACTGGCCGCAGCGGTTAAAGCCTCTACTAACAGCAGGTTTTGAATTATCCATGGAATAGGTATTCTTCGTTAATGAGTGGAAATCCGAAATAATCGACACGTAAACGCTTAAGCTATTACTTAATAACATGCCTCCTGTGTAGACGTAATGCCCTTCAGGCTGGCATGATTTCTACTAATACTTGATTAAATTTATTCTTACCCTCAGTTTCACTACTCAGTTTCCGATTCATTTGATATATTCTAGAATTTAGAGTTTTCGGCTTGTCTATATAATGTTCGATGGGATCACTGCTAAACATTAATTTAAATTTTCTCCTTACGATTACAATGAGCTTATCGACTTACTGAGATATATTATGGGGCCAACACAGAAGCACTCACCCCTCCTCGTCTAGTATGACGTCGATTGTAATTCAACTTTATATTACACTGCGCAAGTTTGTGATGACCTATATAGTATTGCGGGAAGTCGTTGAATTAAGGTGCCTCGGGACTATCCTTAACAGCCTGTAAATAGTCCACTGCAGGACATGGGCCTCTTCCATAAGGATGATTTACCATAATCGCTACACTCGGCAAGGAGGTTGGCAATCGCACCACCAGACACGTCGCACCTTAGACTTTGCTGCCCATCGTCGATCTCCTTAATTTTGGCCTGGTATTTTTCAAAACGATTATCTCGCCGTCGATATCCATGGCGATCCCCTTAGTGGCCTCTTACGACACTGACGGGGAGAATGGGCTATGTTTTGTGGCAATCTTTGAGCGTGGCCTCTGTTCAGCAGTGGACTTGTGACAGGCTAATGATGACAATAATGTTTTGCACTGGTGGAAGATTATGGGAATGTATCACCATGGTTAATCAACCAGGAGAGCAGCATAAATGTTTCTTAGCGCGATTTTTTCTTAAAATTACAAATAACAATTGTTGTTCTTCGGAACAAGGATCACATACTCATTAGTTTACAAAAGTAGAAAAGCTTCGAAAATGGGTTAAAACTAAGTAAATAAAATAGCCTAAAACCTGTTAGTTTTGCTTAGAATTAAGCGATTGTTGTCAAATTTAAAATGCACAAAATGTAACGAGTCGTCCGCCCTGAACGCGGCAAACAGTCGTTTTATTTTCTTTAAAGTTGTTAAGGATTCGTGGAAAACTTTAGATAAAGTTTGGCTTATGTTACAATAAACATTTTTATTATACAGAATTTACATTTTTATAAATTACTGGGATCGTTTCTTTTTTTGAGTTTTGTACTAATAACACCGAAACCCTTTTAGGATTACTTTAGTATCTGTCTATTGGTCAAGTTGAAATTTTCAATAATACTTACGTGACAAATCCAACAATTTTTATTTCTTTAATATTAGAATAAAAAGGAGCTAACATTCCGTAAGGGGCTGGAGCCCATGAACATGCGCAAACAATTTCAATCGAAGGCTTCTTTGTCGATGGCGATGACTTATCGCCACTGCGGTCTTAGATGAAAAGCCTCACAGTCCGTAATTATACTGCAGTTTGACGGCAAAAATTGGTAAGTGTGTGTTATCTACCCGGACCACTTCTGAGCGGAGAAGGAGTCTGCCTCGAGTATTATTGTTACCCAATGTTACAGTGATAAGGAGAGATGTGGTATCAGAAACATAAAATATGATACAACACCATCAGACCCGAAAACCAATAATTTTGTTGGACAAATATCGACTTCAGCTGGGATTCGATTCCAGGACCCATGACTCTTTAGGGGGGTACGCTAGTCACTGAGTTTCTCAATTGTGTTTTCGCAAAATTAAAATAGACCAGTATATATGTGAAAAAACTTTTGTTTTCAAGACAGATACAAATTTAGCATATTATAGTTCAGAATAAACCGTAAACATAGGTTTTAGTTTTGGAGTGGAACTGTTTTGCAAACTTGTTCTCCGTGAAAAATTGATTCGAATATTTCGCAGTCTAACGAGTTTCGTGAATAGGAAACTATTTTATTTTCTCAGCCGTTTACAATGGAAACTTTTTTTATTTTGTTTTGAATGAATTGTTTTGTAGGTCAATGACTTTTATTAGGCACAGCGAGATGTAGATACATAAAATATCAGGTTATGTTATGTAAAACAAAAAAATTAAAATATTGAAATTAAAAAAAAAATCATATGTGTAGTAACAAATGTACACATGCTCACACCGACATTGGATGGCTTATTTATTCCGTGGGCAAGAAAATTTCGAACACATCACGCCACAGATACAACCTAACCGTGCAGTTGACAAACACAGAGACCAGGACATACATACAACGTGTTGTCAATCGTCGAATATAGTATACGGAATCGTATTAAATAAACCTTGACTGACATCATTATTATGAACTGCAATTACAGACAATAAATATTATGCATAGTATAGTCGAAAGCGCGGTAACACGTGATTTAATTTCACGGGTTCGAATCCTAGGTGGTAGACTTCACAGCGAAGGAGTGGTCTGAGTAGGTACTACACTCTTATCAATTTCTACTACCAATTAATAGTACAATAACCGTTGTATTCCGGTATGAAAGGTATAGAGAGACAATATAATTACGGGCTGTGGGGCATGCAGTCTTAGTCCTCAGAGGTGACAACGCATCTATAACTTTCTTCGACTTAAAATGGTTTGTTGGTGTTGGTGGAAATCCCCCTGATGTTAAGTGGCTGCATTAGCCTCTTAACATCAGCCACATAACAGGAGGGGGAACTCGTTCTTCACCCCAATTCAATTAAAAGAAGGAGGGAGAAGAAGCCTACCACCTGGGAAACTTTTACTGTGTAATGTTTACTAATCCAGTTCAATGAGGAATGGAATACCGAACTGATTATTCCAAAAAAATATTTATATATTCTACCAACAATTGTTTCAGTGATCAAAACTAGTACACGCAGCAAAAAGCTACAAAGTAAAGCAAAAGCCGCTGCTTGGCTCTACCCATGCTGCCATCCCCCTCCTCATCTTCTCTTCCAACTCCCAAATATCCTTAAAGGCCGGCAAAGCACCTGCAGCAACTGGTGTTGCAGATATACGCGGGCGACGGTAATCACTTACCATGAGGTAAACCGCTTGCTCGTTTGCCAGCTTTCACTTAAAAAAACAATCTACAAGGAAACTGAGCAATGGGGAAATTTTCATTAGTCGACAATATCTAAATATATTGAAAAGATCAACTTTATAATGTACCTACATTGCAAAATTTAATTCGCACTAGTTCTGCAAGGTTGAATTTTGATATCAACCTATTAGAACAAGCAGTGAGTTGCGAAGTAACGATCCAACTAAAATATCCGCCTTCGACACAACCATATGGTTGGACGAGATTTCTATATCTTGTGCTTGTTAACATTCCTTAACAGAGTAACGAAAAATTTCAAAATACAACCAGCCACGGATTATGGAGGATTTTTCGAGGAGAGGCAAAATTCAATGGGTGAACCAAAATCTTTTCTCACCTATGTCTCTATGTCGGTGTGAAACCGGGGGTCTACAGTTTGCCTCCCTCCCGCTCCTGCACCACCGCGTCGCGAGGATGCGTAAATCATCCAAGAAATTTATTTCTTGGGGAGCCACATAAATAACTTAATGAAAAGAATAAGGAGAAGACTTTGGGCACTATCAAACTAAGGATATCTAATACAATATAATAAACGCTATAGCCGACTGATTAGTGGATTTACCTCCGAATAAAGAGACCAATGTTTTTTCCTCCATGTCTCACATTTGTACCAATGAGTTTTTATCGTCGGCTTGCATACTAAGACAGCGACAAGTTTACCACCTGTCACTTACAAATAATCTCTGTTGTGGATTGAGGTGGCTAAAAATGTCTGATCATCTGACCAGGTAATTGTTGGGTATATATTTTTTTTTTTATGAAAAAAATAGGCCTGCGTTTGACCTCAATCTTGCCCGATGGAAAGCGAAGATGAGGCCTAGGATGGTACACACTTGCCTAGATGTCTGTTCACTTTGGCCTTGAAGATATCCAGGTTATAGGCCTCCGGAAAAACCGACCTCGGCAGAGAGTTCCACTCCTTAGCCGTCCGCACAAAGAAAGAAGAGGCAAACCGCCTCGTGCGTAATGGAGGAATGTCTACAACATAAGGGTGGAACTTCTCGCCGCGTCTAGTCGTTCGGTGATGGAAACGGGAAGAGGGTATTAGGTTATGCAAAACCTCCGCACACTCTCCGAAATGAATTCGATAAAAAACCGAGAGGCAGGCCACTCGTCTACGGTGTTCGAGGCTTTGAAGTTTTGCCTCTACTAATGAGTCACTGCCTATGATCCTCTTCGCTCGGCGCTCCAACGAGTCCAAAGCATCAAGCTGATGTTTAGCCGAACCATCCCAGAGGTGGGAACAGTATTCCATGCAAGAGCGGACTTGAGCTTTGCATAGATTTAAGAGCTGGTCGTAACAGCTTATTTTATCTAAAGCCAATCAATACAGAGCCGTGGTAGCCTAGTGGTCAGGACGCTGGCTTTAGTTTCATAGAGCGCGAGTGACCTGGGTTCGATCCCCGGTGCCGGCACCACTAAAATTTTTAATATCAATTTTAAATGCTGTATTTACCGCGTGCTCAGCGGTGAAGGAAAACATCCTGAGGAAACCTGCATGTCTGAGAAATAATAAAAATATTATTTCGAGGATATGTGAAGCCTGCCAACCCGCACTGGAGCAGCGTGGCGGGCCCTTCCCGGCTCCTAAACCCTCTCTGATACTCGAATTTGAGAAGGAGTCCTTTGCCCAGCAGTGGGCACTTATAGCCTGCTACTTTATTTTACTTTACAATCAATAGAGTTAATGAAACTAACAGCAGATCACTAACTAACAACTTAGCGTGTATTCGATATTAATTTATTATAAAATAACCAACCAACGTATGCAACATAGTTTCTTCTTCGACGTTACTCTAACATTCCCCTTCGTTGGTATTACGACTTCATTGAGACAAGGTGGTGCATATTTGTGGCCCCACGTTGTCTAACAGCCTGTTTCAATTAAAAAATAACGTAATATCTGTTCCTATATTCCATGACCTTTGATTATATTTCAGACTATCCTTATCCTTGGAATTCCATTATGACGCACATATTTAAAAAGATATTCTACGATGACCTCAGTCAGCCTTCATTAGTTATCACTCACAGTAACCACAGTGACGATTACGATAATAGTGGTTAGCGTGCCTAACTGCTGAGCCATGGGTCAGCTGAGGTGGAATCCCAGCCGAAGTCAATATTTGTGCAAATACACAAATTATTGGTTTCTAGGTCTGAAAGTATTGTTTGTCCCGAGTCTCTGAAATATCTTCATCTGACATTACCGCATAAGCATCATATCACATATGGGAAAGTAAAGAAGAGAGAGTGCCTGTGTTTGCGCGTACATGTACGGCACTATAATATCTCCTGCGCAGTTGACAACTGCTTATAGTATTCAAAAGTTCTCGCTGCGGTCGAAATCTAACAGAAGGACATTATCATCATCATCATCATCACCTAGTGGTAATAATTTTTACAAATTTAAAGGTTGTATTTTTTTTAATTACAACAATTTGGCTCAAAAAATATTTTCATTTTAAGGTTGTTGTCGATTTTAGGACTAAAATCATTAAAAAAAAACAGTTTCATAATAATAAGATGTGCAAGTATGCCACTTAAGACAATGCCTAATAAAAAGTGATATAAGTCTATCTGTTTGGAGTTCAAAGAATAAAAAAAGTGTTTTCATTATTTGATCAAAATGACTACTCTGGCGTAGTTAACTCTACAGAGACCCTATTGTAGAGTTACACCGTATACGCAACACTGGGTAGATCTAGACATTTTTAGCCCTTTCAACCCACCGAATGAGTGGACCGGACACCCAACTATGGTGAGTTTGTTTGGGACAGACAGGACGTGAACGTGACCGGTGGTGATACTTTCAATGTCTTAGTGACCAAGTCAAAGATCGAAATCGAACATAAGTTTCAAGAAACTCATAGGCACGAGCTCTCCACATAGAGGAACGAACTCGCGTCTCCCAATTCGGAGGTAGATCCTCTAAACACTCGTGGCTTATCTAAACTATATCTGAATGTTTGGTAGGTACTATTTTTTATTGATTTTCGATGCTACGATCCTGATTTGGATACTAATAGCACAGTGTAACACAAAGTAAATTTATTTAATCTACATCGAAAAGATAGTTTATTTAATTACGATTGGCTAAACTCAATTTAAAGTTACTTTTCTTAAACAATCTGAACTTAATATATCATACTTAACCTTAATACTTTGCATACCTGCTACTTATTCTTTTTCTACGTAAAGGAATAAGCATTTTCTGCTCAAAAATGTAACATTGACGTTATTTATTACTACATAGAAAATCTACATAGATAATAAAAATTATAATCTTATCGAAAGGAACTGGAATACAGAGGTGCTTTTACCATCGAACTATCAGAAAAATGATTCAGTAGATTCATATGCCGCATCTACTTTAAATGGAAGAGATATCAGATTCTCGCCGACTGTTTGAAATGAGAATATAAAAACATAACATGCGTAAGAGCACTAGGATTGCACAAGACGTAAGAATAGGTAATGTTCTACATATTTCAGTTATAACATCTCACGTAATACATCCCATTTAAATTTTTTATTAAAGCTACTGATCATAAAGTCTGAAAAAACTTCCGTTTCTCTTCCAAGACTGAAAATCTAAATAACTATAGAATTTTTTTAATTATTTTAAGATAACTATTTAAAGATGTAAGGAGGGAAATAAATCTTCTTAAATCCCAATGGCTACCGACATATAGCAGGATAACCATCACGAAATATGCCAGACCAAAATTAAGCAGACCAATGACAGGCAGCAGCGTCTGAGGTACGAGGTGTCTGGTACTGCGATTATCAAGACGCTTGCCAAATCTAGCGATTATGACATACCCTTGTAGAGCCTATGTCCTGCAGTGGACTATTTACAGACTGTTAAAGGTAAGGTTAAAATATACACACTTAAGCACATAGCACAAAAATAGATAAAGTCATCTAGATATGTTTATTAAATATCATACTGTTGCACTGAAATGTTTCTAGCGCAAGGTTTATAAAGTGGCACTGTGTAGTCTATGTAAGACATTGTCAAGTACCGAATCTGGTTTAACAGGACTTAGCACCATTCACATTTCCATCAGTTTGGCATTCCATTACAAAGATTACAAGGTCGGAAACATTCAGTCGGCACTCACAGCAAGTTGGTAACTTGTGTCCTAAGTTGTTTTAAATTTTCTATTAAAAAAATAATTTTGTTGCTCAATAATTCATTGACAAATGATCGATGACAAGACCACAACCGTGAATGCGAGTCGCCTTGCAAAAGGCGACAAACCCTTTCAAAAGAGCATAGCTAGTCGAACGTAGTATAGACATAGAGCCCTTCTTACATCGGCCGCATTGCTTACCTACAAAATTCGCCGAGTATCTCAATTATCCTTTCATCGCAAGCACTTTAAAAAGAAAACCTTTTGTTATCACGGCAAAATTGTTTAATCACAATTAATAAAGCACTGGTACCGAACGCGCGGTTTAATTTTGACACATTAAAGGAATCGAAAAGACATCCACACCCCAAGACGTCTCGCGCATAACTGAGAGCGGAACTTGCCCGGTAAGTCTGCGGCTTGCGCCTGCGCACCCAACGGATGGTCCGGTTCTGCCGTTTCGTTACTTCGCCTTTTGTCATACGTCTAATTCTTATGAAAATTATGTAATAAAATTTTTGGTATAAGTGAGTTACCGTGTTTTATTCTAGCTGGCTATTTGTTTACGAGGGTGTATTAGTTGGCTTAACATTGTAGTGCTAAATATGTTAATCGTAAATTCAACATTAAACATGTAAATGCATACCATAGAAATGTTTCATGATAACATTTCGAAAAAGTCTATTGGAAGTACCTTTTTTACCAGTATTTTTTTAAATGTTTTAGAGTAAGGTCTATTCCTTAAGGATTTATAGGAGAAATGATGATGTATAGATCTATAGGTCAGAATTGCACGATGAGTGATCTTCCTCCGTGAAAGTGATTTTTTTTAATTTACATATCGTAATATATAGCTCCCATAGGCAAAAGCCACCATTTAAAACTTGACTGGATTTTGAAGCCGGGAAAAATAGAATGACAGAGATTTTCTGCACTACATAAAAAATTAACTATATATTTTGTATAAATTAATTAATACAATATAGGCATTATAATGATTACGTTGTAGAGCCAATATTCACGCAATTATGTACATGGTAAATTTATTAGGTTGGCCGTAGCATAGTTGGCACGAATGGTCCCTTGAAATCAAAGTCGATTTTGTTATTTTTTTTCGATTTATTCAATTTGAGCTTGTATAAAGCTCTTGTGTACGTCAAAAATCTATACCGGTTCGAAAAAGAATACCTTCAGGCAGAACCGGCAAGAAGCTCTTGTCGTTTTTTTCGTGTGCTCGTGTAGTTCTCTAGGATTAAAAGAATAGAATTTAAACATCATCTTGAGGAAGTAGTAAAAAAAGTAAGAGGCTCACACAGTCTCACCTCCAGTCACGCTGTCCCAAATCAGCTCTGGTGTTAAAAATAGGCTGAATGTACGAAAATAAATGTCTGGGCCTCCGACCTTCCCAGTATTCGATCAAGTGATTTTTTAAATAAATAAGCAATCCTAACATTCCCTCGACATAAAATCTATAAATCATTTATCTTTATCAAATCCCTTTCGCTTAACAATTTTTTGCGTGCTTCTTAATTGGACTACCGATAGGGTAACCACAATCTAAAGTTAATGGAAAAGTTTTACTAACTTCGCGATTCGCTTTTTTTTGATTGGCGTCTATATGAAAGGACTATGTACATCAAAGGAGTTGGAGAACAAGAAGAAGAATCAATCATGTTATATGTCTTATAATTAAAATAATAAATAAATCAAATAAAATATGCACTTAAGTTGTTACCAATTATTTTATTATTTTTTACTTATTAACTTAACAGCGCCTTATCTGGTATGTCACAAAAATATATTATAAGAATAACACATTATGATTTTAAATTTTTATTTGACCCCCAAGTCAAAGGTTATCTTAGTTTGAAGGTCCAGGGTGATTTTAAGAAAAATTGTACCTTTTCTTTTTGGAACAAATAAAGATTTATTTATTGGGGAATGATGACACGCGGTTTCTTGGAGAATTTTTTATTGCTTCGCAGATAAAGGGAAATTTCAGTGGAAAGAACATAATTTCCACCACGACCACGACGACGAACCACGACGGCACAGAGGCTTTATCAAGCGATTAGAATCTGCGATGGTCTTATTAGATGGATTATAAATTACTAACTTTATTGAACTTAAATTGAAGTACACGCGCAAACACAGAGACGCACACTTGTCTTTACCTTCCCGTATCCGATGTAACACTCATGCTATAAGATCGGGGGAAGGGTTAATGACACGCACCACAACACAACCAGACCCTAAAACCTATAATTTAAGTGTTTGTACAAATATTGGCTTCCGCTGGGATTTGAACCTCTGCCACACACTTCGACTTGTGGAATCTGCTGTCGCCAGCAGTATTTCCGAACAGTTACGACTAAGGGACCTTCAAGAAAAGAGCCTATTCCTTCCTTAAAGACCGGCAGCGCATCTGTAGCTCCTCTGGTGTTGTGGATGTTCGTGGGCGTCGGTGATCACTTACCATCAGGTGAGCCGCATGCTCGTTTGCCCCCTTCTTCTATAAAAAAAAACCAGAACCCATAGCTCAGCAGTCACGCAGTAACGTTTACCACGAAGCCACGCAGAGACAATTTAGATAACGGGCTTAGCAAACGTACATCACAAATTAAAAAGGATTACCGCCATTAAATTGAATCAATCAGTGCTCGTCTAACGCACTATTAATTGCACAACTGAATGATTTCTTTCGTTAATTAAAAATCTTTTCAACTAACCGTAAATTAATGAATAAACCATCCATTGTTTGCGTCATACTTGTGACAAACAGTCCGACTGATAGTAATTGGCTACAGTAGCCCATGGACAACTGCAACCTACAACGTTGAAAAGATTACTGATACGTTGGCACCCCTAAGGACTTAATTAAAATAATAAATAAATCAAATAAAATATGCACTTAAGTTGTTACCAATTATTTTATTATTTTTTTAAATATAAGCAATCCAACATTCCTCATTAAAATCTATAAATCATTTATCTTTATCAAATCCCTTTCGCTTAACAATTTTTGCGTGCTTCTTAATTGGACTACCAAATAGGGTAACCACAATCTAAAGTTAATGGAAAAGTTTACTAACTTCGCGATTCGCTTTTTGATTGGCGTCTATATGAAAGGACTATGTACATCAAAGGAGTTGGAGAACAAGAAGAAGAATCAATCATGTTATATGTCTTATAATTAAAATAATAAATAAATCAAATAAAATATGCACTTAAGTTGTTACCAATTATTTTATTATTTTTTACTTATTAACTTGACAGCGCCTTATCTGGTATGTCACAAAAATATATTATAAGAATAACACATTATGATTTTAAATTTTCATTTGACCCCCAAGTCAAAGGTTATCTTAGTTTGAAGGTCCAGGGTGATTTTAAGAAAAATTGTACCTTTTCTTTTTGGAACAAATAAAGATTTATTTATTTATTTATTGGGGAATGATGACACGCGGTTTCTTTGAGAATTTTTTATTGCTTCGCAGATAAAGGGAAATTTCAGTGGAAAGAACATAATTTCCACCACGACCACGACGACGAACCACGACGGCACAGAGGCTTTATCAAGCGATTAGAATCTGCGATGGTCTTATTAGATGGATTATAAATTACTAACTTTATTGAACTTAAATTGAAGTACACGCGCAAACACAGAGACGCACACTTGTCTTTACCTTCCCGTATCCGATGTAACACTCATGCTATAAGATCGGGGGAAGGGTTAATGACACGCACCACAACAAAACCAGACCCTAAAACCTATAATTTAAGTGTTTGTACAAATATTGGCTTCCGCTGGGATTTGAACCTCTGCCACACACTTCGACTTGTGGAATCTGCTGTCGCCAGCAGTATTTCCGAACAGTTACGACTAAGGGACCTTCAAGAAAAGAGCCTATTCCTTCCTTAAAGGCCGGCAGCGCATCTGTAGCTCCTCTGGTGTTGTGGATGTTCGTGGGCGTCGGTGATCACTTACCATCAGGTGAGCCGCATGCTCGTTTGCCCCCTTCTTCTATAAAAAAAACCAGAACCCATAGCTCAGCAGTCACGCAGTAACGTTTACCACGAAGCCACGCAGAGACAATTTAGATAACGGGCTTAGCAAACGTACATCACAAATTAAAAAGGATTACCGCCATTAAATTGAATCAATCAGTGCTCGTCTAACGCACTATTAATTGCACAACTGAATGATTTCTTTCGTTAATTAAAAATCTTTTCAACTAACCGTGAATTAATGAATAAACCATCCATTGTTTGCGTCATACTTGTTATAAACCAAGAAGTTACATAAGTACAAATACATACTGACAGATAGTTCCGTCGGACATTGTAAAACACGTTACATGATTATCTACGCTACTTAATATTTATATAGTCTGTAAGTTTATTTGTTTGTAGAAACTCATCGCAAGCTCTTCTGAACCGATCCCAAGTTACTGAAAGGTTACACAATACTATCGGCGACTGCCAAAGATGGTCGGCAAACGCAAAGTCATCTTCATATTTTTAATTTTCAAAGTTTCTTTGACCGTAAGATTTCACCGAACCAAGAGACATAATTTAGGTCTAGAGTAAAATAGAAAATTAGTTTTGAGTACAATCCATGAAGCTGGCCCTTACAGTTGTGTATAACTATAGCATCAGAGACTGGGACACTCACGGCACATCCAGGCACGAAATCAGTCATAACTGTGTATTGTAGACATCATTAATCATGGCAGGACCCGTGAGATGTATCTCGTGTAAATTTTAGATATATTTGATTTCAGATCAGATCAGAAGTTTAAATGTTACGATGTTCAACAAACACTAAACTGAAAACGAAAATTCATAATAAATAATGAAAATAGAAGCTTACGTAGCGTTTTAAATTAAATCAATTCAGTCTGACAGATAGTTGATATTTTTTTTTTTAAAGTCAGCATAAATAATATAATTTTTGTCAAGTTAGGGAAAATACCGCATGATAATGTATTAAAGTAAAATCTACCGATTGTAAAAAAAATACGAAATTTTAATTTCTTACGTCAAATCATATCATTTTATAATATATTTTGTTAAGTCTTAGAGTGACAAACAGTCCGACTGATAGTAATTGGCTACAGTAGCCCATGGACAACTGCAACCTACAACGTTGAAAAGATTACTGATACGTTGGCACCCCTAAGGACTTAATTAAAATACCTTACAGCCTATTATTATGCTGGCTCTCTACACTTCAAATAGGGACACACAACATTCATGGCAGAAATAGGTAAGAGGGTGATGCCTAACCAGACCGCCACCTCCAAGTACACCTATCTATCATCTAATAGGGTGCCTTAACAGCCTATTAATACTCCCAGTGCGGGTTATCGCCACGTTCGTCATGCGGATTGGCGATCCCAGTACCAGATACCTCGCACCTCAGACGCTGTTAACATCGGCCTGCTGAATTTCGGTCTTGTATTTTTATATTCGATGTGATCATGCCATCTGTCGGTAGGAATAGCGACTTTCAAGGGCAGATTCTTACCACGATACCATACAGCAAACCTAATAACAGAAAATTCCTGACTGATAATTTTATGTTTGTATGTGCATGCGGTGATGTTATTAAAGATATGCCTGTGTCTATGAGATATAGATGTGTGCTTGATATTGGTCCTAAACTTTCAGCATCATATATTTTTTGTTTCTATTTTGTTAAAAAAAACGATGACCATCTTTGAGTCTTCGGAGGTTTCTTAGCGTTTACAAACATAAATCGCATAAGCACAATCCTCCAGACCATGTCAGTAACTAATACAAATATTTGTTCCGAGAAAATCGAGCCTGCGTCCCGAAGTATAGAAGCCCATAGTATTATCGCCATCCCAGCCGACAAATACAGCAAATCATACAAAGTGGTTCGAATAACAAAGAATAGATTTTTTGAACAATCCTCTGAAAATGTCGAACACAAATTTTACAGACGAGTGATAGAAAACACTTATTACATAGCCACATAAACGCTATTCAACAAAATAATATGATCCTATTTAAACTTAACTAATTTATAATATTATACTTTCTCTCAACTCATTACTCCTACACAGGTTAGTTAAAATCTTATTAACATATCGTAGTGTTTGCATATTCTTCTTTATCATTATCTTCCTGAATAGTATAAAATAAAGTCACAATCCACTTTAGTCTCTGTACTCGAATATTATTGCTCAAGATCTAAGTGAATTTCAATACGATTTTCACTATGATATAATATTACAGATCTGTCCGTACGAAGCCGGCGCGGCTCGCTGGGTGCTTATAAATATATAGGCGGAAATGTCATTATGTATATCTTAGCAAAGACTCAAAGAGCAATTCTAACATACTGATTTATAAATAATAGGTGTACTGTGTTTGTTACTCTTTTTCGTTTAGTTAAATTACTTGATCTTTTATCTTGACTTAGCAAAAGTTAGAAATAATTAATAGTAGTCACCAAAACTTTTTTAATTGTTTCGTATGGATTGTAAATCACCTTTACTTAATGTGTTGTACTTTAAAAAGGGTAAAAAAAAAAAATTTTTTTTTCATTTTCTTAACTTTTCCACGTCTGTCATTACAAATAGGTAAAACTACTATAGCTTGGACAGGTAATGTAGTTGGAGCTATACGTAGTTTTTATTTCACCTTAATATGTCAGAGTTCGAGATAAACTATAGTTTCTGTTAAATATATTGAAAACCATGCATTTTAAAACATGACGTTATTAAGTTACAGATATATATATATACAATACTGTTATTATATATAATTAATGCATAGACAACAAAAGTTTGTATGAAAGCAAAGTCACAGTGACGTCTTGTTTATTCACTACACAGGAATGACTCCAATATGAACGTTGATTTAAACGACGACAGGAAATACATCTTTACACGCTGATAAAATATCTCGACAACTGGTTTATCGTATTGATCTCAGGATTAAAATAAATTTTACATAAGTAAATAAAGATATAGTGTACATCTGTTATTTTGTATCTACGTACAATATATTAATCGGCTTTGGTAATGAGAAAGTAAAATTATAAAGGGTGTATGTACAGCTTTTTTTTCAACTACCAACCCTCACCTGCATGTGATACATCCAGTTTGCACTTAAACGAGGCTGGTGAAAAATGCATCCTTTCGGATACGAAACCCATTTGTTTTGTATAGATTTTTTTATAGACGATTGGTAAATATCGGTAAAACTATTGCAAATAGAACTCTGCTAATTTGAAATGTTTAACTTTGTTATAAATAAACAACGGAGCGCCAATTATGTAAAGTGAATCTACACCGATAAGATTATGCTCCCAGAAATATTTATAATTTTTTTTTAATTAATTATCACAAGTAGACTGTTTATCTACTTACTTACTTCGTAATTCTTACATAATTTATTAATTCACCAATTCCGAAAGGATTCTCAATTACTTTTTATTTTTTCTACCTTCTTAAACTAGAGACAATTATATGGAAGTCTCCTCGCTAGATGGAACCATAATCTGCGCAAACGTATCGCCTGGCCGCAATTGGAACTAAATGCGTGAATCTAAAAGATCGAGTGGCGCTCTTTGTTTAGTGGTACTATATATCAACCTACTAACGCATTGTGTGATCAGCTAAGTATCACCAATCATTAGTGCTTTTTACGCATTCCTTTATAAAAGACATAAACGAGCTAGCCTTCTGGCGGTAAAAGAAAATTAAATAAGCGACATCTATTGTTAAGTAGAAATTTTTCATTTTAGTTAGTAGTTAGTAGAAATAAAAAATAAACAATTTTAATATCCGATTTAATTGTAGAAGAATTTCGTTTTATTTAAATAACAATAATTCTGTACATTAAGTTCAAAATACATTTTTTCAATTATATCAAATATTTACTTTTGTACAGCAAAAACCATTATGTGGCTTCCGTGAAACTGATTGTTCTATACGTCAATCACATCACTGCATGTCGTTCGTTATTTTGTTACATTCATTATGTCAAAGTTAAAGTATCTCTCTATGTAAAGCTGAGATGTAAAGTATTATATGATGTCATAAATAAATAATTGCATTGCGTTGTGTAATGTGTAAATTAAACTGAACTGTATCAATTAATATTATATAACAACATTCTAAAGAAAATTTCAAAGGTTCAGGAGGAAAAATTTTACTTTATTTTTAGTACTATCATATTAAATAATGTCTAACAACAACTCAGAAAATAAATATGGAGATAAAGAAAATAACAACGTATGTGAACCAAACCACGTTCATAGTGAACTTAATAATAAATTAAAAAGTCGTCTTAGGAATTATATCAAAAAACTTGATGGTGTGTATTCTCTCAAAACAAACTAATTAAGTTAATTTATTCTCAATAAGCAAAAATTTAAATCATTAACAGTTGTATAATGTATATTTACTTTCTATACATAATGCTTACTTTATTTATTTTTTAACATAATAAAAGCTAAAAGCAGAGCAATATAAAAATATTTTGGTATAAAGTTTGTTGAAGCCTTAAACTCTTAGTTCTCTAAACTCTTTCCCTGTCTACCCCTACCTAAACTGTTGCATCAGAAGTTCAATTGTTAAGACAAACAATTGAATTTCTATTGATGCAACATATTATGATTTATAGATCTAAATAGTTGTTTCTAGTGTGTGTTTACCTCTATCTCCCTTTCCATGCCATTCAAAGTAAGCATTATAAGATTTAACCTAAACTAAAAAAGAAGCTATTATTAATTTGCTGATATTTGAATTTTCAGAAACAAATACAATCACAACAAAGGAAGAAAGTGAGAAGACTGAAATTGAAACTTTCAAACAGCTCTATAAGCCAAAGCTTGAAGGAGATCAAGAATCCTATAAAGAGATACCTAAATTTTACTACAAACTACCAAGATCTGATGAAGTTTTAGCACAGAAATTGCGAGAAGAGACTAGAGCACAGTTTCTACAGAAGAAAAGTAAAGAACTGTTGGACAATAGTGAACTCAAGCATTTATGGAGTTTTTTAGAGAAATCTAATGGAAATTATAGCTCATCAAGTAATGACGAATTGACAATTGATTATATGCAGTTTAGAAAGATTAGGGAAGAGGCTGGGCCCAAGTATAGGTAATTTTTATATAAATAATTTTAATACAAACTGTAATAGGTAAGGTAAGAGTGAATAGCTTACTTTCATCTTATATCCCTGAATCCTGATTGATCCAGATTATACCTTTACCTTGATAGAACAAACAATGTAAGTATTTATTTTATATGCGGCTGTAAGGATTTACATCAAGTACCAAAGGTCTAATAGCTTAGCGTATGATCTTTATAATACTCATATTAAATATTAATATTGGATCCATTCAATTGTTCAAATATATGTAATATAATGTGTTTGAACAGTTAGAACTTACAGGTTACTCTTACTCTGTTCTGCTATTAAACAGCAGTGCAATTACTGTTGTTTTGGGTTGAAAGGTAAATAGAGCTTGCATAATTACGGGCTGTGGACTATTTTATGTCCTTCTAAATCCTTAGGTGTGATGACACATCTGTAACCTTTTTGATTGAAGTTGTTTGCAGATGTCCATAGGCTGCAGTATCCCTTTACCATCAGATGGCTTGTTTTTCATTCTAATTGAAAAAAAAAAAGTTCAATGATAATTGATTTCTTTGTACCCTTTTTGATATTAAAAAGTAATTTTTTTCTAGACCATATTTCACAGCAGAAGTGTTTGGACGCCTGCAAGCAGCAGAAGGTGGTGTGGGGAAGGTCCGTGGTGTCTCCCTCTTTAACTATGTAATGCGAAGAGTATGGCTACAGCAAACCAGAATTGGTCTATCATTGTATGATGTCACTGGACAGGGATATCTCACTGAACATGTGAGTTTTATCCTTAAGTAATTCAATTGGAGTGATTTATTCAATTACTTCAAGAGATTATTAACAAAAATATTTGTTTCTAATAAAATGATTATAATAATTCTTAGTTCTATTTATTTCTATATTTGTTGCAGGATTTGGAAAGCTATATAGCAGAACTGGTACCATCTCTTGCAGCCTTGGATGGTTTAGACTCTTCGTTTAGCTCTTTCTATGTCTGTACAGCGGCTAGAAAGTTTTTGTTTTTCCTCGATCCACTGAGAGTTGGTCGAGTGAGGATTCGAGATGTTCTATCTTGTTCATTTTTAGATGACTTGTTGGAGGTAAGCTAATTATATATGTGTAGATAGGTAAAAGATAATGTATAGGTGAATTTTATCTGTATTGTGTTGTAGCTACTTAGATTGATGATCACATATAAACATGTTTCTTTCTTTCTTTCTTTTGTAATATTCAGGATGTTAGGTACTCCAGAAGATACTGTAAATCTACATCCACAATTATAGATGAGTGGTTAGTGAATCTGTCTCCAAATTAGAAGACCCAACTAGAGTTCAATCCGAATGAACTTTTTTATTTGTTGAATGAGATGTTGACCGACATAACCACAAGGACTATCTATAAATGTTGTAACCTCTGATTGCCCCAGTACTGGGTTTAGTGACAGCTTATTTATTTATTTACTGTAATCGTGTGGTATCTACCACCAAGAAATGGGGTAACCTTAGGGGTCGTAAGAGAAAAGTCGTCGTTTTAGCCTTGAAGATCGCAATAGCTACCAGCAGATGGCAGAATAACCATCTCAAATAATTCCAGACCGATGACAGGCGGATGTGTACAGCAATCGCCAATTCGCTTGCCATGCGTGGCGATTATGGAAAATTCTTATGGCAGACGCCTATGTCATATGGACTATTTACAGTCTGTTAAAGTAAGGTAAACTTAACAAAGCACAATACTAAACTTTAATATGTAATAAATTTAAGAAATGTTTGTTTACCAAAGTTTACTATAGTTACAATTTCAGTGATACAGAAGGTGGTGAAATTATCTAGTTTAACATCAAATTACGAAAATTCAAATTCTATTGTTGTGATACGTGAAGGGTTAACAAGAAAAGTTAAGAACAAAATTGTTTATGGTCTCAGACATACACGATAGACATCACACGCATATAACAACGATATCGCTTGTGATCAGGCCGGTTTTTTTTAAATATTATAAACATGCTTCGTCGTCGTTACTTTTCGGAATATATTCTTCAACTTTTACATTTTCACCTTAATTTATAAGGCTTTTGTTGAAGTAAGCTGTCAGCTCAGGATTTGTGTGATAAGATCTTTGTTTAATCTTAGGTCCAATAAAAAGCCAGATATAGACAATTAGACCAACTAGCTATAGAATGACTGTGACGATGACGATGATGAAAATGAAGAAAAATGCATGTTATTTATTGTTTAATCATGTAATAGTATATTACTATTTCTATTACCTATTCAATAATAATGTAAATTTTCAGCTTCGTGAAGAAGACTTGCCAATGGAGCTACAAGAACAGAATTGGTTTAGCGCTGCGTCAGCTTTACGCGTTTACGGACAGTATCTTAACTTGGATAGAGATCATAATGGCATGCTTAGCATAAACGAATTGGCTGGGTAAAATACGTCATTATATTAAATAAATAATAATTAACCTTTTGACTCGGCATTTAGTATACTAAGAATCAAGGCCAAAATCTGTTACAAGTAAAGAACTTACTAGTTTTCGGATCGAATGTCTACTGCGTAAACTCGTATCTGTATGGTAATCATGATCAGACTGGCGGATCTATTGCGTAACTGTAATTCCGATCGGTTTTAATTTGCAGTTTCGACGGATGCGACTTTGTTTGGTCGATTACGTCGTATAGACTTACCTAGAATGTGATCTGTCAAAAAGTCGATTGTAGCTTAACTTCGAATTGAAACCGATCGGTGTTACGATTACCACTAGAATAACTTAATGGAGATGTAAGTGATGAAGAGTGAGTGTTGCTTATATATTTGTGCAACCGCTTAAAGCACAGTATTTTGCAGACACGCACATAACAACTGTATGATGTAGCCCTGAATGAAGAACATAAAATTAAGAAATGGTGACATTATTAAAAATAAATTTTGAGAGTGAATGTAAGATTTAAATACTTTATCTACTCATCTAAAGATGGCATTGCCAAAAGTTGTCATAATTATTACATTGAAGATTGGCCAATAATCACCATGAGCGAAATATAACTTAAATAACCACACCTGCCACCCCGATTTTATTATACACGACGTACTTTTCATCTCTGCAGGAGATGTAGCGAGTCTCTTTGCTGGATTCACCAGATTTTCAAGATCATTTCTCTTGTTAGCCTTAAACAATACTCATGAAAAGAATGGGGTAACAGAACCTTACGCCGCAAGGCTACAGATAGAACAGCGAAATATATATTCTAAAAAATAAATTTATTTCAGTTATGGCTCGGGAACATTAACTCGGGCTTTCCTTCAGCGAGTTTTTCAGCAATGTCTGACCTACGACGGCGAGATGGACTACAAGACATACCTGGACCTAGTGCTGGCCTTGGAGAACAGAAAGCAACCGGCCGCTCTGGCATACCTGTTCAGAGTGCTCGATATCAACTCGCAGGGGTACTTGGATGCATTCACTCTGAATTATTTCTTTAAGGTTGGATATTCATTTAATTGTCAAAGCTTTTCTAAAATATTTTCCTTTTATGGTGTCACCAAGCTAGAACCTTTAAACGGAGCTCAGAGTTGGATGACAATGCATTATTAACGCCCGAAATCGCTTTCTTGTCTATGCGTGTGTTTGTTAAGTTTTAGTCCCGTTTTAAAAACGTGATATATTAAAAGACAAATATCCAAAAAATAAGGTGCACTACCAGCTTTTCTTTTTTTGTTAGTTAGATTGTCTTCATCAGACTGTACAAGTCCACTACTGAATATAGCCATTTCCAGTTTCCTTGCTGGGCAGATGAGTTGGTGAGCGCAGTACATGAGAACCTTTTTCACTAGATTATATACCACTTCCCATCACGTGTCTGGAGTTCGGATTCAGCAAATTGAAGAGGAATTTCCGACATAAATCCGTCGTCACAGCTTCATTTGCTAGTAAAAGGTTTGTTGGTTAGAGGAAAAGCTGGAATATTCCCATTTACATTTCTAAATTACATAACTTAGAAATGGTTGAAATTCTATTGTTACCGAGTTGTAATTACGATATAATTTTCAGGCGATACAAGAACAAATGGTCTCTCACGGCGCAGAACCAGTAAACTTCGACGATGTGAAAGACGAGATTTTCGATATGATTCGGCCCGAACACCCTTCCAGAATAACCCTGCAGGATTTGATACGGAGCGGGCACGGCCATACTGCGGTGTCGATACTGCTGGAGCTGCACGGATTCTGGGCTTACGAGAACAGGGAGGCCCTAGCCGCCGCAGGCGACCACAGCACTTGACAGAAGTTGGAATTTCGGCAGAAGAGATTCGACATATCTTCATTGTAGTTGGGGATAAGAGATATAGAAAGGGAAATTGGTTTTATGACGAAAACTTACAATTTTAGTGGACTTTGAAAGGAAAAGGCAACACTTAAAGCAAGGACTAATGTAAATGGGCAAAATTGTATAGTGTTACATATACTAATATACACTGTAACAGTGAAGTAAGTAATGTAGCAGCGCTTGTTAATATCCTAATGCGGTGTAGAAGACTTCTCTCAGTATATGAGGTTTGGAGCCGCTCTGGAAGCGGGTTTGCGCATTTCACACGTCCTCGAAATTATATTTTTGTTATTTCTCAGAAATGCCAGAGCCCTCACGATGTTTTCTTTCAGCGCTGAGCATGTGGTAAATTCAACACTTAAACGTGCAATTAACGATTGAGTGCTGCCAGTACTGGGGTTGAAACCAGCTCACTCCAGTACTATTAAATTAAAAAGAGTGCAAAGAATGAAAGCTATTACGGTTCTATAACAATAACATAGTAATATATTAATGTTGAATTCAGGTTTGAATAAAATGCAGAATAAAGGATGTAGATATTTATAATTTCTATAATATTTAGAAACAACATAATATTGGTTATACCGAATTCAAAAAACTTATATATAAATAAAATATGTCTAAGCTTGTGTAAACAATTTAGTGTGCGTGTGGGTGATAATTGAAATCCCGACATATAGTATAGAGACATAAATATTTTTATCAACATAATTAAAGATGCAAATATGTATATTATGTAAAATTGTAAATGTAACAAAAAAAATTGATTCAATATGATAATGTACTAAAACTTACATAACATGTATTTTGCATAAGATTCTTTGTATATTGACAATTATTGATGATTAAGTTTCACCATGTGACAAGAATCGCAAGTATATAAATTATATACTACATTCTTTGTTTTATTTCCCCTACATAAGTATTTTAAGTCTATTTATATTTATTATTGTCTGAATAGATAATAAAAATAAATCGATTACAAATCAAATTATTTAGTGTACTTAAATATGAATTTAAATGTTGTAACATGACATATTCGATACTTTCCCTCTATTATAAACATTATGCCCTTGAAAATCGCATTGATTATCACATATTGTTGTGCCAATAACAAAATTGTTATGCTTAAATAAATTGATCAAAAATAAAAACAGAATATTCCTAAAATCAATACCACCTTCCTAATTAGAACTCGAATAAAAAATCTTTAACACACCTATTAAGAAATTTATTTGGTGAATTTCTTATTAACTACAAGCAACGTATTTGTACCTATACATACAACATAATGTTATGTGTTGTAATTTACATTGTCCTTTACCAAGCAAAAAAACTTACGAGTATTGGTATTAATTTTTAGCTTTATAAATTACTAGCTGTTGTACCCGGCGTTGCCCTTGTCCTTGGCAACATTACAAGAAACATCATCCGGTGGATTTGAAGATAAGCCTGCACAATGATATGCTGTGACGTATTTATATAATAAGAATATAAGTTATGGATATGGATGGGTGCTTAAATGCAGTAAAAGTTATGTATGTATGAGTAAAATTAATGCAATGTTGTTAAATGTGTGGCATAGTATATTAACCTCAACACATTATCTATTTCTAATTAAATACATTGTTCTTTACAAATTCTGTCTTCTTTATGTTATTCATTACTCTGTGACGTATACGTTACACAGAGTAATGAATAATCTCTTTAACAAACTCAAAGATATGTACTAGCTATGTAGTTTATAGTTAGCTATAGTAATAAAAGCAAGTACAATGCATTATAATCCATAGGCGCTAATGTGCAATAACTCGACCATTGCACATTAGAGACCATAACATGATTTATTGAAGAAATTTATTCAATAATGACCTGATTGCAGTAATTTACAACATGCTATTTGTACTAAAAATCATCAATACAAAAAATATATATATACTAATGGAGCAGCGCATATTCTGTGCGTATATTAATGTTACAAATTATGTTTTATACAGACTCCTGTGCGCTTCTGTACTCGTACACGCTCCCTCTCTCCAAGAACTCGCTGTACTGCTTGTCTGTTTGTCTGTCAGTAGTATTGTTATCTGCTGGCAGTCCGTAACCACCGCCTCCCGGAGAATTCATTATATACTTATCCTAAAAGATAATTATTGAATTATAGTCGCTATTAAAACAGTTGGTGTTTGGTTGTCTAAATGTAATGAGATTCTCTGTAAGAGGCACTAAAGTTATGTATTCTCTAGTAAACAACTGATACAATATTTACGTGTATCAGAACAACTATTATTTTATCAGAAAAAAATTATGATTGTGCCACAAACAAAAGTGTGTCGTGATATATATATATATATATGTTTCAATGTTCCAACACTGCGAAAGAAAACAATGTTTTTCATAACATGAGTCGCGCAACAATTATTCTTCTCTGTTGTGAACGCGTTGGTACGTGGTTTTTAAACAAGAAAAAACAACGTACGCACGCGGAGTGGGATACCGCCAAAATGTTAAAATCAATCGAATTCTACCAAAGCTATATATATAGCTATTAAAAAGAAAAACAAATAAAAAAAATATGACGCTTGGACTGAAAAGTCAGACTCTACCTCCGAGTCCGTCGCATAATCGTTACATTGGTTACGGGAACCAGAAGTCAAGTAAATATCTCTGCATGAACTAAAATTGACGGCATTATAATATATCTAGCAAAAAAAAATGGGATAGATTAAAGTCTTATATACAGGTTGGATGCGATGTTACGGCAAATTCAACCTCATAATCTAGGTTAAGGACTGCGGCGAGATAAAAATTATACGAACCCCAGGATAGGCCTCCACAGACGCTTTCCCTCCGAGATTGATGATCCTCCCATCTGTTCTTTGAAGCAAGTTAAGTCCTCTTTCTCCAGGTTCACCTCCTGAATATGGAAACCAATTACGAATTTTTAGAGTTCCACACTATAAAAAAACTTGAAGTCCTCCAACGTTTGTGTGCAGTGCATCCTTCATCGCATTGTTGTTCTACTTGAATGAATTAAAAAGATAAAAATTAAAAAAAATATATGCATGTGTGCGCGCGTGCGTGTACGTTGGAGCATTCTTGCGTTTATGTGTTTATGTAATGAATTACATTAAATGACTCACCGTTCATCCCGTAAGGCTGGAATGCTCTGCGCTCCGTCAGCACCGACAATTGTACGGTGCGTCTGAAGATTAATTCCCTCGTTACTCCGTCACCGCCGTTCCAGCGTCCTGGCGTAGAGTAAGTCATTTATTTTTTGCTTTGAAATTATCACAAGATTGCCACAAAGTTCGGTCCTGAGAGCCCCCTGCATCCATCGACTTCTCGCAATACTGCGCTGGTCGTCTTACCAGTTTGCGGGGGGTCGTCCCACAAACTGAGTTTGCCTGTACGTGGCTGCCACTCGAGAAACTTTTTACCCCAACGGTTGTCAGTTCTGCGAGCTATGTGTGGCCGGTCTTTTGCCACTTCAGCTTGCTGATCCTAACGGCTGTGTCGCTTACCGTAGTTCTCCTGCGGATATCATCGTTGCAGACTCTATCGCGCAGAGAAACACCGTTTATAGCCCTTTCCATAGAGTGCTAAGCTACTTTGAGCTTCATCAAACTCACTATTTTTCACTCGCGTCTTCTCTCGACTTGAAGCTGCTCATTACTAATCTGTGGCATTTGATAGACTTTCCGTTGTCAGTCGGCTGCTAATTGGATGCAACACATGCAGGTTAAGTGGGCATCAGACTGCATCTCCAGAGAAACCAAGCGGGATAATTGTTTTACTTTTTTGAAGAAAAATCCATCAGTACCGTCGGTCCGTTTTTCATTACGTTCTCGGCAGTGAAGCTTTATACATGCATGTCTTAACAAATAGCAAAAAGTATGCCAAGTACTTTCGTCATTAATGACAATCTACCTCTAATCTTTAAGACTTTAAGTTAATTTGAAGTCCACCAACCCGGACTGGGCTGGTGTGGCCGACTCCAATATCCTCTCAACAACGATAGGCTGGTCTTTGCCCAGCTGTGGAATGTGGATTGTTTCATCTTACCTTTCCCTCCCGATCCATCGCGCAAGGAGAATTTGGATACAAGTATCGGATAGCGCGTCTCGACAATCTCCACGTCGGTGATGCGGGTGTTGGTCATGTGCGTGTGGACACCGCCCGAACCGCGCCAGCCGGGACCCTGGCCAAATGATACTATCTATTTGAATAATATAACGGTCCGATAGCCTTGTTGGAGGAGCGCTCTCTTTTAAAGCTTGAGGGCTGCAGATACGAAGCCCGCTAGGCAATCATTCGTATGATGATCTGGTAAATATTTATCACACTAGCAATAATTTTACTTATTTTTCACCACATTTTACTAGGTAGTAGCCCTTTCACTTATTTCTACCGCTATGTGGCAGTTCAATCGCGGTCATGTTCCGATATGAAAGGCATAGAGAGCCAGTACAATTACCGGTTATGAGGCACTCCATCTTAGTTCACAGGGGTGAAAACGCGATGTAAACTACTTCGATTGAAGTTTGTTGTTTGCAGGTGTCCATGGGCCGCAGTAGCCACCTGCAATAAGATGGATCTTTCGCTTGTTCTCGCAGAAAGGAGTAAGGATAGAAGTAACTGCTTAATTCCGACCGGTGGTGTTATAGGAAAAAACAAATGCACACATTCCATCTTAATTAGTTTCTACGTACTCGTAAGTAGCAGTAAATAAGTGCTTATGTACTTAAGCACTAGAAGATTTGTTGTACGCTTAGATTTTAACTTGCGGGCCTTCTGCACGCGAGTCTCTTCCGTCGAAGCTGTCAAGGCCACCGGGACAACAGTGTAATTAAGCCCGGCCCTTGTATACGGTCCGGCGCTTAACGCTGATCCCGACATTACCATATTAACCATAACCCAGGAGACACAAAAATTAAGCTCGCAGTGTACGTTGGCGTAAATAACATGTATCTACGCTAGACACGCACACAGACTTGAGGAGTTAGTTATATCTAATGGGAAATCCAATCCGACTCGACTTGAACGCTGACGGGTCATTCAGTAAACTGAGCTTTATTAAGTCTTGCATAAGGGGCGCAGCAGTCAACTTATTCTAATTACAATATTAAGATTTTTCGTGTAATATTATTTTTTTCTTATGTTTTAAACTATAAATAAAAGAAATTAAGAATTTTTTACTCACGGCTCCGCTTCCCCCCGCTACGGTTTCATAGTAACCCCAACTTGCCTCCCCCAAGGTCAAGTTGTTCATACAGCCCTGAGAAGCGGCGCACACCTGTATTGATAAAATAGACATGTTAGTGATACATATTCGTCATCTTCATTTTGGGGCCGATGGTAGATTTATAGTGTATTTTTTTGCACAATAGTTTCAAAGTTGCTGCCGTGTCGTGTGGAGGAATTAAGGATAAACGTGTCCTTGGACATCAGTGAAACCCATACCTTAAGGTGGACTGTGAGATGCTGATCATTAATATGTAAATAAGAGATGCACTCTTACTTACAATACTAATATTATAACTTTGAGGGTCAGCACAGTCACATAAAAAAAGTGTGTGGGTACGTATTACATCTAATGTTACTGTAATGTCCTTCACTATTTGAAGGATTCGGAGCAGTTAATAAAACACGTCGAACAGTACAATCACCATTTATTGACTGCCCGATAAATCAGGGGTACTTGTAGAAAACCCTATTGACATCTACCAACATACATATATTACAGTTACTAAAATGAAAGAGGTAACAGTAGCAAAAAATTTAAATTTAACGTAATAGCAATAACTATGTGTCTAACAATTAATAATAATAATACCAGGAACAGAAATAACAAAACAGGCGAATGTGAATCACTCTTTGCATCGACTGTCCGCTCGCTCGCATACTAGCGACAGAGATCGTATGACGCTCAGCGGTTACCGTACTGCGCATGCGTCGGGCCTAAAATAACCTACTGCGACGCTACGTGAAAAAGAGATTGCAGTGTATGTGCATGTGTTAATAAGGCATATAAAAGTGCTGACGTGATTAGACATATGTGTGAGTTAGTTGATTTACGACTTTTAAACATGGTCGGGTATATGCGACCTAACTTACCTGGAATGCCTTGAGCACAACGTCGACGATGCGCTGCGAAGTGAGCACGTTTCCCCCCACCACCGCTGCAGCTTCGGAAGGATCGAGGATCGACTCCGGTGGAATTATGACCTTCACGGGATTCAAACAACCCTGCAGATACATAAAGTTGCACGTTACTTCTAGGGGGATAACCATCTTGAGCGATGGCGTTTCAGTGGTAGGGGCCGCCGTCCCTGTTTACCGTTTTGTACGGATATATACATATATATGTACATACATTATAAAATCTTCGTGAATAGCTAGATCATTCTAGATATTTTCTAACCGCTAACGGTGATTTTGAAAAATCAAAACCTTATATCCAATTAAAAAAGACCTCTCATTTTTACAAAGGTCTGGTATCCATTAAGAATCTGCCACGCAGAGCCATGTATTTTTTCTTCTAATTTCCTAAAAAAAATTGAGGTTAGTTTTGCACTTAAAAAAATTTTGCGATACTGGCACTGGTCGAAAATCGCACTTATTATGGACTTAAACGGCTCGGTTTAAGTTATTTCTTGTAAAATTAAATAATCACACAGATATGCGTGCATGGTCACACATATACACTGTGCAACTGTGCTCCACTCCATAAATAATTTGTTTGTTAAAATTGTGAAATAAATTAGTCAGTAGTTTGTATTGTAAACCTGTTAAGATTAAAAATGGTTATGACCTGATTGAGTGGTACATCATGGCCGACCATGCAACGCAGACAGTAGATCAAAGCCGACAGAGTGATCGCCCGCGGTGCGTTCAAGTTACCCCATACTTCCACGCCGGTGTCACTAAAACAGAAACACGTTTTGTAGAAATAGCCGTGCGGTAGCTGCACAAGAAACTGTCAACCCTTTTCTTCCAATGGGCGTGTCGTAAGAGGCGACTAAGGAAAGAGCCTATTAAATTAATTTTCGGAAGCAATTCCGGCAACAATCACGTTCTACCTCCCAGAGAAGTGAAAAGTGGGTAGCATGATGCCTGTTTGGTTATGCAGAGCTATACTAAAATGTAATCTCTGCCTACCTCCATGGGTGCTTTATCTTCTCGTTTATTACACGTGTCAAAGACAGTCCTCTTTGGCGAGCGTGTATGGAAGAGGAAGAAACGACAACCCACGTCCTGTTGTAGCGTCCGTCGGTCGCGGAATACAGGGCTCGAATAGTTGATATTTCTGCCCGCACGCAAAATAAGCGCACATTCGTGGAGTTGCGTATACCAGCCCATCAAAATGAGAGTGGTTTGTATATATTCACGCCTTGTTCCCAACTGGGTAGGCAGAGGCAATCTTCTTCTACTTGCTACGGTCCTGAGATACGTCTTTCGCTTCTCCCTGTTTCATCAATCTTCGCATGTATACTCGTTGGTTTAGAGTACTCTTGACCTGGCCTTTTTTCAGAACGTCTCCGATTTGATCGTGAAATGTTCGCCTAGGTCTTCCTCTCCCGACTCTACCATTTACACTCGCCTCATAAATTTGTTTCGTCAACCTACTTTCTTTCATCCTCTCCACATGTCCAGCTCAGCATCCCTTTCTCAATTCGTGTCACTACATCGTCTTCCAAGCCACAACGCTCTCTGATCACATTATTTCGAACCCTGTCAGTTATCTTCACATCAATCATACTTCTTAACGCTCCCATTTCTACTGCATTTATCCTGCTTCTTTATCTAGGAGAAGATGACGGAAGTATGTATCAAGATTAGGGAAGATAGTTTAGAGCAAGTTAATGAGTTTGTTTACTTGGGAACAATGTTTACGAGAGATGGAAGGTACGAATGTGACATTGAAAGGAGAGCGATGGCAGGTAATATGGTGAACGGGGCATTGCATACATTTATGAACAGCCAGACGATATCACACAAAGCTCGTTTGGCTGTGCATAGAGGGGTATTGGTACCAACACTAACATGGAAGCTAAAGCTGGGTATGGCAGAAGAGAGTGCTAACTGTAAGTAATAGTCGAACGGCACGCTTGAAGCTGCGATATGAAGCGTTGATACTATACAATTTTAAATAAACTCACGTAAAATCGCACACGGCGCTGCCTTTGTCCTTGTCCAGTGTAATGGTGAGAACTATGGGAGTGCCGTTGTCCATGTACTCCGTCGCTCTCAGTACAGCTGAGCCAGTTTTATCGATGGCGTTCTTCGCTATTTCCTGTTGATATTAAAAAAAAAATCCTTATTTACTCAAATAATTCATGCCAAATAACTTACTTAACTAATTCTTCTCGATTTGGGCCACAATCGCCACGCTTGGCAGATGGGTAGGAGATGGCGGTACCGAACATAACGCACGCTTGGATGCTGCTGTCACCGGTCAGGTATATTTGAGATGGTCTTTCCACTATCTGCTGAAGTCTACGAGATTTTTCTGGCATTTTTCCTAACTCTGCTTACCCGATATGTCAAACGACAAAATTTATCGAAATGTGAGTGTAAGTTTTTATTATGTATATATGTATTGTAATCGATGTATTACGTCGTTTTTACCATCGATAAATGTAGCGGTTCTTAACATGAGGCCAAACCAATACCGGGTCACCAAAACCCCAAATAACCGAATCTATTTAGTTTCCGTAAAAATATGAAAAAATATCGGTAGATTAAATCGATACCGCTTATGATGTTACTTCACTAGTACTCTTTCGTTCCTTGAAAGAGGAGGAGGAAATGACCAGAATCGTATGTCAAAAAGTCGCGTTATCCGAAATGTACTTAATTTTATCGTTAGATATTATTAAAAAAAATATTTTCCACCTTCAACATGTCCCGGACCGCAAGTTCGGCGTTCTTCTGTATATGCGACATGTAAGCCTGCACCACGCCGAGGCCGTAGTGGTCGATCAGCTCCGTGACTAACTGGATACCCTGCCGTTCCATGGTTATTTATATATAAATGATATTCAAGCAGAACTAAAAAGAAACTACAATTGTTCCACAGCTGCGCACAAAACAGTAGCGTCCGTGTGTAAGTGATTACAGTACATGATTCGTCGATACAGTCACAACTGGTTATTTTTCGACATGGTTTCGTTTATCCAAGACATGTCTACCAGTAAACCGAGTGTTGGATGTGAAATATAAGTGAAATATTGTTGTGGTTAACTACTATACTAACGACTACTAAACCGAATACTATCGGCAGTTATCCACTGCATTAAAGTGCCGCATGCGTACGCGCAAACACCAGAGGCGCTCGCTCAACTTTACCTTCCCATGACCGTAAGGCAATGCGATACGATCGGAGGACGGGTCAGACGCAGTGTCCATGCCACGATAGCCGATTGCTATGGGACCTACCTCCGTATCAGGAGACTCTATTGTCCCCATGTGGAGGGCACGTATCGATGTGTTTTTGGCAACTACTGTACTTGGCCACCCCAGTTTCGGCTATGCGGAAATCTTTTCGTTTGAAAATAAATTAACAGTAGAGTAGATAAGTAACACAATATCCTACAATTATACTTACTCTTTGATTAGCAGCAACCTGAGCCTTCAGGTCTGAAAGGTTGTCAGCTAAGTTCCTAGTGCCAGAGCAACCGGGCTCATTGCCTGGGGCCATCAGTTCTGCAACAAGCCACACGAAAAATGTACTACTACTGCATACCTTTATTTTTTCTTTACACCGTAATATTTTACAAAGAAAACGTTGAACGGTTTCGTATCATAAATCTTTCATAACATTTTGCTTAAATAAAATCACGAGTTACAATATAGAGCAGATTGAGTCAAAGAAAAAACGTTTTTTATTCAATTAAGGCTTCTTTAAAGCTCTTATGAACGTCAAAATCTATACTGATCAGCAAAACAAGACCTTAGAAAACCGATATCAAATTCTTCGTATGTATGTTAGAACGAAGAGCTATTGCACGGATTTTAATAGAACGTTTTTAAATATTCCTTATGTCGTTCAGCTATGAGTATTATAGATTCAGATTAGGCTATGAAATATAGAATAACAGATACTTTTTTCTATCTCTTTCTTTGTAACCAAGAGAGCGAAGCCCGGATAGCTTGTAATAAAAAAAAAGAAATAAAAATTATTTTGTGAAATGACATATGTGAATTTTTTTATTTATTCGAGCATTAAGGTCAAAATCCACAGATTATTACACGACTTTTTTTTTAAACTTGCCTTCCACCAATTTGTCCTCGTTGAAGTGTCCGCCGTCGACCAACAGGAAGGACTTGAAGGCAGCGCCCTCTTGCGCCAGGCTCGTGGAGTGCGGCGGCATGGAGCCCGGCGTCAGCCCGCCTATGTCCGCGTGGTGGCCGCGCGACGCAACGAAGAATATCGGTCGGGATTGCGATCTGAGTAAGTAATTAAGGAATAAAAATCTGCCAACTCTATCCTTCCCGTAAGCGTTATAAGAGGCGACTAACGGCCTAAAGCCTTGAACTCGGCAGCATCGAAAATTATTAGATTACGGAGATAAACGAGCTTACAGACCACCTAACCGATGTTAAATGGCTACTGCAGCCCATGAGCACCTGCAAACAACCTCAATCGGAGAGAGCTGTAGATGCGTGGTCACGCCCGAATGTTAACGTCAAAACAGAATGCCTCAAAGCCTGTAATTATACTGGCTCGCCCTCTATGTATCCTTTAAATCCGAAACTAAAATGGTTGCACAGCTGCTCAGCGCCAGAAATATATACCCGGACGGCTCCTAGACAAGAAAAGGAATCACACCACAAAATTATACGTACCCTGATATTTTTGGTACGTAAGGCCGTGTGCTTACACAGTGCATATTACCAGTTATGAATAAGCGCAACATCATTCAACCAGATCTGAGTATAATATTATACTCAGAACACCTCTGCTTGCTAGATTCCGTTACGAGATCAATCGCAGAACAACGGTGCAATGGCAGCGGCTAGCATGAGTATAAAAAAGTAAGGGTGTGAAATGAGCAAACGCATCGGCAGGCGTAATGTCACAATACCAGTGATATAGCGGACAAACGTAAGCCTATCGATAAAAAAAGTGGCCCGCTGACGTCTCTATGCACATGCGTGGTTTTGTATGTGTTGAATACTGATATAAATCTACTGTCACAATGACAAGTCTCCTAGTTGTTGCAACAAATCATTATAAATGCATCAAATTAAAAAGACGATTGGATATACCTAAAATGGTTAGAGCACGATGCATAAGATATGAGCGTTTTTAGTAATACATGGCAATAGTGGTTTACTTACTTATGAAACACGGGTGTGATAACTGTCAAATCGGGCAGATGCGAGCCGCCCGCTTTGGGATGATTGGCCAGTAACACATCTCCCGGCTTCAGCGTATCCCCTCGCACTTTCATCTGTGATCACAATACTAAATGTATTTTTTATGTATTGCACTATTTAAATTGACGATACCGTAAGATTAAGACTTTTAGCAGTTCTTGCGACAGAGACAACACTATACAACGACATCCGCTAATAACCATTGTCTCTGTCTAAATCTCGATATGTAATCTTTGCGGCCGGGTAGTGTGGTTTATGTGACGTGTTATGTATAACAGCTTATTAATAAATACAATGCTGAGCGTCTGAACAGAATAATAATAATTTGATTACATTGAAATACAACCTATTTTTAATTGCAATAGGGTGAAAAACGAGCTAATGGTCCACCTGCAAACAAAAAGATCAAAGGAGATTACAGATTACAGCAGTTACAGAGTCATAACCGGAATTTGACATGTTTACCACCCCCTCAGTCGACAGGCGTGAGTGCTTGTGAATATAAAAAATATACGTGTTTTACCCTAGCTGAGGATATCCCCATTTTGTTTCGACGGCCAGCACCTAGAACCACTCACCTGGTATTGGACGGTCTCCTGCATAGCGCCCAAGTGCACCGGGATGTGCGGCGCGTTGGAGACCAGCCCGCCGTCGGGACCGAACAGCGCGCACGAGAAGTCCAGCCGCTCCTTGATGTTTACCGAGATCGACGTGCGCTGGAGCACCCTGTGAACGCATCATGGTCATCATTACAGCCTGTCACAAGTCCACTGCTGAACATCTATACACATCTGTCGTACGACCATGTGGTGACGGTATAGAGAATCGAGTGTCGACAAAGACTACCGAAGGAATATCAGGTTATGGTCAGCAGCATCTTCCTGTATGATCATTAAAATAATGTGATAATCGTGTATGGCAAAAACAACCCTTAATGAAGGTAGGCTTCTCTAGTTTTACATTTCAACATATTTATGAGATATCCTGCATTGGATTATTTCACGGGCAGACGATGATATCATATATTATTTTTATTATAAGAAATAAGAACATTCTTAAGGACGGAAATAAATATATAAATTTTTACTGTAAGCATTATTTAAATTCTTAGGACAATGGTCCTTCAGCATAACATAATTATCCTATTTTCAGCAAGCGCTATTACATAGTATTACTTTAATAAAGATACTACATTTATTCATTTCTTTTTTTATGAATGCACAAATTAATAAACGAGATATATTTTTAAGCCAAAAAAACACTAGGATAATAGACCATTATTTTGGGAAATAATATATAGTGACCCTGGGGCTTAGTCATCCTTTTGTCATTCCAATATTTCAAATAATTCTGTCATTAAATGATAATATATTTCCACAAGTACAGCTCGTAATCAATAAAAAATTGTTTGGATCAAAAGCAAATACTTTTACATTCAATAACCCATTCGTTCACTGTTCCATTCATAGAATACCCACCGGCCCATCTGCTCCGCGATCGACATGAACCGGTGTGAGAATATACTCAATTGCACCGAGTCCAGGTCTGCGGTAACCTTCCTCGTCCGCCCGGATCCAACGGTGATGCGAATATCCCCGTACTTCGTGATCTCGGCGTGACAATCTGATAGTAAAGAGTATGTTTGTCTGATAGTAATATAGGAATGCAGATATAATATAATATGTAATTAAGAGGTAGGTAATATGTAATTGATAAAATAATATGCTAACAGTTAGCCTGTTAATATTCCACGGGTCGACATAAACCTCTCCCAACTGGATCCCTTGCCATAATCGTCAAGCTTGACAGGCAGGTTGGAGATTGCAATACCAGCTCGCTCGCTAAGGTCTGGCGTCATTGTTAAGAATTTCCTTAATAATAAAATTAATTTATTTGAAAAGTAAGGAAAATATAACAGAAGACAATATTGAATTTTTAATGATTTTCATTATGGCAACATTTTTTTTTTATTTGTATTGACAAAATGTCAACACAAACACAGGTATCATCACTTTCTTGCCTTCACAGAATTTATCAGCAAGTTAGTGGACCGCTAACAATATTTTACAAATTAAAAATTAAATAAAACAGAGTTAGTCAGTTGTCAGTTGTCCTGGATTCAATACCTGGTTCAACGAGAATGGTCGAGAGACTGTCCATAATGATTGCGGGTCCGGGTATCACTTGATCAGGCATCAGTTTCTCCAACAAGTGTATTGCCGTATCCTGGTAACCGCCTTCGAAGAAAACTTTCACTGTCTGCGAAAAAAAGTTTTTAGATTGAACTAGGGGCAGGGCCCTCATAGCACCATGCTAACATAGAAAGTCTCTATTACACAATGTATGGTTTAACTCTCAAGATCTGTATCGGCCGATATATACAATGATCATTTGTCAATATTATGTTGGTATATATCGGCCGATACCTGACAAACGCCTATGTCCATAAAGCGCAAACAAAAGCTGGCATGCATGCACCGAGCGTGAAAGATTTTCCCATATTCGCCACTTTGGGTAGGGCAGCAATCGGAGGAGCGCTGTGGTTCCATCACACTACAGATGCTGCTCCCCATCACTAGTTTGAGGGATTTGGGCTCAACATAATTTAGATATTAATTATCCGCCATCAGTCTGTCGCCAGACTGTCCGCAAGTCAGCACGTCAATCACTGCGTGCATATGTGTTAGACAGTTGAAATAGAAAACATATACCCAAAAAAATATTTCCTGTCTGCTTGTCTTGGAAATAATTTATATTAAAATCAATTTCAAGCAATAAACATATTATTTTTGGTTTGTTTAATTTTAGTTAAGTTGTCGTATCGCCTAATTACAGTTATATTTTGTAATTAATGGTGAGTCGTAGGTTAGCCCGTAATTTGATTGTCGTTATATAATAAAAGCTTGATAAGGTAACAAGGTCTAATCATTTTGCTAGCATTTCTTCATGTAAGGATACATTCACTTACTTTCTCAGCTACAGGTTTAACTCCCTTCCCGCTGGGTGGCGCTATTTGCTCTTCAACCTGACTCATGCCAACACCCCGAACGCGTGCGTCATCTACGATTACATCCCTTTGAGACAGTGTGAAGCCAAATTCGTTCTTGTATCTACAAGGATAAAATTAATTTTAGAATGTAATTAACTTAGTTACTAAAGCGGCATATGACATCGCTGCATTTCGTATTTTGGGCTTTGACATTGAATTTATTTTTTTTTTTTAGAAGGGGGCAAACGAGCGTGCGGCTCACCTGATGCTAAGTGATCAACGCCCACGAACATCCACAACACCAGAGGAGCTACAGATGCGCTGCCGGCCTTTAAGGAAGGAATAAGCTCTTTTCTTGAAGGTCCCTAAGTCGTAACTGTTCGGAAATACTGCTGGCGACAGCTGATTCCACAAAATCGAAGTGCGTGGCAGAAAACTTCGATTAAAACGCACTGTGGTGGAATGCCAACCATCTAGGTGGTATCGATGGAACTTCGAATTCTGTCGCGATGTACGATGGTGAAACTCAGCAGCTGGGATCAATCCGAACAATTCCTCAGAACATTCCCCGTGGAAAATTTTGTAAAAAATGCAAAGAGAAGCAACATCTCTTCGCAAGGCCAAAGGATCAAGCCGATCAGAGAGAGCTTGGTCGCCGACAATTCGAGCCGCTCGACGTTGGATGCGGTCAAATTGAAGGAGTTGGTACTGGGGTGCCCCTGCCCAGAGATGAGAACAGTATTCCATGTGGGGCCGAACTTGCGCCTTATAAAGTTGCAAACGGTGGACCGGCATGAAATACTGTCCCGCTCTACAGAGCACACCAAGCTTTTTGGAGGCCAATTTGGCCTTTCCCCTCCAAGTGACCACGGAACTGAACGTCGCTCGATATGTCAACGCCAAGGATTCTGATACTGGCTGAGGCAATAAGGGAATGTTCTCAAAAGAGGAGAAACGACAAAGGGATTCTTTTTAGCGGTGAACGCGCAAACCTGTGTCTTTTGGGGTTGAATAGGACCAAATTACGTCGACCCCAATCCGAGACTTTGAATAACAAGGTCTCGACTTCAGACACAAGTTTGTTCCGGCACTCGTCGACGTGTTCCCGAGAAATATTCGCACGGCCTGTATATAGGGCATCACCCGTGCTGTCGTCTGCATAGCAATGAATGCTACTGATTTGTAGCATGTCGTTGATATGCAGAAGGAACAGAGTGGGAGATAGCACACAGCCTTGTGGAACACCAGCATTCACGGGTTTGGGGTCCGAGCATGCACCGTCGACAACAACCTTGATGCTCCGATCCGTGAGGAAGCTGGTGACCCAGTTGCACAATCTCTCAGGAACCCCGTTAGATGAAAGCTTTGAAAGAAGCGCTTTATGCCAAACCCTATCAAATGCTTTCGCTACGTCCAGACTAACCGCCAAAGCCTCCCCCTTAGACTCAACTGCTTCTGCCCATCGGTGAGTCAGGTAAACTAGAAGATCACCAGCTGATCGTCCGTGACGGAAACCGTACTGTCGGTCACTGATGAGCTGGTGTTCCTCCAGGTACCTCAGGAGCTGGGTGTTGATGAGTGACTCCATTATTTTAGATAACAAGGGGGTGATGGCAATAGGCCTGTAGTTGGACGGATCAGAGCGGTCGCCTTTTTTGGGTATTGGATGCACAAATGCTGTCTTCCAAGATTCCGGGACGACGCCTGAAGAGTAGGAGTGCCGGAAAAGACGCGTGAGAACCGGTGCCAACTCAGGAGCACACATCCTCAGCACAATTGGAGGGATTCCGTCCGGCCCACTCGACTTATGAATTTTACATGGTAAAGCCAAGCGGCGTCTTTAGCTGCTGCTCGAATGGGCCGGCTCGACCGGGTTAATACCAAGACCTCGCAGAACACCGGGGTGAAGTAGAGGCATCTTGTGTTTCTGCGTTTCATCCGGTGAGTGAGGTAACCGGAGGCCCACTCCCCCTCCCCATTCCACACCTTATCCTCCCTCCCATCTCCCAAATACCCTTAAAGGCCGGCAACGCACCTGTAGCTCCTCTGGTGTTGCAGATGTATGTGGGCGACGGTAATCACTTACCATCAGGTGAACCTATTGTTCGTTTGCCGCCTTTCCCATAAAAAAAAAAGAGTTGTTTAAAAAAAAAGTTGAAATCCTACAGAGAGGTAGGATTTCTCCGCTGTCACTCAGCGTCTACAGATAGGATTGGCACATGCAAGTACAACCAGATACGGAATACAAATATTTTTTCGATCGATCCGGCTGGTGATGAGTTGAAGCCAATCCCTTTGTTACTCTTTGACTGTGATTCTGTAATAGATGAAGGTTTCTATGGAGCCGCGAACCGGTCTATCACCTGGTGCATTGTGTTTAGGTTCTACTTACCTATTAACGAAAGCCGTGTAGAAGTCGCCGTGCCTGCACGACGTGGGCGAGCGAGTGTCCATAATGGGAGCTACCATCAACGCGCAATCGGTTCCCGCATAACGCAAATGTAGGTAAGGTTCCAGAATGATCTGGGTGTCGTCGAAGCCCTGGAACGATATTATAAATGATATATAGTAATAAAAAGGAAGGTGTATGATAAATGTAAATATTGTGTCCATTGACCAATAAACTTTAATAGAGTGTTTCTCTTAATTTAATCGACCATTCTAGAATAAGCAACGATTTGAAAAAATCTACCATATTGCGGGTATATGTAAAGATAATTCATCGACACATGCTAACGGATAAAATTAATTAAGTCATGCTTTTCTATCTGTCCGCGCGTAAGTTAGTAAATACTAAAAGAAAAACTACTAAGACCATCGACATGAATTTATCAGAAGTTACAGAAGGCAACCTGACTATAGTAGTATTTGATTTATAATAATTATCATAAATATCTCTGAAGGTTTTTTATTATCACGAATTCTGAAGTCCACGCGCAAGTCGCGGGCATAGCTAGTTACTCGTCAATCTATAGAACCGACTATATGCAAAACCTACCTGAGCTCGCAGCTTATCCCTGCAGACAGCTGCCAACACATCCAGCTGCCTGTCGAGCTTCTCAAACTGCTCCCCGCAGTACACAGCCGCGCAGGGTTTCTGCGCCTCGTGTACCACGTGGGCGAGGGCCATACCGTACGCCGATAGAATGCCTGTTGGCAATTAAGTACTATTACTACTTTCCATGGTAGCCTCAGGCTGCGATCCAAACACGGTACCATACGTACATAACGTTATTATACGGACACTCAGTGAGCACGAACGCTCAGGGCAACAGAAAACTATGCAAACGCATAGTGAAATGACTTACATTGCTTATTTATTTAAACCAGTATTGTTTGTGAATGCGAGCGTCATAATACATCCGTACACATTGTTGTGACACCTGTCCTTCCGCGGTATCAAAATCAGATCAGTAGAGACAGGTCAGAGTACAAATCACCAAAAAGTATTGCTGTTTACCCCCCCAGGTCTGTAAGCGTGATATAATCACTTGTAAATTAATAATTAACATGAGCGTTAGATGCGTGAGTGGTTTTTCCAGTTACTCACTTAACCTGTTAAGCGGTAATTCCACCTGCTCAATCTCTGCCTTGGAAGGTACCCCACTCTTACCGATTCCTGTCACCAAACAGCAGTGCGATTGCTGTTATGTTCCGGTTTGAAAGGTTCCACCTTAGTCCTCAGGGGGAACAACGCATCTGGAACTGTAACTCTAGGCTGCAATGGCCACTTACCACCAGGTGGAATGTAAGCTGGTTTTTCTCCTCTAAGTTTTAGTAAAAAAAAATTATAATATAACTGACCGGCATACTTGTGCAGGAGCACGGTGGCGATGCCGAGCTGCTTGGCGACGGCGCAGGCGTGCTGTCCGCCCGCGCCCCCGAAGCAGGCGAGAGCGTGCGCGGACGCATCGTAGCCTCGCGCTGTCGTCAAGGCCCTGTGAAGTTAAAAAAAATAATTGGAGCCTGTTAATGCCCACTGCTGGGTAAAGGCCTCCTCAAGTATCTGTGAGGATTTTGGAGCCGGGAAGCGTCCGTCATGTTGCTCCAGTACGTACTTCACATGTCCTCGAATTTAATTTTTTTTATTGTTTCTCAGAAATGCCGGGTTCCTCACGATTTCGTTCTCCTACACACGGGCACGTGGTAAATTCAGCACTTACAATTGCTATTAACAATTTTAGTGGTCCCGGACCGGGGCTCGATATTCTGACGACAGACGAGAACGATCATGCATTCAGTGTGCTCGTAATTTTATCAGCTCATTAATGCCATCTAGTATCTAAACCGCGTGGTACATAAGAACTGCTCACACATATTGGTTAGGTTAGGTTGTAATAATCTGTGATGATGGAGTGTCAAATATTGCGTTAAATTTGATTTTCCAGATTTATATTAAAAACGATATTACGTTATTATATTACCACTATTATTCATACATGATATTATTCCGACAATAGAATCGTTGGGAACAACTTTATGATGTTTTATTTTTGACACTGAAAATTCAATTAAAATCCTCGACGTACTGCTCTACCGTTAGCTTGAAGTGAACTAAGCGACACGCAGCTCCCGGTGAACGGCTCATCTAGTACGAAAGTACATACAGAACGTTGGCTACAACTTAAAACGATTTTTTCAACTGATAATGAAATTAGACATACTTTTATTTATATTGTTATTATTGTTATTATTTTATTTTACTTTGCTAGTTGTTATAAATTTTGATTTGGTAATAATGTAATGTAATATACCTTATATAGCTATGTCTTGAAATTATATCATATTGTAAAATTTTTATGCCAATAAGTGGTAGATTATATGGGACATAAACAAAATGTTTACATCTATACAAGTATCACATATGATCAACAAATAAATATAAATAAATAAACGTCAAGAAATTTTGTGAAAAACTCTTTCACGGTGCGAAAACCTAGATTCGCTAAACTCCTTCCCAATCACTTCACTTTCTGTCTCTACTCTTAAAACTCTCTTCTTTGTCTCACACACTACTCTTAAAACTTACCTGATCGGCCGACACATAGCTTCGTTGGCGACATCAATAAAACCCATGGCAACTTCTTCCATGGTCATCTGGAAAGAAATATTACAAAGGTGATTTTGTAAGTATTTTACTTGAGCTGGTCGTTTTCTGGGTTTCCAACCGATTTCTACTTGAAGGTTGTCGTATGATCCGACTTAATCAAATATCAAAAAAAAAATACCCATACACACAAACGTGGTAGAGCCAAGCGGAATACCGGCGTGAAGTAGAGGCACCTTGTGCTCCTGCGTTTCGTTCGGTGAGTGAGGTAACCAGAGACCCTCTCCTCCTCCCTATCCCCTTCCTGATCCTCCCTCCCATCTGCGGCGCCTCTGGTGTTGCAGATGTACGTGGGCGACGGTAATCACTTACCATCAGGTGAACCGCATGCTCGTTTGCCGCCTTTCCTATATAAAAAAAAACCACACATGCCTGTAAATAATCCCATGTAAGCTAGACTGAGGTGCAGTACTTCCAATTTACTGATAAGAACATTCTAGAAATAATAGTTCTATTAGATCCAATGCATTAGCAGCATTATGAACACAACTTAAGCAAAACTCTACGCTTCAGAGTTCCCGCCAGAAGTATTACTATAAATAAAATGTTCAAACATACCTCTTTGCCTCCATCTTGTCTCAAGAAGATATTAATTTCATCTGTTATGTTCTTGAATGCACTTATTGTGGCCTGCTTGTCCAATAGCTCGTTTTCATTTGGACCAAATATCTTCGGGAAATATTCAGGCAATAGACGACCTAGGCAAAGAAATACAAACTGTTTACTTGATTTCTTTTTGATTGTTATTTTATTTAAAACAAAATTAAAAATATGCGATGTGCTGTGGAGGCAGTTTACATACATAAATTTTACAAGGGCCTACAGTATTCCATACAAATACTTGTCCCATCCGGAAATCAAACCCGCGACCCGCAGCACTGCGGTCAAACGCTTAGCCACTGCGCCACCGAGCCAACAGCAGCTGGGCAAAAGCCCAAATACTTGAGAGGGTTTGGACAATAAGGGTCCACTACGCTGGTCTATATTTTATTTCACCGCCGAGCTCGAGATAAATTCAACAATTACAACAATTTTAGTAGTGGCGGCGACAGGATCGAACCCCGATCATTCGCATACTATGAAATTAAGACCACTAGTGGCCACTGATTATGGCTGTTTTTTAACTATACAAACAATAATATATCACATATGTGTGGTGGCAGAGCAGAGAAAATGTTACACTTGGTCATATCCCGCGACGTACCTAGCAACAGATTAGCGTCAGTTACGGTCAACGGGCCCCCTTTCCTGTAGCACGCGGGGCCAGGCTGCGCCCCGGCAGACTCGGGCCCCGCCACTAAAAGCCCCGAGCGGAAGAACAGCATTGAACCACCGCCGGCTGCCACTGTGTTTATGTCTGTAAGAAAACACAGATTAAATGTAACTCGACATTTGTAGATGTCTGGTATATATAGTAGTATATTTAAAAAATTAACTGCTGTAGCTGTAGTACCCGGCGTTACACAGGTTAAAAATAAAAAAAAAAATTATAAGAAAATAATAAAAAATTTGGCACAATATTAGCAAACATATCAGAAAATGTGAACAAAATCAGTACATTAGGTTTAAAGATTAGCCTGCACAATAAAATCCAATCTTGTATGAGTAATTGAAGCTTATTTTACTGCCTTAGAGGAGCAATTGCCAAAAATACTTTCTTAGACCCCCAAAAATGGGAAAAGTTCTATGCCTATAAAAGAGCATTCGTATTTCTTTATTATTACACGTTCTATGCCTATAAACTATTTACTATTACACAAGTCTCCTCTTATTATCACAATGCCTTTTCTCTAGTGTTTAGTGTGCTTACATAATAATATATACCTAATTGCGGAGCCTGTATGGTCACCCCCGCGGTGGTAGCTTCATGAACGTGTTCCAATGAACCAGCGTATCTTGACACGTCCGTCGAGGTGCCGCCCATGTCGAAGCCTGCAACGATAAAGTAAACATAATAATTTGGGAAAATATTTCAATACAACAACAACAAACAGATAATAGATTATTGAGATGACCACCCAACGTAACTACATATAGCACTTTAGACGCTGTATTCCACATGGCATGCATTTCTTGGAACTTTTGCCCGACATGCTGGACAAGGCTATTAAATGACAAGAATGAAAAGAATGTTACCTATGACCGGCAAACCAGTCTCCTTCTGGTATGACGTAATAGCGTATCCCACCACACCGCCGGCCGGTCCGGATAGAATCGCACGGGAGCCGTTGAATCTGCAAAAATAATATGACGTATACACTTTTTGTAGCTCAAATATTGACTTCGACTGGGATTAAAGCATTTTACCCGATTGTTTACAATCCGAAAAGCTAACCACTAAGCTATGCGGTAGTTATATATATAGTACTGGAAGATGACCCTGTGGTTGTAATCAGCCAACTTGCACTTTTGCTTTTTCTTCAGTGAGTGAGTAGAGGCCCACTTTCTGAAATCCGACAGCGTATCAGCAGCTCCTTTGGTGTTGCAGATGAAAGTGGGCGAGGGTAATAATTTACAATCAGATGCGCCCCTTGATCATTTGCCCCCTATACCCCATTCCATCAAAAAAATATTAAAATCAAAACTCACAAGTTCATGGGTGTTAGACCGCCATCAGATTGCATGAAAAGCACATTAGAGCCTTTCAAACCGTTAGTGAATCCTTCAGCGAAACCCCTTACGTACTGCCGGATATGAGGAGTGAGGTAAGCGTCGGCAGATGCCGTGAAACCACGTGGTACCATGCGAACCATTGACGTCACCTCATGGGAAAGGGACACTTGTTTGAATCCTGAAAATAATATTGGATTAATGTAATCATATTAAACTTACTTTTACAGTTAAAGTGACCTGTTTTCAAATACTCATTTTACCATGGACGGTGAAGGAAAAGATTGTGAAGAATCCTCAAACTACCTTGACAAATTAAATTAAAAACGAACTAAACAAAAAAAAACGAGTTATCTCAAATTGAGTAAAGACTTCTTACCTAACTCTTTGGCAATTTTTCCGACCTTAAGCTCATGTTCATGATAAGTATAGCTGTGTGCAAGAACAACAGCAATACTTTCGATCCCTTTCTCTCTCAACTTCTTCAGATCTCTCCTCACCGCTTCTTCATCCACTTCTTTGGAAACAAGCATCTTCTGCCCTGTTGTGCCATACACTTCCTTCCAGTTCAATCTGGATTTATCAATCTGACATCGTTCTTCTAGTGCAGGTATGACTCTGCAATCCACTTCGACTACTTCTTTGTACAGAACTTCAGGGCGCTTAATATTCTGTGAATAATTCAATGACTTTAATCACAGAAATTATTTAAAAAAAAACATCTTTAATAATTAGCATTTCTAAGTCTGTTTATAGATGATAGATAGTATAAAGGAGACACAAGGTTGGTAAAATTGCTTTAATTTAATTACAGTTCAAACTCCATGTTTACTTTAGGATTTTAACAACATTTCATGGAAAGATTCAAATCTGTACAAACATTTTTCAATCATGAACAAGGTGATAGTTAATTTTATTTACTTTAAGCTCTAATGTGAGTGAACAGTATAACAGCATACTTGTGTATCAACTTAATAATAACCTTATTTATTAAATGAGTCTGATTAAAATGTTATCTAATAAAACATTTATTGTACTTTGAACATCATGTATGGTGGGTTCTAATTAATCAATCAGGAAAGAGTTCAAGAAAATAAAGTTTTTCCAATTATTATTTTTTTAATTATCTGGTATGATGAATAATAACTTATTTGTCTGGATATAAATTCACAGTAAACGCCAACTATGTATTCAGGTAAAAACTCATGCTCTGGGTATTGGTACATTTAATAATAAAGAATATAAAAAACTTCTTAGTTTTAGTCAACATGTTTAAAATAGTATAAAATCATACCAACTGAAAAATATGTGGTCTTGCTTGATTCCCTATATACAATAAGTCCTTAAATCCTTTATTGATTGCAAGTGCCATTTTAGCACCCTTTCTTTCTAGCAAAGCATTTGTAGCAACTGTAGTCCCCATTCTTATTGTCTCAATGAGTGAAGAATTTACTTTTCCATCTTTATCTAATGCATCACCAGTCTCCTGTAATAAAAAAACTTTTATGTACTGTCAATTTTACTTTCTTTGGTACAGTTATAAGTAACTCTGGTCATAATGTAAAAGAGATTTCCATGTCCATTGCGACACAGCAGGACTAAAAACAAACCTCTTGCAAAATTCTTCGTATAGCTTCCCTAGGTGCATCATCATAATTCTGTGGGTCCACTGACAACAATTTCATGACCCGCACCTTGCCATTTGGGCATCGGGAATATACATCTGTAAATGTACCTCCCCTGTCAATGGCAAACTGAAATCCTTTTGGCGGACTCATTGTTTAAGATCTGAGAAACAAAATATTAATGTTAATTCTGATCTAATATTATGTCTTTATATAATGTACATTATATGAATAAGGTTTTGTACACAAATGAATAAATTATTATCATCATTATCAGTCTGTAAACAGTCCACTGCAGGACATAGGCCTCTCCAATAAGGAGGATTTATCATAATCGCCAGACACAGCACGAGCTTACATATTGCAGAAACAGATACTTCGTAGCTGCTTAATCGCTCTTGCCAGTATGTTCATTTTTGATTCCTAAAAAATACCAGATATTTTTTCAGATGGTTATGCTGTTTCTGAGACATATTTTAATTCTGTACCACAAAGCTATGAGAAATAAGAATAAGATATTTTAATAATTACCTAATCGTTGTTCGACGGCGATGTTCAACAAAAACTAGTTTCTTATTATTAGAGTACTTAATATAAAGTTTATATATAAAAACTGTTCTGATACCCAGGATACAAATTTAAACACTTGGCACGTTGTTAGCTCGTTAGAGAGTATAATATGTGCTGTGCTTGTTACTGATGAAATAAATGATTGTAGGAGTTAGGAATAGAATTATAATGCGGACTATTTGTTCTTTATCATTTTATCACAGAATGGCAATATATGATAAAGTATGACTTAACAACTGGACAATAAGAAAGAGTTTACATTATCAAGACTGTCTAATACAGCTTTTTTTCTTTTCTGACACGCTAATTTTATTTAATTGATCATTGATAACAAAATCATACATCAACATCATACCTCGGAATAGATAATAGATCACCATACTCGTAAATAAAATATCTGTGATTTTCGTATATTAAGTTCTAGATACGGTTTCCTGTTACTTAACAAAATATTCTCCGTCCATTTTTCAGAATTCATTTTAAAAACAACGGCAGCTATTTGTATACAAGTAGCTGAATGATTATGAATCTGCTGGGATGGTATCAGTTTTAAATTAAAATTTTTGTTAGAAGACAGTATCTTAAATAGTTACTTTATAAAAGTTGCCCTCACAATAGGATTTAATATTGATTTTTTTTAATTTACTTAATTTCTCGTAGAAAACTACAACAGTAAATTAAAAAATAATAAAAAAAAATCAAATCAAATAATTACTAGTCTAGTACTCTAGTAAAATGTCTCCGTTCCGGTAAATGACCGTCTTGCGCTCTTAGGTCTAGATCTCTCTTCTAACCTAAATTTCGGTCGCTACATCGAGTCCATAGCAAACACTGCTGCCAAAAAACTTAGTATCCTCTCGGGGGTGAGACGGTACTTCACATCGGAGCAGCTCTTAAATCTATACAAAGCTCAAGTCCGCTCTTGCATGGAATACTGTTCCCACCTCTGGGATGGTTCGGCTAAACATCAGCTTGATGCTTTGGACTCGTTGGAGCGCCGAGCGAAGAGGATCATAGGCAGTGACTCACTAGTAGAGGCAAAACTTCAAAGCCTCGAACACCGTAGACGAGTGGCCTGCCTCTCGGTTTTTTATCGAATTCATTTCGGAGAGTGTGCGGAGGTTTTGCATAACCTAATACCCTCTTCCCGTTTCCATCACCGAACGACTAGACGCGGCGAGAAGTTCCACCCTTATGTTGTAGACATTCCTCCATTACGCACGAGGCGTTTTGCCTCTTCTTTCTTTGTGCGGACGGCTAAGGAGTGGAACTCTCTGCCGAGGTCGGTTTTTCCGGAGGCCTATAACCTGGATATCTTCAAGGCCAAAGTGAACAGACATCTAGGCAAGCGTGTACCATCCTAGGCCTCATCTTCGCTTTCCATCGGGCAAGATTGAGGTCAAACGCAGGCCTATTTTTCATAAAAAAAAAAAAATATTGCCGTATGACTTACATTTCATATATATATATATATATATAAATCCTTGTCCAGACATGTCTAGAAAAGTAAGTGCCATATTGTACTCTTTCATCATCATCATCATTTCAGCCTATCACAAGTCCACTGCTGAACATAGGCCTCCCCCAAGGATTGCCACGTAGCTCGGTCCTGAGCCACCTGCATCCATCGACTTCCCGCAACACTGCGCAGGTCGTCACTCCATCTTGTGGGGGGTCGTCCTACACTGCGTTTGCCTGTACGTGGCTGCCACTCGAAAACCTTTTTTCCCCAGCGGTTGTCAGTTCTGCGAGCTACGTGGCCGGCCCATTGCCACTTCAGCTTGCTGATCTTTACGGCTATGTCGGTTACCTTAGTTCTGCTGCGGATATCATCGTTGCAGACTCTATCGCGCAGAGAAACACCGTTTATAGCCCTTTCCATAGAGTGCTAAGCTACTTTGAGCTACCTCATACGGGCTGCAGTGAAAGACCAAGTCTCGGATCCGTATGTCATCACTGGCAACACGCACTGGTTGTATACTTTCGTCTTGAGGCTTTGCGGTATACTCGACGAGAAGATATGACGTTGTTTGTATTGTATATTTGTATTGTACTCTTTGATATAAGCCAATAAAATTCGACTGGCAGCACTAAACATAACCCAACTTTTAGAAACGTCAACGTCAATGTCAGTACCAGGAGCATAGTACAGTTCACCTAATCTTAGCTTTTTTGTGTAAGAATATATGATAAACTTTCCTCTTTTTTGTAATTTTACTCATTTTAGGTTACTTTCCCTTGGCGCGTATTTAAAAAGAATGGGCCGCAGAAACCGTAACGTAAATAAATTTGCACAGCGTAAACGAGAACGGAGAGAACAGGTAAAATATTTTAACCAAATTAAATACATTTATTTGTCTTTACAAATTCGCTTACTAATGACAAACGTGTTTAGGCAAAGAATCCTCAAGAAAAACCTGCAACTGATACACGTAAGCATTATGAAGATATAGTCAGAGAAAATGCTGCATTTGAAGAATATTACAAGGTATTTTTTTCACAACTGCTTTATGTTTTGTATTTTCTTACACTATTTTATTTCTTTAGTCTATTGTAAATTGTGTGTAATATATTGATTTCACTAGCCCTCCTCAATACCCTTTTCAAAAAAATTTTTGTCACTTTAGAAATTCATAATTTGTTTTATTTTTCGGTTAATTATTTGTTTCTTCTTATTAAATTTTACAGACTCAAAAAGTGTGCCCAGAAGAAGAATGGTTAGATTTTATGGCATCCTTAAAAGAAAACTTGCCCACAGCATTCCGTATAACTGGTTCGAAGTGTGAGGCTGATGCATTGTTGAATATTGTTAAGAGTCAATATTTCTCTGACATTTTAAATTTGAAAATAAAAAATGAGGAAAAAGGGGAAGAAGAGGAGATAAAACCATTCAATTTACCATGGTGCGTATAGTCTTATTATTTCTATGACAGAATATTGTCATACATCACATTAGACTTGTTGCATCCAAGATTTCATGGTTTAAATACATCAAAATGTTTAGTGATCAAAAAGACTAAAGTAGACCCACCTATTAATAAATATGTATATTTAGTTCTAGTGCTCTAGTTCTAGAGTTCTAGAACAATAGTACAGATCTAAAATCTGTTCTGACTTTCAATACAGACTCAACGATAAGTGGTAAGCCTTCTTTACCATTTTTGCTTCTAATCATCAACTGTTGTGTTCCAATTTAAGGAATATAGAGAGCCAGTATGGTAATGATATTGTTCTCATAGCCGATTTGGACCACGGCAACAACTTCCTAATATTATGGCCCTAGCTAATACTAAGGTAGGCAAACATAGTGAGGTACTACACCCCCGAACGGAGTGACAACCTGCACAGTGTTGCAAGAATTCATCCATCGACTTGTAGGTGGCTCAGAAGACAGCTTTGTGGCAATCTCTGGAGGAGGCCTATGTTCACCAGTGGACCTTTTATAGACTGAAATGATGAACTGTCTGCCTAAACACATAGGCACTCTTTCTCTTTACCTTCCCATATCTGATATTACACTTTTGTGACAAGATTGGAGGAAGGGTTAGATGCAGTGTTAGGAGATTCAAGACGAACACTACACATTCAGACCCCAAAACCCATAATTTGTGTGTTTGCACAAATATTGGCTGGGATTTTAACCCAGGACCCATGGCTGGGCAGTCAAGTACTGTAAGAGCCAATATAATAACAGACTGAGGAGCATTCCCTATTAGTCCTCAGCAGTAACAACTCATCACTTTATGTCTGGTGACAGACTGATAGCTAGTTTGTCATATAAATGTAATAAACAAATTTATTGTGTTATATCTTATCCTATAAAAGCTATACATTTATTATTTTTATATGTAGTGTCAATACTGAAACAAAGAAGTGTGATGAAAGGCGAAGCAAAAGAGACAGTCATCAGTATCAAACTATTCTATAAGTTAACTTCTTTAACATAGTTTCTAGTCTAGCATATACTATAATTTTTTCCCACAAATCTTTTTTGCATCTAAAAAGAGCAAAGTTGATAATCATTTTTACCAGTGTATAAACAAAAACTGAAAATTTACCTTTCTATCAATTGAATTTTTAGATGGAAATCTATGCTGTATTTAGCCTAATATAATATATTTTTAATCTTTGCAATAACTCTTCCATTCAATAATGTTTAGTAAGTTTTGAAACCTAACAATCATCCTACCTTTTTCTTCTTATTAGGTATCCAGGAGGTTTAGCCTGGCAACTTCGGCTATCCCGAACTGATATTCGGAGAAGTGAACCCTTGTACAAACTGCACAACTTTCTAGTAGCAGAGACAGCAGCAGGAGGTGTATCAAGACAAGAAGCAGTTTCCATGATACCTCCTGTTGTGTTGAAGGTGGAACCTAATCATAAGGTCAGTAGTGCTTATGTTAACTAATATTTTTAAATTTGTGTCTGCTAGTAAGTAAGATCAATCTACGGATAGGTTTATACTTCTGAATGTCTTTCCTAATGTTCTAATATGTCTGCATACATAGGCAGAAATGCCTTCATGTAGTTTATTATAATTTTTTAAATTTAAATAGTCAAGTCTGGCAAGATATAGGTGCATTGTCACATCTGAGAGTTATGATAGCCTAGTTGCCAATAATTGGACCTTGGATACACAACACGCATCATCCAAATTGCTGCATGTTATGCTGCTACTCTTTACTTGGTGTTCTGTGAGCCTTAATTAAATTTGCATTTGGTGAGTGATGTACCGGAAGCCCACTTCTCTCCCAACCCATCATCTCACCCATATCCCAAATATCCTAAAAAAGAAAGCATCCCTCAACCAACTTCCATTGTAATCCCTCCCCAAGACAAGAGTTGGCTTTTGAACGAACAATTGGTACCTACATATTTAAAAAAATCTTGTTTATTGTTTGTTGTCAATAAATTACTTGTGTATTGATATGGGAAAAGGCTAGATAAAAATTTTCAAATTTTAAATTTGTTTCTGTTCCGATCACAGTCTTCAAAATATGCTTGTTTCATTGGTTTCTTTTCAGGTGTTAGACATGTGCGCCGCTCCTGGTTCAAAGACAGCACAGTTGATAGAATTCCTTCATGCAGAAGAAGACAAAGTACCCACTGGTAAATTCATTGATTTCAAACAAATTAGCAATCAACAATATTTCACAACTACAAAATCGCTCTCCGTGATGATAGATGATTTAGCATGGATGCTCTTTACGGTTTAGTATGTACCATATTTATAAGTACATATGTAGATGTATCTACACATAAATAATTCGTATATGCTAAAGATATAGTACATGATGCTTATATAAAATAATCATATTATATTGTAATCACAACAAAGTCTTCTCTTCACTGGTGTGCCCTATGTATGTTAACATACCATTCCGAAAGAGTTAACTGACAAACTTACACTTAACCGTCAAAACATGGGGTTTTTAAAACTAACCTAATGCCTTAAGTCAAATACATAAGCTAGTAATATTTATTGCAACCTCAAATATAGGTTTAAGGTAACAAATTTAATTTTATTTAGGTTTCGTAATGGCGAACGACGTCGACAACAACCGATGTTACATGTTGGTGCATCAGGCCAAGCGTCTGAATTCACCATGCATTGTGATCACCAATCACGACTCCGCTGTTATGCCATCACTTGTAATCGCTGATGAACAGGTTATTATTATTTATTTTTGTTATAGCAAAGGGTGCAAACAATCAAGCGACTTTCGGTCGGTACCTTATGGTCGCGCGATTACCGTCGCCCATATACATCTAGAGAAGACTAAGATAGAGAAAATTTTGAATCTAGCCTACAAGTTCGTTTGGGTTATTGACATTACAATAATTGTAGAAAACATAATCATAGGAAAACATGAATCATATAAGTAATGCAAAATTCATACATAAGATTTACAATCTACACTTTCTGTTAGTATGTTTCATGCAATTCTAACAAAACTTACTGTAAAAAAAATGTTTCGGTTTTGTTTGAATGTCTGTAATTAAAATAATATTGTCAATAGCATAAAATTATTATACTTCATAAATAGTTATATAAACCTTTTTTTTTATTGTAATTTGGTCAAAAACGATGTCACAGTCCATCTGATGTTTAGTGGCTACTGCAAGCCAACTCAACCTGCATTGTCACCCCTGAGAACTAACATGGAATGTCTCACAGCCTGTAATTATACTGGCTCTATATACTTTTCAAACCTGAACACAAAAGTTGTTGTCCTGCTGTTAGGCGTCAGAAATGGGTAATGGGTGGTACCAATCGAGGAGTCTCCCACCAGATAAAATATTAAAGCTAAAATTCATTCTCTGTCATAAGAAATATAAACAGTGGAAAGAACCAGGTATCCTCTTTTTTTTGGTATTTTTGTACTATAGTTCTTTAAGCTTCTTGATTTCATAGTTCACACATAGTTTCTTATTCCTTACCCTTACGAAATGCCTCTGTTTTTGAAGAATCCCACTGCATCGAAGCCTTTAAAATTCGACCGTATTTTGTGCGACGTACCATGCTCCGGAGACGCGACCTTGCGTAAGAACCCCGATATATGGCTAAAGTGGTCTACTGGGAATGGAAATAATCTTCATGGGTGAGTATATTTTTAATAATCAGATTTCGTTCTTTCTACACCTTGGTAGTGCTGAAAGTAACGTTTTTTTTTTATGAAAAATAGGCTGCGTTTGACCTCAATCTTAACTTAATATACATATTACTTTATCTGCCTGTTTGAATCCGCTAATGGATTAAAGTCTTTAGAGAAGCTGGCAATGCCAAATGCCAATTAAAACCTGGCATGTCCAAAGAATTGTCCTTACTTACCACGGGTAAGTAAGGGCGGGTTGGTACCCACAGTGCTGGTACCGTTGCACTAGTGATGCTGCTCCCCATCATTAGTATATGAGATTTGGGTTCTGCAAATTCGGAAGGATTTTTTTCAGTCGCCAGAGCCTCGTTTGTTAGTTAGTAGGCCAACTCAACTGCATGTGGTTAACATGCAGTTGAGTTGGCATTAGGGAAAAATGATGTCCTTTTTACACCTCCTTTTGCTAATTGAGTTATATGACATTTTTAATATTTGTTTCCAGTATACAATACCGCGTGCTTCGCCGTGGCTGTGAACTCCTGGCAGTTGGTGGTCGGCTCGTCTACTCGACCTGCTCCTTCAATCCCATTGAGAACGAGGCTGTGGTGCACAGGCTGCTGCAGGAATCCGGGGCGAGCGTTAAACTGGTGGACGTCTCCGACATGCTGCCTGGACTGAAGTATCACAAGGGTAAATATTTAAGTATAAATACTTTAATAGAATTAGCTGTTACTTTGCGAAAATATTTAAGACTAGCGAACCGTGCCGGCTTTGCAAGGACAGATCTATAATATAATCGGGAATAAAGTTTTTGACTATTTCTCTATTTAATATAATATATACATAATAAAACAACAAACAGCAAATAAAGTTAGTAGTTATCTAGATAGTGTGTAACTATATAAATATATGTCTTATTTGCTTAGGTGACTTAAAAACTAGGTAATATCCATAATTTCTTTAATTTGGATATTAGTAAATTTACTTTGTTTCCTATCTTAAATATTGTAATGTTATCATGAAGGAGGTAGGTAGATCTCGTTTCAGAAACCAGAATTTTCATAAAACTTTCATAGCACCTAACCGACGATAAACAAATTACTCTATGTAATGCTAACCTTCTTTTATGTCGATAAAGATCTCTTAAGCTATTCGAAAGATAAAGGGTGAAATATTCCAGGAATGACACATTGGAGACCAGCGTCAAAAGATATGGTGTTTTATGACAAATATGAAGATGTTCCGGAGAAATGGCAAACGGTGGTCCGACCGCAGATGTTTCCGCCCAAACCTGAAGATCTCGGGAAATACAACTTAGATAAGTGGTGAGTAAACATTATACTAATTCGATCATATTATAATATAAGCCGTGAAGACCAATAACGGGGGTAGACAGAGATCATAGAGAAATTGCTAGCATTTACAACTTACTTTGAACTGTGGCTTGAACACTAAAACGGCGTTAAGCTCACCACCTGACACGTTGTTCTAAATAAGCTCTGGTGAAAAGAAGCTTGAAAGGTCTAAAGATAAACGCCTAGCTCTCTAGTCTAGACCATTCCAACATTGGATAAGCGGTCGTGTGCCGGTACTCTCGCACTAAGTGTTGCAGCTCCACATCCATTATCAAAGGGAATGAGTTCGTTAAATTCGGATGGATTTGTTAGGATTATTCATATTTGCGCAAAACACCAATGATCTGTTTTCGTGTTTGGTTGTTTTCGTTCTGTGCCTCTGAACCGTCGACCGATTTTATCGGATACCATACATCATAGTGCCTTGGCAAGGTAAAGATGTGTGAGTATCTATGTGTTCGGGTATAGACTACCACCACCATTTATCTCTTGTTCACCAACTTTTGTGGACAAAAGTTGAAGCCGTGGTTGAAATCGACCGGGACGATATCGTGATATCGATATCTTTCGAGCATTAATGAGAAGTTAATTTTAGTATTAGAATATTACCACACCATCAAGACACCGGCGGGTTTTTCGTAGCTGTATTCGAGAAGATATCACAACTGTCGTGGGAGAAGGCCGAAGAGCAGAAGAAAGAAGCTAGCGAAGCAGCTGATTCGGCTAAAGAAGAAAAGAAAGAGCCGCCTAAAAAGAAGAGACGAATGGGCGGATACAGAGAAGATCCGTTCGTATTTTTCTCTGGCGACGCTGAAGACGTGTTCCCATCCATCAAAGAATATTACGTTCTCAATTCGGATTTTGATTCTACCTGCCTACTAACGAGATGTCACGTGGGGAAAAAGAAGAATATCTATTTGGTGTCGCCCGTGGTGAAAGATGTCGTTACCAAGAATGAGAATAGTATTAAGATCATCAACACGGGCGTGAAGACGTTCGTTAGATGCGACAACAAGAACATGACGTGTCCTTTCAGGTGGGTTATTGATAATTTATCATAGTTTGTGTATTTAGTACTGGTACGTATTTTTTTTTTCATATGGCCGTGGTGCCTATCCGGTCGAGCCGGCCCATTCGAGCAGTAGCAAAAGCCGCCGCTTGGCTCTACCACGTTTAAAAATTTAATATAATTATATCCACGAATGGGCCGGCTCTTCTAGTGTTTTACCATCGGCCTCGCAGATACCGGCGTGTAAGTAGAGGCATCTCGTGCTTCTACGTTTCGTTGGGTGAGTGCAGATACCGAAGGCCCACTCCCCCTCCCCGGCTCCCTCCTCATCCTCCCTCCCATCTCCCAAATACTCTTAAAGGCCGGCAACGCACCTGCAGCACCTCTGGTGTTGCAGATGTACGTGGGCGCTTGCTCGTGTTCTCATTAAAAAATATGTAATTGAATTCGCGGAAACCAAATACATATTTTTATATGTAATTGGTTTCCGCGTTATTAGGCTCTAACGCTTTCGATGAAATTTTGTATTTAGATAATATTTTACTTTCCAATTTTGTTAAGATAAAAAAAAATCATTATAATTATTCAAATTCGTTCCAGCAGCAGTAAAAGTCGCTTCTTGGCTCTACCACATATAAAATATATACTTACAAGAATTTCTCGCTCAAAGTTACAGTATTTTTCAATTACGTCAAATTGAGAATTTGCTATTTTCTTTTAAGATCCCGAGCAGAATCACACTTATGAAATATATATTTTTTTGTTAATATTACAGATTGTCACAGGAAGGCCTGCCAAGTGTATCACAATACATAGGACCAAAACGCAGACTCAATATCCTTAAGGAAGACCTAATCCTGGTGTTGCAGAATGACAACCCCAGCAATCCGCCTGAGATAAAGTTGTTTTCTGAACATACACAGAATTTGGTCAAAGACCTTGGTCAGTATGATATCTTCAAATTCAGACATTCGAATCTTTATATTCCTTGTATCTTGCCATAAGTTGCCTCTTGATTTAATATAGAAATTAATATCTTTATCTCATGACATGGTGTAATAATAGAAATTTCATTAATTACCGAATAAAGAAAATATTTTTAACCGATCTGTATAATAATTTGGTGAAACAGTACTATTACGTTCTATAACGATATTAAATGTTTCTTCCACACACACCACCACCCATACGTAGACACAATAACACGCTCGCGCACGCACACGAATACACATATTTCCATACACCCTCACACTTCTATACACACACATGCACTCTCGCACTTACACACGCATACACAAACGCACTTCACACATGCACACGCACACATTACAGACACATCCGCTTTTTCTTATTTGTTAAGTAGTGTAAACATTTAAATGTACACCTAATAAATTATCTTTTATTAATTAATACATATTATATGTTACTTTAAAAGTAGCAATCGAAAGGAAATTAGCATGTTATTCTGGTTTGGGAGCCAGAGTTATTATTGAAGGAGAATAAATAGTATTTATTATTATTATTTTGTTATGACCCATTAACGGTAAACATGCTCTCCCTCTAGTCTCTGCTGCATATTAGTCTTTCCAAGACAGCATCGACTAAAGCTGCCAGTGGTGTGAGGGCAACAGAGATGCTGGTCACCTCGTCACTAGTCAGTGGAATTTGAGTTCACCGCATTCAGATGGATTTTCGGCCATTAATCGAACGCCAGAGCGTTGTTTGTTTGCTACCTGGGTCCATCGCGTGCAACATGTGTAGGGGAAAGGAATCCTTCAAATGGAACATTATGACTATATGACACGACGAAAGGGATACAGCCTGTATGTTAAATCGGACCTCGTACACTTGATGCGTGTGCATAATATAGAAGTGAACTGCCACTGCTGGGCCCTGCGCGCACGCAAGTAACACGTATGTTGCTATTAGCGGGACTGTGCCCACACCGCGTGATGTACCTCGCGGACCAATAATATTCTTAAAGTTTACTGCTGCTAATAAAAATTTAAAGAGCCATGGTAGCCTAGTGGTCAGGGCGCTCACTTTAGTATCATAGAGCGCAAGTGACCTGGGTTCGAACCCCGGTGCTGGCACCACTAAAATCGTTAATAGCAATTTTAAGTGCTGTATTTACTACGTGCTCGGCGGTGAAAGAAAACATTGTGAGGAAACTTACGTATCTGAGGAATAATAAAAGAATATATATATTATTTCGAGGAAATGTGAAGCCTGCCAACTCGCAATGGAGCAGCGTGGCTGGCCATTCCCGGCTCCTACGCCCTCTCAGATATTTGAGGAGGCATTTGCCCAGCTGTGGGCACTTACAGGCTGCTACTTTACTGCTTTAATTAAATCTTAAGGTCGTTTTTTCGTATCTCGCAGCATCCGGCAGTTGTATTCTGGAGTACAAGGACACGGAATCAAGCCTTAAGCTGACGCTGGTGGGTTGGCGTGGCGTGCATTCGCTGCGAGCTTACACCGCTACCCCAGACACGGTGCATTATCTGAGACTCCTGGGCGCCGATTTTAGTAAATATGGTAAGTGTTCCATACACACACAAGCGTATGGTTCATGAACAGCTGTTCAGTGTTGGAAACAAATCTATCTGAGTTGGAAAGCATAGATGACGTTGTTTCACATCACTAGTATGTGGGTTTGTGACTTAGAGCTCAGTGTGCCATATTACTGAGCCGAGGGTTCTGGGCTGAATTCCCAGCCGAAGTCAATACTTGTGCAAAAACACAAATTATTGCATTTCTGGTTGTTGTGTTTGCGCATACATTTACGGCACTTTCATATCTCCTGCGCCGTCGACAATTACTGATAGTACTAGGAAATTGATGACGTGGTCGAAATCTGACAGGAGGACATCATTATTTGGTTTTTGGATTTGGGTTCGGAATTTTTACATACAGTACGCCACGATTGCCCAATTCATAGGTGACAAACGTAGTATAAGTGGGTTTGGATAAAGGCATAAAAATTTCATAATTTTGTTTGTTGAATAAAACTGGGAGAGCCGGACAAAACACATTAGGTCTTTGTCTTGTATATCCCTAAAAAAAGAACCCTTTAGAGTAAAAACACTCTAATATTGTGTAATTGTTTTCAGACGTAAATAAATTCAAAAAGGCCTCTGACGTACCAGATGAAGCGGACTCCAATGACGTCACTGGAACATCGCAATGTTCACCAGGCGAAAATGAACCTAAAGGTGATAAGGAAAGTAACGGAGATGTCCCTACAAGCGATGTTTTAAATAACAGTAGTACATAAGATTCAAGTTGAACAAATTCTTTATATTATATTGAATAAATTCTTTATTATAAGTTATACAATGCATTTGACAGAATTACTTTGTTTTATTTTTATATGCAAAGTACAAATTTCAACGAAATATAAGGGCTACTAATTTATCTATATTATAAATCAATATTAATAACGTGTATACAAAGTAAAGAGGGCTTGAATATACCAACCTATTTTCTAAATGTAAACGTCATCTGCACGCGATGCATCCTGCCCCATGCACGAGGCTCTGGCGATCGACTGATGGTGGAAAATCCATCCGTTAATACCAAACCCAAACCCAAACATCAGAGACCAGTGTTGGGGAGCAGCATCCCTGGTGCGAGGGTACAGGCACTGCGCTCACCCGCCGACCGCACGGTGGGTACGAGCAAATCTTGAATGAGTGGCTTTTGTGGCGCTTTCATGGTCAATCCTGTGTCCAAGAGTGTACTTTTACTGACTGATAACATAGAAAAAGAAGAGTGCTTTATAACCATCTCTATGCCATATCTGAAATCATCCAAATCTTCATCCATCACCAATATATAAAGATTACGGCACACGACGAAGCAAATCTCCGTGATGTAAATATAAATAATGCAGAGACACGCATCACGCAAACAGAGACACTTATAAAAATTAAATGTCGTTTATCTGTTGCTTCCCAATAGATCGGAAGCGTTAGATGTAAACGTACCTTCAGTTTACTCTCCAAACGTTTTAATGGTTTAAAATTAGTTGCAGTAGGTGCGGCAATGAAACGTGTGAGCATAACGGAGGATGTTGCGCGCTCACTCGCACTCACAGGACTTATGACAAGTGCCTGTGCCAATATGGGCACGCACCTGCAGCGACAAATTGTGTTAAGTATAGGATCAGTTGAATTGACAATGATGAATGAATAAATACAGCTCGACCGACACAAACCTTGTAAAACGGCTTCGAAGTCGATGTACGCAGGTGACTGAAGTTGGAAGCAGGTGGAGCAATCCATGGCGCTGGCCATACACGACTGGGTAGTTTTATATCAAAAGTTTTCAGAATTATTGTTTCGCCACATTGAAATAATAAATACCAGCTCAAGTTTAGAATTCTTTTATTCACAATCGTTCTTCCTCTCAAATTCATTCGCAGTACGAACGATAACAATCCCTAACACATTCGTTACAAAACTAAAAGAAATATATAAAATTGATATCCAATCAAATGTTTTCGTCTTTCGTGGTTAACTCTTAATTAGCGGCAGAAATCTTGAGCGCTGACTTGGAATTAGTACATTAACGTAGGAATTAGTACGTTAGTGTTTGTTGTATTAGGTGAAGTGCGGAGGCGCGGGAGTAATATTGTTGTCACTGACTTGTACTTTGTTATTCATTCGCGTATAATGTAATAATTGTCTATGTTAATTTGGCATTCAGTGATTGGAGCAGACGCCATACACATATGAAGTATACTAACGTACTATTGATAGGAAACTGAGCAAGTAGCGTATATTAAATTCGCGCAGCACTCAAGATTTATGTCGAAAACCATTCAACGAAAACAGATTAAATAAATGCCTACAGAGATTTTTTACGTGTTTTCTATTAGTTTGGGGTTGCCACGTTTAACTACGACGTTTTGTAGCTTACTATGGCAACTTTTGTAAATCAGGAATATTTCACTAAATAAACAAATCGTATAAAACAAAGAAACGTATTGTTTTTGTTCCAACTACCTTTATAAGATAAAAACCCAAAGAATCTCAATCACAATCAATTAGAGCCCTTTCCGAATGTAGATTTGCTTTTAATACATATATGTTGAATAGGAAATTAGATATTACCATATAAACAGTAGTGCATATTTTAATACAAAACTAGTAACAAATTAAACATTAAATGTTAAAAATGATAAAAAAAACTAAAGTGTACTAGACTTCTTTGGCCGAAATAATATAATTTAAGTGTAGTACTTAAATTAAATTTTTTTATGCTGTATCAAAACATGAATGCAATATCAAGATTTTTTTTAGGTAAGATCTTGCACCATGTGTTTATGAAATAAAGGGTTTATAAATAAATGCATGTAATCATAATAAATGTTTACGTATACATGTACAGTAGTACTTTACTATATATATATATATAAATAATCACAGAAGAATAGATTTAGAGTATTCATACATTATTGGACGTTATACAACTCAAATGGTGCAGAAATATTACATCGTAGATACGCATAAAACATTTATATTAAAAATTTATTTAATTGTTTTCAGATACGAAATAATATTCTATATTCCAATCATACATAATCAATCCAAACGCGAGAACGGGACAGCATATACTAAGCACGCCCCTTTTCAACAGCGGGTGGTGCATCCATGCGGCGAGCCGTAGATTATAGGGCGATAGAGTAAATAATAAAAGATGCGTTGTCACGTGATTGTTTCATATTGTATTAAATAAGATTGTAGCAAACGTTTAGAGTTCTTCGAAAAACAGCATATATATTACAATTTGCAGGGACTATCATGTATTTATGATCAGTACTTTCGTGTATTGTTTTTCAATTTTGGCTAACTGATTTTTAATTCAGTTTAATTACTTACGATAATACTTTTTTTTTGTACATAAATATGAATAAATTTATTTCAAAATTGAGCCAATTGTGGTTGTTATGTTATGTACATGTTAACAAACATACATAAATTAACGCAGTACAATAAATTCATAATATTTTTAATATTTTAAATTATACGTAGGCAGATAGCGCACACAGTTTAATAAGTTAGCAAGAAACGTTTTGTGCGAAGGTAGTTTAATTACTTTTAAAGCGTATCGAACATTGTTTATGATTTGACATATATATATTTTTTTAATTTCGTGTATAATTTATGACATTTAAATATTAAAAAAAAAAAAATTGTTATAACTTCGAATAATTAGGTTAATGACTCCTTGAGTTGTTTTGACTAGTATGCTCAGTGAGTTATTTAGTCCATAAAAATAATACTTAGCTTAAAGAATGAAATCAAATTATATTACCTGGCACATGACGTGTTGTCACAATAGGTATTCTATAATTATGACACGTAAAGGGATAAACGTTCTGAGGTTTCAGAATCAAAGTAAATGTAATTAGGCACATTCTGCTAAATCAAGAATATTGAGTAATGTAATACTCAATGTCATAAAACTTTTGATATTTCCTTGGATTGTTATTTACAATGGTTCAAAAATATGTTCGCAGTCTTTATCAGGAACTATAGGACATTCTATAATACATTTTTTTTCTGGCCATGCTGCTCTGTTAAAATCTCCTTATCCGTGGATATTCCCAACCAATTGCCATATTTACGAAAAAGGAACGTAAATTAATTTGTTTTGAACAGCCAATATTTTTACAAAACAGCCTTTTATCAGTCTATAACATAGAAAACTTATTGCAGTAAGGACATTTTTGTATAGTTCAAATTCGAATGATTATATGGATATCAAAAGTCATTAGTCAAATGGATTTGTTCATATTATTTACTAATAATTAATAATAACGTTAATTCACGCGGGATTATGGATAGGAGTTTTCACTTGCTGCCTGAGACAAGTCCACTGCTGAATCGCCACCTCCCCAAACATTGACAGAAAGCACGGTGCAGAGCCATCTTCCACCATCGCCTTCCCGCAATACTATGCAGGTCGTCAATCTATTTTGTTTACTATCGTACTACACTCCGCTTACCTTTATTCCTTTTTTTTGTTGTCAGTTCTACGAGCTACTCGTATGTGGCCCGCTCATTGCCATATCAGCTTGATCCTTTGTCAGATACCCTAGTTTTGCTAAGGATATCGCCATTACAGATTCTATCACCCACAGAAACAAATGTTTACTTATAGTAAAATATAACTAGTTTAATAACAAATATTATTTCGGGCCTCAATATGTGACCGACATATATTTTAACACCAGTTTTCGGTTATTGTTTACATGTTCGAACGTAAAATGTGCTAAATTAACTACACTGGCTTGAGCCTGTCCAACTTTATAGTATGTCTTTCATGTTAGAAAAAGTGTCTCAGAACAGTGCTTTGTGACAGTCGATATAATCGTCCTCCGAGCCGAGAGCGACGTCCCAGCCGCCCAGAATATATAATAAATAAGAAATATGTGCCGTAAGTGTACGTGCAAATACAGGATGCACTCATTCCTCTTTACAATATTTCGTGCCATAACCCTTAAGCGATAAGGTCAAATGCTGTCTTAGAGACGTGGTGCACAACACCCCACAAGCAGCCCCTAAGACAAATAGTACATAAAGAGTGTGTGATGCACCGATGTTGGCGTCAACTGCGATGAGAACCCAGAACCCATCGACGTCGTCAACGGCGATGGGCTCATCGTTACCATGATAAAAGATGACATTAAAGATTATTTTTGCGATGGCATTAACTGAAATGAGAATTATGTCCAAATTATTAATTTATGGGTACAATTCTAATTAATTTTAAAAGTTAAAAATACCACGCTTAGACAACTATCCAAGTAATCCAATCAATAGACAAAAGTGATCCAACTAAGAGTATTTCACACGTTACAATGCCTCATCTGAGAAGCAAACACAACCACCTTTTTACTGAAACTAAAATTAAAGGGACGAGCCTGTTTTAATTTTCAGTAGCTAAAGTACATATTTTAAACTTCTTATTTTAAATAATATAATTTTTTAATTTTATTTTCACGTGGACAGAGTAGAAAGACGTATAAGTATATTTAAACTATGCTTTAGCAGTTAAATGTACACTCTATGAATTAAATCTAGAATTGCTTTGAGAAGAAAACTTTGGTTCTAAACTGTTTTGTGAGGAACAATTTCGAATACTCAACAATTTGACAAAACAATTTATCCTTCACAAATTGTTCTGCTATGCGATCGGAAATTTCTATTTTGTATGCGTAGTTGGATTTCTCAAGACATTGTTTTCAAGGCTTCTGCAATTAATTTGTAATTTTTTTTTTACTTAATACTATTGACAGCATTGTGATATTGCTTACTAAGTAAGAAATATGTCCACGGCCTAAGACAACACGCCTTTTCTCTCCAGATTCCTTGCTTAATAGCGTTAATAGCGTCTTCGTACGCGTGGGGTTCGTAATTTGCATGCCATCTTTATTATTATTACATTCGAAAATTTTATCAAATATATTTTATTAAGTTTGAATTTCATACTACCCTTAGTCTCCTATTCTACAAAAGCGCACGTACAGGTATTTTATGTTTTAAAAGTATTAACCTAAATGCCTATTTCAATATCTCAAACATCAAAAACATTGGACTTTCGTAATATCTTCTTACTCCTATTTCATTAGTCATTACTCTCGTAAAATCCTTTCCCAGCGGACGCCTGTTAGGAACCTACATGCAATAAATATTAAAATAAGAATAAAGATACAAATTTCTAATTTGTAGGGATAACGGTTCTTCAGATTTCGTGATTAATCAGTGGTATTTCGCTTTTATATATCTATAGATTATTTACACTATGTGATTTTATTTAGTGAATGGATGTATTTATGTTTATATGATTAGTATACATCCTCTATTAATTAATACCTAATTCTAATTTATACCTATACCGACAACAAAAGACCATCCTCAAATTCCTGTTTCAATAAATCTCGACCCGATATCACAGTGGTGATGTGGATTTTTATAATCTAATACCTTATTTATTTAAATTACACAGAAGAAATTATCTTATCATATAGTAAGAGTAACAGATGATAATTATTAAAAAATGCGTTGATAAAATTGAGACCGAGTAAATAAAGAGACAACAAGACATTCGAGCAATGTTTAGTAATATAAATTTGCATGATAATTTAACCTCTATTTAATCTATGAATTAAACTATTTTATGTCAATTACTTGAAATTTACACGTTTGCAAATGTATTAATGCTATTAAAATTGCATTTTTTTTTTCGAAAACTTATCGTTTTTATTAATACAGGACGTTCATTTTATAATTTAGTAAATACGCACTATGTAATTTTAAATACATTTTTGAGACATAATGTTGTTTGTTCCTGCAAAATTATTATCCGTACCCGTAACAACGTACCTTCATATAAAAATGTCGAAATGTATGTAAACTGGGCGAAAGAGTACTTAAAGATATCCTGTAACAACTGCGTAATATTTACTAAATTCTTTAAAAAAAACTAATGTCAACGTGTCAATTATTGACCGGTATAACAATACACAGTATCGTAAACTGCCTGAGTAGCTGAGAAAATTGCTATATTTTAGAGGTTGGAAAAGCTTTTCATTATACTGCTGGAGGTCTAACAACGTGAGAGTTTTATAACCTGACCTTATTACTTTGTTCTTTATGGTTATAGTTAACATTTTTTTTAAATAGAAAGTTTTTTTATGAATAAATATATAAAGACGGTTTAAGAGAAAAGTTATATTACTTGCCGGAGTTATGTCTACTTATCTACTGCTATCGTTTAATGTATTTTGTAATTTACTACTTATTTACTTTTTATCTATACTATTCTAGTTTATCATTATAGTTTAGAAATATATATTACGAACTAAAATCTAATACATACACATCTGTCTACGGTTCTACTTAATTTAGACTAAAATCCATTTGACTATGACAATGAATATACAAAAACAAAACTAGTTAAAACCTTCACGTCGACTTATTGAAAATTATCCATAAACAATGAATCTACATAAATCAATCATAAACAATGTCGATGTCGATAGAAAATTTGTTTTTTTTAAAGTTTTCCATTGTCCTGGAGACAGAAGCCGAATGCCCGTTCTGATTAGATTTTGAAATGGTACCTATTAGTATTATTGATAACAAAACATTAATAATGCTTAGACATATTAATTTAAAATGGATTGATAAATAAAAGAAAACATGAGCATTATCTAAGACGGAATCCATACACTTTGGACGGTAAGAGAACGGATAAGAAAAGCCGTGCTTTATAATGTCTTTTTAAAAGACAAATGTTTTTTTTTTTGAAAATATACTGGAGAATGTTTTTTAATCCTATTATTGAAATAAGTTAAAGATTGAGAAGCCTTGTGTTTTATATTATTATTGTAACAAACTTTAATTTATAGGAAAAGTGAAATGTACAGGTGGAGAGCATGACCATTAAAGCATTTTCCAATATTTTAAATTCATTACGTATGATACAACATTCCTTTGATTACGGAACCAAAACACTTATCTTTTTGAGACAATTTTTTTAAATTATTAGTGAGTAACCTATGCTAAAAACATAGCAATCAAATCTATTTAACAAAATTACAAAAAACAGAAAACCACAAAATGAATATATTTAACGCTCACTACGGTGTCCCAAAAATAAAGCGTAGTTTTTTTTTTCTATACGCAGTAAGTAAATAGTAATGGGATAAGAGGCCATCAAATTACTTTAATGTGTACAACAATGGGTACGAGCTATGCAAGTCGTACAAAACATTAACAATGAAGTTATAACGATGCAATCTAAAACTATAATAATAAATGATATCATGCATAATGGCACAGAATTGAAGAAGAATTTTGTGTGCACGTGGTATATAGACAATTATCACTAACAGTGTTCCCGGCGAAAATAGTTATTCCTAAAAGTTTTTGCTGTCGCTATTTTCATAAAAAAAGGCACTCCATTTTCGCATTTACCTATTTGGTTATCTAACTTAAGTAGGTAAGATATCGTTAACTGTGTATCTGCGTAACAATATAAAAACAATAATGTAATGTAACACAACAGGTCTCACTATAAAAAATAACTATAACCTAGCTCGTGACGAACACCTTATCGTATATCGTCTCTTGCGAAGATCATGTATGCCTGTAATTGTATTACGTAAATAATTAAAGATGGCGACGCTCTCAATTACCTATAAGATGGTTCACAAGAACCATCTTGTGGTCAATGTGTCGGTAAAATTAAGAAGTGGACGCATTGTTAAAGATTAACTCGCTTATTGTTTGCTTGATTTAGATACCCACATTTGAAAGAAGATATAGAGAAGGATCATCTAACTAACCGATTACATTTTCGACAATTTATGTGATGTGGCTAACAGAATGCCATTTCATTTAAAATATCCCTCAGAAATCAAAGAAAGCCGCCGGTGAAAGCTTTGTAGTCTGTGTAGAGAAGGGCAAGAAGAGGCGACATCAGAAATAGAAAAGAAAGACAATATCTCTGCCCAGATTGTGACGAGCCTACGAGACCATTTTAAAAAATACTCAATATAGCTTTACCTTTCAGTTTAAGTAAGTTTCTTTCACAGAAAATATTTATGCCTTAGGTAAATAATAGATACTCATTTATAATTCAACAAACAAGTTATGTTGATATCTGTAGTATTTTTCATTTGATCAACTATTGAAATATAGCAAAGAACGAAACTGGTATGAAGCTACCATCTCTTAAGGTTGTTCCTGCTGTTCCTGCTCTCAAAGTGGAGAATAATTATTAAATGACTTAAACTGTAATAACAATATTAATTACTTAACATAATTTAAGAGTTCCATTTAAAAAAAAAGGTTAAAACAGCGAATAACATAATAAATTTAACATAACCGGGCTAAGTAGGTGCGAGTCGTGGGTTTCGTGGACACTGCATCAGATGGCGCTGCCATGGTAGATCCCGAGCAAGGACGTTTGTTAGGCAGTATGGACATTTCCACTCATCCATGCCCAGAGCTGCGAAAAAAAATACGAAGAAGAAAAGTAAAATATATAGTTTTACGAACGAAAAATGTAAACAACAACATTCGGTACAGTAATGCAATTAATACTTATAGGCCTAACAAGTTAATATGCAAGTGTAAATAATACTGTTCTTTGTGTTTCGGTATGCAGATAATAGTGTCACAGGGGTCATCGCTTGGTCCGTTACTGTACTCTATCTTTTTAAATGGTATTTCGTGTAAAGTTAATGAAAAATTTTTTTTGGATTACATACAGATGTCTTTAAGTAAAACAGAAATTGGCTCTAAAGGACTTGACTATAAACGTATTACAAAATGAAGAACCAATTAAATATCCGTCATTCGTCAATTTTAATTAAGATTAAAAAAAATTATATAAAAATTATAAGTTTGATCATTAAGATATGACTCTTTCAGTGCCGTCGTTTATTGGCGGAATAAGAGAATACGTCGGTCCTCGACTTGACTCATTGGCGTCATAATATATGACAGAAAAAGGAGAACTAAGGAATCAGTATTACCTTTAATCAACAACAATAGACTACTCGTACCACGCGTGCCAACTACGGTAGTTACCTTGTTTATGTTGGAGAACATATTCAAAATCACCAAATTAGAAAATCATGATCTAAGCTATTTAAAATTTTACTTACGTATACAGTTAATATGGTATTCGCTTTCATCGGTGCGTAGTGCTGCTCCGCATTTATGACATGGCTTCCACAGACCCTCGCTCAATGAACATTCTTCTGCAATAATACAATGATGCTTACATACTGGTATATATGTAAGTACTAGATTATTCTCCAAATATTATACCTAACCGGCACGTAGTAAGTTGTTGGTATTTTATATGTAAAGTAACTGTAAAATAATTTCGTTTTGAGTAGTGCCTTACCCAGCAGATGCGCTTGAAGCCCCCGTGCTTCGAGCGCCAAGCGACAGTGAGGGCAACGCGCAAGCAGAACGCATCGCCGCCAGTAATGCGCCTCTATAGCTGTGGACCGGACGCGACGTCCGCACCATGTGCACGTCGTACTGAAATTATTTATGAATCACTTTTATAGTATACAAAAAATACATTAAAGGCAGTTGTAGGAGAGGCTAATGATAAATGCGCTATCAGTGTATATATGTGTGTACATATATATATACTTGTATATAAACTCCAGGTGAACCTTTACTCTAGCCGTGACATTTTCAAAACTTCCCTCTTATTTTGAAAATTATGAGAACGCATCGCCGCCAGTAATGCGCCCCTATAGTTGTGGACCGGACGCGACGTCCGTAAGTTTCCAATAGCCTAATAGGTTAGGGTGCGGACTGCTAAACATGACGACGCAGGTTCGAGCCTACCATTCGACTATTGTCGTGAACCACTCCAAATACAAGCTCTAATGCTTAGTTGGAGGGTTAACAGGAATATTAGTAATGTTAGTTAAATAGCATTGCTAGTATTCTTTAAAAAAAAAAAAATACTTTAGGAGATACTCGTGCTCGCTACGGAACTTTACCTTTTTAAAAAACAGATTGTAAATGAAAAAGGAAGTCCGTGATCGCCGTCTACCCCTGTGGGTAGCAGGCATATGTTTATACATATTGTACTAACTTGCATACAGGCTCAGGGGTGGTCTCATTGCTCGCGTCAACTCCCATAGCCTCGTAGCCTTCGAACTGCTGCTCGTTATTAGCCATCTGCTGTCTTCTTCCTTTAACATAATAAGATCTTTAGGCGCGAAGAACATGCCTTCTGGCAGATTCTGTTACGATGCCGTACGATACGAATACGAATGTTTACGACACGAAAGACGTAAATACCGAGCGCAACTAATCATTTGCGTAAATACCGAGACGTATTAACGCAAATATCATCACAGCGTTTTGTAGGTAATGAAATATTAAACAAAAGAGTGAAAAAATACATGCATGCAATGTTAGATATGGGGACAGTCAGCACTAGTCGTCTAATAAAAGCCAACTCGCTATGATTCTTCGAAGAACATCATCAGATGTTGTGTATTTTTGATCATAAGTATATTTTTGCAAAAGAAAAAGAATAAAGTAATAAGGTTAGAGAAAAAATGAAGTAACATATACAAAAAAAAAATGCTGTACACAAGAAAATTTTGAAGCCTGTTCAAATTTGAGTTAAGTATCGAAACTGGTCTTGGAAGTGTCTTGAACTGAGGACCGTCGATCAGTAAGTGGCTTGGCTTGCGCATGGGCGAACGCAGTACAGATTATTGTATATGGTAGAACCAAGCGGCGGCTTTTGCTACTGCTCAAATGGGCCGCCTCGATTAGCATAGTATCACGGCGTCGCAGAATATCTTGTGCTTCTGCGTTTCCTGCGGTGAGTGAGGTAACCGAAGGCCCACTCCACTCTCGGTCGGTCTTTCTATTCTCCAAAAATTCTTAAAAGGCAGCTCCTCCGTACGTGGGCATCGGTAATCACTTACCAACGGGGGAGCTTTGCTATTGATTTTATTCGACTTTTATGACATCTTTGGAAGAAGAATTGAAAGTGTATTTTCTCACTTTGCCACTACACAACAAACAAATGTCAAAGGATATATAATTAACTTTATGTACCTGGACTGTAATAACCACTTTCATCCATCTGACTACTTTCTTCTAAATGTAAGTTCCTCAAACCAGCAACTAACTTAGGAGAATCTAATCCAGTATCCCTAAAGAACTCTTTTATTTTCGGAGAGTCCAAACTTCTGCAGTCTGAATCAGATCTCATATCATTTCTGGACATTTGTGGGGAGTCCATTGCTAAAGAATCTACACTTCGGTCGTTTTTAGTTGTTTTTGGAGATCCAATGCTTGGTGAATCTCTGTAATCGATGTGCAAAGGTTCGTAAACCGTAATGGGTCGTTCTTTCAGTTGGGGCTTGGAGGGATCGTGGTCATAGTGGATCATCGAGTGTCGGTTTTCCATGTTACGATTAGCTCGACGTAATATTACTTCTTCTGATTGTTTTTCTTGAAAGTGTACCTAAAAATAAAATTACTTTACCCTTAACACTTATATTGAAATACATAGGTGCATATTACACAGCTGAACCCGCGACTTCGTTTGCATGGTCTTTACAATTCGCCAAAAGCGAGTGAGAATGTATCAATAATGTTACTAATAATCTTGTATTCTTTGTAACATTCATCATCTTAAGTCTTCACGTAGGTGTCATTAAAGTAGCACGGTCTTTGCCAGATACCATTTCAAATAAATCAAAGTTATAATACCTAAGCCAAACACTACTTCTAAGGAGATCATTAAATACTGCGTAATCATCATTCATCACCGTTTCTTCATCAGAAAAAATTCTGTTTCCGATTTTTAGGGTCCCACATTTTGTGTCAAAAGCAAACGCCTTTTGAATGAAACACATATTTGGTAGGTATCAGATCTTCTGCTCAACTCCTACATAAGTAAGGGACTATAGCAGACGTAGCTTCATGTCTTAAGGTACAACTCTGCAAAATTTGCGTATACAGTAATCCGTTATACAGTTATTTCGTAATGCTGGAGCAAATTGAAAGACAGACATTTAATTACATGGTGATTCAGTTTGTTACACTTTTAATTAGAAAATTCAATACCATTTCAAAAATCTACATTACGTGTGTTATAAAAATCTATAGATTTTATAAATGCCCATGTTATTTATTACTTTATTATTCCCAGAGGTTATTTGGGACAAAGAGACATGTGGTGTGAGGTGTGACACGACCCGTTTCCGTTTTAGTGTACAGGCCAATGATATAATATAATATATCTATATACTGTATACTTATTTTATCAAAATTAACTATCGCTTAATATTTTCCAGAGTGCATCATCAGATGCTAATCAAATTTACATGGGACCTCACTAGAAATATCTCTGTTTAAGTATTTTGCTATTATTCGAAATGTCCGTGTGTAATCGATTATAATATTCTTATGTATATAAAAACCACGGTATAGATAGAAACGACCATAGATTAAAAAAAGAAATTCGAATTGCCTCCTCCTGTTTTGAATTAAGCTGTGCCATAAGCTGTTGTTAAAATGCAAGTCCAATTAAGTGCAGTATTATACAGATTGAACAATAATATCTTACCTTTTCATTACCCCCAGCAGAGGATCTTGGTGAATGCTTCGGACTGACAGCGCTGTCCAATCTTAACTTATTATATCCGGGGTAATTAGAAAAATCCTTAACGGTTCGGCTGGGTGTATACTTTTTTGTCGGAGACTTCTTCATACTACTCTTTGTCCTAGACGTCGTGAAACTACCGCTTAAATTGGACGGAGCTAAAGTGGCTCCACTGGCGCTTGACTTTAGGCTGTAGGAAGAGGTGGCACCAATGGATGACGTCATGAGCGATGATGTCATTCCGGACGACGTCATCCCGGACACAGTGGTGCCGGAGCGCGTGGATTGAGCAACACTGGCGGTTTCGTGAGCCGTGTCTACAGTTGATTGATCTGCACCGTTCAGTAAGTGTTCTTCTGTAGGTGCTTGGTTAAGCATTTTCTGTAAAAGATATCGTTGACAGTTAAGATATTACAATACTATTAATATAATAGTAAAGCGTAGCCATGCTGCATGCATTTTTTTTTTTATGGAAAAGACGGCAAATGAGCAAGCGGTGCACCTGATGGTAAGTGATTACCGTCGCCCACATACATCTGCAACACCATAGATGCTGCAGGTGCGTTGCCGGTCGTTAAGGATATTTGGGAGATGGGAGGGAAGAGGAGGGAAATAGGGAGGGTGTGTGCCTCCGGTTACCTCACTCAACGAACGAAACGCAGAAGCACAAGATGCCTCTACTTCACGCCGGTATTCTGCGAGGCCGTGGTACCAATCCGGTCGGGCCGGCCCATTCGAGCAGCAGCTAAAGCCGCCGCTTGGCTCTACCACGCTCAAATGCATGTAATAGTTTCTTTATACGTACACACTAAGTTACGAAAAATGCATTACAAAATATGTAGAAAGGCGTGGGCGCATTTACGCTTCCCCGTTTTATAATAAGACAATCGCATCTTCACATGAAAATACATCTCAACTTTAAAACGGAAAACAAGCTTGCATAAACATTATTGGGCTAGGATTCGAACACAGAATCTTGGCTGATAGTTATCTACAGATCTCTGTAATAACTAATCAGGGTATAATAACGACATAATGGATTTTTTAACATAACAACGTAATCTGTGTGCATCGCGTCCTCTTCAACGTTTTCCTTCTAGAGACCTACGGTTGCGTATAAAAGGTCCTATGTAACTAAGCAACTGCTACAATTTATTCCTACTGCACCGTACCGGTAAGGTGCGCAGTGACTATGCCAGCGATCACAATCACTCTGGTCGCAGACCTACTGGTCTGGAACAACCATTCGCATTAATTAATAAACAATAAAAACTTGCCTGCATATCAATCCTATCGAACTGCTGGAAAAGATGCCTGTAGATCAAGTTGCGCCTCGTAACAGCATCGTCTGGCGGCAGCTGAGCCCGTACGACCCTGGGCGAGCGGGTGTACGCTGCCAGCAGTATCCTCTCTGCAGCGGCTCGCACCGACCCCGCTGCGTGTTGGGCCCCAGCCGCCCCGCATTCAGCGAGACGACGCACTGTCAAACCGCTGGGGAAGGAAATTCAGGTACAAACGATTTTTTGGATGGTGTACTAGTATAAATAGTTTAATAGTATTACTGTTTTCAGGGTAACCGACATAGTCGCAAAGATTAGAAAACTGAAGTGCCAATGGGCCGGCCACATATCTCGCAGAACCGACAACCGTTGGTGAAAAAAGGTTCTCGAGTGGCAGCCACGTACAGGCAAACGCAGTGTGGCCCCCACAAGACGGAGTGACGACCTGCGCAATGTTAAGTCGATGGATGCAGGTGGCTCAGGACCGAGCTTTATGGCAATCTTTGGGGAGACCTATGTTCAGCAATGGACTTGTAGTAGGCTGAAATGATGATGATGAATGATGATGAACTGTTTCCGAATGATACCTTTTTAAAAAAATACAATTATTATTATTAAAAAGCAAATTATAAAGTGAAAGATTATTATATCTATATAGCTACTGTTATTGGTTGTGATGAAAGAGTGAATATACTAACCTTTTCTACAAACGCCATTTTCAACTTTACGTGTACATAACTAAGTGGGTTAACGTACCTAACTGCTAAGTCATTAGACCTGGGTTAGAATCCCAGCCGGAGCCAATATTTGTGCAAATTATTGGTTTCCAGGTCCCCTCGTGTTGGGTTCCGTGTCTCTGAAATTCATGCAATTTCAGACTCCAGTCTTATGGCATATGCTTCACATCGGATATGGGAAGGTTAAGACGAGTGTTTCACATCGGATATGGGAAGGTTAAGACGAGTGCTTCACATCGGATATGTGAAGGATAAGACGAGTGCTTCACATCGGAGATGGGAAGGTTAAGACAAGTGAGTGCCCCTGTGCTTGCCTGCGCAGTCGACAGCTGCGTGACTCTGACGACCGACTGATGCAATTATGCAAAAGGTAATGAAATCGTCCACTGATTTGGAATTTGGTATGTATAACATATGTTTCCGAACTTATGCAGGTAATGACGACAAGAATGCGAAAGAAACTTTTTTTTTATTGTTTAAGCAATTATTTGTTTCTATGACCTACATAGACTATGCGTATGGCGGAGACATGCTGGTATATCAAATACAATGTCCGTTATGATTTATTGTTCAGAATATTAAGTTGAGTTCATTTATCATTACAGCGTGTGACTAAATTATCCACATTAGTAGATAATATCGCCTACGCCCGAAGTTATCGCTATGATATTGTATTAAATATTGTCACTGTTAATTTGTTATTATATCTTATTTCAAACATTATACGTAACGGGGATATAGCTCAGTGGTAGAGCAATCGACTGCAGATCGATAGGCCCCCGGTTCAAATCCGGGTGTCCCCTAATTGTATTTTTTTTTAAACCATTTTAAGACCTAAAATTATTCTATGAAAAACAATGAGCATGGTCTTTCCTTTAAGCTCGTTTTTATTTATTTTGAACTTTGGTAGTTAAATTCGTGTTAAAATTGTGATGCATTTTTCGAACTAAATGAGTTGTGAAATTGAGTGTATTAAGATGCATATTCCATTGCATTTTCTGCTATTTCAAGTTAATTAGATTGTTACCAAACATTACATATTACTCACCTGTTTTTGTCAGTAGAGATGCCGTGACTAAGTATCAGCTGCTCGAGGATCTGGAGACGCGAGAGCGCCAGTCGCGGATGCATAGAGGCGGCCACTGGGCGCACCAACTGCTGGGGTATTATGTGAAGGCTTCTGGAAGTACACGCGTTTGTAACTGCGTTAATGTGTTCCCACAAAAAGGTTTTTTTTTCGAAGGGTAAGGCTAGCAACAAATGCAATACTTCTTGAGCATAATCTATATTGATCCGTGCTGCATCTTCACTTCGCTTCTACAGTGGAGATTCAGATCGTCATGGAGAAGAATAGTTGACTAAACCTAGAAGTTGTTATATCCAAATACTAATTGTTAAGGTAAGGTAAGGAAAGGTAATCGTACCTGACTTGCGGGCATTCGGCTACAGTGACCACGGTGTGCTGGGCAGTGGAGTGAATCCTGGGTGCAGGATCGCCACACGCACGGAGCAGCTCTGGGAGCAACTTATCTATGCACCGACCGACTTCTGCTGCACAAACCCTGAAAGCGTTGGCATATTGAATAGACAGAAGTCCTGACTGAATTGAAAGAACGTCTGATGGCGAATCCATTCCAATTTGCCTATACCCAAGTTCAATAGTTTAGTGATGGGACGCAGCACAACTAGTGCGTGGGTACTGGAACTAAGCTCACTCAACCCAACTCAGCGTGGTAAGTGAGAAAAATGTTACGAATTGCATACTGTTGCTCTACAGAGTTTAGTAGTCCCGTGCCTCCCGTGCCTCCCGTGCCTCCCGTGCCTCCCGTGCCTCCCGTGCCTCCCGTGCCTCCCGTGCCTCCCGTGCCTCCCGTGCCTCCCGTGCCTCCCGTGCCTCCCGTGCCTCCCGTGCCTCCCGTGCCTCCCGTGCCTCCCGTGCCTCCCGTGCCTCCCGTGCCTCCCGTGCCTCCCGTGCCTCCCGTGCCTCCCGTGCCTCCCGTGCCTCCCGTGCCTCCCGTGCCTCCCGTGCCTCCCGTGCCTCCCGTGCCTCCCGTGCCTCCCGTGCCTCCCGTGCCTCCCGTGCCTCCCGTGCCTCCCGTGCCTCCCGTGCCTCCCGTGCCTCCCGTGCCTCCCGTGCCTCCCGTGCCTCCCGTGCCTCCCGTGCCTCCCGTGCCTCCCGTGCCTCCCGTGCCTCCCGTGCCTCCCGTGCCTCCCGTGCCTCCCGTGCCTCCCGTGCCTCCCGTGCCTCCCGTGCCTCCCGTGCCTCCCGTGCCTCCCGTGCCTCCCGTGCCTCCCGTGCCTCCCGTGCCTCCCGTGCCTCCCGTGCCTCCCGTGCCTCCCGTGCCTCCCGTGCCTCCCGTGCCTCCCGTGCCTCCCGTGCCTCCCGTGCCTCCCGTGCCTCCCGTGCCTCCCGTGCCTCCCGTGCCTCCCGTGCCTCCCGTGCCTCCCGTGCCTCCCGTGCCTCCCGTGCCTCCCGTGCCTCCCGTGCCTCCCGTGCCTCCCGTGCCTCCCGTGCCTCCCGTGCCTCCCGTGCCTCCCGTGCCTCCCGTGCCTCCCGTGCCTCCCGTGCCTCCCGTGCCTCCCGTGCCTCCCGTGCCTCCCGTGCCTCCCGTGCCTCCCGTGCCTCCCGTGCCTCCCGTGCCTCCCGTGCCTCCCGTGCCTCCCGTGCCTCCCGTGCCTCCCGTGCCTCCCGTGCCTCCCGTGCCTCCCGTGCCTCCCGTGCCTCCCGTGCCTCCCGTGCCTCCCGTGCCTCCCGTGCCTCCCGTGCCTCCCGTGCCTCCCGTGCCTCCCGTGCCTCCCGTGCCTCCCGTGCCTCCCGTGCCTCCCGTGCCTCCCGTGCCTCCCGTGCCTCCCGTGCCTCCCGTGCCTCCCGTGCCTCCCGTGCCTCCCGTGCCTCCCGTGCCTCCCGTGCCTCCCGTGCCTCCCGTGCCTCCCGTGCCTCCCGTGCCTCCCGTGCCTCCCGTGCCTCCCGTGCCTCCCGTGCCTCCCGTGCCTCCCGTGCCTCCCGTGCCTCCCGTGCCTCCCGTGCCTCCCGTGCCTCCCGTGCCTCCCGTGCCTCCCGTGCCTCCCGTGCCTCCCGTGCCTCCCGTGCCTCCCGTGCCTCCCGTGCCTCCCGTGCCTCCCGTGCCTCCCGTGCCTCCCGTGCCTCCCGTGCCTCCCGTGCCTCCCGTGCCTCCCGTGCCTCCCGTGCCTCCCGTGCCTCCCGTGCCTCCCGTGCCTCCCGTGCCTCCCGTGCCTCCCGTGCCTCCCGTGCCTCCCGTGCCTCCCGTGCCTCCCGTGCCTCCCGTGCCTCCCGTGCCTCCCGTGCCTCCCGTGCCTCCCGTGCCTCCCGTGCCTCCCGTGCCTCCCGTGCCTCCCGTGCCTCCCGTGCCTCCCGTGCCTCCCGTGCCTCCCGTGCCTCCCGTGCCTCCCGTGCCTCCCGTGCCTCCCGTGCCTCCCGTGCCTCCCGTGCCTCCCGTGCCTCCCGTGCCTCCCGTGCCTCCCGTGCCTCCCGTGCCTCCCGTGCCTCCCGTGCCTCCCGTGCCTCCCGTGCCTCCCGTGCCTCCCGTGCCTCCCGTGCCTCCCGTGCCTCCCGTGCCTCCCGTGCCTCCCGTGCCTCCCGTGCCTCCCGTGCCTCCCGTGCCTCCCGTGCCTCCCGTGCCTCCCGTGCCTCCCGTGCCTCCCGTGCCTCCCGTGCCTCCCGTGCCTCCCGTGCCTCCCGTGCCTCCCGTGCCTCCCGTGCCTCCCGTGCCTCCCGTGCCTCCCGTGCCTCCCGTGCCTCCCGTGCCTCCCGTGCCTCCCGTGCCTCCCGTGCCTCCCGTGCCTCCCGTGCCTCCCGTGCCTCCCGTGCCTCCCGTGCCTCCCGTGCCTCCCGTGCCTCCCGTGCCTCCCGTGCCTCCCGTGCCTCCCGTGCCTCCCGTGCCTCCCGTGCCTCCCGTGCCTCCCGTGCCTCCCGTGCCTCCCGTGCCTCCCGTGCCTCCCGTGCCTCCCGTGCCTCCCGTGCCTCCCGTGCCTCCCGTGCCTCCCGTGCCTCCCGTGCCTCCCGTGCCTCCCGTGCCTCCCGTGCCTCCCGTGCCTCCCGTGCCTCCCGTGCCTCCCGTGCCTCCCGTGCCTCCCGTGCCTCCCGTGCCTCCCGTGCCTCCCGTGCCTCCCGTGCCTCCCGTGCCTCCCGTGCCTCCCGTGCCTCCCGTGCCTCCCGTGCCTCCCGTGCCTCCCGTGCCTCCCGTGCCTCCCGTGCCTCCCGTGCCTCCCGTGCCTCCCGTGCCTCCCGTGCCTCCCGTGCCTCCCGTGCCTCCCGTGCCTCCCGTGCCTCCCGTGCCTCCCGTGCCTCCCGTGCCTCCCGTGCCTCCCGTGCCTCCCGTGCCTCCCGTGCCTCCCGTGCCTCCCGTGCCTCCCGTGCCTCCCGTGCCTCCCGTGCCTCCCGTGCCTCCCGTGCCTCCCGTGCCTCCCGTGCCTCCCGAGCCTCCCGTGCCTCCCGTGCCTCCCGTGCCTCCCGCAGGAATTCGTTCGTGTGCGAGCTGCAAGAAACACTTGACAAACCTAGACTGCGCCTTTATTCTTGAGCTTTGTAGCCGTAGGAACAAGTCAAAGAAATAAAACGATCTTCGATCTAGGCGTTTCGAACTATACAGATTTTGCCTCGATTAATTACTGTGTAACAGTAATCCTAAATAGTAACAGTAATCTACTACTGTTTATTTATATATTTGTAATAAGTATCTCGAATCCGTCTCTAAAAATGTCTAAATTTAGGAATTTGTATAATTGTTATTAATTTAGTTTAATTAAATACAAAACATAACTGAACATGGAACAAACTGATGATGTAGACCTGGACAAACAGCATAACGATATACTTGTTCTGGTTGTGTCTTTGAGACTATTAATATGAAAAATATAGTATTACTCAAAACCGCTTATAAACTTACTGCCTCAATGCTGGTAGCAAACGTTCTTCATAGGCTTCAAAAGTCGACCTTGGACCGGCGCTTTTATTCCTTCTTCGCACTAATGTACCTGAAAAGTAAAATGTTAATATCTTAATCAAAACAATCTTATTGTGAAGTTGACATGGAGGGAAATTTTTCAAAGCAACTTCACTTTTCTTGGGTTAAGAATGCATGTGTTATTTCAATGGTAGCGCTTACCACGTTTTACTTTTGTTTATGTGTGTGACCTTAAAAAAATATTTTAATAATACTAGACAGTAGACTCATAGTCTGGGTCTGGGCGGGTACCACCCTCGCATCCTTCTCTACCGCCAATGAACAGGGCAACCACTGATGATTTTTTTAATTTTGGTTTGAAAGAATATTATTCACGTAGAATAGAGAGCTATTAATTACACTTACAGGCATTTCATCTTAGCCCTCAGGGATAACAAACAACTTCAATCGATGAAGGTGTCCATGTGCTGCAGTAGCCACTTACCATCAGGTGGACTGTTAGCTTGTTCGGCACCCGATCCGATAAAAAGACTGTCAGTACTTTAGTTTATATTTCTAATTTTATGAATCTACCGTACCCACTTTTGAGGACGAATGCATTAAGTAAACAAAGGAGATATTTTTATTCTTGAAATAAGTGGCATTATGCAACATATACGATGTTATATCCTATGTTCCTAACGTTATTGGTATTTCTAATACTCCAAAAAAGTTTACCATTAGCGGCATTTGGCGTTATACTTCTGCGTGGGCTATCAGTCTCTTTCTTTAACTCTTCCTCTTCCTTCTTTAGAACTTCTGTTTTATCTTCTAACGGTGGAGCTGTTTGTGCGAATTGTGACTGTATGTCATCGTGATTTGTTTTAACAGGGCTCTGCAATGTAATAAGTATGCATACTATTATGGTGTATCACGTAATATCAAAATGTTTTCCAGAGACACTTCCTGCTATCAAATCGAAAAAAAGATATATAGAGAAGTTACAGAGGGTTGTAACGAAAAACGTAGATTCTTTTTTGCACGTGCTTCAACACACCGCCCAGCTAATATACAAGGTTGTGACGATAGAATGATGGCGGAAAATCGGAGATGTGATGGGGAGCAGCATCACTAATGCGAAAGTACCGGGATTGCGCTCACCGGATTGGCTTGCCCGGCGTGATGTGTATGGGCACACTTTCCAAGAAATACTTGCTGACTTTTGCAAGTACCTTCTGGAAGAGGCCTGTCTTCACCAGTGGACTTAAATGTACTAAGCTTTATAGAAGAATATGAAGAAGTAAGACGTTACCGAAAGGTTAAGTGAAGTGCATCGTCACTCTAACAGTAGAGATGAATTGGAAAATTGCACATAAAATATCAATTCGTGCAACACCTTTTTCCGCTCTTTCTTTACTTATGTGTCGATTGAGCCCAATCGAGATATATATATATATATATATATAAATATGCACGAGTGTAAATATGGCTATGTATATATACGTGTATGTATTTGAAGTAGCACTTACACTAGGAACATTAATTATTTCTTCTTCTACTTCTTCAACGCCGTTTACGAATTCCTGCTCTGGTGGTTCGACGTCGTTGTCTATTGGGGGAACAGGCGATGGTATGTCCAGGCTGAGGGAGCCGGCGATAACTGATGGTGATAAATGGTGAGAGAAGTCGTAAGCTTGGGGCATAGAGGAGTCGTTACGGGAATCCGGCTGAAAAGAGAAATCTTTTAAAATCATTAAGTTCTCACAACCGTTTACCTCAAGGGTCGATCAGAGGTCGACATTTGTTTTAACTATTTTAACCCACATTTAACCAGATTTTATTTGGACCAACGTGATAGGTGGTGGAGCATGTATTATTGTCTAAGTCAAAGATAGAAATAGTATATGAAGTATAAAAAAGTCACTGATACTAGCACTCCACGTAGGGGATCTGTTATGTATAGTTAGTACAATGTAGTCACTGTATACAACACATCCTGATAGTAACGATGTAAAAAATATACACAGAACTAGCCGGCTCGGCAGATGAGTTTAATTGCTTAATAACTTGACCTCAGCTCCACCTATCAAGTTCAGATTTTGTGATTTTCTATTTTGGCACATGGTCATCATATATTGTTAATATATATTGTTAATATATATTGTAATAATACCTCAACATTGGTTCATAAATGTAGAATTTGTTAACTAATTGACTACAGCACCACCTATCGGTTTCTAAGATGTGATGGACCATCGTGTCAAGAGTACAAACATAGTGTGCGAATATGATCTCAATCGGTCAAGTCGTTCAAAAGTTACACAATCACTAACAGACGCACACAAATTTTTATGTAATGTAAAGAAGATGTAGCGCGGGTACGAAATAATAAATTTAGTCTTGAACCAGCAACTAACGTTTCATTACAGTCTCCTGATTAGGAGGTAGATCCCCTAGCCATTCCTCTGTTGGGGCTTTTTATGATTAATATATTTAAAATCGACTACAGGTTCACTTTCATCTGTTATTGTTTTTCGGTGATAATTAGCGCAGTCTCTTGTATAGTTTTTATAAAAAGAAGAGCTTGGCTAGATGCACTTTACGTTCATCATAAAAGTAGAACTTTTAAGTCCTTACAGCAGGGCATATGTCTCCTTCTCAAATATCTGAGAGGGTTTTGGAGCTAGGAAAGGCCCGGCACGCTGCTCCAGTGTGGTTTGACGGGCTTCACATATCTCCGAAATAATATTTTTTATTATTTCTCAGACATGCAGGTTTCTTCACGATATTTTCATTCACCACCGAGCACGTGGTAAATACAGCACTTAAAATCGCTATTAACAATTTTACTCGTGCCAGCACCGGGGATCGAACCCAGGTCACTAGAGCTTTATGAAACTAAAGTCATCACCCTGACCAATAGCTGAGCACATCGTACATGAGCACTCGTGTAATACTTAATTGACAACTTTGTAATCTCACGATAATTCGTAACATTTTAGTAAGTTACCAAGTAAGCCTACTAACCCCATCCTCTTCAAAGAGTCTGCACAACTGAGGGTCTTCTTTAACCCCTGTTAGGGCGTCTGCGATTCTGTCTCTCATTCTTCTCGCCAGCTCGAAGTCATCTCTTGCAGCCGCGGTTCTCTTGCGGAGTCTCCAGCGGCCGATCCTGATGCCTGCAGCTGCGAGAGCTGAAGCGGCTGACTTAAGTCGTCGCGCGTATTCGAAACGCTCTTCTGTGGAATTGAAGAAATAAAAAACCGTCAGACCGCGCACCCCGGTGTCTTGTTATGGCGATAACTTCCGGAAACGTTGTTAAAGTTTTATTATAAGGAAGACATTTCAAATTGCATCATTATTATCGAGAACACACGGGTACTTGCATGTTCATGTTCAGGGAGTTTGAATCCCTGTCTACGACAACCAAATGAATCTTTTAATAATTTTGTATCTGTCCGCTAAGATCGCAAAATGGAATAATAAATGATAATAAAATATCTCGACCGTATGACCACCCAAATACTTGGGTGGTGAGATGTTAATTTTTGACAACGTGGCAGGAGGTAAGCCTGTCGCCACCTTTGGGTCCAATGATACAAATCGTCCGTAAGGTTCGAAAAACTCATTGGTGATTCGTACCCTCTAACCACTCGGTTATTGTGACTAAAAACAGTTTCACTACTTTATTTACGTCGAAGATCAACGTTGCTTAAACAACACCGCCTTCCTACTTAATTCTGAATTCACTTAAACTAGACCCAGATTAAAGAATCGATCAGAACGAAATACGCTTACCAACTACAGCAGTCCTTTTCTTCTCATCTAGACTCCGCACTAGATCAGCTATCTCGTTGTCGACATACATAACGAATGCGAGGTCATCGTATGGAGAATATGTTGACTCGGATTTTGGAGTGACCGGTGTGGTTTTGCCAACTTCGTCTACTTCATCGCCAAGCACATTAACAGCCATTATTGCCACCTGTTTAGAAAAATGTTACATAAATTGATAACGAACCTATAGTGTATATGGCTTCATAGCCTTTCCGTGTCTATGAATTTCAGGAACTACAGAAATCATCATCTATTTATATATATTTATCCTCTATAGGAATTCCTCTTGTGTGGTGGAGGCAAATTACATACATCACATTGCATATTATTTGCTCCGTAAGTGGATCAAATTCGCTGTCGTAGTTGATTGCGGTAATAGTAATATTGAAGCCAATCGCTTAGCAATTGCGCCAACCGACATTCAGTATCTTTCTATAATTTCTGCTAATTCCTTGTCAATACCTTAAATTTTCTTCAAAAAGAAAACTTTACCTTCAACTGTAGGATGCACATGGACAAACACCCAGACCTGCAATTACTATTTGAAGCCCATACAAATAGTAGTCCGGTGGGGGAATCGAACCCGCGACGTATGGGTGGAAACGCTTAGCCACTACACTATCGTGCCGTCAATGGTGCAGTGGTCAATATTTGTCATGGAGAGAATTTGAACTTCACAATGAATTGCATAATCAAATATACTAACAGAAATTACATGAAACTTCAGGGTACAAACCCGTCTACGCGACTCGCTACCCATCCGGGAAATGGTTATGGTAAGGTTAACCTTATGTTTAGGTTATTATGGTACAGGCGAGAGTGCCCATATACTTATATTAATCCCCGTACATCGAAAATTTAAATATCTTTTTTTGTATTTATTTCAAAAGGAGACGAATGAAACTAATATCATTCGAAAGGTATTGTTCACATGAATAATGTGGGCATAGCGAAGGTAATACGACAAATGCACAAAAATAAATTCATTTGTATGTTGCCATTAAGGCCAGTAAAATAAAGTGATAGCTCACACTCTTGACTATAGAGTATGGCTTGAGAAGGTCAGGTCTTAAATTTAGCCTGAAAATGTTGTCATGTTGTGAAAAAAAAGTAAAATACAGCATAGATACATGAGTATTTAGGTACCTGGTCATTGTCATTGGCTGGTGGATGTGGACCCGAAAGCCTGAGTTTTACAAAGCGAGCGAATGTAGGTTCTGGGAGGGCAGCGGATCTGAAACATTTCAATGAAAATGGTTAAAAATTGCAGGCGTATTATAACTTCCGGAAACGTTGTTAAACTTTTATTATAAGGAAGATATTTCAAATTGCGTCATTATTATCGAGAACACACAGGTACTTGCATGTTCATGTTCAGGGAGTTTGCATCCCTGTCTACGACAACCAAATGAACCTTTCAATAATTTTGCATCTGTCCAGTAAGATCGCCTCGCCTCGAACCTCGTCGGTCATCAGTTTTATTGATGTTAGCTGGCGGTTAATTTCCGCCATCATTTATTAGTTAACAGGATCAAATCACGCATGCAAGGTTAATTTAAAATTTGGTTTATGGAGATCTTCAGCTGGATAATTTAAGTCTGGGATAGTTTCTAGGTAGGCGTTCCTTTCGTTTGTTTTCTCCCAATAAGAGGAACCTCATTACGAAGCGATAGTAGATTTAAAATATTATATGATTTGCAATTCGTCAGAGGTGATAAAAACTTTCTGCCACTTACCGTAGTCGGCTTTAACGACACCCACGGGAAGATGGTCTGACACCACTACCACAAGTGACTTGTCTTAAATAAATCCCGAGATTTCTTACATACGTTACGTTAGTGTATGTAGTGTATATTAAGTAATTCCTATTATTTCTCCGTGTAGTCTTATTATACTTTGACCAAGATTAAAAATTGCAGCTCTTGGCCAGTTGCCAGGAGATCGACTTAAAAAAATGAGAGTTTTAAGTCATTTTACTACTCTCATATTAAAAGTTCCATAAATGTTTTATAACACGGTAGATGAAAACCTGAGTTCCCTGGTCCGTGCCTGCGGCGCGGGTCTAGCGAGTGTGACGCGGCCCACGCTCGTGTACGTGGCCCCGCACGGTGTCGCCGCGCCCTCGGACACCAGCCCACCAGACACCAGTACCTCCACGCAGGCGGCTGTTCGACAATGTTCAAAGGAGTTGATCAAGCGTCACAAGAACTCCTTACGTGACGGTTTCGTTTCACTACAGGAAATAACATGATCCTCTATAGGATATTACTAGATGGTAGATGCCTTCTCTGCCTAAGGGTCGTCTATGTACCTACATAGACCACCCTCTTAACCATTACCTTTTTTTTATGGAAAAGACGGCAAACGAGCAAGCGGTTCACCTGATAGTAAGTGATACCGTCTCCCACATACATCTGCAACACCATAGATGCTGCAGGTGCGTTGCCGGTCTTTAAGGATATTTGGGAGATGGGAGGGAAGAGGAAGGGAATAGGGAGGGGATGTGGGCCTCCGGTTACCTCATTCTCCGAACGAAGTGCAGAAACACAAGATGCCTCTACTTCACGCCGGTATTCTGCGAGGCCGTGGTATCAATCAGGTCGAGCCGGCCCATTCGAGCAGCAGTAAAAGCCGCCGCTTGTCTCTACCACGTTTAAAACGTCACTACAGTAAATAATATGATCCGCTATTGGATATTCTAGGTCTAGGTAGGTACCACCCTCTTAACCATTTCTGCCACCCATCAGCAGTTTAACCACTGTTGTGTTCGGGGTTTGCAAAGTACAGAGAGCCAGTATAATTACGGGCTGTGTGGTATTTCATCTTAATCCTCAGGAGTGACAGCGCGTCTGTAACCTTTTTTGATTGAAGATGTTTGCAGATGTCCATAATACAGCCTATTAGGCATTTACCATCAGATGGACTGTTAGCTCCAATAAAAAAGGAATTGTAGGTATAACTGGGGCACAACTCAAAGGCTTAGTTTACACGCGCAGCCGTCTAGTAACTCTTTTATCTTTAATCTCATAGCCACCCCTGGAAGCAAACCCGTTGACAAAACTTACCACAGTTCGCCTTTGCCCGGCTGTGGAACGTTTAAAGGCTATTTTATGTTTTTTAATGGTTTTGACACGTTGACTACCCTCAGCGATAGTATGTATTCACGCCTTGTTCCCAACGGGGTAGGTAGAGACAATCTTCTAACATTGCTACGGTGCTGACATACGTCTTTCGCTTCTTCCACTTTCATCAATCTTCGCATGCATACTCGTTGGTTTAGAATACTCTTGAACTGACCTTAGCGATAGTCTATTGAGCAATAGAGCATTTAGCCTCCCGGCCAGCTATATAACTTCTAGATTTAAAAAAGTTGGAAGTCTAACTTACGTATGAGCTGATGGTGTGCCAGAAGTTGTAATTTGTGGACACTGGTGACGCAGGCCAAGCGGAGGAGAAGCTCGTGAGGCGGAGCGCCGATGCTTCGCCACCCGCGCGCTGCTGGACCTTGGGCGTTGAGCTCGCATGCTGGATAGCAGCTATCTTCACCTAGAGAGAAATGAGTTTATTAGACCAAAGGGCTGGTAGGCTTCTTTCAATGTCTAACATAGCAAATGTCCGTGCCGCAAGGAGTAGAGCTATCTGATTATCATCATTACTATCATACTATCAGCTATCGGTGTACAGACATAAGTCTTTCTCAAGCTGGGAGCATCAATCGATGCCGGAACTTCGTGGAGAGGTTTACATTACGTCATATAGGCGAAAAAGTTATGACTAAATTAATTCCACTCCACATTTATTCCGAAACTGTAGCGCAGGGCTACCAAACCTGCTATTTTTTTTATATTTTATTACTGTGTCTGTATGATTTCTTCGCTAAGGTTGTTGTGACCAAGGAATGTAAGCTTTCGATCAAATGTAACCTCTGGTCTTTAACTATGTCGGTTTAAATAATAGTTCAATGTTGATTTTATAAGTGTTCTAAGCTACAGATGTTCTATAACCCTGAAGACAAGGACGGAATGGCTTACAGCCTGTGGCTGTTACAACTGGCTCTCCATAACATTCACAACAGCGGTTGCAATGTTGCTTAGTTGTACAAATAGGCAAGAGGGTGGTACCTATGCAGACGGCATCTGGACTAGATAAGGAGTCCTAACAATATGTATAATAATTTATAATCTGACAGTTATCATATCATCAAACAATCGTTTTTTTTATGATATTTGAGAGTTGCAATATTTTTAATATGAAAACAAATCAATGAAAATTAAATATTAGAAAATAACATGGTTATATAAAATAAAATTATACAATGATGATTTTGAAATAGTATAAAGCAGCATGAAAATATACCACGTTAATTTTTTATAAGAAATACCATGTATCTCACAAAAAAGATGGCAACCCTAACAGAGCGTCCACCCCCTTGGCCTCCTCTCAATTTGAGAGGGCACAGAGTGGATCCGCCGGCACTCCGTTACGTCTGGCAGACTTTATACACTTACTGCAGAACACGCTATAATTGAATAATAATTTGATTTTTTTCTTAATGGGATAAACAAATAAGAGTACGAATTCATAACGAATAGTCGGTATACGAGTATAAGCTACTTAAAAAACTATTAGACACCGTAAGATTTTTTTAAAATTATTATATATACATAAAATTATTATATTCAAATTGTTATTATCATATGTTTTCATTAATTAAAAACATAAAAAGAGTATTCATTTTGCGTGTTAGTTTTCATTTCTAGACATTGAAACCCTTTTTATAGTTACAGTGAAATTACGTTGCAGGAACCTGAAAGAGTTTGACTGCAATGCGGATGTCTTTGATTCGAAAAAAAAAACGAGAAAGATTAGTACGTAATTTATCTTTTTCTTCTTCAATAGTGCCAAATAACGTTCTTCATTCAATCCTAAAATTCGGGGAATATTTTCTACTTATCTAGAGAAAACATTGAAAATTAACCGAATTTTTTGTTTTGAAAATAGAGTGCCTAATGTACATTCCTGGGTCATCGACTTAGATTAAAAGCCAACATAAATATTTTAAAGTGAGTTTTCCCTTGAATGGGTCATCAACCTTCTCGTGTCATAGCAATGGAATTTTAATTGTTTCAACACGTCAAGACTTTTCAAAAAAGGCTACTAATCCTTTTCAGTAAAACCGACTAGAAATAAAATATTTAAATGTTAATCGTTGATTAATAGGTAAACGACGAGGTTATTGTGAACATTTTTTTACCTACTTCGAAGGAGAAGATAAATAATTTGTGGGAGATTTTTTTTTAATATAATATTTAATTATAACTTTAAATAGTAAATAATTTCTGCCTACTTTTATAAATTTCATGAATTAATTTGTGACAGCATCGTGCCAACCTGGCAACGTGCAAGCCTCGTCTCGTGCAAGCCTATCATCATTATCATCATCATCATCATTTCAGCCTACCAGAAGTCCACTGCTGAACATAGGCCTCCCCCAAAGATTGCCACGAAGCTCGGTCCTGAGCCACCTGCATCCATCGACTTCCCGCAACACTGCGCAGGTCGTCACTCCATCTTGTGGGGGGTCGTCCTACACTGCGTTTGCCTGTACGTGGCTGCCACTCGAGAACCTTTTTTCCCCAGCGGTTGTCAGTTCTGCGAGCTATGTGGCCGGCCCATTGCCACTTCAGCTTGCTGATCTTTACGGCTATGTCGGTTACCTTAGTTCTGCTGCGGATATCATCGTTGCAGACTCTAGAAACACCGAGCATAGCCCTTTCCATAGCGCGCTGAGCAACTTTGAGCTTCCTCATACGGGCTGCAGTGAAAGACCAAGTCTCGGATCCGTATGTCATCACTGGCAACACGCACTGGTTGTATACTTTTGTCTTGAGGCTTTGCGGTATACTCGACGAGAAGATATGACGTAGTTTCCCGAACGCGGCCCAGCCGAGTTAGATTCGTCGATTGACCTCTGAGTCGAAGTTGGACTTGCCTAATCGGACAATTTGTCCCAGGTGTACGTACTCGTCTACAACTTCGAGCCTATTGTTCCCAACAACAACCGGTATTGGTGTGACATGGAAGTTTGACATGAATTTCGTCTTGACCATGTTCATCTTAAGACCAACCTGTTGGGAGACGTTATTGAGATCATTGAGCATTGTACTAAGCTCCTCCAGAAATCCTGCCATAAGAACTATATCGTCGGCAAATCGAAGGTGAGTGATGTATTCGCCATTGATGTTGATACCGTATCCTTTCCAGTTCAGCTGCTTGAAAACATCTTCCAATGCAGCGGTGAAGAGTTTCGGGGATATGACATCACCCTGTCTTACACCTTTCTGCAGTTGGATTGGTTTCGTACTCTGATTCTGTACTCGGATAGACATCGTAGCCTCATTCTACAAACACCTCAGCACTTCGATATACCGAGAGTCTATCTGGCACCGCTGGAGAGACTGGAGCACTGCCTAAATTTCGACTGAATCGAAGGCTTTCTCATAGTCCACATACGCCAGACATAATGGTAAATTGTACTCCTCGGTCTTTCGTACAATCTGGCGAAGAGTATGTATGTGGTCTATGGTACTATAGCCTTTTCGGAATCCGGCATCTTCGGGAGGCTGGAAGTCGTCGTGAACTGGTATTCCGTGGCTATTCGGAACAAAAGTAAAGAAAGACAGAGATATAGGGCAACTATAATAATATACAAAATACCTTTAAAAATATGGGAAACATATGAAACAATAAACAAAAAAGTGTGATATTTTTTTTCAGTTTTGAAAAGGATCTCAGTGTAGTTACTGAGAAAAAGCCTCACTATTCAACGATTGAACCAATCAGTTCTAATATAAAAAAAAACCCTCTCATGTATTTAAGGAGGCCTTTGCCTAACAGTGGCAAAGGGGTTTTGGAGCCAAGAAGGGCTCGCCACGCGTCTCCGGTGCGATTGTGCGGGCTTCACATAGCCTCGAAATAATATTTTTTTATTATTCCTCAGCCATGCAGGTTTCCTCGTTATGTTTGCCTTCACCGCTGAGCACGTGGTAAATAAAGCACTTAAAATTGATATGAACAATTTTAGTGGTGCTGGCAAATCGAACTCAAGCTATGAAACTAAAGTGATCGGCCTGACCGCTAGGCACGGACCTTCGGATATACACTTAGGTTATTAACTCCGTTAAAGTATTGATTTAAAAATATTTTCTATCGATCTAAATTAACCGAGAATTGAAAAGAATTTCAAAAGAGATCAAGAATTGAACGTTCACAATTCCAGTATAATAATGTAGTCTTTTGTACGTGAAGTTACATATTCCCGATCATTAATTATATAAAGTGCCTGGAACGTTGCCAACCTAATTTCATGTTTCCTACGAAAGGTCCTTGTACTTTATTCCCACAAATAGTTTTGTGCTAATATGTACAACGATATGTACTGATACCGACTACCTCGTGGCTTAGTGATTAGCGTACCTGTCAACTGATCCTGGTCCTGGGTTCGAATACCCGATGAGACTAATATCTGTGCTAAAACACAAATTATTAGTTTTCGGGTCTGGTTGTGTTCTGTTGCGTCCCGTGCCTCTGGCATTGCATCCGGTCGTAAGCGTTCAGATATCGGATATTTCTCATAAAGACTAGTGACTAAAGGTAAAGACTAGTGAGTTCCTCTGTGTTTGCGCATACATTTATGTCTACTGTGCAGTTGACGTGGTCATAATCGGGCAGAAGGACATTCGTAATAACTTTCAGTTCAATAAAGCCGTAATAGCCACTATAAAATAGTCATTTCAGAACGCAGTCTGAGGTCACGATAAGCTTAAGCTGTCTGTGCTTCGACGATCGCCTGGTTTAGTTGTTACCGCATGTAACTACAACAGTAGTTTACAGGTTCTGGATTCAAATCCCAGCAGGAGTTATATGTGTAACATACAAATGATTGATCTACGGATCTGTTGATGACTTTGCATAGGACCCTTCAACTTATCAGATAAGCGTTACATCGGGTACAGGCAGGTAAAGATTGAGTGTCAGTGTTCGCCCGTACACTGACGCCACTCTAATGTCACCTGCGCAGTTGACAACTGCCGATAGTATTCGGAAGATGTCGCCGTGGTCGTAATCGGCCAGCAGGATATCATCATTGTCTCTTTCTAAATAAAAAAAACAATCTTCTGGGGGAAGAGATTCTTCTGACGATTGTAGACCGATAAGCATTTTCGTCGGAAGGAAGGTGCAATCATCATGATCACTTAAGCGCAAGTTAATGTTTGTAAAACCTTCTTGCAGTGGTAATATTTCAACGAACGAATACAATTTACATTAATGCATGTCGACGGTTTTGCATTTGCGATAATTAATAGTCAGTAATGTAAAGTTCCGTTTCGTGGAAGGGAGTGGTGGATAATGGCTGCGTTACAGTATATTTATTATACTGTTTCAGTGAATTTAATTTTCTTCATTTGCATGTGCATTTCTTGTATAAAACAGTTTTCTTCTTTAAAAACTATACATGTTAATTTTTGAAGTAGATATATATCTCAAGCCTTTATTCGAATGTGGAGCTCATTACATAATGTATAACCGACTATTATTAATATTGTATGCACTTCTTCCATCTTGCATTATAAAATCTTACTATCTTTCAAACGAGCGTCTTATATTTTAAATGCACTTGATACACTAACATCTGTATCTCATCACGCTACGGGTTGACGGGCAGAGGATACTAATAGGTTTTAAGTCAGCCCTTTGTTACCTTAATCTTTTAAAGGTTTCATCTGAGAGCCACAGATAATAATTAACGTAGTAATTTTATGTTGATATAGTTAAGACTTGCTGCGTGGTAACGAGACGAGAATTTGCCACCCCTTTCATCGCGTTTGAGTAGTGCAAAACGACTGAGGTCCTGATAGTTCACAGCAATCCAGGTACAAACGCGGCGACCCGTGACGAGGCTCATCAACCGTCACGTTGTCTCCAGGTGAATAGCGGGCAGTGGGATCCCGTTTGACTACGCTGTGCCATGCCAAATGGAAATCCGTATTCTCTGCTTACACAAGCTTCTGTGTAAGCAAAGTAGGTACTTTTTAATGTTAAAAGTTCACACAGGTGTAGCGCCAGACAGTCTACAACGAACGAGCCTCAATCGATTACTGTCGAGTTGCTTGCATTTTAAATATTGTATGAACGTGTTATAATTGTACGTACTAGCTGTTGTCAATACGCCAACACATTTATATGTAGTATATAGTTTTTTTTTATCTATTCACAATTAAAGAAAAATTAGACAAAAGCAATTTTGTCAAAAAAATGGCCTAATGGCGAAATAAAACAATCTTATTAAATTATATTTTGAAACAGCAGAAGTTAATGTCTACGACAAATCAATAAATTATTATTATTATTAATTAAAAAAGTTTTTTAAATTATAATTCGATTTTTTAAATATATTTTTAAACACTTCAATTTAATTGTCTTAATTCGTAAGCAGCCACGGTTTTACGTTGTTTTCCATTTGGCCCAACTTATTTTTCACCATTCCGTGAGATTACGGGAGATTAAAGATTCTTCATTTCAAATAATGAGAAGCATCAATTATAAAGAAATTTATTGTTTTTTTTTAAAGACGAGTTATTAACGCCATTTAAAAACATTGTAATGTCTTAAATTTCATAAACTCGGAGTGTGGGTGTCGAAAGAATCGACAAAGGCCAGGAAAAACTCAGGTTTGCTTTAAATCGTAAAATCAATCATCTAAAAAAAAATGAAATCCTTACAGGATGAACCTTCTAGCTAACTTCCAAATTTAAACTTTCTAGGCGTTGTTTATCTTAAGTTACATGGAGTCAGTGCCAATCAGTGGCTTTGATTTACATCAAAATTTTATAATGAGAATTATGATTAAAGCATATGTAGCCGCTTTTGAACATATACAAAGGGGACGACCGAATCAAGCACTGGTGGATGCAATGTATACTGGCGTAGTGTGGGATACGATACCAAAACCCACAATAACTCTGTAGTAGTCACGTTAGATAATCAACAATGAAACTTCTTTGTTTAACCATCGGTAATAGAATACTCTCCTCTCTTCATCTACACAAGCGATCTGCACCGGATTTGGTAGATTAAAAACAAACTAACACGAACATTATTTTTTTGTAATATAAAATCAAAAAATAATATAACTAAGAATTTGCATTTATTCATACATTTTAATAAGTCAAAGAAAAATATTTGTCATTCTCCAAATATAATAATGGGATAAGCGCCTCACTAACGGTTTGGAAAAAATCGTAGACGTATTTGTAACAGGCAGAGCTACGCCGTAGCTAGATTGTAGCATTCTTGGGCGTAATACTCATAAAGAAATGGGTCGTTACGCGCGCACAGAATACTTGGTATTAAAAGAGCAATGGAACGAAATGAGGGGAAATGCCTGCAATACCTTGAATTCCGATAGGTAGTGGGACAACCATCTCAAAATAGCCAGACCAAAAATGCAAACCAGTCATGGGCAAAGGGGCCTAAGGTGCGGAGCGTTTGGTACTGCAAATCTTACCTTTGGGTGTGGCCTATCTCTAGCAGCGGACCATCAGACTGACGAAGAAAAAGAAGAACAGGCAATAAGGCGTTCCTTTTCTATCTCTGGCAGATTATGTCAAAGCCATTACCTTTGTTGAATAACTCAGGAGTGAACTACGAGAACATTAGTGTTTTGATTGATATGCCCCTCACCATTAGGTGTATTGAAGGCTCAAATGTTACCCTTTTTCAATTATTATTATTAAATACGTAGTAAGATTATTTTAGTAACTCTTATTAATACTTTTTAATCTACTGTGTAAGGAGGCTTATACCATCTCTTTATCCAAATGCTGATCTGACCTGCCCCGCTAGTCAACAAACGCGGCACTAGAGAGCGAATGATGACCAGTGATAAGGAGCAGCATCACTAGTGCGTGGGAATCGGTACTGCGCTCACCATCCCATGTGGTGAGTTAGAGTTAACCTTCTAAAAATTATACACAGGCTTTTCCTGGCGTATTCCCAGAGAGCCCTATGTTCAGCAGAGGACTGACTAGCGATGGTTTGCGGCTTCACTCTTAAATTATGTCTAAATGGAACTTGCAATCGAGATAAAAGTACCATAAATATCTTATATTGATGATATTTGTTTTTTTATAAATTTCAAGCGTTTGAAGCGACAACACTAACACGCAAACTTTATTATAGGTATCATAAAGAACAATGTTTTGATTTAACAATTGTCTTTTGATTTTGCGTAAAACAGAACATGAATGAAGAGACTTTTAAAAATATGCATAAAGGTTTTTATAACTTACTTGTTGCGTAAACGACGTGGAATGGAATGCGTTTAGGCATAATCAGTTCTCTATCACCACCTCCCAGCTCCATCAAATATTGTTATGTTCACTTCCATTTTTAATTACGCTACTATGCATTTAAACTGATGAGTTAGACATATACATCGCAAATGAAAACACATTTTGATAAAAAATAACACACACCGAAAAGCTTGTCCTCTGCTACATTTCTATTTATCTGCGTTTTTCTTGTAAAGCTAAATAAATATCTAATAATAAAATATCGTAAACGATGAAACAAGAGTGACAAGGGGTTGAGAACGAAGTCAGCGTGAAATGAGCGGCACTGGTAAAAATCAATAGCCGTTACTGGGTACTCCTCACTCCAATGTAAGTTACTTGTTTTAGCGCCATCTATGGCAAAGACTGGTACAACCCTAGAACTTTTTGTTTATTTTCAAAATCAAAATCTGTCCAACTAATTCTAAGTGTTCACTTCACTGTACCCAGTAATAGTTCTTGCCCGATTTCGAACACAGCGATAACCTACAAACATTTACAGCAATTATAAACGGCACAGGATGTGTTATAGTGCCGTAAGCATACGCATAATGATGATGATTACGATGACGACGATTACGGCCACAGTGTCAACTTTCGAATACTATCGGCAGTTTTTAACTGCGCAGGAGATATTAGAGTGCCGTAATTGTACGCAAAAACACAGGAACACTCAATCGTTTTTAACTTCCCATATCCGATGTAACGCTTATGCGATAAGATCGGAGGAAGAGTCAAATAAAATATCACAGACATGGAACGCAAACAACGCAACCAGACCCGAAAACCATTAAAATATATTTCGGCTGAGATTCAAGCCCAAGAATCAAGGCACGGCAGTCAGGTACGCTAACCTCTAAGGCACGCGATTATCGAAACTTAAACTCAAGTGTTGTGATAAAAGCTGAAGGTGGCCCGAGTTGAGTATGACATCTGGACGTTTAACACCTCGAAACGTCGGGAATATAAAAACTTAATTAAACACGATAAAATCCGTAAACAATAGTTTCATTGCAAATGTAAACTATATTTATAATAGGATATTCGGACAAATAAAATACAACTAACACATAACAAATTTATTACAGTATGCAGAAGTTTTCCCTTGTTACGGAGACGATCCAGTTGAGGTGCTCGGTGATCCGCGTGTTGACGGCGGGCGAGCCGGACGCGCAGAACGCTCCGTAGCTGACCGCACCCACGCTGTACAGCAGCCCGTTGGACGGGTCCGTGTACAGCAGGGGGCCGCCCGAGTCGTCCTAGAACAGGTTGAACTTCAAATGAAACTAGCTCTATCTCTATCTCTATCACACAGCGCCGGTAACCACGGACTAGAGATTTTACCCCCGTTAGTGACAGAGTTAGCAGAGTGCAACGTATGCATTGACATTCAATATTTAAACAAAATAAATAAATGATTTAGTATTATTCTCCAGTACTCTTCTTCTCTGTCTTTAGTACTATTTTAATGCTACAACAGGCTATTATGCATCGCAGATTTACTGTATTTACTTCTTACACGCAAGACATACGTAAATTTGCTAGGCCCTGTTGTTCTTGAGGCACAGTGTTAGATACAGTATGGTGTTTGGCTTTTAAATATTGAATGTAGATTAGCAAGAGTCATACATCTAACGGTAGATACCTTCTTAGGAACATGCGTTGTCACCACCAAGGACAAGGAAAATAAAGAGTCTCTTTACCAGTAATTGGTTCTCCAGTTCACCTCCCTACGATACGAAGCATTGTAGCCGCTATTCTGCAAGAGGCTTTTTTTAGAAGCCTTACAATGCCCAGACACGTTTGGGTTTTGGTATTGACTATGAGAGCCGGGGGCGTCTTATTAAATTTAAAAATGGAACTTGTCATCACAAGGCATCACAATTTTGGCATATTCTGGATCAATTCGCTGTTAACTTACTTGGCATGAGTCTTTCCCTGGTGTATAAGTACACATTTGGCGTGGAGTGACCGCGGGCACGCTGCGCCGACAGACGGCCTGACTGATCACATCTACGTCCACTTTCTGCAGGACAGAAGATGTTGGACCACCGGGGAATATTGTGCCCCAACCTAGATAAAACGGCGTATTTTTAATTATCAAAGTATACATAAAAACTGATTTTTTAGTATACCTCATGAAGTTTTACGTATTTTTTTAAATATTTTTTTTTGTTAATTGTTGATAAGTTTGGCTTGTCTAATAACAGTAAACATATTTTATTTAATGATTCCGATTAACTAACGCTAAAAACGTTTGCCTTAATTTCACTATAAGCTGACCATAGCCGATTACAGTGAAATTAGCGGTTATCGATTCCGGCACCATAACCTCTTTTGTAGTAGTTTAGTAGTTGTTCACCAAAACTTTTTACGAAAGAATGAAAAAAAAGAATTTCATAGACATCTGTGCTCGGTCTATTTGCTCTCAGTGCGGTGATTTTCACAATAATATGTTTAAGATTTCTTGAACTAAATTCAGAAATGGGGCAATTAAGAAAATAGGTTAACATTCAGTTAGATAATGATTTCTTGTATTTACGCGAACACTATACATTTGAAATGAAACTATTATTAACAGATTTTATCGCATTGAATTTACTTTTTTTAGTCTTTATTCTAGCACTTCAGTCGCGGCTCTTTCTGCATTGTTCGGACCAATAGTTAATAATTATAAAGCTGATGGTAGCCGGGTTTACAACGACATCAGGACGTCAAACACCTCAGTCCCTCCGTGACCAATAATCAAACTACTGGATAAAAAAAAAACCTTAAATAATAGTTTCAATTCAAACATCAAGTTAGACGTTTATTATCGAAAGGTCTATTGCCCATCGTCCACTAGCCCATCGTGTGCTTTTACCCGACGAGGTCAGGTATGTTTAAAGAGAACGAAAGTGAGTACATACCGGAGCGAGCATCCACGTTCCACGAAATATTTTCTGTCTTAAGTGTTATAAATAAATGCATCTCTTAACGGAAACAGATATGCAGTATACCTAGAATAGTAACTTTAGCTCCAGCAAAGTTAGAGTTGGCGAATTTGAAGGGCAAACAGACCGGGCCGACGCGGTCGCTGAACACAATGTCCTGCTGGAGAGTCAGGACTGAAATGTCGTTATCGTAGTTGGACCTGGAATAATTAATAATTTGTAATTTTTACCCTATGTAATATTGTTCGTGGAAATCTGGATACAACCATCAGCCAACAGTTTTAGCAGCCTTTATTACTAGACAGATTTTAGTATCCACAATAGTCGAGTGGTTGGGGATCTAATACCGAATCAGGAGACGTAGACTAGCTGATCCGCTGATATATTGAAATACACAAAAGATTTTTACACGACATAAATAGATTGGAAATAATTTCATTTTACAGTAGAAAAGTTTATTATTCAAACTCCTCCCATAGGAGTAGTAAAGGAAGGAGCATTGTAAACTTTGTAGCGTTCGACAGATGAAATTTTAAATAGGTCCAACATATATTAAATAATCCAGTCACTTCTAATCGGCTAATTTAGTATAACTATTTTGAAAACCTTATAACGTTCTTCTCAATTTTCATTGTATGTCCTCCGAATGTATCATGTTGAAACAAACACCTGTCATGTTTTAAGCTTATTGTCATATTATGTTTCCTAGAGGAGCTCGGACAAACAGACAGAGAGAAATTTTAGTGATGTGAAAATAATCAGAAAAGAAATAGCAATTATTTCGAAATCACATACTGGCACTTCAATTTTATTAATATATATGTTACTTACTCCGTATAAAGCGGATGGGCCATTATGTTAATAACTCTAAAGCCTTGTGTCGCTGGTGATTCACCTGAAAAATTAAAAAAAACAAATCAAATGACGGCCAAAAAAAATCGTACACAATAAAAAAAATATATTGAATAAAATGTAGCGATGTCGCGTCTCTTTCGAGTATTAGATCTCATGTAAAACCTAGTCTATTTCTTTTGCGCACTCTAACACTCAATCTTTGAACTATTTTTTTTTACTTTGGTGTTAACATACTTATAAGTTAAAGGAAAGTAACAGCTTGTGAATGTCCCACTACTGAATAAAGGCCTCGCAATATTTGATTGATTTTGGAGCCGGAAAGTGTCCGCTATGCTGCTCTAGTGCAGGTTAGCGGACTCCAAATATTCTCGCAGAAACATTTTTTATTATTTCTCTACATGCACGTTTCCTCACGTTTTCCTTTAACCAAACACGAAGTAAATTCATAACATAAAACTGCTATTCACAATTTTAATGATGCCGGACTGTACCCTGAACACTAGGCTGACATAGAAGGATTACTGAATTACTTTCTCAATCAGCATTTCGAATTTCATCTTTCTACCGAAACTTAGAATTGAAAAGAAATTAGGCATCATTAATAGGAGGAACTTCACTCTGTAACTAACCAGCGTTAACGTCGTGCTCTCCAACAACGACCGCAAGCTCTGCGGGGGTCTTCTTATAGACGCAGTGCGCGGCGCTCATGACGTGCTTCTTGCTGATGATCACAGCACCGCACTTGATTCTGCGGAGGTCGACGTAAACAATACCGGCCATCATTGGGAACTCATTCACGCCCGTCTCCTGACCGCCTACGATACGGTTCTGAAAGAATATACCTTTGTAATACACACAGACAAGGCAAATTTGTGAGAATCAGTAATCATGCGTCAATGGGTGTGTGTTATAATATGTTCAACGATTTATACGTACTTACGTACTCGATGTAGAAATTGGGAACCGTAAGTCACACTGACCGTACCACTTTAGTACATGCCATAGGGTCGATTCACACTATAGTTCCGATCACAGTGCGTTCTCGTTCCGATCTCGGTCTGATAAAATATTTAGTCAACTAAGAAACAATGTGTGCATTCATACTATTCCCATCAGTCGAGTTTCGGTCGAATCCCACTCCCCGGACGTTCGAAGTCAAAGAAATTTTGACTGATCGAGATCCAAACTTGTCTGTTAGCGATAGTATGAATGATCTTCTGATCCCAGCTGAGTCAATTACAATACAAGGAAGCGACAAAAAAAAATTTCTTCATCATTAATTAAGTGCCAATAGACAGGGTGGTATTCTCATTTTTCGGTAGTCATTCATTCTTCTCCTTGGTTCACGTTGTCTTCTTGTGTTGATAATATAATCTTCTACGTCAAGAATTAAAGCTATAAATTCTTCAAAGTTTAATGACATTTTTCGACAATTAAATCGGCAAACAATTTAATACTTTTATTAACATTATTTTATTAATTACTAGCCAAATACATCCCTTCGATCCCAAATACGTCTCAAGACTGGATCATGATCTAAGTCAGATTGTATTAAGTGAACATAATCAGACTTTACCGTGCCGTGATCGGACCGACAACGAACTGTGATCGGCTCTATGTGTGGATCGACTTCATCTGTAGACCGCATTTTATCTCGTATCAATGACAGAGTTGTGCGTAGAAGTAATTTAAATTTATATTGACAATTATTATTCTCTCTTATACTAATTTCACATCACATTTTATTTATTATATAACCAACTGACTGGTTTTGCCTTACGCCATCTTCAGGGCATTTAACTATAAATATATATTCATTTTTTTTACTAGAATAAACAATAACACAACTGTAAGACAGCAACCGCAGTTATAAAATGTAAATAAATTTTACTGTTTTGCACAAACAAATTTGTCTAAAAGTTTTATACAACTATCGTTATAATAATATTCAAAGTCATGAATTATAACATATATAGTATTTGTTATATTATAACATTAGATTTAGAAAAAGAAGTTATCGCACAACATTACCACAAACAAAAGAGGCTCTGTTACGCTCGGTAAGCTATTCAACATCTCTCATGCATCTCCAAACCAAATGTGCAGTTTAACGGGTCGCACCGTTAAACGGGATGAGTGTTTGTATGGACTACAAATAATTGTTCCGGGTATGGGTGTTATGTGCAATTTATGTACTGGAATTCATTGACGATTACTGCCTTTTGTACTGACAGTGTTTTGTTTCCGAGCTACGATTATGGGATCGGCGCCCGAGTCATGAGACTCGATTACTTTGTTTCATTTTCTCACCAATTTCTTGTAGCCGCACCTACACGGTGCAGGGGTGACAGCAGCAAGTTGTGCGGTCAGCTGGCAGTAGAACCGACCGCCTGGGCTCTGGTACGCTGAGATGAGGCCTGGATGTTTTTTTTATATAATTATGTGACGGTAGGTGCAAGTCGATCACCGGAATGTAAGTGTAACGCCTGGTCAAAGTAGCAGTGGCATCCAAAACGTAAATTTTTACCTTCCCTTCTTTTATTTATCAGCCTATTTAAGCCCTCTGCTGAGCATAGGTCACTCAAGAAAGTGCTAGCAAAAGCCTAGATATATTTCTTGGAAGGGTTCCCCATGCTCACCATGCAGGGTTGGTACGAGCAGTATCAGTACCCTCATTACCTCCCTTTTGGGTTTTGGGTTCGACAAATTCGGAAGGATGTTCCGCCATCGTTTGCCAGAGCCTTGTTTATTCGCAGGCACGGTGCACTACGTCCAGGTAAGGTCTGCATTTGGATAATAAGACCACTTTATTGTTTACCCCAAGGTATAATACAGGAATGCATAAATGTATTAAAATAGAAATAAACATTCAAATAGATTACTTTTACATTTAAGTACAGATAACAAATGTAGATATCAAAATAGTTCCAACATTTATCAAAAAGCAAAACATCAAATCATATGATTTATACTTTTGAGATAGAGATCATTGATTATAAAAACCGCCCAAGTGCGAGTCGGGTCTCGCTCTATTAGGGTTCCTTATATATGACCAATTCATCCATCTGAATTTGTCGCAACTAAAACTCACAGACAAACCTTTCAAGAAATGTATGTCCAAGAAGTAAGTAAGCGTAAAAGTAGTAGTATATTTGATTTGATTATTCCACTACGTCGAAAGTTACAAAATTTTCAGATATTTCCCTCAGGCAACTCCTACATAATGAGGTAGGTTGGCAGATTTAGATAACGAGCAAGTGATTACCGACGCCCACGTACATCTACAACACCAGAGGAGCTGCAGGTGGCTTGTGTTTAAGGATATTTGGGGTCCCCATCCCCAGGGCGGAGGTAACCGAGCGAAACTCCAAAGCGGAAGGTGTGTGTGCTTCACGCCGGTATTCTGCGGGACTGCAGTACTACCCCGGACGAGCAGCAGCAAAAGCTGCCGCCTGGCTCATATCATGTAAATAAAGTTTCTCTAACGTCTCCAAACTTCTTCTTCTTCATTACGAGCCTCTAAACCGCCAAAGGCATGGGCGTTTTCACATGCTTATTTTACAATGGCCACCGAGTGACAGTTTCTCTTACGCCTATCCTGTTTAATTGATTTATAAATCAATATACATACCCACAGTTAGCCTCTGATTAGTAGATGTTACACTCAAAGTACCCCGGCCGCAATAATATTCAGCTCCCGCCAGCTGTGGATCTCCGGTTCTCGAGATAAGCAATCGGTCCATAGAGCAGGACGGTGTCTGTGTGTGAACATTAAATATTTTCAGTCTTTTAATCAGCACCCGTATTGCGTAACTTGGTAATAATGGCAATAGTATTGGTAGTATTCATGTTAAACACGACGAGTCTCTATATATAATATAACTATTCTATTTAAATGTATATATATAGATGAATAAATTTCTATATAATAGTAATATACATAAAACCTAAAATATATTAAACATAATTTACATTTTTTTAGTTCGGAGTTACGCGGATATCCTAAAAGTTTTTTTAATTATCTTTAATGACAGACTCTGCTTTTATACAATTTTATAGTAGTATAGATAATAAAATTAAATCCAAATTAACTACTAAAATAAATTGTCAATACTGACATTGTAGAATCTTCGAATTCGTATCGACATCGAAAAAGTAAAATAGCTAGCTGCAAAAACTGAGACTAGTTCCTTCAAAGTTTATTACATTCTCACCTGGGGCAAGTTAATCTCGGAGCAGTCGAGGCGACAGTTGTACCCTATTGGACACGTGGCATTCCATCGGCACTGAACACCCGGTGTGTAGTTCTGTGGGTAACCGGGACTGTACACGTAGTACACTTGGCTAGGCTGTACCTGTGATCGTAAGGATATCAAGAATACGTTAATCGATGCAATTTCAACACTCGTGTGATACAGACATTTGAGATGCAGGATACAGATGATATACGAGTATTGTATGCACACTTTCAGTATCAGAAATTAAACTTACGACGATGACGTCGTCGGGCGTTGAGACGTAACAGCGATGGCTACAAGCAAACTTATGCTTGGTGGGTCGTTATGTGTTTTAAACAGAATCTTTGCCCATGAGTATTTGAATAGAACAGTTCATCTAATATACCAAGAAACTGTGACAATAGTTGCTGTAGGCACGCGAACGAGAACTTTTCAGCTATGTTCTCCTGGTTGTTTCTGATAAAGGCGACTCTTCCAGTTCGTTTCGGAAATTACTAACTGTACACACGCCACTTAACCCTCAACGTATCAAAACAAAAGATAACAATATATGACAATGCATTTGACCAAAAGAGCGATCTTCATTTCGTTTCGAAGGTATCGTAGAGAGAGAGAGAGAGAGATAGTTTGGATATTACAATATCCAAAGGAATAGATAAATCAAAGTATGAATAATCGTATCCATTTGAACTGTTCACTTTGTAATACTGTTAACTATGTATCACGCAAACCCACTACTTTATTCTTCTTTAAAAAAAATATCGGCTGATATATGACAGAGATCTTACAGACTCACCAACTGTCTCATTGTTCCAAATAAGCTCTGAAAAAAGTGAGTTGAAAGAGTTTAAATAAATATAAACCTCTGACCACGCCAATGTACGGTCGTGAGAGCTTATTTTTTTATTTTATTACTTAATGTTCAAGTTATTAAATTTGATTTCAATAATCACATACATTTTGAGTATAGTCGCAGGAAGGGTCTTGTCCTCGACCGGAGCTCAGTAGAACAAGTAGATACCCAATAGAAAGAAGGCGCATCTGAAAAATTAAAACTTGTTTTATATTAAATGCATCTCTATAATACAACCCTAACGTCATTTATATAAGTACATATTGTTTAAATGTAAAGAACTTTGGAAGTTAAAGGTTCTTCTTTCTTTTTGTCTGATCGTCGTATAATGGTGGTATTGAAAAATGTGTCAATTTATCTCGTACCATGTGAATCCTACAAATAATGTAGTGAAGGAAATGCCAGAAATCTACATTCAAACAAACAATTGTGACAACTTCCAATAACCCTTCTTGTACCATAAGTCCTGTTATAACTCATAACTCTAGAATTTCAAACGTTTCTACACTTATCAAGACGTTTCCAAAGTAGATATGCAAGATATACAAGTAGTGCCGTAAGTCAAGATGTCAAGTTGCGAGGTCTCTGATATAGCGATCGAAAATCGGCAAATCCTTCCATATTGAGAGATAGGATCCAGATAGATCCAGGAGATTGCGTGTAGTAGATGTTCAGCAGAAATCTACTGCACGCTAAGAATGTAATGCTTACAAAACGATTATGATTATAATGCTTTTTCCTCAATAATTCTTCATCACCTTCATTTTTCTGAACGTGACCACAATACTAAGTGCAGGTATGTGAAAATTACATGTCATCGAAATATTTTTTTTTTAATTGTCAAGATTTGCAATTAATTATTCTTATTTAGCACCACACTGGAATCACTTATACAAAACATGTGTAATCAATACAGACTAATATACCAAGAAACTGTGACAATAGTTGCTGTAGGCACGCGAACGAGAACTTTTCAGCTATGTTCTCCTGGTTGTTTCTGATAAAGGCGACTCTTCCAGTTCGTTTCGGAAATTACTAACTGTACACACGCCACTTAACCTCAACGTATCAAAACAAAAGATAACAATATATGACAATGCATTTGACCAAAAGAGCGATCTTCATTTCGTTTCGAAGGTATCGTAGAGAGAGAGAGAGATAGTTTGGATATTACAATATCCAAAGGAATAGATAAATCAAAGTATGAATAATCGTATCCATTTGAACTGTTCACTTTGTAATACTGTTAACTATGTATCACGCAAACCCACTACTTTATTCTTCTTTAAAAAAAATATCGGCTGATATATGACAGAGATCTTACAGACTCACCAACTGTCTCATTGTTCCAAATAAGCTCTGAAAAAAGTGAGTTGAAAGAGTTTAAATAAATATAAACCTCTGACCACGCCAATGTACGGTCGTGAGAGCTTATTTTTTTATTTTATTACTTAATGTTCAAGTTATTAAATTTGATTTCAATAATCACATACATTTTGAGTATAGTCGCAGGAAGGGTCTTGTCCTCGACCGGAGCTCAGTAGAACAAGTAGATACCCAATAGAAAGAAGGCGCATCTGAAAAATTAAAACTTGTTTTATATTAAATGCATCTCTATAATACAACCCTAACGTCATTTATATAAGTACATATTGTTTAAATGTAAAGAACTTTGGAAGTTAAAGGTTCTTCTTTCTTTTTGTCTGATCGTCGTATAATGGTGGTATTGAAAAATGTGTCAATTTATCTCGTACCATGTGAATCCTACAAATAATGTAGTGAAGGAAATGCCAGAAATCTACATTCAAACAAACAATTGTGACAACTTCCAATAACCCTTCTTGTACCATAAGTCCTGTTATAACTCATAACTCTAGAATTTCAAACGTTTCTACACTTATCAAGACGTTTCCAAAGTAGATATGCAAGATATACAAGTAGTGCCGTAAGTCAAGATGTCAAGTTGCGAGGTCTCTGATATAGCGATCGAAAATCGGCAAATCCTTCCATATTGAGAGATAGGATCCAGATAGATCCAGGAGATTGCGTGTAGTAGATGTTCAGCAGAAATCTACTGCACGCTAAGAATGTAATGCTTACAAAACGATTATGATTATAATGCTTTTTCCTCAATAATTCTTCATCACCTTCATTTTTCTGAACGTGACCACAATACTAAGTGCAGGTATGTGAAAATTACATGTCATCGAAATATTTTTTTTTTAATTGTCAAGATTTGCAATTAATTATTCTTATTTAGCACCACACTGGAATCACTTATACAAAACATGTGTAATCAATACAGACTAATATACCAAGAGCATTTTCTAGTTTCTACTGATATTTAACCTTTATACTGTTCTAAATGTCGTTTGTATTGATACAAGAAGCGTAATTTGAACCGTTTTAGGCAGGAGAATCAAAAAGAATAGAATTCAAGTTTTATTTTAACCATTAGTATTTTTATCACAATTGAACTATTAAAAAAATCATAAATTATGGACGAAACAGAGGATACCTACGGAGTTTCTTTCGCCAATAGAACTGTTTCATTCCACTGACGGAGATTCTTCTCCGCCTTTCCCATAAAAAAAACCTATACGGGTTAGTGTATTTAAACGGTCATATCGGCACGAATAACTCTTAAATGTGGGCTGATGCATTAACATAATTATGCTCGAAGGTGATCGACCGTACACTTATACAAATTGTTTGATAGTGTAAAAAGATGGATGATGTTTATTGCTGTTATAGTAGAAAACGGCTTTTCAAAAAAAGATTACAATATGCTCGGGGAGTATTTGTTTTTTTACTTTTGTAATATTCATAATCGCGATGTTTTGATACAAAAGACTTGCATGATTGGCGTGAATATTAAAACGTGTCGAATATATGCTCTCGGCAAGCATTATTCGCGCTTTTGAATTCATAATTTTAAAATTTTATTGAATTATACGCTGTGTTCTGCAATCTATATATCTATATCTAAAATCAGAGGGGTTTCCACCTCTCTTATCTCGACTAGCAATTAATATCTTATGATAGATACTTTAAATTTGATATGTGTATTTCTGAACCAATGCTAAATATGACAAAAATACTGAAAAATTACTTTTCAATTTTTTTAAGGCGTCAAACGAGTAATCGGTTCACCTAATGTTAAGTGATTACCGTCGCCCACGTACATCTGCAACACCAGAAGTACTGCAGGTTATTGTACACCAAATAATAACTTCGCCAAAAAATAATAATACAAATACGTAATTAAACATAGGTGTTACTTCAGTCATTGGGTATCCTTAGTACCTGTACCGGTTGTTTACCTCCAACGATCAAAATCGAAGACAGAAAGTTACTGTTAATAGCTACGCTTCTAAAGCTCCAGATCATCTGGAGTCCCATAGGGATCCTTGCTGTGGCCTTTACTATTTAACATATTTGTTCATTACATCTCCAAATGTTTCTTGTATTAATAAACTCTACTGTACGCCGAAGACATGGAAATCTTCAGGCCAATTAATTCTCTGGAAAGCATACTTCGTCCTCAATAACACAAATCAATTTGTAAATTATTGTCTTCAAAAATTTGTTATAACTAGATTTACACTATTGTCAGCAGCAATGCTATGGTCATATCAGCAAAATTCTAAAATCGTACCTCGTTAATCATACAATCGTAGCACTTGGCTTTGTCTTAAATATCTCTTTTAAATAGAGGTAAGACATTTCTATCTAATTAGATAATACGTTTGAGAAGGTTTTACATTTTGTCATTGTACGAAAAAAGCGCATATCGAATCTAGCTTACCCGCTCAACATATGCAAATGTCGCGATTGTGTATTCTAAGCCGGTTGAACAAGTTCCGAACGCCTAGTTACACAGACTCTGGCTACTTTCTTATATTGCATTGGAGTTACCAACTACCTAACAGCCCACCTGATGGTAAAACAGGGCTCAAAAAACCTCAAAGGGCTAAAACAGGGTACAACAATGCTCGAATGGGCTGGTGCGACCGTTTTTGCACCACAGCCTCGCAGAATACCGGCGTGAAGTAGAGGCGTCTTGTGCTTCTACGTTTCGTTCGGCGACTGAGATAATTGGAGGCCCGCTGCTCCTCCTCATTCCCTTCTTCATCCTCCATCCTGTCTCCCAAATACTCTCAAAGCCGGGAACGCACCTCTGGTGTTGCAGATGTACGTGGGCGACGGTAATCACTTACCATCAGGTGAACCGCTTGATCGTTTGCCGCCTTTCCCATAAAAGAACTGCAGCCTATGGACTTCTGAAAACAACTTCAATCGAAGAAGGTTACAGATGTCGCCCCTGAGGACAGAGGGAGTTCCCACAAACAAATTGCATCCATTGACTTCCCGCAACATTGTGCAGACTGTTTGTCTGGTGCTACTGCAAATCCTTTTTTTCCTGACAGTTGTCAGTTCTAAGTTTTATGTTGAACATAGTGTAATTGTTTATTGTAATTTTAAATAATGATTTGCCACTCGTTCGGTGGTGAGGTAAAAGAATGCTACATTCAGAACCAAAAAGGTTATGTTTTACTAGCACTGGAGCAGCGTGGGGCGGGTTTCTCTTGACTACAAAGTTTTTTTAAAAATTAGTCTAAGGTCTTTGTCAGTTAATAAACTTCTTATTGATTTTAATTAAAATGATTATTTTAATTTAATGAAAAATCCGATCACAAAAAACATATACAAATACCCTAAATCACATTAAAGGGACGTATAATTAAACGAAAATAGTAATTAGGAATGATATTAAATATCACGAGAAGTCATTTACCTTTAAAAGATGTTCAGTTGACTGTGTGTGAGCTTCACTGAAGAATTTGAAATGTTTTATATTTCCTGCGATCTATTATATTTAATTGTTTTTTTTTATTTCAACATTATAGTAAATTAGTTTTTTTGCTTTTTTATTTGCTATTTCGTCGAAAAAACTGTCGGTAGCACAATAAAAAAAAAATTACTTCACCTTTATCGCCACAGGTGACAGATGAGAGTCGTGTGAAGCATTCGCGGCACGGTTAATTGTTTTTAATGCTTCATTAACACATCAACAGCTGATAACACAATAGCGGGCGCTACAATCTATGTTTAAAAGGCTTTGGTAGAGATAAGGAAAACATATTTAGTACATGGACGGTCATCTCGATATAAAAAATAAATTCCATGCTTATGTAATCCGCAACTTACGTTTTTAGAAGAAACGATAATAGATGAGTTTTATAAATGTTCTCGCAGGGACTAAAATTTGTCCAAGATAAAGAATAGCCTAAATGACTCCCTACAAAGTTCACGCTTTTCCATGAATTTCTGTCAAAATCGATTCAACCGTTTCCAAGATAAGGCTGAATAAATAGTCAAACACAGGCAGACAGACAAACATTTTTAAAATCTAATTCGTGATTGTTGTTGCAGTGAAAAAAGGGCTTAGGAAAAATCTAATACATTGTAAAACTAAGCCAAAAAGTTGTAAAAAAATTAAGATATAGATATAATAAGAATAACAATGTTCGAAACAAAATCAGTTACATTAAATATTAGATTTTAAAAAAAAATATCTTTACAGCTAAAAGGGACGCAAATATGAAGTTTTAAATTAGAAAGTAATTAAAAATTAAGTAACAAACACTAAGTTAATGAATACAATTATAACAGATCCATTCAATGAAGTGGATGCTTTTAATAACCATTTTATTGAAAGTGACACAAAACAGGAAAAATTATAATTATATTATAAATTTAACTCGAACAATAACAATTCTGGATACGTGGTACGATGATTATTTTTGTACTTTATTGATTAAGTTTGCAAAAGTTTTGACTTATTTAAGTTACTGATCATTCTCAACGGGAAAGTTTCTAAAAAAATATAAATTTAATATATTTTTATTTATTTATTTATTTATTAATACTGTATTGTGTCCCTAAAAAAAAAGAAAGGAATACAATGGGCGGACTTAATGCCTTTTGGCATTCTCTACCAGTCAACCCTGGGTGAGAAAGAAAACATGTTGGCAGGTACAAAATAAATAATACATGTAAATTAAATATAAATATTAAATATATAACCCTTATAATATACTTACATACTTATAATATAACATACATAATACACTATACATAAACATATAATACATACATAAACAAATTAAATGTGGAGAGAAAATTCTTAGATGGCATTTGCCTTCAGATAGTGACGACGGAGCAGGGTTTTGAAGGAGTTTTTGTTCGGAGCTTTCTTGATATCATCGGGGAGAGCGTTCCAGAGAAGTGCGGCTTGAACGGTGAAAGAAGAAGAAAAGAAACCAGTACTATGTTGTGGAACACTAACCTTCAAGCTGTTTGAAGTTCGAGCCACTCGGTTATGACTAGAATAAAGAAAATTTAAGTTATCCTTAAGATACGAAGGAGAGTTTGCATCGTTTAAAACGGAATAAAGTACTGATAAGATTCTGGAGCTACGCCTTTGGTGAATAGTAAGCCATTTTAGCTTTGAACGATAGAAGGAAATATGGTCATACTTACGCAAACCGAAAATAAATCTTATGCAGTTATTGAGAAGGCGCTCCAGTTTAGTAAGAAGACATTGCGGTGGATCTGGGTAACACACATCTGCATAGTCGATAATGGGTAGAATAAGTGAATGGACCAGCAAGAGTTTGGTTTTAAAAGGCAGGAAATTCTTGAGACGATAAAGAGAGCGCAAAGTGGCAACGACTTTACGGCTGGTTTCACCGATGTGTAAATTCCAAGTCATAGTGTGGTCCAGATGTAAACCAAGGTTTTTCATGGAATGACAGTATGGGATGATAAGGCCGTTGTATAGAACAGGAGCAAGACTTCCATAATCCACCCTTGCGAGCATTCTTGAACTACCCATAACCATCACTTTACATTTTGATGGATTGACAGAGACTCCGTATCTGTGTGACCAATCTCTGATGGCATCAAGATTATCATTAAGACTTTTAATAGCATTGTTTAAATCTTTAATGCTAGAGTCAATATTGAGCTGAAGATCATCAGCATACAGATGGTACGAACAGTCGACAACTGATGTGATAGAATTTATAAATAAAGAAAACATTATTGGAGAAAGTATACCGCCTTGCGGTACACCAGACTCTAGATCAGCCCATGCAGATAGCTGCTGTCCTAATCGGACTGATTGCTGGCGACCGCGAAGATAGGTGGATTAAGAATATTAAGAATAAAAATTAACGGCACTCGCCATTTATTCCATTTTAGAAACAATTATGGCTAATATTAAGAATAACCGGTTGAGAAAAGCATTATTTAGTGACTTATCAAACGCTTTTTACTTCGTTTTTATTAAAATGATAGAATTAAAAAATTAAATAAATTAGACCCGTACTTAACTAGCTACAGCGGATATTACGTAGGTATGAAGACACACATACGTAAAATCACAGTGCGTTTTAATAAAAAAAAACATAAAAATTTCTTTTGAGTACGGACATGTTAAGAACTAGCTTTATTTGAATTCAGTTATTACTCTTAGTGTGCATGCGACTTTTGCAGAGTGAGAGAGATCATAAGCTACTTTTATCTACTTTTAGCAAGATCCCCGAGCTAATTGCGATAGACGAATCCCATGCGGATGAAGTCGCGTCTGAAAGCTAGTATCGCAAAAATATCTCATACACTCTTTATAATAATTTACTAAGACTAGCTAAGCTCGATTGACGCAATTTTCATAAGATGACAGCGTTAAAATTACTGAAAGCAGTGTTCGTTTAAGTCTGGAACGTTTCAAACTACACGGAGAGAGAGAAGGAAAGATACGCACTTGGCCCGGCGGCCTTTATATCTTCAGCTGATGAGAAGCAAACACGCTTCACTGTTCGTCTTATATATTTTTTTAGAATATAAAACCGTGATGGTTACCACTCGAACTGTATTGCAAAAGGCAGAAACTGTCTAGTTCAAATATCTGCCGTTCTTGTTTAGTAAATTTATGTATTTTTCAATGTCTATTATTTTGCTAGGTCTTCTCTTTGGTTAAGAAGTCGGTATGATAAAGGTATTTTTTTTTCCATAGCCACTTGACGCCTTGAAACGCTGTCACGAAAGTCGTGTCAATTAACGTTTCTATGTTATGAATATTCATGCCTACTGTCGTTGTCGCAGCTGTAGTTGAAGATAGCGTTACACCTGAGTTACACAGAGTTGAAAGCTTCGTTTAAATTTGAAGAGATATTTTTAGTAAATTTCTCGCTCCCACCGTATCATTCCTGTAATCGATTATGTAATCCTAATATGACTATAACAATAGCATTACAATTGTTGCTATTCGATTGAAGCTGCTTGCTGGTATCCATGGGCTACAGTAGGCACTTACTAATAGGTGAACGGTTCTATCCACAAATTATCGATAAAGTGTATCCTATATTCTATGGCATAATCTTCATCCCTGCCATTTTGTTAATTATTTTTTATAGGATACGGGGCAAACGAGCTTGCGGCTAACTTGCTGGTAAGTGATTACCGACCACGTACCTTTGCAAGTATCTTAACCGATACTGGTACCCAAATCCCCTGTAAATACCAAGATCGATATCCACAAATGTCCGCTCACGTTTAACATATCCAGCGCCAGCATGGTATGCGCTCACTTCCAACACACAGCGAAGGCGACTACAGGCCCAGCAAAACACAGCCCTACGTGTGATCGAATGACGTCATCGCCAGCGGTTTAATATTAAAGAATTGGTGATCCGATTAGCGCGCAGAATATTTGACCGCGCCGATAACGGATCACATGACCATTCTCACAACCTGGCGACGCTGTAGGATTCCTTGCCTCTACCCACTCGACCACCTGAGCGGCGACCTCTCCCACGGGATATTATATACTCGACGCTCGGCCAAAGGGGAGCCGGGGATGCCTAACAACACCCGACATAAGACGTAAAATACGTACACTTCTACCTAAATCCGCCATATAGTACCCAAAACCGGAGAACAGCAACATCCTGAGAAGAAAGTGAACAGACATCTGGGCAAGCGTGTACCATCTTAGGCCTCATCTTCGCTTTCCATCGGGCAAGATTGAGGTCAAACGCAAGCCTATTTTCATAAAAAAAAAGACGCCAGTCATAAGGCTTGCTTAGGTACTCGTTACCTGCGGAGGTTGTTGTTTGTTGCTCGTTGCTCCCGGCAGACGACTCTCGATACCGTTAGAAGAGCGGCAAGTGCGTTGCCGGCAAGGGTATTCGGGAGATGGGAGGGAGGATGGGGAGGGTAGTGGGCCTCTAGTTACCCCACTCACTCTCTAGACTTCTAGAATCATCTGTGTATGGTTTTCTTGTTATTAAATAATATACTAATTTTTATTTTAATCAAATAGTTGCGAGGTTGAATATAAATGAATGTATGTTCAAGTGTTGAGTATTACCCACTAAACCATTGTGTACTTAGAATAATTTATGCCATGTGGTATCGGCAGTTTTCTGGGCGCGAGTGTCATCAAGACCTTAAAAATCTCATGGCAACTCCGGGAACTGTCTCCGGCGATGATATATTAGCACCGGCTATATTTGGCTTTTGCTATGCCAAATATAGCCGGTGCTAATATAATAATTATTTCCGGATGATTTCTTCCTCTTGTAGCAGAGAATTAAAACGGTAACATTTGTACAACCTTGACCTGAAGGACTTCTTTTGAAAGGAGTAACTCCTTTATCATACTTTATGTTCACGACTCGCGTGCAGCCATTATTCAATGACAATCTAATTATTTTACGGTAAGTCTATTTAGGTATCTTAATTTCACCCACATGCCTCTGACCTTGATATTCTTTTATCATTGGCGTATTTATGTGCGCAATTTTATATTCACGATGCGGACAGTCCTTGCTTAAATAAAACCGTATGCGGTCCTAGTAGCAAAATATAGTTTACATTTAGGCTTACGGAGTGGGAAGTAGGATTTCTGTTTTAGCTAACCTCTTTAATAACCGTCATTATCATCATGTACTCCTGGTGACGCGCTTAGTGGATAGCGTACCTAACTCTCCGGTTAGTGGTCAAATGGCGGGCTATTTAACTTTAGGGGAAAATTTTATAAATCTTAAGTTTTATTAGGGTACTAGGCCGCCCATACTTACACACACACAACCCATACACGCACGCACACATACGCGCACTCACTAACACGCACACCTTAATTTTTTTTTTTTTTTTTTGCTTAATTGTTTAAAGTTATATACTAGATGCAGATGGCTCACGACCGAGCTTTATGGCAATGTTTGGGGAGGGCTATGTGCAGCAGTGGACTTGATAGGCTGAAATGATGTTGATGATGATGATACACTTGCAATAGGAAGAAACTTTGTTATTAGAGCACGGTCGCTTCTGAGTACCGGAGGATCGGGCATTAATGGCTGCAACATAGTCCTCGATTACTGTAGTTATTATCGCACATTCAACTTATTGTAAACTAGTTTTGATTCCAAATAAATAACTACAATCATTAAACAAAAGTCATACAGTAGTTATAAAAAAAATACAGCCATAACTCTCCTTTACACATCATCATAGTTGTATGAAAAGTAGCCCATAAGTTTACTATGGCCATTGACTCTATGCACGAGAAATTTACAACTGCGCTTCGTTTGGTGAGTGAGGTAACTGGAGGCCCACTCCCCCTCCCCAACTCCCTCATCATCCTTCCTCCTATCTCCCAAATACTCTTAAAGGCCGGCAACACACCCGCAGCTTCTCTGGTGTTGCAGATGTACGTGGGCGATGGTGATCACTTACCATCAAGTGAATCGCTTGCTTATTTGCCGCCTTTCCTATTAAAAAAAAATGGAACTTCTCCATTCTCGTTTGCTTACCAGGTGCATACGTGATTGCAGTGCCTAATACCGGCACCTGATTCATGTCAGCGGTCTCTGTATTTTAGCTGACATATTTGAAAGTCATTTGTCACATTGTTTGACATTGACCTTGATCATGCAAACGAAGACGCGGGCTCAGATAGTTTCTTTGTATTATATTATTATTGAAATTATAAGGTATTTATCGATATTCTGCGAGGCCGTGGTACCAACCCGGTCGAGCCGGCCCATTCGAGCAGCAGCAAAAGCCGCCGCTTGGCTCTACCACGCCTTAGCATGTCCTGTTACCATAATTAATTTGTTTCAAGATCTAAGTGCTACCTTATTTATGCCACGACATTCAATCGGTTATTCACTGCAAAACCCGTGTTGAGCCATTTAAGCGCTGCAACGTGGCGTATTATTTAAACTGGCGGAAGGTAATTTTCAAGGAAAAATATTTGAACAGATGGTCGATCAACGCACGAACGATTGTATCTCCTAAAGCGACATGCCGAATGTACATTAGCCATGGTAGTTATTGAATTAATTCTTTACAAATATTTCCCAGTCCTCTCAATACTCAGTTGAAGAATTAAACCATATCGTATCATTATTAAGTGTAAGATGGAATATACAAAACTTTTCTCTAATTCTCAACCTCACCTGCATGCGGTGCACAAGCCTCTAGCGACTAGCAGACGAATGGCAGAATATCCATCTGGATATACTGAACCCAAATGCTAAAAAATGGAAATCAAAATATACATAAAAACCAAATTACAATCTATACATAAAAAAAGAACTAACTGAAAAAGTATGGAAATTGTACGACGCATTGCCTGCAAACGAGCTTGGCCTCTCAGTATTTTGCTGCACCGGAAATGAATTCCGACATTGCACTGTTTTTCAGTGCCAACCCCCCATGTCACTCCGCTGCCATTATATATTGACATATACATAAAAATATAATAAATTCTATATAAAAATTATTCAAGGTGCATGGCGAACTTTGTGATGTAAATTAAAGGAGCAACAGTTTTGAACAAACACATTTAATACCTAGTCATTTAACATTTTCATTCCCTTCATTCTGTTTCAAATTATGCACAAAGTTTCTACGATTGTTGCAGGTCCTAATTTTATATTATTTTGAGGCTACATGGAAATGAGCATACCGAGTTCACCACAGATGATCCTAATGATCGAACATAGGACACAACACAGTTTACATAGTCGTCCACAGCGAACTCTTGCACCTAACCTATTCAGGTAGGTTAAAAAAGTAATGCTTTTTGTTTGTGCGGCCTGGACAATCCTCAGCCTACGTTCATCGAGCAGGTGTTTTTTAAATGTACGATATATCTAAATACTTTAACTATTATCAGGTCTCTAATAGGTGGGGTGATATCGATCCAACCCCTGAATGCGGCCGCTTGCTTGGGGTTACCAACGGCAGAATAGTGGACCGAGAGGTATGCTATTAAGACCTAGTCTGCCTCCAATCTATATGATATCTGAGAAAATAAGATTATTTATACCGCTTGAAGGAAATAACTAAATAATTTAACACGTGCTCGGCGGTGAAGGAAAACATCGTGAAGCAACCTGCATGTCTGAGAAATAATAAACAATATTATTTCGAGGTTATGTGAATTCCGCCAACATGCACTGGAGCAGCTTGGCAGACCTTTTCCGGCTCCAAACCTCTCTTATATATACGAGATGGAGGCATATGCCCAGCAGCCTTTACCTTCGTTTTAAAGGAAATAATGGCAATAATAAAAAAAAATATCTCACGTAGTGCTAACAGACCATCAAGGTCATAAACATCACTTATTTTATTGTAATCAATTATAAAACTTCACTCAAAATTTCGTATTAGGACGTCAAAATAAAGCATTTTTTTCTAATTTTACAATATGTATTAACAATTACATTCTTTAATCGTTTAATTAAATTATATCTACTAACAATATTCACATAATCTTTAGCTAATTTACAAAACAATAGATTGTGCAATTTGTAAAAAATAATTTACATTAATAACAATGCTTCGTTTTCGTACAACGTAATGTATACAAATTTTACAACATGTTACTAGGTACACATAATACGACCAGATCTAAAGAGATTATAATCGATTCTACATGCGTGACGTTGAACCTGTCAATATGTCAACTGGGTGGGATCGCACGACGGTGATATTTGTGGACGCGGGTCAAGCGAATGCAGATCAACTTTCTCCTACACGAATCCAATGAAAAACCAAGACGAACAAGGGGAAGGCGAAGATTCTCACTTTTTTTTCACCCCTCTTTCGTTGACTAACTACAATCTACTTGGTAGATAAATTAATACAATGTTTATACTTTAGAATGAAAAGATAATTCAATAAAAAATACAGTCGAAAAACCCTCTTGTCTTTGGAAGTCGGGTAAAAGAATTGTCCGTGTAAGCACCTAATCACACTTAACGGGGTCACGATAACATCTAAAAAATAAACACAGATTTCCGACACAGAGATTACACTAATGAAAAAAAAAACAAACACTTATATTACGGAATCACGGAAGACTTGGTTCCAAAGGTTTCTTCCGTTGTTATTAATCTTAGACCAAGGCACAAAAATATTTACTCAGCATCAAAAATAAAAAAAATGTCCGAAATACCTGAAAACACTTCAAGTACAAGACCCCCGTAGCAGACGAGGGTCCCGTATGTGCGATATTTTGTTTTGCACATTGCTTTCCTTGATGCCAATGTCAAACCCGTATGAAAGACATTTCACGGTGTTTAGTTGATTAATAAATAAAAAAGATAAAAACTCAGATAATGCCATGAATCAAATACCTTATCATTACAACGAACCTAGCAATGAACTTCTATCTACAAAAACATATAAATGTTTAAAATTATACAAACACATAATATTGTATGTTTTTTACGATGTATTTCAATGTCTTTATTTTTGTTGTAAATGTATGTATCTCTTTAGCAAATCAAGTTTCAAATTTTAATTAGTAGTAATAATTACCTATATTTTTACGACCATTATTAACTGCACGGTTAAAAATAAATTTCCATTAAATTCAAATCTCAAAAAAAAAAATCTATTTCACTTTTCCTCTTTTCTCCTTTTCTTGAAAATAACCCCCCGGAATCTGCATTACCTTTGATTCTTTCTTTTCCTTTTCGTTTGTGGAAGAAGAGTCCGTCAAAATGCCTTGAAGACAGTGAGTGTTTGTTTGACTTGATCTGTGAAAAAAAGAAGAGAGATACTGATTCATTGATTTTATGTCTTAGTTCATGCCGTCTATTAGATAACGTAGAATAATAAAAATAAAGATAACGTAGTAGAATAAAAAAAATATAAGTATATTTTGTTTACTTGCTAGTGTTTTAAATTACCTAACCACATGCAAAAAAAGCACATGCTACGAGCGGTGTTAAGAAGTTCGTCAAAATAAATTATACAAACACATAATATTGTATGTTTTTTACGATGTATTTCAATGTCTTTATTTTTGTTGTAAATGTATGTATCTCTTTAGCAAATCAAGTTTCAAATTTTAATTAGTAGTAATAATTACCTATATTTTTACGACCATTATTAACTGCACGGTTAAAAATAAATTTCCATTAAATTCAAATCTCAAAAAAAAAATCTATTTCACTTTTCCTCTTTTCTCCTTTTCTTGAAAATAATCCCCCGGAATCTGCATTACCTTTGATTCTTTCTTTTCCTTTTCGTTTGTGGAAGAAGAGTCCGTCAAAATGCCTTGAAGACAGTGAGTGTTTGTTTGACTTGATCTGTGAAAAAAAGAAGAGAGATACTGATTCATTGATTTTATGTCTTAGTTCATGCCGTCTATTAGATAACGTAGAATAATAAAAATAAAGATAACGTAGTAGAATAAAAAAAATATAAGTATATTTTGTTTACTTGCTAGTGTTTTAAATTACCTAACCACATGCAAAAAAAAGCACATGCTTCGAGCGGTGTTAAGAAGTTCGTCAAAATAAATTCATAACAAATTGTGAGTCTTACTCACCTAACTCCCTCCACATCAGCCACTTTATCTATGAGACTCTTGATGATGCCCTCCTTGTGTTCCAAAGCGAGAGAAGCGCGCTCCAGCTCGCGTCTGTACTCGGCCTGCGCGTGCGCAGCGCGCCGCTCTTGTTCCTTTATACGTCGCTCCAGTTCTTCTAAGGACGTGTAGGCGCGACTTTTAACAGCCTAGAGAAGTAATGACGTTCAAGTAAGTAGGGGTATAATGACTTCGTGTCTGCTGTGACAATATTTATGCATAAAACATGTTGAACGAACAAAAAAATTCGTACGGGGTCCGAAGGCGAATCGGGACTCTAGTTACATCCTCTATTGAGATAGCTCGTACCAATGAGATTTTCGAAACTTATGTATGACTGTATTATAGGCGTAGACGCAAAGATGGCGACTGACTTACCACCTGTCACCTCAAACAATGTCCGTTAAAAAGGTTGGTAGTAGTTTAGTATGGTAAGTACTAAAATGTCTATACGTCTGTCCAACCCAGTATTGGCTATACGGTATAAACTTCGCCTTGTTGTAAGTTGGTTAATTTGGCCAATAGACACCCAGAAAAATATTGAGATTCATGAAATGTCATGCCTTTGAGCACTTTAAATTATTGTAAAGGACTCTCCAAGTAACGTCATTCTCACGATATAAAAGGCAGCAGTATTGTACAACTACTTTAACCTGGTATTCTGAGAGAACGAGAGCGGATGTAAATTGAAGTGTAGCAAAAAAGTCTCGGATCCTTGTTACGTACTGTACTACATTTTTTCAATCGTTTACTTATAATGTTGACTGTTTAATTATAAGAAGAGATCCAGTTGCGAGCAACTTTTTTTCTGAGAGATTTCTACTATTATGACAAATTTTGCTGACTGTGAATATGATGGTGACATACAAAAATCATCAGAAAGGTTCCTCAAGCTTTTAGAAACCCTGGTATTGTTTTAATAACACCATAATCTTCCATCAGTCTATTTAAATCCACTGCTGAACATAGGGGAGACCTAAGAAGACCTGGACATGGAAGAAAGCGCCACCAAAAGCAGCATTGTTTTATTTGCATCATTTTATCAGCAAATTGTATTTCAAGAAATACAATTTATATATAGGTAGGTGATATATAGGTATATATAGAGGTTCCGGGTGGGATTCGAAGCACAGCAGTCTGGTACGATAACCATTAACCATACACAATCACAAAATAATAAAGAACACGGAGAGTATCACGAGAACGATTTTAACGCACCTTTATCTCGCTCTTGATGGTGTGCAGCGCGAGCAGTGCGCGCCGCAGCGGCTCGTCGCCGGCGCGCTTTCCGCGGGCGCTGCGCCGCACTCGGCTCACTTTGGCCGCGGATGTGCGCGCGCGCTGCCGGAATATCACCGCGGCCCGTCGGTATAACCTGGTATCGAAGGAGTATGGATTCACATTCCTCTAAAATATCAAAGTAAACTCTGTCCTGGATAAGCCGTAAGCGTTTTTTTTTTTAATTAATAATCCTTGCGGAAAGCAGGTCATATTCAGTTATTTCCAAACTGTAGCTCTTCAACGCGTCATCGTGCTGAGGTAGATGGAACCAGGTTACCTCGACGTTACCGGGTGACGAATAACTACTTAGTCTGACGAGAGCGTTGATCATGTGCGTTTCAGGTCTCATCATCACTCCTTTCTGTCACAAGTCCACTTCTGAACATGGAAAATCCCTTGTATTGCAACAAATCACTGCCCTATGCTACTTGCATCCATATACTTCCTGCAACACAGCACGAAGCATCGCTCCACTCATTATGGGTACGGTCTGTACCTCTCCAATAATAATTGGTTCTACAATCCGTGTTGTAGATCTATTACCATTACAGGTTCCTGATACTTAAGGCAGTGTCGGTTATCCTAATTCTACTGTAGACCTGGTTACACATTCTCTTTAGCCCATTGAACTACTGAGTTTCCTTATACTACCACCAGTGAAAAACCATTCGTTTTCTTAAGTCAATAGAAACACATTGGTTACTCAGTCTCTTTGGTCTCGAGATTTTGAAGTTTTTTTATATTAAATTGAAGGGACAAACGAGTTAACAGGCCACTGCAGCTCATAGACATTTGCAAACTTCGATTGAAGAAGGTTACAGATGAATTGAAACCCACGAGGACTGAGACGCGACAGAATACCTCATAGCCTGTAATTATACTTCTCTCTTTCCTCTCTATACCGCGAGGGGCTGGTACCCGGATGACTCCCGGGCAGAGAAGGAGCTTACCACATAGTAAATACACATATACATATGTATATGTACGTACGACATATATTTAAGTATACATGTTATATCATCATTATCATCATTTCAGCCTATCACAAGTCCACTGCTGAACATAGGCCTCCCCCAAAGATTGCCACGAAGCTCGGTCCTGAGCCACCTGCATCCATCGATTTCCCGTAACACTGCGCAGGTCGTCACTATATATAATATACATAATATGGTCAACTAACTTCCGGAACTATTCTAGTGAAAAACACCCTTCGGTTGGCTCGTTAACAACCCTATTTGTCCGAAATCAAAGCCTAGAATGAAGTGGTTCGTTTAAAGGTAAAGGTCGCAGAATACCGGCGTGAAGTAGAGGCATATTGTGCTTCTGCGTTTAATTCGGCGAGTGACATAACCGAAGGCACACTCTTTTACCATCAGAACTGAATTACTTATGAATTACAGACAGAATTACTTAGCTCCAACAACACCACCTGGATGGTTGGCAATCCCCTGCCGTGTTTCTCTCGGTTATTTGTTTCCACGCACTTCGACTTCGTGGAATCATCTGTCTTAACGCCTTAGTGACTTTCAAGAAAAAAGCCTAATTTTTTAGACACGAATTTTTTCTATTTTTATTTCAATCCTGTCTAGTACTTTATACAATATATATTTTTTGTATACAAGAAAGAAAAAAATCAAAATAAAGTTTATTTTGACTACACTGTCGACTTATATGACATCACCGAGATGGGACAGGTGGCAGATTCCCTTCCTCCGTACTTTCAATTGCCTGCCACATTTACCTGACATTTTTTAAAGCGGCTCTTAACTCTTCTTTCACGGCCTCGTGCTCTTGACAAATCTTATTGTACTTTTCTTCTGTGCTTTTAAAATCATCCTGTAGCTTCTTTAATTGCTCTGTCTTTCGTTCGTTCTCCATCGAATATTGATGTTTAAGCTCCTCTAACAGTCTGTAATCGAGAAACAATATTTTATTTATTCTTATAGGGAATATCCTAACTTTTGTGTAACTAAGTGCTAACTTAGGCCGCTTACGGACGCTTACGATTACAGCGGGTAGCGGAGCGGAAAAGGTAGCGGAGCGGTCGCATGGCGAGGAGCTGAGCGGTGAAAACCGGCGTGTTCTGTCGAGAACTGCCGTCGGGCAGCGGGCATACCGCTCAGAATAACCACAGCATAGAGACGTGATTACATGCGCGCGATGTCAAGTTAACGAATTAAAGATACTGCGCATTATAATCCTTCGACATGTTAACGGCAAAAGATGGCGCACCCCCTTGTAACTTAAATAGGAAGCCGTGAATCTTATAGAAATGATGTAGATCAGAGATGACAAATTTAACGACTACACTGTTATGAGTGTGCACAACTTTTGACTATATTCTGAAAGCCATTGAGTTGGATTTAGAATCAGACCAATTTCACGAATACCTGTGAGAGCATTACGATAATGGAAGTTCACACGCAAGCGAACGACAAAACCACGATCGCTAAATCGGAGTGTCGACGCTCAACTGACGCCCGCCGCTCGTTCCCGTGTTGTCGAGAAGTGCTCATTACAGAAACGGAATGTATGCGTCCCACCCCTCCGCCTCCCCGCTTCCCCCTGTCGTCGTGATTGTGGCGGGCGGGGCTCTGACGACCGACTTATGGTGGACCGAATATGCCGAATCAACCCCCCAGTCGAGTGGTATAAAGCACCTATAGTGCGAGGGCACTGACTATGCGCAAAGTTGGCAATTTCTTGGAAAGACCTATATCCTGTCTTATACAGACTGTTAATAAAGGGAAGGAATAAGAATATATCATTTATTATCATTTAGCCTTTTAAGACTTAACTTGGGCATGTTGGGAGTTTTGCCATAATCTCCACTCTTGGCATAAACGCTGCTATCCGTCAGCGGTCTAATTGTTACATATTCGAAACAGTTATAAGTCGGCCAAAATATTAAATGACGTATTCTTAATATTTCTTCAATGTAGAATGTCAATAAAACAGTGCCCATACCGTTTACAGTGATCAAGTCTACGTTCATGCAAGTCCGCTGGCACGGTCCTGGCACGCATGGCGTCCAGTTGCGATATCTTGCCTGCGGAAGCCTCCAGCGCATTCTTTACTGCGAAATACTCGCGATGTACAGTTTCATAGTCGCGCATCATTGCTGCCACTGCCAAATAATAGAAATAAAAATTAGCGAAAATATTAGTAAATAAATTAACAAAACATTAAAACATCTAAACAGTATCAAAGACTAAATTTTTTTTGAAGTCTGAAATTTTTTACCGTCTTTTTCATTATTTTACACAACAAGCAGAAATAAAGGAATTTCATTTGCTACATATTTTACAATAACACTGTTATTGCAAATATTTTAAAAAGCCAATGCCAATGCCAACGCCAACGGTATAACACTGTTTTAAAATCTGTGTTACACAGATATTATTTTAAAATAATTGGTACTCACTCACTACACAATAATTAACATAGCCAAAAATAAATTGGATATTTCTCATTTTTTGAACGGTATTTCGCTATGCATCAGCCATTTCAGGCTTACTTGTTCTTTACTGGATGTCCAGAAATTGGTTTCTCGGAAAGGGCTCTAACGATTTGGATATTTTTTTGTATTTTGATAACGTTTTACTTTCCAAGTTTACCTAGATAACAGTCATCTCTGAGAAAACTCGTTTTCACACAAGTAATTATTGATTAAAATTGATAAACACGACATATTATTGAGGTAACAGAATGTTCAGGTTGTGGGTCTTAGTTCCTCTACTCCTGTCATTATGCCCGATTTTATCAAAAAGGCGCCGAGCAAAGCTTGGTCGCCTATGTACTAAATCGCCAGGTACATAAAATATCAGAGAAAAAATAAAAAATTAAAATTATAATTAGTAATATGAATTTCACTTCACTGTCAAAAAGTATTTTTTTTTATCTACTACCGTTTCGTAATGTGGTTCCTCTGACGGAGAAGAAACAGGCGAAAGAAACTTCGTAGATAATCTCCTTTTGTCGCGTTTTTTTTTAAAAAGCGTTCTAAAATACACCATTACAAAACTAAGATTTCCTGGGTCTTGATGATAAGACAATATAGAACAGATAATAATTTAATACAGATAAATAATCAAATACATATATAATGTTAAATAATTGCCGATGTACAAATTAATGTACTCAAACTTTACTTACTTTTATCTTCATACAACTCATACACTTCTTTTAGTTTCGACTCCGCTCGTTCCGCTCTTTCGGCCAATGTTGCCCTTTCGATAACCGCCGTCTCTTTCTCAACTACGGCTCTCTTGTAGCACTGTCTCACTTGCACTAACTCGTTTTCTAAAGTCTCTAATTTGTCGCTCAGAGATTTATTCTCACTAATGATTTGTTTGGATTTCTTATTCATATTTTCGAATTGCTTCTCGTAGTCGGAGATTAGGTTATCTTTTTCTTGTAGATTCTCTTGGTAGGCGTCAAATAGAGGTGCTAAAATTTAAGCAGTTTATAACAGTATGCACTTCACCCTGAGTATATTTGAGTCTAGAAAACGTCATCAACAGCAGGCATGTGATTTTTCAAAGGTTTGCTCACCACGCCACTGCGTCAGCGATCAGAAGAACTACACTCGACACCCACAAATGCGCTACACTTTACTACAGTGCGTTCTGTGGAAGTAGTGCACGCCATTGTGGGAGGGAGGGTTGTGCAGTTACTCTCATTCTACCTAGCTAACATATGCCATTTTATTATTTATGTATGCGGATTTGTCCAAAGAAACTGTTCCTAATATCTTTAAAGTAATGAAAAGTAACGTCTGATTCTATTAATGAAATTGTACAATTGTAGTTGTTGTGATTAAATAGACCCTACATTACATTACAAAGACCTCAAGCTCTCTAATAATTACCTAATGCATGCGCGCTCAGCAATCCCGATAAGTCTACAAGTCTCGTGTGGCTTTCTTCGTGACCTTCCTTCTTCGATGCGGCCTCTTCGGTGACAGACTCTGTGAAACGTTAAGAAGAACATTAAAAACTTTTCAAACTTGTTTACTTATATAGAGCCCTAACACCTAGAAAGAAGGTTTATTTTCCATTACATATAAACCTCTATCGGATTTTTCTCCTTCATTCTTCGTCCGTTGCGTTAAACTGAGTTTTGATCGAGCCTAAGAAATAGTATTGTATATTCATAAGTTACGATTTAGATGCATTAGATATTGATAGTGGTTACTGAGCTAATTGGTTTGGACTGACCACGTCTATGTCCGAGGCTGGCGGTGATGAGCGAGTCCAAACATTCGTACTTGTCTATGGTCTTACTGTCTGCGGTGAGCGTTGGTAGGTTGCAGCGAAGTTTCTCTTGATATCGGGACAGTTGTACGTTAAGTCTGTAAATTAAATCAAATGATTGAAATGTAAATTTTTTATTCATCGACGTAACATAGAAAACATCGTTGATCAAATTTCAAAGAATTTACAATTAACAAATAGCATAACATAACAAAACAATAACAAATTAACAAACTACGTAGGTATTTTTTGATCCTCGAGGTGTAAACTGGAATATACCATTCTTTTCTCCTAAAGTTAAGCTCTTAAAATTCATCCGTAATTAACGAACCCAAATCCTAGACTAGTGATGAGGAGCATCATGTTTAGTGTCAGGGTACCGGCACTGCGCTCACCAATCTTCCAAGCATGTGATGCCAGCTAATGTCTGCGCTTGCTCATGGAAAGACATGTGGTCTTACGAGGTACTTACCGAGTATTATGTATCACGCCTTTCATACAAAACGTGATACGTGGTACGCGGTAACTACCTGTTTTCCCTTTCCCACTCTTTCCATATACCGATGAAGTAGAAATGATCGAATTCACGTTCAAGTAGGAATGATCGAAATCACAAGCGAATGCTAAGCTAAGCTAATGTAGCTTTGTATGGTAATACTTGAATTATTTCTGCTAAGACTCACCCTACAACATTCAATATTAAATCTTCCCAACCTGTTTATACTTCTTCAGCTTCTTGTATTTTAGCAGCCTCTACATAGACCACTGCAAGGAGGAGAGTCCTACTAATAGGAGAAGTCTAATACTAGGACTTGCCGCAATGACACTTGTAACAATGAAAAATCAACAATGACCGCAATACCAGACGCCACACTTGCTCGCCACTGGTCTGGGTGATTTAGTTCTAGCACTTGTAATGGTTATTCCGCCATCTGTGGATGGCCACGAAATGTTTCTAGCATTTTTCTTAGTCGTCCTTTAGGTCACACAGGAAATAGGGCGGTATACTCTCTTGCCGCGCGGTAGCGGCATAAGATTCTGACACGCCTTCCTTCCTGCGAGAGTTGTAAGACTTAAGGAAAAGCCTTGAATATCTCATGGCGCTGGCTATTTAATCATCCCAAAATAAAAACCAGACCTGATCGCCTGCAAAGACGCCTGCAAAGACACCTTCAAAGACACCTGCAAAGAGTATTAAAGAAGAATAGACCGGATGACGATACCTGTACAAAACATCCTTGAGTGCTTGCAAGTCTTTCTGCAGCCGCGAGTTCTGTTCTTTGGCTTGATTCAACACGATCTGCCGGCTGCTGCAGCTCATACACACTTCAACCAGTGGAATGGCCGTGCACGGCACGGACTGATCTAAAATCAAACACATAAAAACAACTTAAAACTATTAATGGTCATTGAAAAACCAAGGTAGCTTAGGGCGCTCGATTTCGTTTCATAGTACGCAAGTGTCCTGTGCACGAATCCCGATGAGTGGCACATCTTACAAATTTAAATGCCGAATTTATCATGCCAAAAAATTACGAGGAAACCTGCCCGTGTGAGAAATAAAAATGTATTTGAGGACTGTGAAGTTCGCCAACCCGCACTGGAGTAACATGACTGCTAGAGTCAGCACCTACCCCCAAAAGACTCTCAAAATAAGAGAAGGGATGACCATCGGCTAAGATATAAAATTCTATCAATAAGTTTTAATAATTAATGTTAAATTTACTGGTCAAACTTGCAAATTATATAATAAAAGGAAAAAAGTAACAACCTGTAAATGCTCACTGCCTGGCAAAGTAACCTCCTTACAATCAAATATTTTTTGAGAATAATTGGAGCGTAGCCGACACGCTGCTCTAGTTCGGGTTGTCAGATTTCACAAGTTTTCGAAATAATATTTATATTATTTCTCAGACATATTGTTTATCAATAAAATCCACACTTACAATTACTATTTATTAACAATTGTTAGAGGCGCCGGTACCGGAGATCGAACCCAGGTCACTAGCGTTCTATGAAATTAAAGCGTGCGCCCTGATCCTCCAAAGCTACCACGGCTCTATTTTATTTATATACTTTTACTTATTACTAAATTCGACTCCTAATATAAGGACATAGCAATTAAAGTGGTAACAGTGTTTATGAGCCGCATGGAATGTGATATAACTTGTCTGGCCATATATAATATTGAAATATGAAATGGGTTTATTATTATTTTTCACCATGATTGTCGGATTACATTTTAGATCGAGGCATTAAAGAAAACATAATTACAGTGATTGCTTTCTACAAAGTAAGTATGGCGCGGTCAGCCATTTTTAAGGCGCTACAAAAACTTGACATCAGGTTCCTCACTCACCGAAAAAAACGCAGAAGCACAAGATGCCTCTACTTCACGCCGGTATTCTGTGCGGCTGGGGTAGTACCCCTGATCGAACCGGTAGAATCGAGCAACAGCAAAAGCCCCCGCTAGGCCCTACCACGTACAGAATCTGCCTTGGACTGTGAAGTGAGGCCTCTCAGTGATACACTTTTCAAAAAGTTTCTAGAAATACTGCTCCTGGTCACAGGGCACGACAATCCAAACATGACTCGATAACAATGTTCCGGGCTTCATCAGAGCTAACGACTGGCCCCCGTCCATTCTAGATCTGAACCCGCCTCTGAACTCTTTAGACCTAACAATGGCTATGTTAGACATAGAGACAATTCGTAAATCTATAAATTCGTGACCAAAGTGATTAAAGGACTATCAAAGCAAAAGGCGGTACACTTTGAATAAAATTATTTTTATTTAATATAGTTCGATATTAGCATAGAGTTCGATATTTATGTACACATAAGTTTTATTATTATTACACAGTTACTTTAACAAGATATCCTTTTTCATGTGTAACAACTTATGGCTATACAAGGTAGAGCGAGAACAATCACGATCGCGATCGACAAATCGACCACCGGAACGATGATGAGTATGCTGATGATGATGATGATCAAGTGCACTTCATAATACGCTAAATGGTTATTTACCTTTATCAGGTATTTCAAATTGTTTAACTCTTTCCTGCAAATTCTTGCATTTGTTCTCCAAATCCGCATTCCGCTCCCTCTCTTCTTTGATCACTCTTTTACACTCTTCTGCATATTTCACCAGGGTTGCATGTTCGCATTTGAGACGGTCGTTTTCACTCGCGAATAGCTTGTTGTATTCTAAAACTGCTTTAAGTTTTTCCTTTAACTTTGCTATATGTGCATCTTTTTCCGTAATCTAAAAATATTTTTTACTATTGAAAGTATGCATATATGCATAGATTTCAGAGATATCCCTTACAGAATACCACATGTTGTAATTACCATAACATTATAAAATATTTCACCCTTCTCAAAAGAACAAATATCTAATATTGAAGAAATTTGGCATAGATTTAACTTACACCATGGATATCTCAATTAAAATTAACCATATAGCTGAAGCGGGTAGGCGCTAGTTTATTATATACAGTTCATAAACATATAGAAGTTGTGATAAAAGTTGATTCTTCACAAGTGGATTTATACACTTTGGATTCTTCAAATAAATTATTTCACTATGCATATTAGAACACCGTTTTTACAGTTACTAAATGGCTTCCAGGCTACTTACCGCAGCAATATTTTCTTCGCATCTATCCATTAGAGCAGTTATGAGACCTTCATACTTTTTGCTGAGTTTCTTCTTCTGCTCCTTAAGCAAATGTTTTCCTGCTTTGTCGCTATGTGGAGTGATGGCTGCAGTGTCTTGCATGTTGCGTTTTCGCAGAGGCTTTGTGGGTCTTTCAACTAAAAATGTCATGTAACAATAAATATCTAGTATTGGTTTAAAATTGTTCCTACTTTAAAACCTAATACTAATATTGGGTATACTGTGAGAGCAAATATTTATGTATGTTAAATAAGTTTTTTTATTACAAATATTATATAAAAATTATATTTACAGTAAAAGTAATTATCATAAAGCCCTATTTCTCTTGGCATGGTACCGAGAATGCTGAATAGTTGAACATAACCTTTAAGCAATAAAAGAGCCAGCCCTCTTGTAACTAGTAGCTACTACAAGTTGTGGATATAGTTATTTTAGAAATTGCATCATTTATAATTTACTGTATGATTATTTACATAAATTAAGTACCATTTGAGTTCAGTTAATATAAGGAGCTAAAAACTAGATTGCCAATTATTATTTGAACCTATCAGCCAAGTTGTCAGATTTTCTATTATCTGTTGTTCCATTAAACTGTATACCACATTAAATAATTTATCAAAATAAGGCTGTATCAATGTGCAATTTATGTCTGAAAAAGCCTTAGCCTTCTCATGAGAATACCAGCGTGAAGTAGAGGCATCTTGTGCTTCTGCGTTTCGTTTGGTGAGTGAGGTAACCGGAGGCCCACACCCCCTCCCTTTTCCCCTCCTCTTCTCTCCTATCTCCCAACATCCTTCACGCCCGGCAACGCACCTGCAGTATCTATGGTGTTGCAGATGTATGTGGGTGACGGTAATCACTTACCATCAGGTGAACCGCATGCTCGTTTGCCATCTTTTCCATAAAAAAAAAAATGAGAATAATTTTTTTTTTTTTAATAAATATAAGAACAGAACAATTGCATAATAAAATTAAAATCCAACCACTCCCTTTCTTCCTGTGAATGCTGTAAGAGGCGATAAGAGAAAAGCTTTTGAAATTGCAATAGCTACCAACAGAGGGTGGGATTTAAAATTAATAAAAATAACTGCTTATTTTGACAGGCAGCAGTCTAAGGTGCAAAGTGTTTGGTACTGCAATTACCAATCTTCTTGCTGAGTGTGCGGATTATGGCAAATCCTCCTTTTGGGAGAAGCCTATGTGCACTGATCTATTGACAGACTGTAAGATAGGTAAAAAACAAATAGTGTACTTATAGTTCAAAGTAAATGCAATAGGTAAACATAGGTGTGTTCTGTTATTTACTCCTGGTTGCTGGACAAGAATGGTTGACCATTCCTACATTACTAGTAAATGTCACTTAAGTGAATTAAAGTAGTTATTGAAAAGAATACCTAATAAATCTTTTGGATCTTCATATAAGGGATTGTCATCTGGAAAATTCTTCACATCCTTTTGTTGTAACATTTTTGATGCAGTTTTCTTCAACACAGTATTCAAAATATCCAAGCGCAGGCTATTGCGTCTTGCAGTTTTAGATATATAAAAATGTCGTTGCCATGGTGTAAAGTTAGCAGTAAAAGTTAATTTTTCAGGGCTACTCTTAGCTGAAATTTTTTTTGTTACTTTACTATATGTGGATGCCTAAAATTAAAAGTAATTTTAGCTGTGTTACAAAAATATGAGAATGAAAGAATTTTGCAAGATTAACTGATACAAATTATATTGTAGACATGTAGATAGGAATAAGATTGATTTAACATTTAAACACAAGAGATTGCAAGAAATTATCGATAAATCTACTCTGTTACAAATAAAAAAAATTTACTTCAAAACTATTTTACTAAAACATACAATACATACTTTTGGAGAAAACTGTACATACTCATCATCCATTGTCAACTCCCATTTAGTTTATTTATCAAATTATTAGCATTTTTAGCCATTTCACAATAATTAAAATGAAGCTTAGAAAGAATTAAGTTCTATTCGAACGTGATACCTATGAATCGTTTCACCACTTTCAAATATAGCGCACTGAATATATATGTAACGCTAGTAATATGGGTCACAAAACAAAAGAAATGTGTAGGTCAACCTCATGTTCAAAACATAAGTATTGAAATATTGACAAAACTGCAATTCCTATATTGTTTTTATTGGTAATATACGTAAACTTAATAAAAATTAGGTGTGTTATGAAAACCATTCATCATATTTACAATTTGGTTTATTTGTAGTTTAATTTAAACTAAATAATATCATGTTTGACAAAATTACATAAAAATTATGTCATTTGCTTGTATTATTGTTGCTATGGAAACCTATGACAAACTTCTTTCGAAGAAGGCAAAAAGATCTGAGCACATACAGCCATATCTGACTTAACAGTAAACTGAAGTTTCGTTTACTTACGAATTGTATGACTGATAGGCTCAAAACCAAAACTGCCGATGACTTTTCCTTTCATTGTACAAATTCCCGAGCTATGTGGCATAATGCATTATCGATACTATATTAATATTTGAATTTCCAAAAACTTACTCTGCAACCTCAAACTAGTCTTAAGTAGTTCGCGAACTACCTCTCGAAATAGCGCTCTTACAGACGAACCAAGTGACTAGTTCATTGTTGATCACGCTCTTAGTTTATTATTATATATTTTCAATAAAACCGCTGAGTGATCGAACTCAGGTCACTCACACACTATGAAATTAAAGCGAGGTTGTCAGAGCTCTTATTTTTTATATCAGTTTCATGTTCTTAATTTTATTGGATGGTAGAATATTTTATCAAATAAAATGAAAGATTAATATTTATAGTTCTTTTCTTTTCCTCATGTCATTGTAAATTTAAAATGAAACTTATTTTTTTTTAATTAGAGAACTATAGGTCTACCAGGATCTGATGGCAAAAAGGGAAAAAAGAAATTGACACTATCAATACTGGGGACATTGGAGTAAAACGTTTTGATACTTTTTTTTCCTTATAGCGGCTGATTCTGTGTGTGATACACGCAAATATAAAAATTTATCCAATGGTCAAGGATAATTTTTGAAAATATTACTGTGGCGAACGTGGGGTTCGAAATTTGAATCTAAACCAAAATCAATTCCTCGAAATTTCAGTTGACAGATGACCTTTTTTCTGTTGCCATATGAAAATCGCTATTTATTAAACTTTTTTTTGCCATCAGATCCTGTTAGACCTATAGTTCACTATAGGACTGCCAGCTGAATTAAGCGCTCCCTTGAACGTTATACGTTAGTGACTGTGAGCAGTGACTTATTTCGATAACCGCTATTGCATTACGGTATTTTCCATTTTGTATCATTATCCCATTCTGTACCGATGGATCCTCATTCGGTCTACACTATAGTAGTTAATGAGAGCACCGTAAATAAATAGTTAGTCTAGTCCAGGTAAATTGTGTCCTCTAGTTACACCAGCGCCATCTTAATTTCATTTATATTTCTGAACATATATACAAAGATAAGTTTATAAAGAACGTCTGTGCTCAAACCTTATAACACAACTTCTCTCCCGTGTTACGAGATTGTGTTACTAGATGGCATTGTAACTACACGAAACTAAATTGAGTCATGAACATGAATTCATGAATGTACGGCAAAATAAAAAAGTTCTTCGTTCACGTGTTCTTATTGATTTTTGAAGACATTTCAAGTTAGTCGTATAAAGACAAATGAGAGCGTGCGCGGAAACAGCTGAGCGAAATCAACCACAGCGACAGTGTGGCATAATCATGAACTAGGCAGTCGCATCATGTCTACCTGCCGGTCTGGTGCATAATGAGCGGTGCATTTGATAACCTAAAACACTGTTGTCACTCCGTCCTTTCGAATTTGGAACCCTTTTAGTTAATTTTACGTTATAAATAAGTTTAACAAAAGTGTTATTTAGTGGTTTAACAACGTTTACAAATTCAAGATACGTGTTACCGTATCTTTAGTGAGTTTTGTACGTTATCGATTTTTTATTTTACAATGAGCGTAAGGTTTTGTTTACTTTTCATTTTTGTGTAATCCTAACGTAAATAATATAATGATGTGCATGATTCTACGCTAGTGTTGTGCCGTGTTTTAATTCAATTATGTGCGAGAGTTCGCGCAAGACTGCTTGTTTTGGATGACAAAAACATGGAATTCGAGAACGATTTCAGCTTGAAAGAATGGGCGAAGGACAAACCTTTGTCCATTCTGCAACTGGATCCGGCAGACCGTGCCGTTTTGAGGATAGCAGGTTAGTTATAAACCTTGTATTTTGCATATTAATTTTTGAGAAACATTGCGCATTCTTGTTATTTACACGCATAATCAGGGCATGATAAGATGTTAGATAGTGACGACGGTTTAGATTACCTAACACCGGTGTAAAGGTAATTATTACTATTATTAATATTGTTAAATACGTACCTGATCTATATGTTGACGTTAGGCACCTAAACAGATTTTGTGACCACTTTTTACCTACATAATAATAATGAAATTCCTGTAGGCACTAAATTATGGCGTACCTTTTTTGTTTCTTGTTTTTAATCTATAAAATGTACATTCTGTAGCATAGCAGATCGAGCCGGTTCTTCGATCATTCCCTAGTTACTCCCTGTGTAGGTATAACAACGATGCTTCCCACGATTCAGTTGCGTAGATGCGCTTATCTATTTTTAATAACATTTTAATAATAACTGCTCATAATGCATGGTACTTATAACGGCATGACATTATTTTGACATTATAAAGCGAATTCACGATAATAAAAGATTATTATTTTCCTAGTAATAAGTAATTACTAGTTGGTTATTATCTATTGTACCTAATAAAACCTAGTCGGAGTCAGCGGAATACATACAACTGGCACCTACTACACCAAGAAAAAATTAAATTTCATCAGTAGCAATTTCTAATTCCTAGGATGTAAATCAAATCTTCAATTCCGTCTCGGTTTTACTTTGACAAGTGGTGTCATCTAAACTTCCATAACTTTCTATTATGCTACAGAATGGAAATTAGCGATAAAAATTAAAATAGGTACCTACCTAGTAAATTAAAAAAAAACATTATTTGTTGAGTACCTAACTCATACAATATATACCGTGTTAAGTATTCATTCCATCCTCATGCGTAAATTCCTGTTTCGATCTGGTCACTCTTCGTCGTCCGAAATATCCTCCAGTGCTATAAAATTCAATCCAAATTCTTCCTAACGAATTGGAAACTTATTTCGTTGCGAGCTGGAGTCGGTTTGCGATTCCGACTTCTGATTGTTTTACGTTGTTTACTTACGTTAAGGAGATAATATTTGAGCCGTTCGACGAAAGGACACGACGGAGAAACCCCTTTGGTCGGTTTAAGCCACAAGCTCCAGTAAGATCGCTAGACCGAAGTAACTGACTTGCGCCCCGAGTGCACCCGATCTGAAACCGACCCGACTCCAACGGAACGAAAGGTATCAGCAATAGGCAAGCACACTCAACCCTTGTATACTTGAAACCTGAGACTGGCACGCAGCCATTGCGACCAGAGATTCTGCGCTGTTGTCATTGCGTTATTTTTGAACACCAATGGCTTACACCGATTTATCTTTTAAGACGTTAAGTGATATGTAAAATATAGATTCAAAACAACAAAATTAGCTAGCTTGGCTTCAAAATACTACGCATGTATAATATTTTCGTTGATCAGTCAGATATTGTCATTGTATTGATTTACAACCTGCGAATAGTCCACTGTAAGACATGGGACTCTCCCAGAAGGAGGATTTACTATAATCGCCACATTCTGCATGTGATTTGGTGATCGCAGTACCAGACGTCTCGGACCTTAGACGCTGCGGCAGGTCATCAGTCTGTTTATTTTAGGTCTGCTATTTTTTGAGATGGTTAAACCGCAAACCTTATGCACCTCTTACGAAGGGAAGAAAGAAGGTGGCTGATTCTTACGCCGATACCGCACCGCATTTATAGTAGGGTTCACTTTAAAAAAAAAAAGAAAAAATGAATTACAATAAAGATAAGTTCTACGCCATTAACTTTGATAACAAATGAATTCTTAAATATACACAATAAATACGTATATCAACAGGGTATTGGAATTTAAATATAGTTATTCTATGACGTATTAACATGTAGTCGTGCAGGCTGCCCGTGAAAATCGATTTTACTTAGTGGTAACACGATACTTGCGAAGTCTAGTTCGCAGTTCCAATGTTAGTGTTTTACGTATCAATATAGGTACGTATAGAACCTCGGATAATGTCCGTTGACGTATTAAATAGAAGTACTTTCTGGAACGATATCTACCTAATAAAGTTATATAAAACATCTGCAATTTTACTACTATTTTATCGATACGTTTTGGATATTTATATATAACCTGACTTTTTGTCAACGCGTCTGCAACTTCCATTTCACGCTATTCTTTGATAGCAGGGTTCTTCGATCCTGCTTTATCTAATTCATTACAGCCAGTATGCGCTACGTGGATCTAACATACTCATCTTATTCCGCTTTTATAGCTTTATTTTATTAGCATTCGATTGTATCGGTTTTATCGATGTTTAAACTTCAGTCGCTACAGAAAATTACGTCACTGGTCAGTCTGTTAAAAAGTACGTGTCGCGATCCGTAACAAACAGTTCATTTCTAACTTTCACTGTTGGCTTCCAAGTGTATTAGAATGGAGTAAATCGCTGCCAAGGTTCAGTGATCGGTGCTAGTAGAACTCTAAGCGTCAATAGGAAAGACTTATGCGTCATTAATACACATATTTACACAAAACTATCAATGTTAAACAATTGTATTAGTTACGCAATCTGATAAAAGTATCGCAGATTGTTCCAGACTTTTCAAATGGTGTAAGACATATACCAACTCTTTCTCCAAATGTCATCCTGAACTGCACCCTGTGCTGGGCAACAAACGAGCCACAGGCAACCGAATGATGGCAGAATATCCATCGCAATTTTCAGAAACCTCATCTCACAGGTAAGAGATGAGAAGCAGCACCATTAGTGCCAGAGTACTGCGCTCACTAATTCCCAGCGTGGTGGGTACGGGCAAACCTTCCAAGAAACATAATTATGTCGGCTTTTGCTGGAGCATTGTTAGAGAGACCTATGTTTAGCCGTGGAGTAAAATAGGCTAACGTAGTTGTACCGTAATACGCAGGAAATTTAATTGTCTGATTGTATTTCAAAATGTTGATCAATGCAATAAAGATTTTTGTGTGAGATTCATTTCTGTTAATTCTTCACGTGTTGAGACAATAGAATTTCTATTATTATGACACGTGAAAGATTAATAGGACATTCTATGAACAACCATTATACTTATATTCATTCAGCTTACGACGACCGCGACGACAATTATATAGGAAGTTATTCTGTTCTTTGTCAGATGCTATGAGACATCACCGACCAATTTCAACACGAAATTAGTTGGTGTTATACATTTTCTGAAGCTGTCAGTACACAGCGAGGAAACTACAAATTTGTTAAAAAATTACAAAAATAACAGACAAGAATGTGTAAGTACTACTTCGTTAGGAAGTATAGGGGTGTAAGGGATTCCCCTTACATATTTTCCTTCAAAGATCAGTCTAATCTGCATGCGGTTCAACCTGCTGAGTAACGGACGAGGCTCTGGGAACCGACTGATGACGGAAAATAGACAAATATGCCGAACCCAAATCTCACAGACCACCAGTGGGAGATTACCCACACTGCGCTCACCAACACAAACCCGATCGCCCAGCGTGATGAGTATGGGCAAATCGTCCGTGCATGACGTGCTAGGTTTCATGGAAAGCCCGCAGTGGTCATTCACAGGTTGCTGATGATGATGATGATGATTTCGTGAGAATAGGTTTGCAACTGTGGTAAATAGATCATCGAAGTAACAAAATCGATGAGAATAAACCGCTGAACTGTTTCAGTTGCGACATTAGTAAGTACCAAGGAGTGTGGGTTGTGCAAAACATCGTCTCGATGTGTGTAAATAATAGCCTTATTGTTTTGCCGATAGACGATTGTCAAGTGGAATCTGCGTTGCACCTGTAACTGTCACGCGTTGGGTCACATGCGCAGAGGTTGCTTCTCATAGTATTCTTTAGTAATATTTATTTTAAATGATTAAAAAAAGTTCCTTCACTGCAGGATTTTTCTCGCCACCAGTCATGTTCTATGTCCCGCAGAGCCGAAAAGTTGATCGTCGAAGCTTGTTTGGTTACGCCGTGATGTGCCATATGGGAATACATAATCTCTGTCTACGCTCATTGGTGACAGGCGTGATCTTATATATTAATATTTGTTTTCTGAGAGGGATTCCCACCCGCGACACATAGCATCGAAGCTAATGTTAGAAATGCTCAATGTTATCTCTTCTTAAATGTTATAGACACAAATTACTTTCGACCCTTCATTATATATAAGTATAAGTGATATATTTAGAAATGACCGAGTACCGGTTTATTTATAAATTATAAGCAAGTAGACTTATGGTTTCTCGATTCATTTCTTTTAACAGATACAATTGATAAAATAGTATAATGGAGTAGGATAGAGGAGACCCGCTGGCTTTAATTTTATTAAGATAACCTCAATTGTTAACAAAAATTTGGGAACCTGGCTTTCTTGATAAAGCGCTATGTTTTGTGTGTGGAAATGCTTCGTAGTATATCCGACCGCCTCAGTCCATCCGACACCCTACACTGTTCTTCTCACCCGTTCTGCCAGGACGCTTACTTACTGTACCCTAGTTTCGACCCTAGAGGATGTCATATGGGACTTAAGTGTCCGTAAAGTAGTAAGTCCAGTATACGGGCATTTACATACACTACAATAGATAAGTTTTGCATTTCCTCTATTCTACGATGCATTACTTTTACTTTTGGTGCATAGATATTTAATCATTTAATTAGTTTTTTTTTAAATTTCAACCTGGCACAAGTCCACTGTTGAACCTATGCCCATATATCCCTCAGATTGCTCAAAGCACAATTTAACAATCACAAACATTTTAACATATTCTTTTTCATTCATTCCTACTAAGTGACCAATTTATTAAAATATTCTTTATACAAAAACATTCAATGTATTTGTATAAGTTTGTATATATTCACGCCTTGTTCCCAAGGGTGTAGGCAGAGATAATCTTCTTCCACTTGCTACGGTCCTGACATACGTCTCTCGCTTCTTCCAATTTCATCCATCTTCGCATGCATGCTCGTTGGTTTAAAAACATTCAACAACCTCGTTATATAATGTTTTTGTCCTAAATGTAAATTTGTTGTCACCTTGCATTACCATTAGCAATTCTAATTTGCTGCTTGCATTATGGAGTATCCGTGCTACAAGTTCGCAGATTATATTAATACAGAGATAACAATAACACCTAAAAGAAATATTGCTTACTAAAAATTAACATTTATACAATTTTTTTAATATTGTATCAATTACTTAGTGACAAATATACGGAAAAGGGGGCAAGCGAGCAAGCTGCTCACCTGATGGTAAGTGATTATCAACGCCCACGTATATCTGCATCACCAGAGGAGTTGCAGGTGCGTTGCCAGCGTTTAAGTTAAAGACGGAAGGGAGAGAGTGGGCTTCCGGTTACCTCACGCACCGAACGAAACGCAGATGCACAAAATGCCTCTACCTACTGCACGCCGGTATTCTGCGAGGCCGTGGCACTACCCCGTTCGAGCCGACCCATTCGAGCAGTAGCAAAAGCCGCCACTTGGCTCTACCACGTGTAATGGTATTTCAGGGGTTTTCATTAGACATGTGATTTCATTAATAATGAATAAGGTTTTCTGAGCCCGAATATTACTTTTTGAAAGGGGAGTGGTCATTACGTCTTAATTGGAACTTTTCCTTAAACCACACCACACTATGATCCCTGATGACATCCACGCGAGGGTATGAAGACATGAATATGCCGAACCCAATTAACCACTGACAAGCGGAAGAACCAAGATCTTAATACCAGAATCAAAAAATACCCCGACCGGAGAATGACTATAGATGTGATAGTTCGATCGCTAACATACCGGTCGATGCGTGGAGATTATAGTAAATTCTTATTCAGAGAGGTCTACGCCCAACAGTGGACTTCCCATTCAGATGAACTTAATTTTGAGCTGCCAATTATATTTGGGTATTTTAGTAGTGTTTGCCCAAAAGGAAATTTAAAGAGGGTAAGATATGGTCATACGTCCCTTTATTCTACTAGGACGAATTCCTTAAAGTACAGAGTTGATATACTTAACAGTAAAAATAAAATTTAACTTGTCATCGTACAACTTGATATGTAGGTACACATTTTCTTATTATTATAGCATGCTTGGTTTATCAAAACCAAATGAATACTTAATAATTCTCAATTGATTTATTTATCATTCTTCAAGTCAATTCGGTACAGGTTAAAAGGTTATAAGATCAGCGACAAAGTGCGCAATATATGGGCAATAGTTAAATCCTGTCTAAAATGTGACAAACGTTAGTATTTATTCGAATCCGTAACCGTCGCAGCTAAATTATTGTTATTATTAAATATAGCACGAACAAAACCACATGCGACTAACTTAGTTGTAAACGGTGACGTTGAATCAAACGTAGTTTTTTTTAGTGCCTCATATATCTCTATCGGATTCGGAAAGCGAGTTGATCGAATTGAACGGTCTTTAAATGAATAGGCTAACCATGAACATAATCTTAATACATAGGATATTAAAAATGAACAAAGTAAGAGTAGAGTAATGAGTGAGATTATTGCGTAATTCCTTTATTTTTATTTTTTTTTAGTTGACAAACGTGTTACTAACCCGCCTGATAGTAAACGGTTTCTTTGGTGGACCATAGACGTCACCATCCGCCCTCAACGATTGATCAAAGTGAAGACACCTTGTCAAGCCCGTGGGCTTAAAATCTCGTTAGTAGTAATTGGGTATCGCTCTCGGGTTATAGTATGTATGTATAAAGTAGGTTGATTCGAAACACAGTACAGTTGGCAACCCTAGGTAGGACTCCTATCCAGAATGAATCTTTCTAACACGGCACCTAGGTCATAAGATAGTGGTGGTATCTCCTAAGTAGATATCATAAATGGGCAAGACTGTCTCATTAATCGAATTAGATAAAGACTGAGGGCTGATACTGTAAGTAAAGGGTAGAGGATTGTTTTTTTATTTGACGATTCCATATCATGAGGCCATTATTCGCCAACTATGTACAACTTTTATTGTAATTGCACCTATGTTTAATATACAATGTTTAAAAATCACTTTTTGCAGACTGTCCTCGCAAATGCTGGACTTGTGGATAACTGCATTTTAACTGGTTCCGATGGGACCGCGACAAAAATTTACATCTAAATGTTGGCTTTTTGCTAAACGCTGCCATAAAAGCGGTTATAGAATTATCGGAAGTATTTTTCCGCCACAATCCAACAGACACATCCGTTAATGAGCACTGTAAAGTGTGCGCTTCGCCTGCACGCGACCTTTTGACCTTTGAAGCTAATTTGGTACATTACCCCTTACACCCCAGCAAATAACGGTAAACATGGTATGTGATTACCGTCGCCCACGTACATCTGCACAAGAGATGCTGCGAGCGCGTTACCGGCCTAATACCCTTACCCTTAACACTTGGGAGATCGGAGGGCGGATGAGGAGGCAAGATGCTTCTATCTCACACCTGTATTCTGCGAGGCCGTGGAATCTACCCAGTCGAGGCTGACCATTCGAGCAGCAGCAAAAGCCGCCGCGTGGCTCTACCACGTATAGGTTATTATTTATAGTCTGTTTAAAGCTATTGTAGTTTTTGTATTAATATGGTACCTGAATACCATTAATGTATTATATACTAAGATGCCGCGATCTGACAGGTAAGTTAAACAGAAATGATATGTGAAATCCAAAATCTTTCCGACTAATTCCATTTTGTATAAGAATATTGAATATCATCATATATATCATTTCTAAATAGGCTAAATAAAATAATCTATTCAAAAGATTTTGTATCAATTTCTAAACATATTTCGACTAATTACTATCACAAATGCATCGTTATTGTTATTATTAAATATAGCACGAACAAAACCACATGCGACTAACTTAGTTGTAAACGGTGACGTTGAATCAAACGTAGTTTTTTTTAGTGCCTCATATATCTCTATCGGATTCGGAAAGCGAGTTGATCGAATTGAACGGTCTTTAAATGAATAGGCTAACCATGAACATAATCTTAATACATAGGATATTAAAAATGAACAAAGTAAGAGTAGAGTAATGAGTGAGATTATTGCGTAATTCCTTTATTTTTATTTTTTTTTAGTTGACAAACGTGTTACTAACCCGCCTGATAGTAAACGGTTTCTTTGGTGGACCATAGACGTCACCATCCGCCCTCAACGATTGATCAAAGTGAAGACACCTTGTCAAGCCCGTGGGCTTAAAATCTCGTTAGTAGTAATTGGGTATCGCTCTCGGGTTATAGTATGTATGTATAAAGTAGGTTGATTCGAAACACAGTACAGTTGGCAACCCTAGGTAGGACTCCTATCCAGAATGAATCTTTCTAACACGGCACCTAGGTCATAAGATAGTGGTGGTATCTCCTAAGTAGATATCATAAATGGGCAAGACTGTCTCATTAATCGAATTAGATAAAGACTGAGGGCTGATACTGTAAGTAAAGGGTAGAGGATTGTTTTTTTATTTGACGATTCCATATCATGAGGCCATTATTCGCCAACTATGTACAACTTTTATTGTAATTGCACCTATGTTTAATATACAATGTTTAAAAATCACTTTTTGCAGACTGTCCTCGCAAATGCTGGACTTGTGGATAACTGCATTTTAACTGGTTCCGATGGGACCGCGACAAAAATTTACATCTAAATGTTGGCTTTTTGCTAAACGCTGCCATAAAAGCGGTTATAGAATTATCGGAAGTATTTTTCCGCCACAATCCAACAGACACATCCGTTAATGAGCACTGTAAAGTGTGCGCTTCGCCTGCACGCGACCTTTTGACCTTTGAAGCTAATTTGGTACATTACCCCTTACACCCCAGCAAATAACGGTAAACATGGTATGTGATTACCGTCGCCCACGTACATCTGCACAAGAGATGCTGCGAGCGCGTTACCGGCCTAATACCCTTACCCTTAACACTTGGGAGATCGGAGGGCGGATGAGGAGGCAAGATGCTTCTATCTCACACCTGTATTCTGCGAGGCCGTGGAATCTACCCAGTCGAGGCTGACCATTCGAGCAGCAGCAAAAGCCGCCGCGTGGCTCTACCACGTATAGGTTATTATTTATAGTCTGTTTAAAGCTATTGTAGTTTTTGTATTAATATGGTACCTGAATACCATTAATGTATTATATACTAAGATGCCGCGATCTGACAGGTAAGTTAAACAGAAATGATATGTGAAATCCAAAATCTTTCCGACTAATTCCATTTTGTATAAGAATATTGAATATCATCATATATATCATTTCTAAATAGGCTAAATAAAATAATCTATTCAAAAGATTTTGTATCAATTTCTAAACATATTTCGACTAATTACTATCACAAATGCATCGTTATTGTTATTATTAAATATAGCACGAACAAAACCACATGCGACTAACTTAGTTGTAAACGGTGACGTTGAATCAAACGTAGTTTTTTTTAGTGCCTCATATATCTCTATCGGATTCGGAAAGCGAGTTGATCGAATTGAACGGTCTTTAAATGAATAGGCTAACCATGAACATAATCTTAATACATAGGATATTAAAAATGAACAAAGTAAGAGTAGAGTAATGAGTGAGATTATTGCGTAATTCCTTTATTTTTATTTTTTTTTAGTTGACAAACGTGTTACTAACCCGCCTGATAGTAAACGGTTTCTTTGGTGGACCATAGACGTCACCATCCGCCCTCAACGATTGATCAAAGTGAAGACACCTTGTCAAGCCCGTGGGCTTAAAATCTCGTTAGTAGTAATTGGGTATCGCTCTCGGGTTATAGTATGTATGTATAAAGTAGGTTGATTCGAAACACAGTACAGTTGGCAACCCTAGGTAGGACTCCTATCCAGAATGAATCTTTCTAACACGGCACCTAGGTCATAAGATAGTGGTGGTATCTCCTAAGTAGATATCATAAATGGGCAAGACTGTCTCATTAATCGAATTAGATAAAGACTGAGGGCTGATACTGTAAGTAAAGGGTAGAGGATTGTTTTTTTATTTGACGATTCCATATCATGAGGCCATTATTCGCCAACTATGTACAACTTTTATTGTAATTGCACCTATGTTTAATATACAATGTTTAAAAATCACTTTTTGCAGACTGTCCTCGCAAATGCTGGACTTGTGGATAACTGCATTTTAACTGGTTCCGATGGGACCGCGACAAAAATTTACATCTAAATGTTGGCTTTTTGCTAAACGCTGCCATAAAAGCGGTTATAGAATTATCGGAAGTATTTTTCCGCCACAATCCAACAGACACATCCGTTAATGAGCACTGTAAAGTGTGCGCTTCGCCTGCACGCGACCTTTTGACCTTTGAAGCTAATTTGGTACATTACCCCCTTACACCCCAGCAAATAACGGTAAACATGGTATGTGATTACCGTCGCCCACGTACATCTGCACAAGAGATGCTGCGAGCGCGTTACCGGCCTAATACCCTTACCCTTAACACTTGGGAGATCGGAGGGCGGATGAGGAGGCAAGATGCTTCTATCTCACACCTGTATTCTGCGAGGCCGTGGAATCTACCCAGTCGAGGCTGACCATTCGAGCAGCAGCAAAAGCCGCCGCGTGGCTCTACCACGTATAGGTTATTATTTATAGTCTGTTTAAAGCTATTGTAGTTTTTGTATTAATATGGTACCTGAATACCATTAATGTATTATATACTAAGATGCCGCGATCTGACAGGTAAGTTAAACAGAAATGATATGTGAAATCCAAAATCTTTCCGACTAATTCCATTTTGTATAAGAATATTGAATATCATCATATATATCATTTCTAAATAGGCTAAATAAAAATAATCTATTCAAAAGATTTTGTATCAATTTCTAAACATATTTCGACTAATTACTATCACAAATGCATCGTTATTGTTATTATTATATAAAGCATAATTTTTGTTTCTAGACCAAGGTTCTATGTGGTTACAAAACCACGCTGAGGTTAAATATGAAATAAGTGAAGAGCGTGGCGAATGAAAAACAAAATGTTTGTTGATGACTAAAGAGGTCGGTTAGTCCCCGTTGTCGCTGGTCCGATACTGCCCATATTTCGTCACAACCTGACAGCCCCGTAGCTTTAAAAAGCCGACTAAGGCCATGAAAAGTTTTTTCAGGGTAACGGCATACAAGATAAGTTCGAGATTTTGTTGTGGCTTTTTATTAATATTTTGAGTCGTGGGTTTGGTATCGTGCATTATTTTCATGTATTACGCAAGTGACCAGAGTTCGAATTCTTCTAGAGCTGGATTTTTCAAGTTCTCTGTGGCGTAGGAAAGCATTGTGTGGCAGGTATGTTTCCAGCATGTCTGAGAAATAATAAAAATATATTTCGAGGAGAATCGAAGTCCGTCTCTAAAACCCTCTCGTACATTTACAGGTACAGGTAAATGCCCCACTAAAAAGTTTTTTTTATTAATTACCGTTACACTTCCACTTTCAGGCAAAGGTTATAGCAGTGTGTCATCCTTGTTGTTGTTTTATTCTCAAAATATAAAGCGCCTTCAAAAATTTTCATATTACTTAAGAATGTAACAACGTTAGTCTAGAAACTTTATAAGTTGTACTTGCTTTGTTGAATGCCACAAGGTATATTCATAGAAGTAGATGCCACTAAAATATCCTACTCTTAAGCCGTGCGCCACTTCTGCTTGTTACCGACCATCTAATTATAGTACGACGTTTATTACTTAACGATGATGCGCCAACGAAAACGGGTACGCCTTTCATGGTAGATTAGCCCATACGGACCCCTCATCATTAGTCTTTTTTTTTTTTTTTTTTTTTTTTTTTTTTTTTTTATGGGAAAGGCGGCAAACGAGCAATAGGTTCACCTCATGGTAAGTGATTACCGTCGCCCACGTACATCTGCACAAGAGATGCTGCGAGCGCGTTACCGGCCTAATACCCTTACCCTTAACACTTGGGAGATCGGAGGCGGATGAGGAGGCAAGATGCTTCTATCTCACACCTGTATTCTGCGAGGCCGTGGAATCTACCCAGTCGAGGCTGACCATTCGAGCAGCAGCAAAAGCCGCCGCGTGGCTCTACCACGTATAGGTTATTATTTATAGTCTGTTTAAAGCTATTGTAGTTTTTGTATTAATATGGTACCTGAATACCATTAATGTATTATATACTAAGATGCCGCGATCTGACAGGTAAGTTAAACAGAAATGATATGTGAAATCCAAAATCTTTCCGACTAATTCCATTTTGTATAAGAATATTGAATATCATCATATATATCATTTCTAAATAGGCTAAATAAAAATAATCTATTCAAAAGATTTTGTATCAATTTCTAAACATATTTCGACTAATTACTATCACAAATGCATCGTTATTGTTATTATTATATAAAGCATAATTTTTGTTTCTAGACCAAGGTTCTATGTGGTTACAAAACCACGCTGAGGTTAAATATGAAATAAGTGAAGAGCGTGGCGAATGAAAAACAAAATGTTTGTTGATGACTAAAGAGGTCGGTTAGTCCCCGTTGTCGCTGGTCCGATACTGCCCATATTTCGTCACAACCTGACAGCCCCGTAGCTTTAAAAAGCCGACTAAGGCCATGAAAAGTTTTTTCAGGGTAACGGCATACAAGATAAGTTCGAGATTTTGTTGTGGCTTTTTATTAATATTTTGAGTCGTGGGTTTGGTATCGTGCATTATTTTCATGTATTACGCAAGTGACCAGAGTTCGAATTCTTCTAGAGCTGGATTTTTCAAGTTCTCTGTGGCGTAGGAAAGCATTGTGTGGCAGGTATGTTTCCAGCATGTCTGAGAAATAATAAAAATATATTTCGAGGAGAATCGAAGTCCGTCTCTAAAACCCTCTCGTACATTTACAGGTACAGGTAAATGCCCCACTAAAAAGTTTTTTTTATTAATTACCGTTACACTTCCACTTTCAGGCAAAGGTTATAGCAGTGTGTCATCCTTGTTGTTGTTTTATTCTCAAAATATAAAGCGCCTTCAAAAATTTTCATATTACTTAAGAATGTAACAACGTTAGTCTAGAAACTTTATAAGTTGTACTTGCTTTGTTGAATGCCACAAGGTATATTCATAGAAGTAGATGCCACTAAAATATCCTACTCTTAAGCCGTGCGCCACTTCTGCTTGTTACCGACCATCTAATTATAGTACGACGTTTATTACTTAACGATGATGCGCCAACGAAAACGGGTACGCCTTTCATGGTAGATTAGCCCATACGGACCCCTCATCATTAGTCTTTTTTTTTTTATGGGAAAGGCGGCAAACGAGCAATAGGTTCACCTCATGGTAAGTGATTACCGTCGCCCACGCACATCCGCAACACCAGAGGAGCTACAGGTGCGTTGCCGGCCTTTAAGGGTATTTGGGAGATGGGAGGGAGGATAAGGAGAGGAATGGGGAGGGGGAGTGGGCCTCCGGTTACCTCACTCACCGAACGTAACGCAGAACCACAAGATGCCTCTACTTATTCTGGTATTAATCCGGTCGAGCTGGCCCATTCGAGCAGCAGCTAAAGCCGCCGCTTGGCGTTAAAAAATACTTTGTCTATATCTGTGGTATGTGTTTTTGTATATTATCTGTGGGATATTTCGGCATATAAAGACGGATTTAGACGGATTTAGATACAGACGGACCAAGCCAGCCTGTTAGTCAGCAACATCGCATACGGGTTGACCTTTCGAGGTAATTATGTTATTCATTAAGCCTTACTCGAGTTTATAGAATATTGGGCGAATTCAACGAGCCATGTTCTATTCGTCATGTTTTGAAGTTGCGTAACTATTTCAGTTAGTGTTGTAACCACTCAGTCTGTATCTCGTCGAACGCGGCTGGTTCATTAGCGCCGGTGCAAACCTGACCGTTGTCGGTACAGAAAGGGGACACGTGTATACAACACCGGAAGGAATAATTTCGTTTCTAAACCTTCAGACTTTAAAACATAGTTGGACTTCTGATATTTAATAAGTGACTTAAAATGGCCTTGATATTTTGTTAGGCAGTTAGAAAAATGTTATTTAAATTTAAAAATACGGCATTGGTCTCATTTATTCAGTAGGAGTATAATAATCATAATTTGTTTCAAACATATTCTTGCTATTCATCAGGTTTAGTTTTTAGCGTATCTAACCGCCGAGCCATTGGTTTTGGGTTCGAATCGCAGCTGAAGCAAAAAATTACTCTAACAACAAATGATAGGTTTTCGGATCTGGTCGTGTTGTGTCCCGTGTCTCACACACTGTATCGGAACCTTGCTCCAATCTTACCGCATATGCGTTACATCGAATGCGAGAAGGTAAAGACGAGTGAGTGCCACAGTGTTTGTGCATACTCTTATGGCATAATATTATGGTATCTCCTACACAGTTGACAACTGTCACTGCATTGTCACTGTCCCGCACGGAAGGCGAGGTACAACGCCAAACGCGAAATTAATTTGAACGAACATTGATTTTTAAGTATCGATTCAGAATAATTATCTTTTACATCACTAGTTTGGCTATATTATATTAGGTTAATACGGCAATGTTTCTATTAGTGCATAAATTATGTTGTTCGTCCGTGTATTAGCAAGTCACCTTTATCGTCTATGATAGTTTGAACGAAAAGAAACCGGTTCACATGCTCCAGTTCTCTAATGTAAATGAGTTAAAAGTCAATTATAACAATTGTGAATGGATGCAGATGATACTGGGAGCGTGCATGGCGGCAATGTACTATTTGCGGTGTTCTATAATACTATGTACTATCGATTGCACGCGGTGTTCCCCGCGTGGAGTATGAACTGCTAAAAATTAAGTTGCTGACGTTATTGAGCCACAAGTATTCAAACACCTGAACAGACTTCCACGTTAAAATATTAGAGAAAATTGGTGTTAAATATGGATTAGACTTTCTTTGAAGATATCGCGGGCACCGCTAGTTTTTTAATGTTCTAAAACATAAAACTGTGATTATGTGATATGATGATACGAACAACATATATCTGCTAGCTAGTGCTTCCTGACCCGCGTGCCTGCGTGCACTAGCTTAGTAAGATCCTATTTATTGTTCTCTTAAAGACACGCACGTTGACTGCAGACTGGAACACTGACGCTGGCAAGTTATTACAGCCCTTTGCTAGTGCTTATATATTAGAAACTATATACATATAGACAAAGTACCTTACTCGTATAATAACAAAAAAAGGTTGAAAACCTTATCCGATCACATGATGGAATAAAGTTAAACCATTCCTGAAGTGGACAAAGAGCTTGACATTAATTTTATCATTTCAACTCACGTTTAACCAGTGCATGTTTTGAACAACGTGACGTGACTGGCGGGGTGAGTCTGTCGACTTAGTGTTCAGGGATAATCGTACATACTCGAAAACCTTATAGATATGAACCCTCCACATAACGCATCGAACTCGGCTATCGTTGTTTTCTGACAGCAACTTAATATAATCGTGGTAAAAGCCACAAAAAACATTGGTATTTTAATTGTCTATTCCTAATACCGCACGGTCCTTTTCACCTTTTTATTGGAAACGGAGAGGCTGCAACGACAAGCAGTTGTACGGATGCTCACTGCACTATAATTTTTCCCGCGCTAACCGGAAGGCGTCTTCATAAATGGAGGCGGTGTGTTTCCGTCACTTGATCTTGCTTAGTTTACAAATTACATGAAATCTGTTAATTGGTTTGCAGTGTTGCTGCGAATTAAGACGCGTCTGTTTATTAATAAAACATTTATTTATACACTTTAAAAAAAAAACTGATCGTGCTACAATTGTATAATTGCACACGCTGTTCAACTTAAATTGATATAAGTATTAAAAATAGTAATTACGCACCTCACGCTGCTTATCAGACGGGACATACAGAGTTGCTGCCAGAGCTTCCAATTTCAACTTTCTGCGAACAGAGTTATTATTCGTTGACTTTTGGGGTTTTCGAAGAATATTGTATTACTAGCTTTGGCCCGCGAATTCTTCCGCGAATGATATGTAAGTAGTGCGGTTCAGTTTTATTTTTTATAAATAGTCACGTAAATTATATATTAACATTTAAATCCTTCTGTAGTTTTTATATATGGGCCCATTCTGGCCATTACTTTTTTTTATGGGTAAGACGATCAACCGGTTCACCTGATGGTAAGTGATTACCGTCGCCCACGTACATCTGCAACACCAGAGGAGCTGCAGGTTTACCTTTAAGGGTATTTGGGAGATGGGATGGAGCAGCTAAAGCCGCCGCTTGGCTCTACCACGTTAGATTACTAACGGCTTTAACCCCGTTCTGGTCTATCCCGGTATTTTTCGGGATTAAAAGTATTGGAGTTTTTAATTTGAGTATATAATGTAATAATATACATAAGGTTTCAAAAAGTGAAAATCGTATCAAAGTAGATCCAGTAGTTTTTGCGTGATGCCTGAACAGAGACAATTTTTTTGAGTTTGTTGTTATCTTTTCCCAATAGGTTTTTTTTAATGTCTTTAATGTCACTGTCACAGCTATTTTATCCAATTTTATAATAGTATAGAAAACGCGTGCGAGGTTTTCAGTTTATTTCCGCTCTGCTAATACAATAAAGTAAATATAACTGTAAAGCACATTATTGCTTAATTTGGTGCAATTCATTAACTCGATCAACCACATAGTGTCTATCTATAGTCTTTTGGTTCATCTGGTCATCAGCATGGTGTACGTTCAGATGACTTGGTTTATAACTCGTTACATACAAATAAAATTTACGTACACTATAAAATAGTACCTACATAAATAGATAGTCAAAAAGTATATGAGCTAAGAGCTTCAAGTACCGGAAAATTTTAGAGAAGTTAACATAATGAGCTTGTTTAAAAAGACATAAGTTACAATTACATTAATCTAGTAATAGTGTTGCCGTTGTTACAGTGAGAAGAGTATTCATTAATTGAGATTGTACGTCCGGTGGCGTAACGCTTATTGAGTACAAAGTAGTAGTTAAAAGGACAATGAATGCAAGGAGTTAATATTGCTTAAGGCATTCCTAGAATTATCATTCTCCCCTGCCTAATATTAATGATAAGCGTGATTAATACAAATTAAAATACTTGAGTTCGAGTTTAAATTAAAAGTTTAAAATGTTGATTTTTTTATTTAAAATATTATGTATCAATACATACGAACACAAATTTCACATATCAAATGTCATTCTTCGTTCTATCTCTCTACCACCGTTTCGTAATGATGTTCTGTTTCTGTGCCAGATTTAGAAAATACTTTTTTTGTTGCATTAACATAAGTTTATTTTTTATTAGGGACCAAGTACCTTAGTCATGTAACATAATGATTAATTTAATTTATAAAGTTCAATCATTGCTTAGCATGGAATGTATTATTTTTCTCTTCACTCTCACCAGTCTATTGTGGTATTCCTGCTAACTAGGTCTATTAGCGTATTGTTTAGACGATGTTAGGTGCATAGTTAGAGTCCCCTGTACCGCGGTGCGATCAAAGCTTCGATTTTATACTTCTTAAGAACCAAGTTATGTGTTTAAATAATCATTCAATGTTTTTTTACATGAAAAACTACTACGTTTTTACGGGCGCCTTGAGAGTAAAATTTCATGGAATTTGAGTGCAACGTTTTTGTGCAACGCTTCGGTTAGCAGTAGTGTCTTGAAGCATTTTGAATTGGAAGTGTGTAATAATAATTTGTTTATGTAAGTTACGTATTTAACAGTTAGTAATATTTATTGTTTATTTAATAATTGTTTATGTAGAAAGCAGTTATTTTCAAGTGAGTAATAGATTCACATGTGTCACGTGCTGGTACTGGTTATTTCTTAAACATTTCTGTCGTCTTAGTAGCATCAGAATGTGCCACCTTCTTTCTTACCGAGACGACTAAGAGAAACTTAGTGGCTCTATCACCCGTCACGTTGTATATCTCGTTGGGTTGCGGAAACCCGCTTTTCGCCTCTCATTTCAGAAACGTTAAGTTGTGCTGACTGAAAATCCATAATCTCTACTTACCTCTACGGGTGATAACCGTGAGTACTTTGAACTAATAACTAAATCACACACTTCAGTTTATATTGAAACATGTGTTCCCAGCGTGGGTTAACTTCCATCGCTGTGTTTATGAAAAATTTATTTTTATAATTAAAAAGTTAATTGGAGTTATTAGTAGTTGGAGTAGACAATCATTTTCGAAACTAGCTTACGAAGAGCCAACATCTAAGTGAGGGAATGACATTGTCACAATTTACATTAAGGCGGCTTGTCCATTGTGATCAATTCGCTCAAATGTAGTTTCACCGAGCCACGTGGAAGCGCGGAATGAGTTCGTTGACTTCGACGACTAATATACGTTACATGTCGCGACGTGGCACACACACGCACATGTCCTGACGATGGTATATCACTGATTAAATACTTGTAATCCTTATGGTAGGGAAACTTTAAATTATGTGGTTATCAATTTTTAGATTATTAAGCAATAATAGTTTCTTTAAAACGTAGCCCCTAGTGAACCGTGCCGGATTCGCACGTACAGATGTATAACCAAATGTGTGATATACATATAAACCTTCCTCGTGAAATGTTCTAAACGATGGAGTTGATGATGTTGTTGTAAGCGAATACACAGATACAGGCATTAATAATAATATCTGATATTATCAAAGGCGTTGACTCATTATGAGAGGGAATTACAATGAACTGTTAGCTGTATTTTTCCGCCCAAACGATAACTTTCGTTATGACTTTTCCAATTTCCGTCATAGATATTGATTATATTACGTAGAGTGAACGCCCCACTAACAAACCTAACAACCCTCCTAGTTTTATTAGGGTGCTTATAAATGATTACACCAGGCGTGGACAGAGAACATATTCTATAAATGAAAACTGGAGTTATTTCATGTATGTGAAATAATCATGTTTCTAATTCAATATTCGGGTCTCGGTCAATGTTCTTCGACAGATATCCAAAATTGAGGTCTGTAGCTTATTCCGTCTACGAGCTAGAGATCCGTGACATACGGACGAATAGACAGACAGCAGAGTGACATTAATATGGTTCCGTTTTGCCCTTTGAGTACGTTTCAAAGGATTAACGCCTGACTGACTCAAAATTCCAGACGAACTTCATTCCTGCTACATATACTTATACTTTTTGAGTTTCGCAGTCCGGGTGTATTTTCATTGTTTTGTGTAGTTGTCACTAGATCTGACCCTTCCTTCCACCGTTGAATTGGATGCGGGAAGATGAAGAGTGAGTGTCTTGGTATTTGTTCTAATAGTTAAGGCACTAATAAATCCTGCGCTGACGAGTTTGTATTAACCAGAAGGTCACATGGTGCCTCGTAGTTTATTAAAAAGATTTCGTAAATGCCAAACACCTTTATCTGTAACAAAAATTTTAATTGAATATTAGTAATATCCTTAGTCTTTAATGTGACAACGCATAATTCAAAATATCGGGGAATTTACGTACCCATAAATTATAACTTTTGGCTTTTAGTAATTTAAAGAAACTGATAAAGTCACGATATTTGTTATTTAAATATTCAGTTTTTATTAGGCGATTTCTTGGATTTACGAGCTTCATTTTTAATGACTTCGATCTTGTCAGTAGCTAATTATTTATAATATGTATATATATATATATATATACTCGTATATCGGTAAAACCCAGAGACGACGCTCGACTCCCTACATGCTCTATCTTCCAGGAATGATGAAAAGTTAGTTAAGGAAGCCCGTTTGGCTACGCTGAGTCATGCCAAATGCTAATTCTGATTCTTCCATATGCTCCTATCCTATACTATAACTATCATATACTCATAGCTGAGTACATGGCGTGAGTGCTTATATTTTCTCTGTCGGATTTTTTTTTAACGTACTTTTACGAAACGCCCAGTACTAGATGCCGCGGAAGATTTCTTGCGCTGTCATTGTACTAAAATAATAATTTTTTTTCATCGTAAGTAGCTATGATTGATAAGCGAGAGTATTGATGACTCTTGACGATGGTTTCGAAATGGTATTGTTCTGATGATAGGAAAGAGTTTTTTTTACACTAAACTATATATAAGAATTGGCAGCGAAACAAAACTGATCAATTAAAAAGAATACTTACCCACCCTTACGTATTATTTAACTAGTAAGTTGAAAAAATAGACACTTTCACAAGAATTGGGGGACGATCGCGTTTTGGCCCACGCTTTTCCTTATATACATCAACAATCTTCGACGCTTTTCCTTTACAAACTGGAAAATTACAGCCTACACAGATGATACTATCTTGCTTGTTACGGGTGTTACTTGGGAAAATATATTTGTTTTTTTTTGCTCTCATATGGGTATCTGATACCTTGAACTGACTGAATTCCTCACCATTTCACCGTCCACTGCCTCACAACCTGCGTCTGATAAGTGCGTACTGAAAGCGCATTTCTGTAACTCTTGATATTAATACATCTAATTGTTAATAAGCTGCAAATATAAAATATCTTGGACTACTTTTTGATAATACTTTGTCCTGGAAATTGCACATATCTTAACATCTATATTAAGGAAATTAATATACATATTTAAAGATCTAAGGTCGTCAGCTAATAGATCTACAATATTTATGGTTTTATTATACAGCAGTGCAACGTTAGTGTACGTTACTCATGTGCTGTATATTAATCTGGGAAGGTAACAATAAAACAACAGGTAGAGAGCGAGAGAGAGAGAGAGAGAGCTATCCAAGGTAAATCCGTATTTTACCACGAAACTATAAAATAATAATAAACGTACACTTCGCTTTTTAGAAATAAATGCAGTCGTGGTGGGAGTATCTACCGAAACCACAACCCTGTTATGCGCTTTAATTTTTTTTCTTTAATTTAACTAAGTACGGAACAAAGTCATAACCATGATATTATATTAATCGTTAGTCATAATATTTTACATACATTACTTGTCTGTTACATTAAGGAACTTGGGTATGATATAATATTTAAATACGTAATTTGAAATATTATTAAAAGTGCATTATTAACATGCGTTTTTAGGAACTTTATTAAGGAAACAGACTACTAAAAGTATAACATATTTTAACTTTTCTATAACAGCGTAATTTTTTTTTCCCGTCTTATTCCTCAGTTTGTTAAAACATAAGCCATCCTAATAATCGCACTTCTCGGTACATTCATTACAGTCCCTTTTGTAATTTAACACCTTTCAAACAACAGTAGAAGCTACGCCAACGAAGAAGTGAGATGTTATCTTTATTTGAGTAATAAACAAGTGGAGTGCCATTGTCCTGAAAATACACAAATCGTGCGGGCGACGATTACTTTATACGTGGGTAATGGTACCTGTTAAAATTATTTTGTAAACGTCGTAGTATTTTTTTCTATACTCGTAATGAAAGACAGTCAAAAACATTCTCGAGTTTTGTCACGTGGGATGTTGATTGAAAGACAGAAAAAGATATCGCGCTCCCTCGGAATATCCGCTCGTAGTATAAGAATAAACGTTGCTATATGACATCCTTGCTATATGACAGACTTTCACCGTGGTTATTTAACCTGAACGAAGGTAGCCAGGTGAAGCGATTTCCCGAGGCGGGGTTGACATTGCATATTATTCGCAGACCACGTATATCGTAAGACACGATTGAAAAATCGGATTACAGTATACTGCCAACAAGGTTTTATCGATAGTCTTTAATGTCAAATTAAGTTATGTAAGGACTATACATAACTTAATTTGTTTTTGTATACCCCAATATTTTATACTTTCATATCTTTTGAAATGAAACTATCATTTACGGATTTTATAGCGTTTTTTTTTTATTATTGTTGGGAAAACTTATAGCTAAACACACACAGTAGAATACACAATCAGCAAGACTATCTATGATTATTTAAAGGAGAACTAGAAGATAACATCCAATTTGACTTCAATCACCAGGTAAGACCATAAATATGGTATAACGTACAAAATAATACCTATGATGCATAAAGTTTAAACTATATAATATTGATTGTCTGTGATTGAAATCATAGTTGTAAAATATTTGCGTATGGTAGTGAAGCTATTGCTAAACAGATCCTAATCATCATCATTATAATGTTTATTGAGAACATTAACGGCACGTATTAAAAATAAGTTTTGTCTGTATCTAGTATGTGCTAATGGTACTTATAAAATTGTTAAGTTACGCAAGTTTTTATGCGGGATTTTGAACAGTATCTTTGCAAGCAGAACAGGACAGTCTATAATACCTTGTGCTATCTTCGATAGAAATATTATATCGGGTGTATTTCTTCGCAAGGCAGGGTTGACATCGCATTCTATTTTTGTATTTATATTGTCGACGTTTCGATTGCTTTACAGCAGCCGTGTGGTCACGGGGGGACTGACTGATTTCATGTCAAATGTGTAGTGTTCGGATTAATACAAGAAATCATTATTTGATATCTTTGTTTTTTAATTCCTTAAAAAGAAAATTGGTTTCATATACCTTAAACTAGCACACAACACTGCGACCGGAAACGTCAGACATGGCGAGCGTATCAGGCCGGCATAGAATAAGATAACTGTTAATTTGTTTGTGTCATCTTCTGTACGCATCTCATTTGCTACCAACACCCCTAAAGAAGGATATAACTAAAAACACACAATAACTATATATATATATATGTATATGTGTGTGTATATGTTAATATCTAGATAACCAATTTCGATACAATCCGTTTCCCTTTATATTTAGCAAATCAATCATATTCATCGTGTGATTGTGGCGTAAATCTTCAATCACTTTTCATTTCGAAAGGGTAAAGGCGAAGTGAAAAGACTTTCAAAAACTCATGGCAATCACGAGGAACTAACACGGTGACGAGGTACACCAACCATCTCATTGTATTTCCCGAAGTGCCGTAAAGTGGGTTGCGTAAGTTCATTTGGCTACGCTGAGGCGTGTCCAATGGAAATCCGTAGTCTCTACCTTCGGAGGAATGCAGAGATTACACTACTATAGGAATAGTGGATTGGCGTGAATATTTTGTATAAACCAACACACATCATGGGTGATTGCTTATTAAAAGCATACACAATAAAAATAATAACTTATATTCATAGTAGAATTCTTTTCACCTTTTTACTGTGAAGCGAACAAGAATCATTAATTTGTTCTGACGATTGCCTCGCTGTGCACGTTACGTTATTGAATCCAATAAGGCGTATATTTGTGAAAGTAAATAGATCTAATTAAGCGGATCTAAATAGATGTAAGGCTCTAGTTACACTGCTAACAAAATTATTGAGTTCAAAATCGAGTTACAGTTTTCAAAGGATTTTGGGCCTTGGCTAAATATGTAATCCATACCGATTTATTAAATAATGGAAAACTAAATTCTTAGGGAAAATCCACTTTTATCATTTAGGTAAGGTAAGATAGCGTGTGACCGGTTCTAACAACAGTATGTTGATCGTTTAAATATGTCTTTGTATTCAACTGATTAAATTTTTAAATTTAATCAGTTTAATACAAATTTTCAGATTTAGACACAATTTTAAATGTTTAACACAATGTGTCTAGTTTATGATTCAGATTATGTGAAATTCTAAGTGAACTAAGTAACGCGATAAGAGGATCAGAAATCCAAATATCGCCTCAGAACTAAGAACTAGCTAGCCTCCGTGATATAAAAAGAAATTTCTGACACGCAATTTTTTTATTTATTATTAAACAAAAGTGCAATAAGACATTCTTGCAAGAATATCGACGCGTATTATTTATAATGAACAATAAATATTTTGATTATAGTTCAATGTGATCAGAGCTTTAAAAAATCCAACTCACAGAGACATGCACGTACGTGCTTTGGACTAAAAGTGATCGTAAATTACCTCTCAGATGAGAACTGGTGAAACAGCGGTCCTTTCAGCGTCCAATTATAAGAACTCAACTAAATAAAACCGATTACACAATCGATCGGAGACTGCACTTGTAGTATGAAAAATCAAATGTTTCGACGAACCGATTCCGACATCGGTGTCGCGAACACTTTAGCTTTGTGTTGGATAAATGATGAGCTGTTAAACACATTGGTTATGTTCAACATCTGAAATTGCGTATCATGGTTATGAAACAGTAATTTTAAGTAATGTTTTGATTAGATTTATTGATAACTAAGCTTTACAACGTAATTTGCAGGCAAATAAAGAAGAAAAAAAATTTTTAACTAAAAAAAAATCATTTATCGTACGTATCTATTTCTACGTACACTCATTTTAGAAATTCATAAATGGCGTTGTTACAATAATACCTTGGGTAATATCAAACTATCTCTTGACACACAAAACGTTAACTATTTAGTTTTGTTAACGAGGCATAATATGCGTCTCGTTAGGCACATTCGCGTGTAGTTCTTGAGAAGATGAGGACGTTGGAGTACCAACGAACAGTACATTAACCGTCTGGCATAGATTTATTAGACGAGTATACCGACATTCCTTTTAGCAGGTACCTATTTTGTGTGTGACACCGGCTAGTAAGGTTTAGAAAAGGCGGTGAGAATCTGCCAGTGACAAAGTGACAAATTATAAGTTTATTCATTTATTTATTTATTAAATACTAAAGTCACAACCTTATAGATAAGTTTAGCCTTAATCTTACTATGTGGCGAGACATCTATGTCTAAACTAAATTTCGTAAAAAAAAAAATCGTATTTCAGATAGCGGCCCTTTTCCTTACAATACAATTATAAGCTAGTTGGAAACTTAAACCACATATTACATTTTAAAAAAAATTAATGAAATAGAAGTTAACGTATATGGAGGAATGTATTATTTCTTTCTCCAAATACCAACGTCACCCGCACCAGGTGCATTCTGCTAGCCACCAAACTAGGTTCTAGAGATCGAACGGTGGTGGAATATCCATCCGAATTTGCCGTATCCAAATCCCACCAAATGTGAAGCATTATAATATACGGCATAGCGTGGACCAATCCACCTGCCCGGCGTGGTGAGTATGTGCAAACCTTCCCAACAATATGCAGGCATTTGCTGTCGTTTTCTTAGAGAGGTCTATGTTCAGCAGTGGACTCATGGAGGCTGTAGTAGTGGTAAGTACTAAAAAAAGTAAAGTACCAGCCTGTAAGTGCCCACTGCTGAGCAAAGGCCTCCTGATCAAATATCTGAGAGGGTTTTGTCCAGTGCGGATTGCCGGGCATCACGCACTCTCGAAATAATATTTTTATTATTTCTCAGACATGGAGGTTTCCTTACGATTTTTTCCTTCACTACCGAGCACGTGATATACACATCACTTAATTGCTATTAACAATTTTAGTGGTGACGGGTATCGAACCTAGGTCACTCGCGCTCTGCGAAACTAAAATGAGCGCCCTGACCATTAGGCTACCTCGGCTCTGTGGTGGTACGTAGTAAACTTACGAAATAAATTATTTCTAAAGTAAAACAAAACTCATATTCTACGTAAATGTTTCTGCACGACCTAGTGTCGACAGTGACCATTTACTACGAGGAGCACGACGTGCTTGTGTGTACCCTCATATTCATAAAACATTTAAAACTTCGTCTCTTTAAGTAATATGAAATCTTGATCATGTATGGCTTTACATATATAGGCAACACCGATCGGGACGTAGGAACCTGTTAAGACAAAGCCAACCGCGCAGGCCGAACAATACTTTTGTTCGAGAGTGGTGCTGGCCTTCGAGATGTATCCGCGCACGGTCGCGAGCTGTCTCACGGAAACGAAACGACACTGAGCAGTCCAAACAATCGGCTTCGGATTTGCATTGTGTGTGCTTTCCACTTTGCATGATAAATTTATTGTAATTTAAATATAGAGATAAGGTTGCCCGGGACACGGCGCTCGCTTTAATGTCACTTTTACGATAGCGAATTGTTGTTCGAATCCACAACTAAAATAATGTAACGAATGCTAGATAACGTCTTACGTCCTCGAAAAGGAAGAGGAGAGGAACAAAAGAGGAAAGGGAAGAAAAGAGAGAGGATTGGTTACAGTCGGGAAGACCTGTGGGAGGTCACGTTCGAGGAATAGCGCATCGGGAAGAAACTTTGCATCCTTTGTCAGTGGTAAAAATAAATAGAAGCTTATGATACCGGCCTTTGTCTCTTAATATCTCAACCCATAGCTCGTAACAATTTTGTTAAATTTATCACGTGCACTGTGCGCGACGTGTCTGCGAAATAATTAAAAAATATTTGGAGAACACGTGAATTCCCCAAATTCACCCTGATGCAACTTAGCGGACCTTTACCGGCTCTAAAACACCTTTCAAGTATTGATAGGATCGATTTGCTAACAACTACTGTAGAGAAAATACTTTCGAGGCTTTTTGAGGCTTTTTTCGAATCTTTGTTATAGTTTTATCATAGTTTTCTTTGTGATATCTTCTGTTATTCACAGAACTATGGCAAATGATTTGTTTACTAATAGAGATATTTAAACAATATTCAAGGTAAGTAGGTCTTTTGTCACTTTCGTTCTCCCTATTTTCGGTAGAAGAACCAAAGAAACAAAACGCGGCTTAATTCTTAACGTGTTGCAAAAACAGAAAATGTTTTGTTATAACACGCGAAGGGATTGCTTTATAAAATCGTTTCGTTAATAAAAAAAAACTGAGTGACGCAGTTCTTGTTTGTCTCGCGTGAATTTATTATGAGTGGCCTTTTGAGTAGAAGAAAACAAAAGTAGCCTTGCGTGAACGATCTTGTCTTTATACCCCGATCCCTTTGAGTAGGTACATCTTTACTTTTTTTTATCAGTGTATAAGGAACGTACGAGTACCTATGTGACTTCACTACATGTCTGTTTAAATAATCGAATCTTGACGCTTCCAGTCCGAGTACTTTTAGGTGTCATGAAAGATGACTCACTGATGCTTGTTTATGAGACTCCCTATTTACATGAAAAGAGAGATTAAAGATATTTGATGACGATAAGTAATATTAAAACCGGATTTGCACTTTGCATTTACCTGAATTTCAAAGACGCAAACCCACTAAAAATTGTTAAAAAAAGTCTTAGCGCGGGAACTACTGAACATGAATTTACTTAATACTGGACAGGTCGCCAGTTTTTCATGCTTAACTTCGAGCCTAATCAAACCGATTTAACCTATACGAAAACGTCACACCGGATGAATAGTTAGCACGTCTGTGTAGGTATCCCGAGCGTGGTTAAATTTAGACGGATCGATACACGAGTCGAGCACCGGCTTCTAAATCTAGCACTTTAAATTTGAATACATACATATACATCTATTTGTCTACATGTCCGTGTCAGCCTCAACAAATATATAATCTAAATATGTAAACGTCTAACAGCTGAGACAAGGGTGACCACGGGTGCTGCAAAGCACTCGAAACGCCGGGAATGTGAAAACAAATATGAAGGCGATAAAATCCGTAAATAATAGTTTCGTTTCAAATATATAATATGTATCTTAAAAGAACACTTCGTCTGTCAACCATACGGATAGTAAAGATTACGTGTTTACATTTGGCACTAAGACGATAGTATAAGTAAAAAGTTAGATTAATTTAGTAAATCACCCGCCAATATTTCTATATAAATAAAACATAAACGCACTTTTTGTTACTAATGATGAAATGATACATAATAACACATAAAACAAATATACAAAAATTTTGTTTGGGAGCCGTGAAGGGTCCTCCAGAACGTATTGGCGGACTTACGAGAAATTGAATGTTAATTAAGAGGATAATGCTGGTGAAATAATTATTTATTGTAATGTTTGTATATGAATATATTTGAAAATAAAAAGGTAATATATCGTAACATTAAAAATCATCGAATTAAAAAACCATATAAATATTATAAATATGTATTTTACTTAACGTTACTTCAGAGCATTACTTTCACTTTGCTGAAGTTGCTGTTTTTCTGCATGATGACTACAGAGATATTACATAGCAGTCACTTCACGTGGCCCGGCACTAAACCAAAGCACCACCGGCTACATGCATACATCTGTGAGTCTATGACCCAATTGTTGAGTCAGCGCACACGGATCTCTAGGCACGCTGCGATAATTATCAGAAGTACACTAATGCCAGAAATTAACAAATATGTAATGTTGTCGTATTTGATTTTAAATGATTTTTATTATTTTATATTTATTATATTTAGAGTTCATTAAGTTTAGTACAAATACATTTTTTATTCTTTTATCTTCAAACATTAAGAATTGAAGCGCTGTCAAAGTTGTCAGTTTAAGACCTTTTTGCTACGAGATCTGTCTCTAAAACTAAACTAGTCTGGAATTTGTAATTCCTGTATGCGTTGTACAATGCTTTATTTAAACAACACATTCTCTAAACACCGATTCATAAAGCAGTTTGAAGGCTGTGACCAAACCAAACGAGTTAGCCGGTCATACTGTTGGAACGGAACCCTAATAATTAGTTCTATGTCGCCTACGCCCGCCGTGGCTGTTAAAATCATAAGTAACACTTATTGAAGTACTATAGTTATTGAATAATCTATGGTTATATAAGGTTCATACACGATTTTGTCTCAATTGAAAATTATGAAAGTGTCGCAGTTTACCCCCGTTCTGCTTATTAGATTTTGATTCTTTGTGGTATATTATGTTCCAATGATCTTTAAAATTTGTAAATTCCGTAGGAAAATTCGAGTGATATTATGTTTGTCTAAATTGTTTTTTTTAGGGACTAATGTTTTATTTAAGTGCACAGCACGCCCGCCCATTCACCAAATCAACAAAATTAATGGCCGCGATAGTAACGGATCTGTTTCTAAAAATGTTGAAACTCTTTGCCATTTTCAAAATGGCGATTGAACTGTAAACAGACGGCAATTAAATTTCCTTTTTCAAATTGACAAACTAAGTTATCTTCTTTATAATATAATATTACTGAAGAAGGTGTAGTAGGATCTGTAACCTATTGGTATAATGAAATCAATAAACTGAAAGCAAACATGTATTAATATTGTTTCTTTTTTATAAATATTTCTGAATGTGAGGATTGGTTTCGTTTAATTTCAATCGCTCATTAAATTTTACGACATATTCAACAAAATTGCTTTTATTTTCTCCACGTTTGTATAATTGAGCACTAAATACGGTTTGTTTTAAGAAAAAAATATGTGAAGATAAAAGATGTCTTTATTTAAATAGCCTTCTGTTACAATTTCGTATTCTCCGACGAGTATAAAAAATAAAAACAAACTCTTATTTTTACAATAACTACAAAAATTATTGAAAATAATTGAGACATTTTATTCTGTGTAATGTTATTTTTGTTCTCGAAACATATTTATGTTTTTATCATACAGTTTCGAGGCGACATTTTCTGAACGAAACTCATTATTTTAATAATGTACATTTATTATGTGTGTCATTCGCGAAACGAGGATGCTACCTCCACTCGCTATGATCAAAATTGCATCTCCTTGAATTTGAGCAGAACCTTTAATAGCTAATGTGTGTATTATTTAATTTAGCCATTGCTCTTCTTTTTTTCTAAATCAAAAACGTTAAAAAATTAAATTTTCGTTTTGAATATTTCTGAACCAAAGAATTATACTTCAATTTTAATATCAATATTTTTTTATTGGATTGGGGTGACTGACCAGCTCACAGTCTTCCTGTGGTGGTGTGTTGCCACCCCTGTGTGTCGAGATGGAACACCTCACATGGGTGCTTACCCAGACAACTTCTAGCCAGAGAAGAAATTCACCAAGTGGTAGACTCCTACCACTTGGTGAATTTAGGAATAACTCGGCGGTTGAACATCGCAGAGTCCAATTGCTTGATAATGTCTCGTCGCGTAGCGAAACACGTAACGCTTTTTCGATAGCGGTAATACGTGTTACTTATTATCGGGGGTTGTCATCGGTGTTGTGGAGTTGCATTGTACTATCGAAGTATTGCACGCACTTGGAGGGGGTAGAGTGGTGTTCTTCTTTTTTCTTTGTTCGATCTAGGCATCTTTGTCGTATTATTTTTGTATGCTAAATTATCCAAAGCAGCTTCCTCTACGATCTTTAAAACTAATTACAAATTAAATCGTTTTTAACTGGACTGCTGACTAACAACAACACACTGAACCCTGCGTCGATTTCTCGTGCCATTATAATGTCACATTTACATCGTGAAGCGTCTTAAGTGCGTTAATTTAAAATGTGCTACGCAAATTGCAATTAGCGATAAGTCTAGTAATTTCCACGAGGGCTAGTTCTTCTACGAGACCACTTTTTCCTTTGATTGGACTGACGCAGTGCTCTTTAAAAAATAGACATGTCCGAGTCTACGTCAACAGATCTCGCACTTGAAATAAATATTTTTGACTAGGAATGGGAAAACATGAAATGCTCTGACAGTAATGAAGTAAATGGCAAACCATACCACGTTGGGAACTGTTCCCAAGTAAAATTTTTTGAAGTGCATTGAGCGCCAATTTCAGTAATCATAACAAACACTGGTTTCAAGATTCAACTTCTTTTTAATTATGAGAATTAAAGCTTCACTTGACTTTCTAGCTATTACACCAGTTTGGAATAGAAAACAACGATTAGAAAAAACAGTTAAAGGTATATATTAGCATTCAGCTTACTGCGAGACGGACAACAGATGTTTATTGTGTTTTTGCACGTGTCTATACTTTTGTACCTCTATCTTATCGTTTTCCTTTTCGCTTACATATATCTCGCTGTTTACAGTCATCTTAGATAATTACAATTAGTTGTATATGGTATAGGAAATTAGAAAAAAAAACATAAGTAGACTAGGTTCATAGAATGTTAATGCTTCCTTTCTTTGTTTTATAGTAGTTTTAAACGTGATAGAGCCAAGCGGCGGCTTTAGCTGCTGGTCGAATGCGCCGACTCGTCTGGGTTATTACCACTACCTCTCAGAATACCGGCGGGTACTTGTGCATCTCTGCTTTTCGTTCGGTGAGAGAGGTAACCGGAAACCCATTTACTCTCCCCATCCCCATCCTCATCATTCCTCCCGTCTTCCAAATATCCTTAAAGGCCGGCAACGCGCCAGCAACTACTTCGGTGTTGCAGATGTACGTGAGCGACGGTAATCACCTATAAATTTATATTTATATTAGAATTGAAGGATTTATTAAAGAGATTATTGTAAAATAAATTATAACAAAATATTACATCGACTATGACGACTATCGAAAATGATTGGGATCGATATCGTTACTACTCCAATCCACGTTCTAACAGATTCAGTACAGAGAATTGTGCTATTAACCTGCATCCTTCAAAATAGCGTACAGGTTCCTGCTGAAGCCTGGCTGGCTGTTTAGGTGTTAGGTCCGTATATTCCTGCCTTTTTACAACATTCTCGTTGGAGCTTAAGGATGAAATCGTTACTATTTAAAATTCAAAACGACGATTACGAGGTTCTCGTTTTATTTTCATTACAGCTAAAAATAATGAATTGAAAAAAAATAGAAAATTTTATTTTAAATGCCTAAGTTACCTTTACATATGTTGTCTGGTAGACGTACAAATATTGCGCAAAATGTCCAATAAACGGGAGAAGCACCAACAGTGCCGGGTGCCGGCGCTGCACTCATCAACACGGCTGCGTAGCGTGGCGAGTATGTATAAGCGAATTTTCAACGTAAAGAATGTCGGGATGTTGTTTGCGCCTTTTCTAAGGCGAGGACAAATGGACAAGTGTGGTGCGTTCAGTACAAGTTTGAACTCAATCAAGTCATTTGATAGTCCGTTGTTGTTTTTCCCGTGAATCCGGTTCACGCAGTGAGTTCTAAAAATGAAGAACATTAAATTCGAGCTTCGGTGAGCTATCAGGTTTTGCTTCAGACACGGTTTCTGTTGCGCTTTGCAATAGTAAGTCAGATGTCTCGTGTGTCAAAACTGTCGAATATTATTTTCAGATTCAATAATCGTTAACTTGTACAAACAACAGCCACGACTATATTCTTTTTCTTGTCTGGTTCAAGTATTGTCATGTCGACGAATGAGCATTCCTACATGATTTGCGAACGTTTAAGAACGTGTGAGTCAGTAAGATAAACAATCGCGAGGGCGCGGGTTCAAGGCCGACGCGCTGTATCCACAGCGGCACGCCTTCTGCGGCAGCCGCTTCTTGTTTTTTTTAAAAGCGATTAACGCCAAAACTGCTTATCTACAGCCGTGCATAAAAATCTTTATCTGAGAGATCTGTAGTCTTAGTATTTTTAGGTTTTGTTGAACAGATTATTTATTGATTTATACATTGTCATATCTGTCATAACTTTTAAGTACCTTTCGTTACTAATACGCTTTTTTTGCGTTTGTTGACTTGTAGTAGGCTGATGTAGATGTTAACGTCTAGCCGGCTAGATTATCTGTAACCTGTTTTTGTCTCTGTCTTAATGTGTTAAGTCATAAGTTTTTTGATGTAAAGCAATGATATGCTGAAATATGAGAACTGTATAATTTTGTCATTAGTAATGGTGTGCTTATATGCCTGTGTGTGTGTTTGTGGGAACGTTAGAATTGTTACGTTTTAGGTAAGTAGAAAACGTGTAAGTGAGGCGGAGTAATTCAACGAGCTAATAGAGATTGTTCAGAGATGATCTGTACGGTAGAAGAACTGTAATGCTTAGTAGAAATTTAATACAGCTGTTTGAAGGTTGGGTTCCAATAGAACCAAATGGAAAAGTATTATATCGGCGGTGAAGGCGGTTGAGTGCAACTGTGTTCAGCTTATAGTAAATACCAGGGTAAACTATTTGTAAATGACAACTTCTCGTTATTAACCGGAATTGTTGCTGATAGCAGAAATGTTGGGTCTGGACACCGAGACAGACATATAAAAGTTATGTACCAATATACTTTTTATATATTTGTGTACATATTTGTGTATATTATAGTATAAATATTGATTTGTTATTTAACTACATAGTACATAATGTACATATTAATTTATTGTTTTTTGGAGTCTCTCCCTATAGTTTTTTAATTCTTTGTGTAGCACCTGCCAACTACCTTTCACCATGACAAGGGTTGACTGGTAGAGAATGCCACTTGGCATTAAGTCCGCCCATTGTAACCTTTAAGCTCAAGGTGAATAAAGCATACATAAATAAAAAATAAAATTATACTTAAATTTTTTAATGTGTATAGAAACGAACTTTGCTTTGCTTACTTATATAACGAGAGTTCTTTTCCAAGTATGGGGTTTCTGGTGGTGTGCCAAACAGAGCGAAGCTGCGCTGTGACGTGTGTTCGTCCCATATCCGTAGACTCGGCGACGGGACGCCGGGCGCCAGCTGACCTCGAGGGTACGTTGCCGTAGTGCAGAGATGTTCTTCAATGATATTATCGGAATTTTCGATACATTTCATACTATGCGATGCTCGATTTCAGAGAGAAAGAAATCTGTAGTCTTTCTGTTGCTACTTATAATAAGAATCTTTACAACAAACATCTTTGAAATATGCAGCGTTGAAGTATGCACGTCAACTCAGGAAGTCCGCAGTCTCTGATCATATCCTTGATCGCCCCATCAGATTTGATAGACCATAAATCCTCAGAAAAGAACACCGATTCCTGCCAAAGATTATTCGCGTGGCTACTGAAAACAGCCTAATTTCAATAGAGAAGATGGCTGGGTACTACCACCGGCTTGGGATCCAGTAACAAACAAAATTTAATTTAAAACCAAACATACCACTGCACGACCTCAAGATACTGTGAGCATATTCTGCGTAGCACGGGACAAAAATTCATAAATAAAAGGTGAAGGCAGCCCGAGTCAACTTTGACATCTGGACGTCTAACACCTCAGTCCCCCTGTGACCAGGGCTGCTGTAAAGTAATCGAAACGTCGGGAATATAAAAACAAAATTATATGCGATTTTCTTCATTAAACTACCATGACATAGTTAATACAATAGACTCAGTAAAAATTATGAATATTATGAAGTGAAGTCCTATTGCTGGCATAACGCCTAGAACCATGACCGCATTTCCATTTTTGCCTATATTATTAAAATATGTAAAGGTTACATGCCCATTTGTTCCGACGAGTTATAAGAAGTTCACTCTTTGTACATATATTTCAAAACCGAAAATTATTGATATTCTAAATTCTCTACCAACCAAATACCTTAATTCAGACACCCGCACAGTACCTAATACTTAGCCGAATTTACGAAAAAAAAATTCAGGCAAATTGATAGACCATAACCTTTTTTTTTTAAATTTTGCATTCATAATCTGGTATTGTTGAATGTAGTCAGAAAGCAGCTGCCACATTATACCTATATCACGTGTGAACTACTCAACTGGAACGACCGCGAGAGCCCGCCGACAGCCGCTTTCTTTTCATCCACCCCTCCCCTACCATGAAAAACTTGAAAATAAAAAAACAAGCAAAGACCGATGCAATCGCGAGTATTATTTACATAGATTTAATTGGCTGATATCACGAGGGAACGGTAAATCACTTTCATTAAGACACAGTGTGCAGGTGGTAGTTCGTTGGTGTTACGTAGTGATCTCAAAATACGTACGGCCGCTGTTAATGTCATTGTACAAGATTGATCTGGACGTGATTCTCGGTGTCCACGCCGCGAAAACTTATCGTTCGTTGACGGTAAAGGACTGAATGGATATGAACGAATATTTTTTTTTTTTTATTAGAAGGAGAGCAAACGAGCCAGAGGCTTATTTAATGGTAAGTGATTGCCCACGCCTACGTACATCTGCAACTACGAGGTGTTGCTGATGCAGATGCTGATTTTGATTTGGGGAATGGGAGGGCAGATGGGAAAGGGTGGAGTGGGCCTTGGGTAACGTCACTCACCGAACGAAGAGACGCACGTCGGTTATCTTGGCAAAAGATGACTCTACTTAACTTCGGTATTTCGACGAGGCCGTGGCACTACCCCGATCGAGCCGGCCCATTCGAGCAGCAGCAAAAGCCGCCACTTGGCTCTGCCACGTACACATTGGGTTGCGATGTAGATTATACCATGGAATAGTACATCGGGCAAGTCGCTAGTTTATTTTATAAAAGAGGAAAATGGATACTATGCGCGCTTTACAGTCGCAGTTCATGTTGTAACCGGGCGGGGTCGCACGTGCGCGCTTGCACGTTATTCATTAAAAATATAAATCATTCGTACGCATGCAATACATATAATCACTATCACGAAAATCAATATAAGATCCGGTCTAGCACACAACCAACTGGTCAGTTATTTGACGCAATCGTTGATTACTTTATCTAGGTGAATAACAATTTACAGATAATGAGGCGGAACTTTCATTTGCTTTGGAATTATACAGTTTACGTACTTGTAGTGCCGACCCATGTACAGTCCACTGTATGATTGTATTGGCCCACGCGTGGCTTTTCGTTTCACCAATACTAGTCGTTGCTATCCATAACTACCCTTAATAAAGTGTCACTGGACCCCGCAGTGTCAGGATATTTTAAGTCTAGCTTTTTTTTTATGTGAAGAGGGGCAAACGCGTAAGGTGAGCCGACTTGATGGTAAGTGATTGCAGACGCCCACGTACATCTGTAATACCAGAGATGCTATTGTATATATATGTGGGCTATTGAAGGTATTTGGGGAATGGGAGCCATATGGATGGTGACAGCTGGAGTGGTCAGCTTGTTACCTCTTTCACCGAACGAAACGCAGACGAAAAAGATTCCTCTACTTCATGTCGATATCCTACGAGGCCGTGCTCCTACCCCGGTTCCAGAGAAGCTTAATTTTTTCAGATCTCAGATAGTGTCTATATAGTAGTCTATATTATCTATGGAATTACCCTTTCTGGCTCCAAAGCCCTCTCGAATATTGAAAGTGGAGGTTGACAGGCTAATTTACTTAAAACCTTAATCGAAGACAAATTATGTATTACAATATGAAGAAGTTTGTTGTAAGTACTATTTATTAATGCAATAATTAATACTAACATAATCTTAAATATAATCTCTTCCATAAGGATATAACAGATTAAACATGTAATTGGATAAACAACAGATTGTTCGTCGCGCGTCGTGGATGTAGATAAATCCAATCTCGCGACGAGTCGTAAAGCTATCGTATAAGTGGGCTATAAATAGGAGATGGTTTAAAGCCAACGTAACCAAAAGTAACGATTAAAGAGGAATGTGATTTTCATGTCATAATGTACAAAATAATGAAAAGTATTTTTTTTTAAATAATATCAGTGTTTAATCAATTGTCCTTATTTTCATAGACATTTTATGTGAATCGTACTGGTGTGCAATTTTCGTTTTGTATCGAAAAATTCAAACACGTTTTTTTTCTAAGAAAAACAACTTCTGGTATTGTCATGTTAAAATGGCTTTGTCAAGCAGTGAAAGATCTTGTATTTTGATGGAGCAATGAAGGCGAAGGTCGATTGGTTGTTTCTCTGAGATTTACGCCATGAGGTGACAACCAAACAGTTTTTCTATGTGCTTAATGTAAAAACAATTGAGAGTTAAACTAAAGAATGTCATAAAATGTTTTTAAGTAGAATGTTATAGGTTATGTGAAAAAAAAATAACGAATTACCATTAACGGTAACCCATTAAAACTTCATTTAACCACATTCAATAAATATCTAGTAAAAAATAAAATTATTGGTTATATATATGCAGAACCCCATTAGAGCTAGGACCGACTCGCACTTGGCAGGTTTTTTAAAATAACTTGTAATAACACCTGTATCGACTTCCGAAGTTAATCGGTCGGAATGAGAGTCCTTAGGGGCTATCACAATAAGGCTCATGAAGTCAACTAAAAGCTAGAATGCATTGCTTCGAAGTTCTGCCCATACTCGATAGCGCCAATGAGACTAATCTAATATTCACTCTTTAGATGAAGTGCTACTTAAGAATACTGTTTTAGACGTTCGTAGTAAAAGTTTCCCCAATTTCATACACTTGGGTTGTGGAAATAATATGTAAATCTTGTACTGACTGTGAAATCATTACAGAAAAATTTACATATTTAATATCCGAATGATAGTTTTTCAGGTCTGCAATAAAACCATCTCTTTAACACCGCAATTGGCTATGTTGTGTGGTTATCGTACTTTGATCTACCTGGTAATTAAACGAGAGAGGGTCTCGCGCTTTGTTTGCTCTCTTATCATTCACAGAACTAGGCTATCATAAACGTGGCGTTGAGTGGTCCAGTACATATATTTACCAATAATCGTAAATAAAAAAAAAATGTTTGTTAATTTGGCAACAGCTAGATAAACAGCAAAGTTTCTGACAGACAGCTATCGAAGTCATAGAATATTGGGACTGTTATTGCATACAGCAGAAGACATTGAAATCAATAAACATGATTAATATTTCATAAATGGAGCGCGCAATGTCAAGTTGGGACCCAGACCGGACACTGGGCGGGCGCGCAACGGTCATTAACCTCAAGATTATAAACTCTAGATTGGTGGATTATGAGCATGCGCTGAACCACGTTTCTCGTATTCAGTAAGCTGGCGTACGCACAGCGGAACTGGCAATTGGAAGATTTTCTGCGTGATGATTTAATATATTAACATACATATACCTCAAATTTTTTTCTTATCATACAGAGTCATATAAAGCCTTCAGTGATTTAGATTCAAATCAAATAATTGTTGACCTAAAAAAAACAATGATATAAATCTAAACTAGAAGTAACTCATCTAGAATAAACGTAATACTAGTAAGTAAAATATTTTTTTATTTTTACTTTGAAAATGTATAACGCATCACATCACATAATTACAAGCATTAATCTGCTAATGAACTTCGTTTTCTACTGAAATAAACATTAAATAGCTTGAATCTTAAAGTCCGCTCGATAAGCTTGCCGAACTTCCCGGTTCCAAAAACTCTAATAGATGATGGGAGGCCTTTACCCAGCAGTGAGACATTTTAGTCTATTCTACATTAACACTAACGCCTGTCACACATGTAAGAGATTTCCATATGGCGTAAGCGTAAGATAACGGGCATCTGCAACCCGCTTTTCATCTCACTTGGAGAAAGAGCTTGATGGGCAGCGAGCCTCGTCGAAATAAAGGCTGTTGCTTTACTTTATCTTTAAACTTGAATCTGCTTAACAAACACTTGGGATCACTTGGGGTCTACTGCATTGCTCTGGTGGTATTGATGAACGTGATATCAATGCAATTTTTTTTCTACTTCAGGTACTAGGAAATACGTCCCAACAAAAAATATTACAACTTTTTTGCCCTGTTAATAACATTTAATGCCTCGGCTGGCAATTAGCTTTTACGCTACGGTTCACGGGTTTCATTCATCCTCTAAACAAAAATTTATCTCGCCTACAGACAACTCTTCCGATTCTCGGTGTTTGTGCATTTACACTTTATCTCTGTACACGTACCCTGGATGCTGAATAACTAGGACATGGCAGACAAAAAATACGATTTTTGGTTATATTTTCTTGTATGTATTATATATTCATTGCTTAACGCAGGACTCCCCCATATATATACAAAGAAACCTCTTTCCATCATCCTTATCCATCCTGTGGTTTTGCAGATGTACGTGGATGACGTTAATCACTTACCATCAGGTGAGCCGCTTGCTCGTTTGCCGCCTCTCCCATAAAAAAAGACAACAGTGTAAAGGTATTGTTGTCCCAGGAGTGCTGACTGGCGTTCTTTTGAAACGTTTAAAATCATCCGTAATTTCTTAGTATACCCAGGAATTCTCTAGGCATCGTCATTTTCCTCTGATATTCAATGAAAACTATATATTTGCGACATAAATAGATCGTTTGTTTTGTCTGTCTACTTTACTGTAATTTATTTAGCATATTTCCGCTATTCATTTGTTACCTGCAAGCTGCATTGCAGTTATAAGGGACCTCGCTGCAGTAACGCGTCACATTTTATTTTTATATTCTAATCGATTGTAACCTTGCCCGTTACTGTGCGTCGTTCGTTAGGGTGTGTCGTGCGACCCAACGCTCGTGGAAAACAATTCCATTTATTGTTTATCTCAATATTTTTGTTTCCGTTTTTTTTTTTCAATGATTTTAGTAATCGACATAAGGTGATGCTTCTTGTGATGTGATTGCAAGTAAATCAAAAAGCGCGCGTGTGTGTCCTTATGTACGCACGTAAGAAGTTATACTTATTAACATAACAAAACAAAAATAATAAAAAATTTTATCCCCTGAAATATCCCGCGTATCCGAAAAAAAAATTCATTAAATGCAATTGATAACGGTTTAATAATTAAAAAATATAATTAACTTTAAAAGGCTATAAAATAAACTATTTATCTAATAATTATGTAATAATAATTTATGTTGAAAACAAATAAAAAGAATACGTACCGATAGTTATCCTCAAATCAAATAAACCCACTTAAATTTTTTTTTATGAAAAACCACTTTTATCACGAATATTCACAATAAATTATCATTCCTCACCAAATATAATTTAAAATCTCTCACAAATACACATGTATATTTATGAATGAATATATTTTTTTTTTCTCCACTGATGTAAAACACGTGTGTTAAAGATGCATAAATATTTGAATAACCACTTCGAATATAGTTATAACTATGGAGACTATACACTCCATATTAGTGAATAGTCTCCATAATAGTTACCAAGATAATTTAAGAGACATCTAGAAACCAACTTCATCCTGTTATTTTCAGATGTCCGTGTGCGTGCGCATCGTAAAAACTCTCATATTTTTTTCCAAACGCGACAAAAGAAGTATAACTTCAAAAATTTAAAAATATATTTAATTTACTTTGTTGCTTTTATTTATTTTATTGGTTTTACTTACATACAGTGGCGAGATTAATTTCAATGCAGTTAGTTTCTACGTTCTGTCTAGATTAGTCGTATTAACAAAACAAAAAAGGAATGAACAAACAAAATTCTTTCGCATGGTATTCGTGTTTTACTGTAATAAACTTTAGCGCTAAATTGTGTTTCGTGTAACAAGATAATTTGACAAACTTGTTATGTCAACTTTTATACCCGTGCGTACTAAATTAAGTAAATATTAAAACTAGTTTCATTGCGGCAACAAGGAGAGCGACGGCTTTTGTGCGCGGCTCTGACCGCCCACGTAGAACGGGAATCTAGATACTTTTGTGTATTTTTATTTAAGTCACGATTGCCACGTAGCGCGGCGATTTCGACTTATACTTTCTGAATCGCTCAGGAATTCAATTACAGCTTAAACGAAATAATAAGTAAGGTCGTACGTAATAGGATTTCAGATGTAACAAAATCGACAATATTATGTATATATTTTTGTATACGAAGATGAAACTAGTCAGCAGTAGGAAGTGTCTCTATATTAGCACGTACGCTCAAGTTACAATAAAATTTGTATCACAGATGACAACTTCGGCTAGAAGCCAAAAGATGGCGCTATAGTCGAAAAACAACCTGGAGGTCGTCTCAAATGTTAATGTTCTAATTTAATAATATAATGACAGTCAGATACGTCATCCAATTCCAAACCACGATTCCTTATATTTTGGGTACTGGATGGTGATATAAACATATACATTAAACATACAAAAGTTTGCCCCCAGCGAGATTGGAACCAGAAAACCTCAGCTTTAGAAGACAGGGCTAATATAGGCAGTCGTACATTCTTCAATACATTTACATGGCACATGACATAGTTATAAGTTTACCCGTACCACATTGACGAAAACAATTCCAACATTCAAGGTGTGTTAGCAGAACTAAGATATGTAAGTAATAAAAAACAGAACACAGAGCGTATCTAGTTCATATCATCATACTTCGTCAATAAATGCATAATCCCACCATAGTATTCAAATTAATATTGTTATCTGAGAGTCACAAGATAAGCTACGTAACCGTGTTACTGAATTCAAACGAGACTATGCCGCACACCTTGCAGTTAACTACCGAATTATCATAACAATACAAATTAGGTCTCCAACCCACTAAGTTTTTCAGTATGATTTTTTTTAAATGTTCAAACGTTACATAAACGGTCTCTGCCGCGCTAGTGCATTTTTGGATTTGATAGAAGAATGGTTTGATTTCGAGTTTTGAAAGGAATCAAAACGGGCGTACTTGTTACGAGACGTAAACATATCGGGTATACGTTTACGCAGTCGACCATTAATTGGCGCAGCGGCAGAGTGATTGATTGGCTTCGATACTATAGGTCGCGGTCTCAATTCTCGCGTGGGACACGTATTTATATGGCCTACGGATTCTTTTTTCTTGGTCTGTTTGTTTACGCGTGTGATGTTGTCTATAAACGTGCGATGAAACAGGAATAGAGGGGGCAACGTCCGATGTCTATGTGAGTTCAAAAGAAGAGTGTATGGGGTCTTACAGTGCTGTTTCGCTCTCATCTAGACTTTCATCGCCACATATCACCAGGATACATACATTCTTTATGTATTCTAGCACCAGCTTATGATGTCTTGGTAGTCCAGTGGTCAGGGCGCTCACTTTCTTTTCATAGAGCGCAAGTGAGCTATGTTCGATAATGGTCGATAGCAATTTTAAGTGCTGTATTTACCACGTGCTTAGCAGCGAAGCAAAACATCGTGAGGAAACCAGCATTTCCGAGAGATAATAAAACAAAATATCGAGAAGGTATTTCATATTCATTATTCTGAACGACTTCTTACTAATGAGCCGCGTTAGTTTTGTGTAAAATATAACTTGTTGCTAAAACTATTTTAGTCGTACACAATTGTGTTACCACCTTTATTTTCAAAATTACCATAACGCTTCAAGTTTACGTAAATATATAAAAGAATTCCAGTTTGACATGGTTCACGCAAGTAGCTTCCTCTCGAGCCGTAACCACATAACCGCGAAGGTTGCTCGAATAAGTGTCTTTACGGAGATTCATCGAGAAAAAAATTCGAGAACCTTGTGTGATTCATATTTGTTCACTTTATTGATTGTTACTTGTACCGAGCAAAAGTTATTTTCTGAAAAATATTTTAAGATTTGCCTCGTATGAGATAAAATCATCGAGGACATGTGTGTAGTTTGCTTACCTACATGGCGGATTCCGTCCGGCTCCAAACCACTCTCAAGAATTTGTGGGTTTTGTATATAATGTGACTACATTATGCGGACTTTTTAGTCAGTCATGTCAACAAGTCATGAATGTTACAATTACAAGTGCAAATCATCGCTTTATTTTGCATCAGCATAACGCTGAGTCAATTTGATTCCGTATTTTCTGATATTCGTCGTTTTTTATGTATATCATATAGTTAGTATAAATAGTTATCAAGCTCATCTTTGATAGAATATGTTAGTAAAGTTTAATAAATAACCAGAAAACTAGCAATCGAGTAATAGCGTCATCTGGCGGCGTGGTAAGGTAATAATTTTAAGTGCAAAAGAAGGGCGTGAGCCAAATAGGCAGCTGCGTCTTCATGCACACGCTGTTATTAGTACTAATAATGAAATATAAGCATAATTATAATGCAGCAAGTATACAAATTGCCTCTCATATCCTTATTCTACAGGCGAAGACGAAGAGTGCATCGAATGATTAGTTTCAGTGGACTGCCATGTCAATCTGCAACATAAGAGGAGGCGGGTACGCTGCCGGTCTATTTGGAGGAAGAGGGGATGAAGGCGTAGGCGAGACCTTCGATGACCTTACTCACCGAACGAAATTAGGCCACATGATGGATCAGTACTTACAAATTACAAATTAAATTCATTGAAATTACAAATTAACTCGCGGAACCCTATACCGCTCGCGTACTAAGAAAATTAAGACGAGCACCTGGACCGCACTACCTTTTTTTTATTGGAATGGCGGCAAACGAGCAAGCGATTCACCTGATGGTAAGTGATAACCGTCGCCCACGTACACCAGAGGTGATGCAGGTGAGTTGCCTGATGAGGAGGGGGATGGGAAGGGGGTGTGGGCCTCCGGTTACCTCATTCACCGAAAAGAAACGCAGAAGCTCAAGACGCCTCTACTTTACGCCGGTATTCTGGGAGGTCGTGGTATCAATCCGGTCGAGCCGACCCATTCGAGCAGCAGCAAAAGCCGCCGCTTGGCTCCACCACGTTCTACCTCTGTCTACATAATCCAACCAAGTCTATCCCATACAATTTTTTCTTAAACTCCTGCAACTGTTCCCTTGCCGAGCAAGTATATAAATACTCTATTGTGCTGTACTATGTGAAGTCGCCGCCCCGCGCACCATTACCGATAGTTAGCCGTAACATTGATAGTACATTGTGACGTCACCGGGTGCGGTATGTAAGCACCTGCGGTAATTGATTGTAGTAGGTGAGGCCGTCTCGTATACTACGAACATATTACGGTATTGCAATGTGCGATGTTTGAACGAGTTTGTTTTTTAATCTATAATTTATAATTTTATTAGTTCTTATTTTATTAATCATATAAAATTATACCAGACGATGTCCTCCTTCGATTACGGTAACAACTTGGGAGTTGTCAATTGCGTATGGTATATTATAGTGTATTAATAAAAAGATTAACACACGTTCACTTGCGGGCCTTCTGCTCGCGAATCTCTTCCGTCGAAGCTGTAGAGGCAGCCGTGCCAACAGCGTATCTACCGTGGGAGTTTTAATCGGTCCAACATCTTTCTTGTTGATCCCGACATAATTGATTGGTGATTATACCCCGGTGATTGTTAGCACCTTTCCCCCACGAAAACCTAAAAAAGAAAAAAAACATTCGATTTCATATACCCGTATCCAAAATTCGATCAGGATCAGAATATAATATGCAACTCGCTGAATTGACGACCTTTGTGGTCGGAAAGGATCTCCAGTAGCAACCTCGTAAAGGCAAGATGGGGTAGGAAGCAACGCAAGACGTTATAACGACCTCCGCAGTGTTGCGGTAAGATGACGCATGCCAGTGGCTCAGGACAGTGCTTTGTTGGAGGCCCTATGTTCAGCAGAGGACTTGTGACAGGCTGGAATGATGAGTAATAATGATCCAATGACAAGTCTATGCGATAAGATCGGAGGAAGAGTTGGATGCCGTGTCTGAGATACGAGACGCAATACTACAAAATATAGACATATAGAATAGTATTTTTTTTTGTAGCACAACCAGAGTAACACTAAAAGAGATTTTGTAATCGGTACAGTATTTTTATAATTTACTTCTACTAAGTAGAAGTTACTGCTTCTACTTAGTAGAAGTATCCGTATAGAAGATTTACACTATACACTTCCTTCACTATGTATATATAAAATTATGCTATATAATCGCAGTTCCCCGAACATACGCGTAATAAAATTATGTGATTACTCGATTCCGTCCGCAACTGCGTCCCTGGTGAAATATTTTCCCGCGGCTTACCCGGGACATAAAATAGCCCTTGTTATTCTCCAGTGTTGAAGGTATCTCTATACCTACTCACTACATTTCATCAAAGTTGCTTCAAGGGTTGTGCAGTGAAAATGTTATCGATTATAGACAGAGTTACTTTCACGTTTATAGTATTAGTATGAGTACTATGGATGTATTTGAATGTTGTAGTGCCTACATCAAATGAACACAAGCTACATGAAAGGTCTGACTAATAACAATTGGAGCTAGCCTGATCGAAGTCTATTAATTCTGATATTGGCTTGATTGACTCGGGAATGTTAAAGAGGCAAAAGACATCACGAAGCTCTTGTTATGCGAGGCAATTAGAGACATCGCCTTCACTAGGATTCGGTTGCCAGCCTCCGTAACAAGAACCTACATTTAAAGATTCTGCTTAATGACGCACGATCTTACTTGATTACTTAAAAGTTCAGAATAGTTTTTATCGTATGCTATTGTCACTAATAATAGACAGTGAATACTGAGATTGTATAATTCATCATAGTGTCTTTCGTAAATCTTATGAAATAATTTCATGGTAAGAGTGAAATTACATAAAATAAATTTTACAGACTACGTCAAACAATTCATTTCTTGGAATGGAATTAACCCGTTGCAACGATCTTAAAATCGATATTACGGAGTTGGAAGCAACTTGTTTTCCTTTCCTACTTTTGATTCCAGAAGTGCTATAGGTAGATTCTCCAATCACCCTGTAGATCTATGCAACGTAATAATTTACTATACTAAACAATAAGTACTCAAATCATTAGATCTGTAGATCACTGTGGCGTTGTACCTCTTTTTTGTTTGATTTCTTTTTTGCAGTATACCCACATAACTATGTTACAATATTCGTTGAATTGAATAACGTAATGGTACCGCGTTCGTTGGTTGAACGAATATCAGTGAATACTAGTATGTACACAAACCTACGAAGGTTTCCTCATACTATAAGTCAAAATTTGTGAATATACATAGGTTACAAAATAAAAAAATATATACTTATGTATAGGTATATAAATATGTTTTCTCGTACTTCATACAACAAATATAAAAGTTTCTATCTTGTCGTTCAATCTCGTTCAAACTATTGAACGAATATAATCGAAGTAACCAGAGACAAATTTTTGTACTCTTTTATTTTTCATCGAATAGCAGATAAGATTTTTTTAGAGACCTCTTGGTACACAACATCGGTGACCAGGCGGGGCAGCCGCGAGTACATTGTATTTATCTGCTGCTCTACTGTGTATTTTCTTATGTGATCACGAGAACTTTAAAGAGGAACTTTTCGTTTACTAAAACATCCATACACATTACAACATAATCTCTTCAGCTTGTTTATTCCTGCTTATTTTTAAGCTGATTAATTTTAAGTTGTAAAAACTGTAGACGAGAAGGAAGCCTCAAATTTACAATAGCGTGATTCTAAAACCCCTCGCCTAATTGGATTGGTACATTTACGTCAACTTAACAAAATAATTATTTTAACACGCCTTTTTTTTATTTATTGAACTTCATATACATGAGAATGTATATAGGAGGACCTAATGCCAGAAGCATTCTCTACCAGTCAATCTTTGGACGATGCAGATATGAAATGAAGTAGGTGTAGGTGATAGAATAGAGAGTACTAAAGAGAGGAAAAAAAAATTAAAATAAATGTAAATCTATATATAGATACAATATTTAAATACGCATAAAATAATAAATACATATATAATAATAAATACATACACACATACATACATATATTTATATTTAGTAATATAATTCTCTACATATTTTGATGAAATGTTTGAGACATGTTTTGTAATTTTATTTTCACGAACACATGAGACAGTATCCGCGACTCTTCCCTAGCACAAGTTTCCTAAATGATGGGACATAATGTCATCATTTAGGAAAATTGTTGTATAAGAGTTTATATTTCTTTTATTATAAAAATTCTTGCAAACTTGGTAACTAAAATTTAATTCTTATGTTAAAAAACAAACCAAACCTAATTATTAATAAAAACTGTGTAAAATACATCTTATAAATTTTCGTAAGATTAATGTTAATATTGTGTTTTTTTTTTACTATATGTGACATCATATTAACGGTATCTATAGTATTTATTTGTTTACCCGTTTTATTTAAAACACTTGTATGTTACAGAAGTATATTATTTAGATAAAGATATTAGATATTACATAAAGACCTCGATAGCCGAGTGCTTGATGAATCTGTTTCAGGTGACTAGAGATTGACCTCCTATGCGGACCGCTCGTACCAATGCGTTTTTCGAAACTTAGATACAATTATTGTCGTTAGCCCGGACAGAAACAGGACAGGCTCATCACCTGTGACGTCGTACAAATAAGCTTTGGAGCAAAAACGAAAAAAGTAGGTTGAAAGGAAAACCCCCCAGTATTGGGTATACGTTCGAAAGATCTTATGTATATTACATATATATATTTGAAAGCTTTCTGTCGGATGTTGGGAACTCTCAGGGCAATAATCGAACTACTAATTAGTGTAATTTACTTTATAAATTGCCTTTAATCTAAAATACATTACAAAGTTTACTGTGCGGTCTACAAAGTGGAGGAAAGCTTTGTATTGTTTATTGTTTAAACACGCGCTCACCAGCTGTGAGCTATCAAGAAGCCAAATACGAACGGTTTCGGGTGTCGTCGTGCTTTGTTCACGGTTTCCGCTTATTGAGCCTTAATTAGAAGTTAATATCATAATTGAATAATATTGATTTTCTGCGGAAGGTTCCTCACCAAAGCCAAACAGCCCGCGCTTTCCTGCTGCTCGAATGGGCCGGCCCGACCTGGGTAGAACGACGGCCTCGCAGAGTGCCGGCGTGAAGTAGAGGCATCGTGTGCTTATGTGTTTCGTTCGGTGAGTAATATAACCGGAGGCTCTCTCCCTCCTCTCTTACACTCCAAACCCTCTCCCCAAATATCCCTCGAAGACCGGCAACACACCTGCAGTTTTTCTGATTTTGCAGATGTACGTCAGGTGAGCCGCTTGGGCTCGTACGAAACTTATTTACGCTATGTATCGTTAATTTGGACACTAAAGATGAAGACGGGCTTACCGAGTGTCACGGAGCATCAAATAAGGTCTGGTGAAAAGTAGGTTGAATATATTAAAATTTAGATATTGAGAGATTATGTTATTGTACGTATTACGTTACTTCTATGAGTATTTAATATTTAAAAAAAATAAGAATTCTGGCAATGTTATTAATGTTACTTAAATTCCCGTCTACCACTCGAATTGAGCATTATGGCTTGTGTCTGGAGTGGTTCGCGAGAATAGTCGAATAGTGCGTTCGAACCTGCGACGTCATGTTTCGCAGCACCCACCCTAACCCATTGGGCTATTGGCAGTTCTAAATATATTTATAATATAAGACATTTATAAGGAAAAGGTGAATGATTATGTAAGAACTTATGAAAGTGTAGATCATTGTGCAAACTAAGCAAGTAAATTATGCACGAGTCAGTAAAGCGATACGCAAAAGTGCATCTGTAATATAATAACAGCTCGCGAACATTGGTTCGTTACGCATCTTTGATTTTACTCTCGTTTTCTCCAAACGATTCATAACTTTTACTTTTTAAAGCAAACACAGCGTAGGATATTTCTTTATTTAAAGTTATGGTAACAAGGAGTGGACTTTTTACCAGTCAGCGTTCTCTGTCGTATATCAGAACCAAGTGCATATATAAGATCATATATGTATATATTGGTAGGTGCGTCCATATGTACTTGAGATAATAATATGTTCTAGAACAATATATTACTATCTGTTTATAAAATAAGTAAGACATATGATGATGATAATGATGAATGATGAAACAACACACAAATAGGTTACAACTGTTTACTTTAAATAGTCTCGTGAACCGATCTGGTGAGTTCCTAATTGGTACTTGTAATAACAATATCTCAACAATTAAGCGTAAATCAAAGTAAAGTATGAATTTGCGAGTTCGTCGCGATGTCTCTTTGATTCTGAACTGCCAATTAAATTCAAACTTATATAATTAAAATTCAACTTTATATAATTCAAGTGTGCTTTCAAGTCACTATTAACTATAACCTATAACTGTTTACTGTCAAATTTCATTTCCTTCACACATCACAGGTACCGAAATGATTTAACATTTGCCAATTTAGGCACAGATTAGATAATCATTTCATTTAGGTAATGAACACGAAAAATAAAACACAATAAATTATAGTCAGAACATTAAAAAAGTAATAAAGTGAAAATAGAAGTTACAAACGAATAAGGTTTAATTATTTCCTTGTTCGGTAGCATTTATAAATGATATTAAAAAGTACACTTAACACCTTTAATTAAACCTCATTACACAATTAAAATACTGCTATTATTGATCCTGTCTGGTTATTTATCTACTCTATCGAGAAGCTAAATTAATGTAAAAGCGAATGAAATTCTACAGGTGCTTTTAAACAGCTGCATAAGCTCTATTATTTCTCGTGATGCGGGGCTAATTATGTTTTATACCTACACGTAAAACGGCGTCGGCTTGGTATTTTGATGTGTTTAAATGTAACTCCATTAAATGCGACTATTAAAATAAGTAAGAAAGAAAAATATTCTTATTGTAACACTGCAGTGACAAACCACCTGATGGTAAGTGACAACTGCAGCTGATGGACATCTGCAATCGAAAAAGGTTATAGTTGTGTTGTCACTGCTGAGGAATAAGAAGTGGAATGCATCACAGCCTATTGTAATACTGACTCAGTATACCTGTCAAACCGGAACTGTTGTGGTTGCACTACTTATTGGTGGCAGAAATGCGTAAGTAGGCTATACCTACCCAGACCCTCTATGGCAGAGAAGGAGCCTACATCTCTAGTAAAATACCCACATACCTTGGAGATCGATTATTATACCCTGCATCTAGATTATTAAGGTCTGGCGGCGGAAATCATGAGGGTGATTCATAAACCACGAGATTTTTCTGACAGTTTATTTTTCTTTTCCTAAGTTGGCTTCTCTGACACCCAAGGGATGAGATGGGTTGCAAAATCTCTTACGCAGCGAGCTTAAGAGAATTTAATAAAATTATTGTCTTACTTAACTTTTAATTTAAGTCTGTCAATCATAAAGACTTTCATCGTTATTCAAACATCGAAAAATAACAACCGCCGCGTACGCAGCGTATGGTTAGTGCAATAATAATATTCACTTCAAGCCTGACATTATACTATATACAACGTAACACAACACGACTGGCCTACCGAGACTTGTTCAAGTATGAGGCATAAAAAGGATTCCAACCACCTTGTAATTTAATTACTATAACTTAAAAACTAAAATCTCAATAATTGTTTTTATGAAATGCAGCACGAGACGGATTCCATTCGATTCAACGAAATATACCCAAATAGCCAATATTGTAGGTTTGTGTTTTTTTTGAGCACAGGCCAACAGTTCTACTTGGATTCTATGTTGGTACTATGACTTGTTGTTTTGTGAGAAGATACCTCCATGAATCTCACAGCATCTGCAGCAAAAATAACTTATTACAAAAATACTTTATTGGAACTAATTAAGATAAAAAATATGTAAACAGTGTACGATAAGGCAAGGTCAAACGGACATCGTTTGGTATCGGCGTAAGAATCTCCCACCGCATTTCTTCCCGTGGGTATCGTAAGAGGCGACTAAGCTTTAGGGAAAAGGGTTTAAAGTCGCAATGGCTGCAGACGGATGGCGATTTAACCATTTCGAAAATTACCAGACCTATGACGGGCAGGAGCGTTTAAGGTGCGAGGTGTCTGCTACTACGGTCGTCAAAACTCTTGCCGAGCTTTTGCTGAACTTATATGACAAATCCTCCTTATGGGAGGATGTCTATGTCCTTTACAGGTTGGTAAGGTAAGTTAAGGTCCTCTGTAGTTCTATAACTGTGTTACGGGCATTAACGTCCAACTCCGAGACATGAGACTTTAGGCATTATATTAATTAACTTAAGACCTTGAAACTGTGTATGTGTGTGTGTGTGTGTACGCTTAGTTAAGTACTAAGTCCAATTAGGTAAAAGGCTTTAGAAATTCTTTAGTGACATTGTATGTTAGTTTATGCATGATTTATTATATTTTCGGAGTGTGGATCAATATTATATTGATTTTTCTATACAGTCTATAAGCATTAGCTACCCATATACGTAACAACAACGACACACCTATTCTTAACCTTTTTTTTTATCTTTTAATTTAATTTTATATAGTCCTTTATAAGTACAAACTTTTTGACGAGTGGTGCGCAGGTTAACGTAAGTAAATTTTTTTTAATCTTTTTGTTTTGCTTGAAATGCTGTGAAATGATGCAAGGAAATTTTTTTGATAACGGACATTCGGACCTCGGAAGCTTTAAAATTATGTAAATATTTTTTTTTGTACAGAGTAATGGAATCATGTCACCTGTCACAGTCTGTAATCTTGTGCTACAGGTGCCTCTTAACTGTTAAATAACCTGTCGTCGGTTCTGTTGTTCCAAGCCGCTCATGCGTAGCTAATGTAGAATGTACGGACACAATGCACGACTTAGGCTGGATACATATGACACGATGAGGCCTTTGTGTGTGCCGCGACGTGTTGAATTCGATTCAACGACGCTAGATTTAACTGCTCGTGGACTTGCTGTTGATTTTCTACGATTGTTATCATAGACTCCTGTGCCTGGAGTTTGCCAGGTGAAACCATGCCACCGAGATATCTCTTTTATTCCGTATTTTTTTTATTGCCGTAAAAAAGCCTCGCATTTTTGTACTAGACTTCCCATACTTTCGACTTAGACTTCACCATTTCTTCTTCTATAGGAACCACTTAAAGGGAAGTAACAATTTAGGAAGGATTTTTCGTAATCGCCACGCTGGTGTTTAGCGATCCCAGTAACGGACACCGCTATTTCATAGATCTAGGTATATTTGAGATGTATACCCCAACATCTGCCGTAGGCCACAGGAATTTATTATGTATGTATTAATGATGTCCAACATTTGAACGAGTGGTTTGTTCAAATATTGGACAATTATTAATAAAATATTCCGTGGGTTCTCACTTGTTTATTAGATGATTAAAGGGAGAATACTGATAATAAGAATTGTACATTTTGAATATGCAATGGCTTTTTCTTGTGCATTACCAGGTGGTAGACTCATCTCTGTCTAGGAGTCGTCAGGGTTGGCACCACACTTACCTATTTCTGGCGCAAAAGAGCTGTGCTGTGTGTTATAGAGGGCCAGTCAGTCCAATCCATCTAAGTCCTCAGTTGACAACGCATCTGTAACGTGATAGAGCCAAGCGGCGACTTCTGCTGCTGGCCGAATGGGCTGGCTCGACCGGGTTAGTACCACGGCCTCGCAGAATACCGGCGTTAAGTAGAGGCATCTTGTGCTTCTGCGTTTCGTTCGGAGAGAGGTAACCGGAGGGCCATTCCTCCACCTCATCCTCCATCCCCCCAAATACTCTTAAAGCCGATAACGCACCTGCAGCTCCTCTGGTGTTGCCAATGTACGTGGACGAAGGTAATTACTTACCATCAGGTGAACCGCTTGGTACTTTGTCACCTTTCCCATTAAAAGAAAACCTTCGATTGAAATTATTTGAAGTTGTCCATGGACTGCAGTAGCTATATACCATCAGGTGGAGCTCAACGCTGTTAGCTCGATTTGACCCCATCCAATAAAAAAAATATGAGTTTTGTGAATACGTATTTTACAAATATTTTAATACAGTACAATCCAAACAAATAAATAGCAAATGTATTTTATCATTAATGCCAGGTTAAATTCACCGGAATTCGGATGCTCGGTTGCCGCAGTGGCTAAGGCGTTAGGCTGCGGCACTAGAGGACGTAGGTTCGATTCTAGCACGGAACAAGTATTTGTATAACCAAAAAATATCCCGATTTCTCTGTTTGCAATGTATGTATACAAAGGCATCTCAACTATTAAGAAAGTTCTACAGCGGGGGGTAATGTTTATTAAGACAGAATTGTTTGTGTTTTAAGACACAGCGCGAAACGCTGTCAAGTTCGGGTATTTACCTCGGTTTATAGCAGAGGCGCAATGTCATTGCTCTTGTTGTCGCAACTTGGCCGCGGTACAATGAAAGGTGATATCGTAGCGTTGTTTTATATCGCAGATCATGTTATGCGTGGTGAAGAAAACAGCTTTATTTTTTTTTATTTATCTCAGTAATGGCTGAAACAAGTTAACGAATACCGTTTAACCTATATTATGTAAGTGCGTTTTACATGCATTCTCGGATATTATAAAAATATGTCGTTTGATAGCAATGTGTCGTAATTAATAATTGTAATTTATCAACTCTCTCTTTTATGAGAATGTTTAAGTATATAAGATATATGTTCAACGACTGTCACCCAAAAGGGTAGACAGAGATTGATGGCCAGTCGTGTCGCCGCGTTAATCAGAATCTATTAGTTCTAAGTTAGGAAATGTATTGGGCAATATTATAATAAATAGTTATGGAGATTAACTGGTATGGTGAAGTGGCAATGGGCTCAGACACATAGATCTTAGAATTAACAACCGCTGAGGTAGAAATGTTCTTGATTTGCAACCACGTTCCGGTGGACGTACAGTATACGGACATACAGGACGTACTGCCCAAATGTGATGGTGATGATTCATTCATACAATGTACAATATAAATGTACATCATATCAGAGAAACATTTAGCTTTCCTCCAAATATCTACCCTGCTATTCGAAAATGATGATGTCCAATAAATAGCTGGCAATTGCTCTATAAATCTGCTATCAGCTTTCTTGTCGTGGATGTGGTGGAAGGCGACTAAGGAAAAACCTCTAAAATCTCATGAAAACCTCCGCGAGCAAACCTAGTGTCGACTCATCGCCTGTTACCTTCCGACACCCGGAGCAATGAGAAGTGGATTACCGTAGTCCATTTCGCTAAGCTGGCAGTGCCAAACGGAAATACGTAATCTCTGTCTATCTCTATGCTAGTGCTAACATCAAATAAACACACCTCACTCGTGCTTAATAGAACTTCTTAATGTTCAGTGGTTGTTTAGAATGCTGTGCCTTGGGTAAACATCTACCAACTTTGCATATAAACCCATCAAATAATATTTATATGCGCATAAAAGTAACAAATTGTTATGAAACAGTAAAAATTCAGCTGCGTGCAACCGGTAAATCGATTACAAAAACATTTGATACCGGCATTTGTATTCAAGTCGGTGGCGGCAGCTCAGCGGCTAACGGTCGCGGCTGTCGACATGCGCGCGGCTCGCATCCTGGTCCGAAACGGCGCATACCATTGTACTAATCCCTTTTTCTCTCATTGCAGGTAACGAGGCGTTCGGAATAACAAGCAGGTCTGAATAGTTGACACTGAATATGCTGCATAATTCATGCTGACGTGTCGCGCCGACTGTGGGGCGTTTAAATGCTTTTTTGTTAGATAATTACGTGACTTTCGTGGCGAAAAATTAAAAAAAAAGAACCGCATATGTTACTATTTTTAGCGTGCACACACTTTACACTTTGTAAAGTTCAAGGGATAATTGTCGTCAAGGGATTATTTAGAACGTCTACATGGTAAGAAAGTTGAAAATAGTCATAATAAAAATACATCAGCCTATTTTAGTACACTGTTGAACTAGCTCTGTTGAAAAGCACCAGCTATAGCCGGCCGGAGATAAGTGGGTCGGTGACGCCATGCCAGCACCCGCAGTGCATTCCATGACCAGTCTGTCGGATGTAAAGTAGCGGCCTATAAGTGCCCACTGCTGGGCAAAGGACTCCTTCTCAAATTCGAGTATCAGAGAGGGTTTAGGAGCCGGGAAGGGCCCGCCACGCTGCTCCAGTGCGGGTTGGCAGGCTTCACATATCCTCGAAATAATATTTTTATTATTTCTCAGACATGCAGGTTTCCTCACGATGTTTTCCTTCACCGCTGAGCACGCGGTAAATACAGCACTTAAAATTGATATTAAAAATTTTAGTGGTGCCGGCACCGGGGATCGAACCCAGGTCACTCGCGCTCTATGAAACTAAAGTGAGCGTCCTGACCACTAGGCTACCACGGCTCTTCTGTCGGATGGGTTCGGTAAAATTCGGATGGATTCTCCGCCATCATTCGATCGTCAGAGTCTCGTTTGTCAGCTGGCCACGTGCAGGTGAGGTTGATATTTGTATATAAAAAGATGATACATGTACCATAAGACCAGTGTCAAGGGAATCTTCAGCTCCTCTTCCGGTACTCAGCGGGCGAAATGCGCCCGGTTTATTCAAATCAAAGAACATGTTGCGTGAATAAAGGTCGTGCCTTTCAATGTAATCACCAGTGCAGTCACGAGGGATATGTTCTATTTAACTAATAAAAAATCCTCTTTTATCGCTGCAGCAAAAACGAGCGACGTCAGATTGTCGGTCGTCTCGATAAGCCTTCCCGCGTATGATGTTACATGTTGATTCACATATTCGGTTTGTCTATTAATTTGTGTAAATTGAAATGCACCTAACCAGTTGCAGTCATATTTATGTATAGTTCCTGTATTCTATTTTGTTTTCGATAAACTGTAACTTTTTTTGCCACGACATTATTTTATAACTGTCATTGACATACGGTTAATACAGCGACACGCGTATTGATCGATGTATTGGAAAAACTACACTGTAAGTGCGTAATCTGGGGAATTCCTCGTAGCCCAGCCATTTTATTATTACCGACAATAAATCAATTTTATATTTTTCTTTTGTGATAAATTAAAAAACAACACAAAGGCAATATTCATTTCTTAAAGTTTTTTGTTGGAAAGGGGTAAACGTTCATGCGGCGCTTCCGAGTGGTAAGTGATTACCGATGCCCAAGTACACCTGCGACACCAGATAACATGCAGGTGCGTTGCCGGCCTGTAAGGATATTAGGGTAGGGAACGAGGAAAGGGGTGTGGAGGTCTCCGGCTACCTTACTCACCGAACGAAATGCAGAAGCACGAGATGCCTCTACTTCCGATGCCGGTATTCTGCGAGGTCATGGTACTACCCCGAACGAGCCGGCACATTGACAAAAGCCGCCGCTTGGCTCTGCCAAGTACACAAATTCGAAAATTTTTTGAGTAATGTAGACAAACATAGGTTTGTAATAACTTCATTTTAATGTGTCACTTCCTGTACTTGATAAAGCCATACTTTCTAAAATGTTAGTTGATTACCATTAACACCCTGTTAGAAATACACCAGTTAAACAAGGCCTCTCCCGAATTGGGTCAGTTTGCCGTAATCGCGACGCTTGACTGGTTGGTTGGTTGGTGATCGCAGCACCAGACATTTCGCTGCCCGTTATTCAACCATTCTTATGGTGGAATAACTGCGGGAATAACGGGAATATATATCAAGTTTTACAATACCCAATGGCGACTCCCTTAGGTATTTGTAAAAATTCCCATCTCGAGAGATGAAAAGATGAGGTAGTTTCTGTTTCACCACACCAGACGGCAAGGCAACCTATTATCTATTTACTTATTATTTGACTATATTCTATTCCCAAAAACTTCCAGACTCATCTAGGCACTCCGTTAAATTTATTGATAGATGTCTATGATTGATTTCTTTAATTTAAAACATACTTTCCTAATATACCTAAAGAAAAGACGAATAAAATATATGTTGCTTAATAGACGGAAAGATGTATCGTTTGAAACATCAACTGTGCTTGTTAATTAGAACCCCTAGTCGGATTCTGTCTTCCGTATAATTACATCTAAAAAAAAACAAATTTTAATTGTACCGTGTACAATTTTACAGTCTATATATATAGAGGTTTCGCACAACACCACAAGAGCGGTATTCGCAGAATGTGCACTTATTCCTTTTCCAACGTGTACTACAGAAGCAGATAGAATCTCTACAACCTGACAGTTTTCCGTTGAGTTTCCAGAACTAACCTCGCTATGTGATTATTTCTCACGGTACTAGTGATGTGCTGAAGATTACTGGTTTTTCCTTTTAGTACTTTTGCTGGGACATGATATTAGATTTGGAAAAAATGGTATTTTATAATTCAACTACCACTATAATAGGAACCTACGCTCAAATAAGTAAAGTGCGGCAAGGTCGAGGAAGACGACGATCTACAGTCCGTCTGTTCGTCGTACCTATTATCATATGAAAAAAAGGAGACTTCAATGAGGATTTAAGCTGTTTCGAGTTGGTGTCTGTCATTTGGGTGAGCGGACACAATCAAACTAAAATTCGATGATCTTTCGCCAAAATACCAATGACAAATTTTAGACTATAACGGTGTATCTAGTTAAACATTTTCAGGTAGTGGTCCCGTATCTCGCGATGCTTATGATTAAACAACACGTACAGTTGTCGGGCATTGCCTTCTGCTACAGTTGTAATATATGAATAAATTTAATGTTTAACAAAGCAAAATGCTCAGTACCTGAATTGATCTCGCCCACAGCCTCTCTGAGGTGAGTCACTGACCTATCTCAAGTGATACTTGTTGAACAGATCGCAGAGTACTTTGATTTTTTTACGATAAAAGGCCTTGAGCAATGCCATAAGTTTCGTATAAAGATAGTAAAAAAAGACTCCGTACAAGTCGGCATGAGTAAATTAAAATTCTTTATTTACCTAGTTCGAAAAGAAGAAGAGCACCACCCTCCTCCACCACAAATGCGTACACAGGCAACAGGCAACGTTGAGACAGTCATGAATACCACACGTTGTTAACCGGTCAAAATTTTATGCTACGGAGTTATTTTCGGATCAATAATAAAATATGATAAAAAGTGACATAATTGTGTTAGAAACAAATACTAACTATATAAGTATTTATTTTTATAATTTTACTCCATCGTTATGCAACAACACCATATTTGATAGTAATTTGACCATAGAATTATATTCTTATTAGACTTTGTTTTCATTACTTGTTTCGTCTATATTCAAATCAAAAAGTAAAGAGAATCATAAACGTATTTAATTGTTAAACTAAATTATCAATAATTTGATTGATTGACTGTGCACATCGTATTTATGTTTTTAAAGCTCCGTTTTTCTATGCCTACGCCCTCTGTTCGTCCGTCTGTCTATCTGTACTACGTTTAAAAGGGTCTATCCTTTGAACCGTTATAGTATATAGTAATAACACACAATATGTGTTATTATGACGGATATCCTGACAAATAATAAAAAAGAAAAAGTAGAAATTAGCGGGGTTCCCATTTGAATGAGAAGACGACGTGTTTGTTTAACTGCTTTTTGCTCTATCGTAAAAACGGTCATACATACAATCGTCAGACTTGTTGTGATTATAGTGCAAACTTTAAAGTAAAACATTACATAATAAAAATCGGTCAAGTGCTAGTCGGGTTCGCGCTACGGATCCCTAACTAAGTAAAAGAAAATACTGTTTTTGGTAAATAGTAGTAAATACAAAACACAGACATATTGTGTGAATGTACGGAACCCTCGCTGCGCAAATCCGACACGCACTTGGCCGGTTTTATTTTATGCAGCAGTATGTTTGCATCAACTTCTCACTCGTTGTTCATTAATTTCAAATCTTAGATATACTAGTTATATAATACAAATATTTAATTAGTCTCATGAAGAATACCTTTGGCGGCTTAAAAAATAAATTTTTTTTAATGGAAAAGACGAGCAAGCGGTTCACCTGCTGGTAAGTGATTACCGTCGCCCACATACGTCTGCAACGCCATAGATGCTGCAGGTGCGTTGCCGGTCTTTAAGGATATTTGGGAGTGGTAGGAAAGAGGGGGGGAATAGGGAGGGGATGTGAATATGTTTTATTTACAAATTTCATACGATTTTTTTATTTATACGTGCCGCCTCTGCCGGCCGCTTCGTCTGTGTCGCCCGCGGCGCGTTGTCGTAGGTCGTAACTATAAATAATACTGCTGATTGACGGTCTGTGCAGTAATGCGGTTAAAATTTTATGCAAGCGTCTGTCATAATGGATTAGTGGTATGTTTCATTCATTATTTGTGTTATGAATTATTGCGTAATGGATATCTATCAATGTAATTGTAAAATATTTCTTTTTTTTTGTATCGATCCATCACATCCTTAGAAATGAATGTCCCTTTGCCATAATGTACTCCTATGGGCCTATTGATTAATAAGGGCCGTCTAATACGATTCTAGGTAAAAATGGAAACAAAAGTGAAGTTAGATAATATAGGGTTTCTTTAATTTTGCTAATGTGTTAACGAACAGAAAGAATTACATAGGGACGCCAGTCTCCCCTTGTTTCCTAAGGAGGGTGAGCGACGGAGAGTTAATTGTTACTTGAGTACCGCTGGGATACTCGTGTAGGTGAGATTCCTGTGCTTAAACGATACAAGTGAAGCTCTGTCATTTTAATTGTATTATGTGGTGTTTATTGTAGATTTTGCCCCATTACACTTAGTACTATTTTTTTTTAAAGTATGAACAGGAGGTTGTGGAATAAATGGATATAATAAAATAATGAGAGCAATTATGGAGCTTCTGAAAACGTGGACTGAGACTACCACAACATTCTCGTAAAGTCGTAGAAAAGTGTGTATATATATATATATATAGAGGACCGTATAACCTAGTTAGTAGTGACCCTGTCTTCGAAGGCTGATGGTAGGGGGTTTGAAACCCGCTAGGGGCGAACATTTGTATGATGAATATTAATATTTGTAACAGAGTTATGGATGTCTATATAATACGTATATGATTTTTTATCTATTTAAGTTTAAAAATATCTATCTTTATCCAGTTACCGGAACACAGATTTTTCAAGTTAAGGACTTTATGACGTGTTTTTTTAGAATATAGAGAATTGAAAGTAAGTAACAGTAAATGCATGCTATTTGAAAGTACAAAAAAAGTCGCGACACAAACCGTAAGAAACTTCCATAAATGTGCATTAAAAGGCGGAAATAGTTGATGAAATCTAGGCCAGAGCTTTGAAGCAGATGATTCAAACTGCTAAGTGCTACTTCAACATTTCTAAGCCTTTTCAAACTGTCTTTGACTTTCGCTCGAAGTAATTTTCGCGGAAGTTTTCATATATTAATTGTAATGAAAATTTATTTTCATTATTTAAATGTAAACCTTTTCACGTTTTCTATGTATTGGTATATATTATCTAAAAAATATAATTGTCAGTCTGTAAACTAAACCACTGTAAGATATATGCATCCAGACTTTGGAACGAGCTGCCAAATAATATACGTACAGCCACCAGTAAAGGCACTTCAAGCGTTAATATGGGATTATTACCTAGCGATGCAATAGTAGTTGAAGAATATAAACATGCATAGACTACAACCAGGCCAGAAAACCAATAAATTGTGTGGTTACTATCCCATCGAAGCCAGGACTTGTGACTCAGTACGGTTCCCTAACCACTTGGCTTAGTGATTAGGTTAGTTTAATGCTTAAAACCGTCATGCCAAACAACAATACACTTTTATTTTGATCCATGACCCGATTTTGTTCAAATTAAAAGCGAAATTTAGCACAGAATTAATTGCATTAATTACCACACATCATAATCACGAAGTCAAATAAGTCTTGTGTTATTCCAGTTTTTCCCAGGATAGCGACGCTGAAATGAATTTAACCTGTATTATTCATCATCACTGGACTATTACTGCCCACTGGTGGTGATAGGCCTTTTTAGGAAATTAATTTTATTTTAGTTGCACTAGAGCAGCGGACCCTTACCGGCTCCAAAACCCTCTCAGATGTTTGCCCAGCTGTGGGCACAGGCTGCTACATTACTTTACTACTTTATTTATTAATTACAGCCTTACAGCCAGCTCAACGTTATTATCATCTTAATTAAATAATTGATTGATTGTTCCGATTCTCAGTAGTAATATACCTCTTATTCGAACAGCTGTTCGATTGTTTTTTTTTAATAGTGTACCCTCGTAAACAAGTAGGTAATTAGTAATTGGCGGCGACGCGTTGATTTGCAAGTTGGCAGCAAGTATTCGCTGAGAAAGTGGCGGTCACGGCTCGGCGGACTTGACGTTTTTTACGCAACTCGTTTACAGGTTGAGTGTAAGTAATAAGCTGGTAGCGGAAAGATTTGTTTTTTTTATGATTCACAATTATATTCTTCACCTAATTCCATACTCATAATAGCAAGGAATGTAGGTTTTACTAGGTAATTCAAAATAGAATTTGGTATATTTTGGTAATTTGTGGGACTCGATGAATGATTCAGTTTTGACTCGGGTGAAAACATAAAAGTTAATATTGTTTGTTTGCGTTCTATTTATAACGTGTCTTATGTATGTGTAAATTTTAGTCAAAAATATAAATTTACATTTAGTATGTATTAATTAGTTTAGTTACAGTATAAGGCAAAATGGATGTGTATGATTGTCAACTTTTATTTGCGCTTTTTTAAAAGGCCTGCAGTGAAATTTTGAGCTTGCAATCTGTTAAATTTATATTTTTGCGTATTAACATTATATGAACCTACGTCACACACTCAAGGAAATGATTCGCGTGGCATTTGGTTTGTATCATTTGAAAAATATGTTTTGCTACTTCTAAAAAAGAAAAGGTAGACCTTCCTAAAGAATCAACTGAAATAACTATTGAAGTGTATTTACACATTTTCTTAATTTAGTATTTAATTTAAAGTACCATAAACGTTGATGACTCGGATGCGGTTATTTGTCTCTCGCGATATTGGAACCTACAACTTTTTGTAAAATTAAATAGTATCTAATTTGTTTATATACAAAGTAATTATTTTGAATATGACATATTGTCGTATTTATTTGAAATGATATTTTAATTTTTAAAATCGCTAACCTCTTTACGTTGTACCACTCATTAATGCCGATGCTAAGATCTGTTTACATTCATGAATAAATTAAATTTGTTTTTTTTTTGTTTGTTTGATACGGTGATGTTATTTACTTTCTGATTTAGAGCGAATTTTTTGTTATGCCATTTGTTACCTCGCGGTATACATAATTATTGTAATTAGGTTTGATAATGTAATAATTACTCTTAAGTATATTTAAGTTGTGGCGTCCGCTAAGTTATTGATCGAGAGATTCCGGAAGAATTTATGTTTGACAAGTGAAGGTATTTAGTAAAGTTGAGATTTTGGGCGAGGCGATCGTAGAACTGTTTATGCTTAGCGAATATCGTATTTCATTTAAGGATTGTCAATCTTAAGTAGTTCCACCAAAAGCCGTAAATTCTCGAGGCGCTAGTGCTGCGTGAACAAAGTTAGTGTATAGGAAAATATAACTCGACGCTGCCGCAGTGTTGATTTGGAATTTGAATAGCTTACACCAGGGATTTCCAAAGTGGTCGATATGGGATTCCCAGGGTTCGACGTAAACAAACAGATTTTAGGGGTCAACGAAGTCTAAAAATCGACCTCTATTAATTAGCACAAGATCTTATTTGAAACTTTCTAGATACTGTATAAGTTGAGTTACGTGTACCAACTTGTTATAAGAATGACTTATAGAAGGAAGGAAGGAAGGTATCATTGTTATAATAAAAAAAAATAACGTAATTTGTATTAATAATTATTAATTACACTTGATATTTACTGAATTCTATGTCCGCAAACCGCAAAAGTTTTAAATTGGTAATTATTTTGTATCAATAGGAAAAAAACTAGAGATAGGATTTTAAAAGTAATGTGGCTATAGAGGTTTGAGGAATCAGTTCATTTTTGAAGAGGGATCTCTTGCCCAAAATAGTTTGGGAATCCCTGGCTTAGACAAACACTACGGTGGTTATTAGTTGGGATATATGAAAAAGTCAAGTGCATACAAATATTTTATTATCATCATAAATTGAATGTTCTTCATAAATTTGCACCCTTCGCAATCGAGTACAATATACAGCAGATCGTTTTTAATTTTTATGTCACGAATTGGATTACACTTATATATAATTGATATAAATCGATTAGGCGTGTATTTGATATTCATTAATCTCATTAGATATTCATTAATCTTTCATCCTATTTGAATTTTATTGCAATATAAACACATAAGTAATGGAATTAACATATCGAAAAATTATTAAAATGTCTTGACTTTTGTTGGATAAAAGTCGTATCATTATTAAATTTAAGCAGTTTGCCGATAATACTGAACTATCTACATAACGTATTTTGTTCGGATAGTTATTTTTCTAACGAATCCTCTCATTAGCTTAATCGACCAGTCGTTTAAAAGAACGTTTCATCTTTTTGAACTAAGCGCTTTCGGGTGTAAGTCCACCCGAAATTGGACATTAAACAAAATGCCTTCAGCATGTGAGTGCATTTGTATATACAAACAAATAGGCGTGTGTGTATGAGTAAAAAAACAAATGATAATTACTTAAGTCTACGACCACTTCCATCTTGATAAATGTAGGTAATATACTCTACACCTGAGCTCTTCATGCACTCTGTGATGTCGATTCTGGATAATTGTAGGAAATTGTAGCTCTTAACGCGTGCGCAAAAGTACTAGGACGTCGATACAGACCGTAAACATCATATACAATATTATTATTACCACTAACCATACGTTGCCTTCGTCGCGGTTTATTCTTTTCGAACTTTGAATAGCGACGGAAGTCTTTATGTTTGTACAGACTTGAGTTACTTCGAATATAATAAATTTTATTCTCGTTGATATACATATAATTATTGTTATAATTTGATACAAGATACAATCTAATAACTATTAACAACATACTACCTAGAATCTAGATACTATCGTTTGTGCATATTATAATTTTATCGTGTAATTGATGCGCAATAGAATTTGCAATCCATCTCATCCCATAGATACCGTTAAATTCGACTATGCCAGCAAAATCTCGTGGTCTATGTCAGATGACAGAATAACCAGACCTAAATAATCCAGATGCAATGTATCTAGAAAGTAGGTATTTTACGAGATAATAGACTTCTCCTCTGCCTAGGAGTCGTCTAGGTAGGCCCGCTTATCCTTTTCTGTAGCCAATCAGTAGCGCAAACACTTGTGTTATGGTTTGAGGGTGTGAGGCGCCGGGGATGACAACACAACTTTAACCTTTTTCCATGTCCATGGGCTGCACTAACCACTTACCACCAGGTGACTGTAAGCTCGTTTGTCAGCTTAATCCAATAAAAAAAAACTATTACTGATGTCCCCAGCTAAAACGTGGCGATAGCAGCTAATGGTCTGAATTGGAGGTTAATGTCAAGGAGAGATCTGTTTAATTAATACAAGAAGTACTTAAGAATCTCAGCCATAATAACGACTTGTCTACCATAAAAACCCTTCGGGTTTTGGTTGTGCCAACTATCTCCATGTCTGTGACACTGCATTCCAACCTTCCCCGTGACCTTGCGGCGACACCAGGCGATTGTCTCTGCGTGTAAGTTAAAATTTACGATTTATTTATCATCTGCCCCAAATATCCTTAAAGGCCAAACGCATCTGTAGCTTCTCTAGTGTTGCAGATGTACGCGGGTCTCTGTAATAACTTCTCACCAGGGGAGCCGCCTATTCGTTTGCTATAAAAAAAAGCTTGCACAGATAGAAGCATCTCGCAGTCAACCAATGGAATGGCGCTGTACGCACATCAATTTTTTTATTCTTCGGACGACGTTCATTACAATTCGTAAGATCAGTTCCACCGCCCGTACCGAGAAAATTTGTCTTGCATGTCTGTTGTTTTTTCGCTTCGCATTCCACTTTTGTATGATGTTGGAATATCTCTTTAATATTATTTCAATGCATTATTGAAATCAGTTGTTAATGAACCTAATATTTTGTGATTACGCCCACGTTATATCCTTCAATAAAAAGATAAATGAACCGACATTTTTTAAGCCTCATATTGGTATTGTGGCAAAGAAATTATTCATTATTATCGCATGATGTTTTTGTTTCGAGAAACTCTTTGTTAATTGAATTCGCCCGGAGTTTAAGTGTTAAAATATATTCGCGCTAAATACTTACAAACATGCACTTCTACAAACAAACAACAACAACATTCAAACTAAAAACACTGATACTACGATAAAATATGTAATTTTTTCTTGAATATAGTTTCCTACTATATATTACTTTAATACTTGATTAGCGATTACAATGGTACCTAACAGCAGTTATTCACAATACAATGCTGTTCTACGTACATGAAACACACATTTTCTTCGTGGTAGAGCCAAGCGGCGGCTTTTGCTGCTGCTCGAATGGGTCTGCTCGACCGCGGTGTACTACCACGACCTTGCAGAACCGGCGTGAAGTAGAGGCATCTTGTGCTTTTGCGTTTCATTCGGTGTGAGATATTTGGAGGTCCAACCCCCTCACTCTCATATCCCCTCATCTTCACTCCCATCTCCTAAATATCCTTAAACCTGCAGATATTCTGATTTCTGGCTTGCTGCTGGCTCGATTGCCCCGGTCCCCATAAAAAAATATTATATCCAAAGAATTGTTCATTTGATATAATAATATAATTTAATTTAAGTCACATTGATATTGAATTATGTATGGCGCAAGATGCGTGGAATAATTCAATCATCGCCAAGGTGATCAAGTTACCTCTAAAAAGCTCATTTAGATAAGACCTTGGTTAAAGATAAGTGCGATTAAAGGGTACCTAAGCCAACAGATGATGTCAGTCCTGCTAGCGCATATGTGGTGTTAACAATCTACGTAAACTGTGCGAGACAATAATGTGCTCTACGTTTAGATTATAAATACAAGTACACATTTCTTATCTATTTGTAATTAACATATATAACGTGTAAAGTAGTGGGGTGAACGGGGAATATATCATACCTTTCTGCATATGCCAACCTCACCTGCACGCAGACGCGGCTCTGGTTGGCCAAACTATCGCGGAATATTCATCTGTATTTGCCGAAACCGATTACCACAGTGATGTGGGGCAGCACCACAAGTGCGAGGCTACCAGCACTGCGATTACAGACAACCAGTTCACCCCACGTGGTGGAAACAAGAAATATATATCGGTCTTAACTGGCGCTTTCTTGGCGCCAGTTTGGGAGGCCAGGCAACGGCTGGATCTGACTACCCACCTAAAGCACACTACACATTGTGACATTGTGTTAGTACAGTCTTATCCTTTTTTTAATAACTTTGCGCTTCTTCTTAGGACCAGCAATGAATACGGCCTCCGTTGCAGAAGAAATCTAGTATTGAACGAAAACGTGAATTTGGCATGCCTTTCTATAAATACTCTACGTTACTAATACGTGCGTAATGTTTATTATTTTGTATGAAACAATAATTTACTAAACTCTTCTAAATCTGGTCAATAACTGTTTTTAAATAATATTGCAAAGTGGTGTAACTAAAGTTCTTGCTTTTAATCATATGTTGTGATGAAATTAATAATTTACAATAGTATTTTACAGCTGTATTTAAAATCGAGGTATAGTTGCCATGTTTACTGCCCCACATTATAAACACTACGAATTATTTACTCCACGAATTTAAGGAATTATTAACTTCACTACGTCTATTCGCCCGTAGTGGAGTTAATGTCGGTGTAACTGTTTTAGCTTTTTATTGCCTGTAAAATGAGACGTCCTTATTTTTATATATATAAATTATAAGAGTCACGTGTTACATAACCATGAGACATGAAGATTACTCCTATATATATGGAAAAGACCAAAACTATATTGTAAGGGAGAATGGCACAGTCTGGTGATTGGGAGCAGCAACTGCAAGCTGGTGCGGGGCTTACCAGACGGGTTGGTAATTGGCAGTACTAATGTTTCCAGCATGTGGGTTCTGGGCATATTATTCGTGCACGTCAAGCCAGGTTTTGTGCGTAGGGTCAATCCTCGAGTTCAATAACTCTAGTCTGATTCGGAGCCAGATGTCTTAACTAGGCGGCCATCGTGGCGGCCGCGTTTAATACAAACCATGCTTGGACTAATAAAATAATAAAGAAAAATTACTCTGAACTAGATAGCCATCACCTAATAATTTTTTAAGTAAGTAAGTAAGTCATTAAGACTATCTAACTTTGTCCATGTGTGAAGGTACCTAACGTATTCTCCAAATTTCGTAGGTAAATACGTTGATGAAGAAGAATGGTTTTTATGTTTTTGTTAGGTACCTTTCGTACCTGTTCACATCATCATCATCATTTCAGCCTATCAGAAGTCCACTGCCGAACATAGGCCTCCCCCAAAGATTGCCACGAAGCTCGGTGCTCTGTGCTCTGTTCACATACATGAATATATACCTAACGACCTACGAAATATAATGGTGTTTACGTTTTTATTAAGTACCTTTACAAATATTTATTACTTCCGACGTTTTCCTAATGTTTCATAATTAATACTTATTTTGCCGATATTTATGTATCGAAAAGATTGTGTTAGTGTATACAGCTTTATATTCTAAGAAGGAAAATAATATAATTTGCAAAGATTATGAGCGAGCCTCGAGCGGTGGGACATTGACAGTATACCACGTACTTTATCTTTGCTGCGTGGGTTAGTTACAAATTGACACTAACGGGTGTACGGACAGATGAATAAAACAATACTACCCGACCACAACGCACAAGTGGTGAGTATGTCACCGTCTTAGTGTTCACGTCAGCTTACCGTGTAATTGGACATGTTTCATAAAACCCGTTTGTACGAGCCCTTCCAATAAGGGATTGATCTTCGGATTCTGATGCAGATACCCCAACCACTCGGCTATCGGGTCTTCCATCAATTTACAATTAAAAATCTACGACACGCCCACTCCCAATCTTGGCACTTCAAATGCGAATATAGGTGATGTTCTCTCAAGACTCTGTAATTATTGTCTAACGCCCACATTATTCTTATCACAGGAACGAGTTGGTAGTTGGTCTAATGAATACTTGAAGAGCGTTTTAAATTTATAATGAATTATTAGAAATTCAATTTCTGTCACGAATAGTATGGTAATAATTACAAATATCCCTACTTAGATTATTCACTACTTGTGAAATAAAAAATGTTAAGACTTATTAAAAGTCTGACCACATTTTTATCTATACTGTACTAGACATTGCATACATTTATGAACAGCCAGACGATATCTCACAAAGCTCGTTTGGCTGTGCATAGAGGGGTATTTTGGTACTAACACTAACATATGGAAGGGAAAGCTGGGTATAGTAGAAGAGACATGAACGCAGGATAAATGCAGAAGAAATAATAGCGTTAAGAAGTATGATTGAAGTGAAGTTAACTGAAAGACGATGTAGTGACACGAATTGAGAAAGGAATGCTGAGCTGGTTTGGACATGTGGAGAGGATGAATGAAAGTAGGTTGACGAAACAAATATATGAGGCGAGTGTAAATGGTAGAGTCGGGAGAGGAAGACCTAGGCGAACATTTCACGATCAAATCGGAGACGTGCTGAAAAAAGGCCAGGTCAAGAGTACTCTAAACCAACGAGTATGCATGCGAAGATGTGGGAGAAGCGATAGACGTATGTCAGGACCGTAGCAAGTGGAAGAAGATTGTCTCTGCCTACCCCGTTGGGAACAAGGCGTGAATATATACATAATATATATATGTACTAGACCAGCGACAAAAGTTGTTCTGTCTTTTCCTCAGCGCCACCTATCAAATCCTAACATAACCATGAACCATAGTTTCGATAGTTAGTACAAATATATTGTAGGAATATCACCTCAATCGGTCAAGTCATTCAAAAGTTACACGATCACTAACAAGTATTTGTACGTGGTGGAGCCCAGCGGCGACTAAGGCTGCTGCTCGAGAGGGCCGACACGGCCAAGTTGGGACCGCAGTTTCGGCGTGAAGTATATGATTTTGCGTTTCGTTCGCGAAACGACCGGAGGCTCTACTCTCCCTCCCTCTCCTCTCTCCCTATCCTTTAAGGCCAGCCACGCACCTGCAGCACGTGTGGTGTAGGGTTAAGTAATCACTTACCATCACTAAAGATTTTTACACACAAAGATAAAATGTAAACATTAATTTAAATAAAAATTCATATTGTGTAGGTACTCTGATCGTCACCGAAATTGTTTATATTGTTTCATTTAAGGACATGTGAAGTGTACACATTGATTAAACAAAGTAACAGGCTATACTTTTAAAAAAGTTTCTTTGTTAAGTAAAATTGAGATCTAACAGTGCGAAGTTGGAGAGGTTCGCTATAATATCATACTAATAACAGGTTTAAGTCAAAATGAAAACTTAATTAGTGTTTGACTGTTTCGTGTGTGGAAAACCGACAGATGATCAATGAAATTATATACAGGATAAAAATAGAAAAACGTCTGTGTTATGTGTTATGTAGTAATACTTCCGAATAATAAATTTGAGATCCATGCTTTGATATAGTTAAAGCTATATTACTAAATACATTTATTTATATTTTATATATATATTTTCCTTTATATATACATATGATATGTATTTTTGTTTCGCGCACCGCTCTCTACTTGGACGGAGATATGATATCTCAATCAAATCAACAGGGTCAATTGATTCGTCTCATTTGCATTTTATAGACAGAAGCTGTTACGATATTATTCCTTGGAGGTTAATCGGAGGTCGAAAACCTCACTATCAATGTTGTATCTTTAATTACTTTGTTAGCAGTATCGTTCTATACATTAATCGTATTGAATCTAAGACTTTATGCTAACGTACATAAGTCTGATACACATATTTTCTATTTCAGCAGCAAGAGGGATCGAACATCGTTTTAATATAACTATACTTCTTGGTGAATCGCCAAGAAGTATATTTTTCAAATAAGATTATGTTTTTCAAATAAATCCTCAGATTTGCAAAATGGCTTAAGCCTCTACCTTAAACCATTTTGCAAATCTGTGAATTCAACAACACTAAATAAATTTATGAGTCCAAAAGTAACTCTCATTCTGTCTGTTACGTTTTCACGGTTAAACCGCTGAACCGATTTTGACAAAATTTTGTATAGAGATGCGTTGAAGAAGGACATCCGCTTTTATCCCAGGAAAGTCAAGAGGTATTTGCCACGCAGGCGGAAGATGAAATTATATGAATCTACTAATTTAAGTGTATGCCCCAACTGCAGCGTATACTCGTATCACACCTGTACAATCATGATTTGACTGTAGGTAGTCCATAAGTCCGTGGTTGCTTGAATGTCTTTGAATACCATTTATGCCATATGATCTGCCAATTCCTTGTAATCCGTGGGTATAATAAGAGGCAAATTGGGTCCCACATTTTTTTTTTTTCGTTGTTCTCACCAGCGAATAGTCGCATCAAGTTATTTTCCAAAGTGGTGAAAAGTGGGTTGCGCAAGCCTGTTTGAATCGTGCTTGTTTAAATCTAAAACAAGCTAATTTTGTTGTTTACTTATTTGATTATTTAAATGATTCCGATGTAAAATTAAATTGCTAATTTATTCAAAACATTATATCACGTACGTACGTGGGTAGTATGAACCTGGAACTTATTAGTTTGTTGCGTAGTTTGCCAATGCTGTCATAGCAAATTAAAGCATTTAAAACACAATTATAAATATATAATAAAGTATTTATTAAATGTTATGTAGGCGATCCGCTACCTCCTCCATACCTCTCCGTGGACACCAGATCCCATGATAAGGTCCTAACTGCTTGCCGCACAACGATCCCGCTCCCCGTCGAGCGTATTGTGTGATCGTGGAGTGGACTGCGTTATTTGCGAAAACAATGATTGCATCATCAGGAGCATCAATTCAAACTAGCATTAAGTTGTCGTTGGATCACGCCATGCGGTGACGTCACTCGTCAAGTCTATGATTGATAAATTGAACGTTGCGTGATGGCTTAATGTCCATTGTGTTATTGACCTTCTTGGTTCTTCGCCTGTTGCAATAGTAATCTGAATAAATTAACATTGTTTGATCATCAATCTGAATAAACACGCATTCGAGTTTTTAGGACATGATGCAGAGATGTCGTGAATGTAATATATGCGTAAGTCCAATGCTCCGCGGTCCAAACTCATTGACCGAACATGCAGACAGAGCTAAATAAATTTGTGTTGTTAATTTTCTAGTATATATTTGTTCATGTTATGAATAAATTGTTATTTTATGTCGTGTCAACGCCCTAACCTAATACTAGGTCAAATGGACTTTTTCTAGTTATAATTGTGAAAAACGGTACAAATTATCCTCGATGTCAGTAGTTACTGTGACCCAGAGATGTCGTGGTCGTGGAGATGTCCTCGTGGAATATATGACCACAACAGGAACCAGAAGTTGTATTAGACCAAGGATGTGTGGTGTTACTGAAAGTAACTCTCTTTGTATCAGATGTAATCTCAATGAAAACAACAGAAAGTGTTATCACAAAACCAATAATTTGTCGAGGCATTAGTGTAACATAGTATTGTCTCTACTGGAATTTGAATATGGGACTCATGATTAAATAGACGGTTATGCTCACGTCTGACCCAGGACGGTGAATGTTACTGATAAACAACTAGACAATTTCATTAGGGGCATTATCTGCTATACGAAAATAATCCGTGTTACCTGATTCTGCGATTATGTAATTCCTTTTTTTTTCTATTTTGTTTTGTTTTTTAACCAAGACATGGCAGCACCTATAAACGAAACCGTTACTTGAATGTAAAAATTAAACACAGGGTATTTTTGTAAATATTTGTTGCATAGGCCCCTGTACTTAAGGGAGTTATAGATCGATATGCACGAAAAGCACCGAGACTTACCTACATACCAGAACGAGAATACGTACTTATACTGAATGGTGAAACCCGATACGAACGATTGGATTTCATGCGTCTCTAAATAAAATGATTAGAAAATGTAATAGGGAATATTAGAAATGGATGTGGAGTGAGACATACGATGAACTAATATTACGGCGTTTAGAAAAAATACAGAGGATATTGTACAAGAATTTGTTGGCGTAATTGCAATAGAAGTTTATTTATTTATTCAATTGTTTTTTTCAATTAAGTTGTTATTTATTATACACTCGGCGTCAAAAAAATCGCACCTTTTGAAATTTTGACTTCAAGCGAATAATACTCTTAACTTATTTATTGTACCCTACCAAAATTAATATCATTTGAAAGCACAATTAATACACTTTAAAAACGCGTATCGTTCTTTTCTGTAACAATAATCACGAAACGTTAGGGTCTTTAAAAAAAAGTGCTGAAAAGCTCATTAGAGGACTCACTACTTGTGCCACCTTGGACACGAATAAAAGGGGGGGTAAAAATTAATGATGGGTCATTAGCTATCCAGACATCACAGAAGTCACACCTGAACAGCTTCAGTAAGAAAAAAACCTGAAAAATGGATACCACGGCAGAAGAAGCAGCTCAAGTGGTAGCACTACTGCAATCAGGACTACGCCAAGTTGATATTGCTCGACAACTTAACATAACCCGTTTCCGGGTGAAACGAGTATCCCAGCGGTTCCAGGAGACTAGAGGCTACATCAGGAAGCATGGATCCGGAAGACGATGTTGCACTTCGACCGCTATATTGTGTCGACGTCTTTGCGTAACCGATTCTCCAACGCTGTTGAGCTGCAACAGCAGCTCGGAGGACGTCGGTGAGCGGTTCAATAAGAAGAAGGCTGCGAGAGAAGAAAATCCAGGCCCGTATGGCTGCTACTGGCCCCAAATTGACAGCAGAGCATAGGCGAGTCAGACTTCAGTTTGCCCGAGACCACGTGGATTGGACGTTCGACCAATGGAAGTCTGTCCTCTTCTCCGACGAGACTAGGGTATGCCTTTTCTGCAATGATAGGCGTAGAAGAGTGTACAGGAGGCAGGGGGAACGGTACTCACAGGCCTGCTTTGAAGAAACCGTCAGCTACAGAGGAGGATCCTGCATGTTCTGGGGCGGAATTTCAATCCAAGGAAAAACCGACCTTGTGTGCGTCTCCTGCACTGGAGGTGCACGTGGCCAGGGGTCCCGTATGCTGGTTTTGTCGGGCCTGAATTCACATTCATGCACGACAACGCCCGCTCCCATACGGCAATCATTGTTCGGGACTACCTGAATCAGGTTGGGATCCCCGTGAAGCAGTGGCCAGCGAGAAGTCCTGACCTGCATCCCAGAGATCTGAAACGCCGGGTGCGGTCTCGTAATACTGCCCGTGCCACCCTTGAACAGCTTCGGGACACCGTCGTCGAGAAGTGGAGTGACATTCCTCAAGAACGCATCGTGACGTTGGTGAGGTCAATGAAGGATCGCATGGAGGCTGTAATTAGGGCTAAGGGAGGTAACACTAGCTTCTAAGTTTAGTTTTAAGAATTTGTTTTACTGTATTTTTTAATTTTGTTAAATTAAGTAATTTTGTCGTGAATAAAGGTTTTTCCTTTTTTCATGAAAAATGTTTTTTATATGCTTAGTAATCACTATCACAGTTTTATTATTTAAGGATTCAATAATCTTTAAAATGAGGCCCCACACTTATACCTTACCGTAGATGAAATAGGGTTTATAGTTGCTTAAAGTCAAAATACCAAAAGGTGCGATTTTTTTGACGCTGAGTTTATATAGGTTTTAATAATCATTAAACTATACTGTATCTTCTGGCATACCGTGTTTTCCTTTTAGTAAGGTGGCATATGCCTTTTTTCTTAGTAACTACTTTATAAATGAACATTAATATTATAGCATAGTGGGATCTGTGAACTTGGGATGGGAGTCGTCGCTTTTGTCTGTTTATTTGTTAATGTAATTTTCTAAATAGGTAAATACTACTAGCGTTTAACTAATAATAGACGAATTAAAAAACTTACATTAATTACATTGTTAAAAAAACTCTTGAATTTGTAATTAGGTCCAGTTGTACTTATACTAACATACAATTTAAGTTCGTGATTTAGTATCCTTGAGTATGCGTCTCAATTATGCAATCCACGCATCGAAACATATATATTAATAGATAAGAAGCCATCCAAAAAGGCATCACTTACTGCCGCTGGTAGTAAGACAAAATATAGCTAACATTGCAATTTTAGTAAGCGTAGCTCAAATTAGGTTCGATTGTCTCGTAACATTTATATAATAAAAGTCTCTCAGTGCCTAACAAAATTCTTACACGGTGGCGACAGCCCTGTATTTTGACGTCATCTAAGTTGTCAAATTATAAATGTGATTATTTTTTCTGTTGCGTTCCTTTCAAACACGTAGACCGATATGACATTGATCTATTTGACATTAACACACGTACTGTTTAAAATATTCTGGCAAAACAATGGTAAAGTTTAATGTTTTTGTTATTAAGTGTATTAAATGTGAAAACATGTATACAGCATTAGGTTTATTATTCTATAACTTTTTATGTTTATACATTTTTTCAATTTGTTTGTTTTCCAAAAGAATAAAATAAAAAAAAATATATGTAAATAGATGAGCTAATTCAGAGCATAATCTGAAATAATTGTATATACTGAGCAATTAAATAAAGTAGTCACAATAAATAGTTTAAAAATAAAATAATGCGAATCTCTCGGACATACAGCCAGGCTTGGCGACTTGTCCGGTTTCGTTTTTCTTATCCTCGTAATTGGACAAATTAAAGCGAGATCAGATGCTCCGGGCGAACCATAACTACGGGTGTTAGACGCAAGGTTTTCGTTTCGCTTATGAAAGTCGCTCTGGGCAAAACGTTTATGCCCATCGGAACAATTTATATAAACATAAGTCTATTTCTATGGAAAATGTCTTTGAACTTATAGAACTTTTCTCCATTACAAGGTTACTCTCCTTAATATAAAATATGTTTTTCTTTTTCCAAGAGAACCTTATTTCACTGGATTTGGGTAAAACACAAAATAAAACTTTAATTGATTTTATTTTACACGGTTATATCTGACCTCGATATCTAATAAAATCATTAAAGAATTTTGTCTATATTTTATTGATTATGGACATAAATTGCTTGACCTGCTAATATATCAAATATTCCACTATCTTACATAGGAAACTGACTGTGTAATGATAGATATAGTATGTAGATAGGTTCCCTTGCCTGCCTATGTAGATTATTGCATATTTAATTTAAAACAGGAAGCCTGTCAAGGACTTATGTATATATTTTCATAGATTCGAATATTCGTGAACGTGTAGAATATGTTACTACGAACGTCATGAAATTTGTATATGTTTGTACAAACCCCCACTAACTAGATCGCCTGCAGAAGACTACTACAGTTGTTTATTTTTATTTAGCCCTTATTACACGACCCTAAAAAAGGGTTCAAATCAGGCATTCTCTATCAGTCAACATGGAGGATGGTGAGAATACTTAGTAGAAGCAACAACTTGAAACATAAAAAGTCACTAATAGTATACATACACACACACGCTTACATACATTCATATACATACTTACCTACATAAATAAATAAGTAAATAATTGTTATAAAAGCTAATGATGTTATTCTCAAGAAGAATTGAGTGTATTTCTTAAACGCTCAAGAGCATCAGCCGGGAGCTGTTCTGATGTCGTATCTATGGCTTATACGGTGAAGGAGTTACCGATAAACTTAGAAAAGTTTGTTGAATACACAATTTATCATTAAAAGAAGATCGTAATACCAATTCAATTTATTAGAAACCACAATTACATTTATAAGAAGGAAAAGTAGAACAATTTAAGTTGAAGAAAATAACAAGCAAAATTTTGGAAAGCCGCCTCTATCGAATGGTAAGCCAATTGAGTTGGTACAGATATTGGGAGATAATGTCATACTTTCGTAAGCCGAAAATTTATCTAATAAAATATTGTTAAAGAGGCGTTTCAGTTTGCTTAGAAGATCCAGGTAACATAATCAATTGTCATATGATAAGCAAATGTTTAAGACGATGTAAGGTGGCAACAACTTTACGGGATATTATTTCGTTAACGAATGAGCCATTTAGCGTATTGTATATAAGCAGACCGAGGCTTAGGGCGAGCTGAACGCTATTATTGTGATTTATAGTTGGTAAACTGGCATGATCAACCTTTGCTTGCAACGACTATTGCTTGGCATGTAAATGGTATGCCCGTAAACCATGACGAAATGACCAATCTGCAATAATATTTAAATTTTCATTTAACCTTTTGATCGCGTCATGGAACTTTTCAATATAATTCATACCAGATTGCACATATAATTGATGATCATTCGCTACGAGCAGCTAATATCGGAGGTGATGAAGTTGATGAAAATTTAGTACATGGAGATAGTATACCGGCTACGGTACGCTACAGCCCAAGGTGAATCCGCTGACCAAAATTAACGGACTGCTCATGTCCGCGAAGATAGGACGAGCACCATTCCAAAGCAGATTCTGAAAAATTGAGCTGGACAAGTACGTGGTAGAGCCAAGCGGCGAATATTGCTGCTGCTTGCATGGACCGGCTCGTCCGGGGGGAGTACCGCAGCCTCACTGAATTTCCACGTGAAGTGGGAGTTCTCTCCCTCGCCCTCTCTCCCTATCCCCAAATATACTTTAAGGCCGGCAACGCACCCGCAGCTTTTCTGGTATTTCAGATGTACGTCGGCGTCGGTAATCACTTACCATCTCGTGTACCGCTTGCTCGTTTGCCCCCATTGCCATAAAAAAAAGAAAAAAGAACTTCATGGTCGACTGTGGTAACGGCTTTCGAAAAATCCAAAACACCAGCATCGTTGACTTTTTCTTATTCATGCCTCGCCTGATGTCATCTGAGACTTTGATTAAAGCAGTGGTGGTGCTATGACCAGAGCGAAACCCAGACTTCGATAATAGTATTTCGCTCTATAAACTATATTTAGTTATAAACAAGATATGCTTGTGAGCACAGTCTTCATACATTTTAGATAGAAAGGGCTGAATAGATATTGGACAAAAATGATTAGGAACTATAGGATTTGCAACTTAATGTGCCATAGTACTGGAAATAGACTTAAATTTCGTCTCTGTTGACAAAAAAATATTATATGGGTGATTGCCGGGAGAAGGTGATCAAATATAGAAACAACCATGAACCTCTCCTCAACACCCACAGCCTTGAGACATAACGAGTTAATAAAGGTTTTTTAAGTGGTAAAATTAAAAGCTAGAAGCTGAGGAGATTGAATAGACGCAATAGTATCAGGCTTACGCCGAGTCCAATCACTTATCGTCTTCCTGGAGTTCACTCGATGACGACTTGCATAAAACGTATGATCACACATCATCACATTACGTCATTGCCTCAAGAGAGGTAATTTTCCATCGGTAAATAATCATCCAAACCTTATTGTATTTATAACTAGCTGTTGTTAGTGTTACCCGCGACTTCGTTTGCGTGGAATTTGAAATTTTTAAGATATTTTGAGTATTCACGCTTAAATAATCTACGAGTGAAAAGGTAGTCTTAAATTACTCCCTACAAAGTCCTCTACCTTTTCGTGAAAGTTTCGACTTAAGATATTCAACCCCTTTTAAACAATTAGCCCGGACATATTGACAGAACATTTTTATTTAAAACAGATTTTTAGTTTTGCTATCGTGCAAATAGTCATATGAACTTCAGAAAAGCAGTTATTTCGAGATCACTAGTAGACACTTCAATTTTGTTTATGTATATAGATTCAAGAACATAAAACTTAACAACAGTTACCTTGTGAATAATTAAGGTCGAGTTAAATCATGCATTTTAAAACATACATTGCATTAACTATATTATGATAAAATGAATGTTTTTTAATTAGTGAGAGAGCTCTACTGCGGCAGATCGTTCGGATACAAACACTGCATTTACGCCTTTGACAGAGCGTACATGTCCTACAAAAAAAACTACGTGAACACGGAGTTCTAGAAACAAAATAATTTCATAAAGTAACTAAGCTGATGCTTCTCGATGATCAATTATGCAACATGTGGCAACCATCGCCTTGCTCAAACCTCATTCATGTACTTACGTATACTTACGTATACTTAATTATACTAATCTATAACAAAAACTACCACATACCAACTCAGGCGCACCACAAACGATAATAATACTTAAAGGTACATAGTAACACCTTCATAGAGTATGTACATGGGGCCTCTTGGAATACATATAAACTAAATTTATAGGTAACTAGCCATTCCACAAAAAACAGGGTTACGGTTTATATTACTTATTATTAATCTGGATAAGTCCTAATAGTACCCTGTCATATATTTGAGAAAAAGGCATTTGGCTTGCTGTGAACTTTCAATAATAGTAAGGTTTTAGGCCAACTAAGGTAAAAATCTGGAAAATATGTGTCCGTTTCAAAAATGCCAGATTGAGAACATACAGAAATATGACGAAGTGACCATGGCGCGAAGGGTCTAGTACTGCTTTCGTCCACAAGCTTGCCCAATAACGTAGCGATTGTGGCAATTTCTTCAATTAGAAAAGGTCTGTGCCGTGTCCCGCTGTGGACTATTACAGGCTGATGAAGAAAAACGTTTTTTTAGTACAAACGTTTGTCATTAAGGTTTCTAATTTGCGTTTCTCTAATATCCAATATACCTTCAGGATATGTGACATGCTGTAATGATGTTACCTTCGGGATTCCTTATTATAAACGATTTTTTTTTAATTTGCTTTGTGTTCACTGTGGAACTTCTTGTTTATAATTGTTATGATTTGTCTTTGGAATACACTTGATTCTCAAGACTTTTCATCACTTTTTGTTATTTGACTGAACGAATGAAAGGAAAGAAAGGTACGAGATGAATGAAGTAATTAAACATCGTCCGCGTCTACTACTACTCGAGTACTCTCACCACTTCATAACTCAGCGAAGCGTAAACGAACATAAAAACAAAATAAATCAAGTGGCGTCCCCGCGCGCCCATAAACAGCCGTTTCGTTATTACAGAACACTTCGCACGGGAGGAGAGCGTCGTGGATGGAAATAGATCGCTTCCCGGTTTGTTGCACTTGACACTAACTGGGGTACGACGAAAGGCGGTCGGGTTTTTAACAATCGAGATTGTCTTAGACCGTCGTTTCTTAAAACATTGTGTCGTTTTAAAACTCGCGATATAATGCGATATAAATAAGTAAATCGCCTCACGACGATTTATAGAAACATAAATATTTAGAATGCAAGTCAACATATTCAGAATGTTAATTTAGAATTTTTTGTAGTTTTTAGCTAATGATATTTTGACTAGCACTATGTATCTACGAGTATATACGTATGAACTCGTATTCATTATCTTTCCAATTTCTGGTGGTCGATACACCATGATTTAGTCATTGATTATATACCATTTACACTATTGGCGCAATATGAGTGTAGCGTATCAATAGACAGTCGCTATCACTTATACCTTGCATAAAATGTTTGACATCAAATTGTTTACATCTAAGAACACTACAAAGACAGGCCCGGCACGTTTTTGCTTTTATCATATGAAATCTATGATCCGGTTGTTTCGCGAATTTATAACATTTATTTTAGCCTGAAGCATTGTCGTGGAACTAACCTTCGAAAATGTTAAAGGACAAAACTACTGATGGAAAGTAGGGTTGGCAGGTATTTGCTCAGAAACTCGGGACATGTACTTCAATATAATTAAAAAAACCGGAAGAACGTATTTTGACGCGGGAACACAATAACAACGCTAAGAACTTAAAAGAAGTCTAGAACTGACAAATATCATAACCCGAGACACTTACCTGTCCCGGCGCGATATATAAAAAATCGACTGTTTTACAGGACGTTCCCCCGTTATCTGGACATTTGGAAACGCTAGAGAGGAGCCACGCTGCTGGGTTTCCCTCTAGAGAATTTTCTCGGTCGCCTCTTACACCACACACATTAAAAGAAAGGGAGTGGACAGATTCCTACGCCGCTACCTGACACAATAATCTATATTATTATATCTAGCAGATTTCGTCAGCGCAGGTAATAATAGTGTACGATGCGGGTGCTAACAGTGTCAAAAACACACGTTGCACCGTTTAAATGATATCGTGGGTACTCGACGATATGTATATAGGAAGGACGTAGGCAATTTGTTAGCCGCTCGTTCGTGAAGCCGAATATGGCATTTAGTGTCACATCTTATAAACTGCGCACTTCCTACAGGCGGCGGGTGCGTTATTGTGACGAATGGCACCGGTGTGCGCGTCGGTGAAAACATATTAAAACTGATATACGTAGTATATGTGTGGGTATACCATCACGGCATTATCTTAATATTTTTAATTTGTATGAATGATTAATACTGTCGCACAAATCCCTGTATGTGTAAGTAGGTAATACCTGTGTGACCTCAGAATTTATTCTCAACTCATGTTTATCTTTATTTTATAACTCATCAAGTGTCATAACAAAGTAAATGGTTGTCGATGATTAGACGCAATGCCGATGAAAACAAATTGCGGCATCGACAAAAGCTTAGGTTACAATTTTCTATACTTTTTGCGTAAAGTATTAAAGAAAAAAAAAAGACTGTCTGGATTAAAATATGTTTCTGGCAAAACAAATATTTTAATGTAAGTTCTGAATGTCAGCATGTTTTACACCTGTCATTGAAGGTAAATATCCTACCAATTAGTACCAATATCATAATATTATCAGATAAATTAAATAATTGAATGTGCAACAAATGAGTTTTATCCAAATGGTGGACTATTTTCTGTAAATTTAACTGGGATTTTCCTTAACGTATGCCTATTCAATAAAAAAAGAATCATTAAAATCGGTTCCTCAATCAAAATTGATAACCTTTCGGTTAATAATTTTTCGGTTAATAAATTTCGGTTAAAAATAACCTAAGTCGGTTGAAAACATATAACAAAAGTAACGATTTTTCCATACGTTATGATACATTTGTTCCTTGTTGAAATTTAACTCGAATTTATTTAGACGGTCAGACGTACTGCAGCTGAGACAATGTTTGTTTATCTCTCGGCGGCTGCGGTTCCGGGAGGTTCGCACGCATGCGTTAATTGTCGCTCGACGCGTGTGAATGTTTGTCTGTTTGCCTTTGAAGTTTGTGCGTATTGCTTCCTATTGTTGGGTCTTATGTGGGGGAATATATCATGTTTTTCGCCAAAGAACTGAACTCGGAAAATCCATCCGAAAATACCGAACCTTAATAAATATCACAGACTAAAGATAAGGAAGCAGCATCTGCAGTGCGAGGCTACCAGCATAGAGATCTGCGCTTTAAAGTCATTCAGCCTGATAAACAGGTCCGCAAAATTCTGTACTATAAACTAATGACTATTAATTTATCTAAGACCTCAGTGGTATACTTGATTTGTAGTGTTGTCTAGTAAATGTAAATGAGTTTTGTGATTGCACCATAAAACGTTTAAAGCTATATCGCTCTCACAAAACTGCTACGTACTCGCAGTTCGTATTTCCATACGGTAAATACAATAAATAACGTATGGTTAGGCAAGTTATATTTAACAAATGAAATATAGTAATCCTATGAAGGCAAATAAAGCATCGTCGTTACTTATTGCATGCGACTTAAAAAATTATAATCTCTGTCTAGTATAGACAGAATTTACTTACTGCTTATGTTTACTATTTTGTAATTTAACCTTATCCGCTTCATCATGAACTACGTAAACTGGAAGGAAATTGTAAGATTTGTATGTTTGTTGCTCAATCACCGATTAACTACTGAAATGATTTAAATTTGGCTGAAAGGTAGGCTCCAAGGGACCAAATTTACGTACACGCGGACGAAGGCGCGGGCAGCTGCTAGTTTATGTAAAAGCAACGAAACTATCTTGCGGGCTGTGTATTACTTGCCGAGATAAAGGAAGAGGTCAAGGGTAACTATTTAGTAATAACCGTGAGAAAAGCGACCATATTTTAGGAGGTTCGTGCGGCAATGTGTACTTTTGACTCTCGGAGGCCAGGAAAATATTTAATAAATTATAAAATAATTTTGATGTCTTATGGAAAAGGATTAATATTTATGTGATGTAATCTTCATTTACAAGTTCACCGCTGGACAAAAGTCTTACCAAAAAGTTCCTATAAGTGTTCCTTTTTATTGGATTGGGGGGACTAACGAGCTGACAGTTCACCTGATGGTAAGTGGCTACTGCAGCCCATAGAAATCGGCAAACAATTTCAATCGAAGATGGTCACGCCAGATGGATTGCACAGTTTTTTATACGCGGTAGAGCCAAGCGGCGGTTTTTGCTGTAGCTGGAATGGGCCGGCTCGACCGGGCTGTGTACCGCGGCCTCGCCGAATACCTGCGTGAAGCAGAGGCATATTGTGCTTTTGCGTTTCGTTCGGTGAGTGAGGTAACCGAAGCTAACGTGTGAATAAGCGCAGTTCTCCACCCTCGCCCTCATGATTTCGCTTCCCATAACCACTCTGTGGCATTTGGGATCAGAAGATTTGGTAGTTTTCATGTCCAGCAGTGATGTTATACAGGTTGATAAAAATATAGACGAAGATATGGATAAATTTACAGCCATCAATGGGGCGCAAAAGCCTCGTCTACTCAACCGTAAGGAGACATTACAAGAAACGATTACATGTTTCAACTGGCAAGTGTCTGTCAAAAGTTCATTTCAATTAAAATTGGTAAATAAAAGTAATTGCAATTAATTTAACGTCAATAAAATTTATTATTCATTGTTTACGTAACAGGATACAATTATTTGGATTACTTGATGTTGAGACCTGAGCAGACATCACTCTATTTTTATGGCCCCATAAAATACGTGACGGTAGTTTAGAATTCCTCTCTAATTCTTTTTTCACACGATTTGATTTGTACTTGATACCTTTCAAAATGCGAACTACATCTATTATGCATATTTTTGTGGAGAATAATTTTATTCTATTTTATTTGTGAGATGCGCCTTATAGCATACATATCTATTATTTTTTTTATAGATAATATAAATAATAGCCTAATTATAAGTTCCGTCGAGTCCCTTTTCATTAATCTTTTTATTTAATTATACTGGGTAACGGTGCGAAACACGACGTCGCAGGTTCCACCGCTATTTCGCCTATTGTCGTGAACCACTCCAGATATAAGCTCTAATGCTTAGTTGGAGTGGTTATCAGGAATATTTGTAATCTTTATAGCATTGCTAGCTATTCTTTAAAAAAAAATTGACCAAAAACAAAATTATGATTACAAGGTTAACAAATCTATACTATATTGTATAATATGCCTGCCTCTGAACTTGTGGCAGTGAACATTTTCAATGTGTTTAATGTGAATTTATGTAAATCACTTCACTTACTGTTCTTAATGTTGTGTTATATAGTAGGTGTGGAACTGGTTCACCGGCAGTATCGACTGATTCGTTCAGATAATACGAGTCTATAGCCTTACCCCGAACATTACAATCTTACCGACTTCTTATTCTGTATCTAACTGGGCGTACCCCTAAACACCATTATCGCGCTATGCAGGAGCTCGTCTTGATTTAAGTTACCTCAGGTCCGCACAGTTGGGACGAGGTAAAAAGTTTCTCTACATGTAATCCTATCTTTCATAGTTTATTCTAAATAAACTATTTTTAACCACGATTACTTAAAGTTGCAGCCTGTAAGTGTCCACTGCAGGGCCTCCTTCTCAAATGTCTGGGAGGGTTTTGGAGCCGGGAAGGGCCCGCCACGATGCTCCAGTGCGGGTTAGAGGGCTTCACATGTCCTTGGAATAATATAGTTTAATATTTGTCAGAAATGCAGTTTTCCTCACGATGTTTTCCTTCAACGCCGAGCACGTGGTAAATACAGCGCTTAAAATTGATATTAACAATTTTTGAAGGTGCCGCGGGGATCGAACCCAGGTCACTCGCGCTCTAAAATACTAAAGTGAGCGCCCTGACAACTAGGCTACCGCGTTACTTAATTTTCTCAAATTAAACGTATCAGACGCAGGTGTGTGCATGCCTTGTGTTAATCGGGACGACTCATGTTCGATGAATAATGTCATGTTATCTATAATGATAATAAGAATGATAATAATAACAAATGTGTAACCATAAACAAAGGTTTACAAAGCAGGTCTATCGAAAACTAGGCTACAAATGTTGACGCGAGTCCATAAAAAGTAGCGTTCGTTACCGAAGTAGGTTGAAACCTGTATTGCAGCGTCACGGCGCCACTCCCTGTACTGATAGAAATGCTGTTGTATAGTAATAGAGTCAGGTAGTGCAGAATACCGGCATGTTGTGCTTCTGCTTCGTTCGGTAGGTGAGGTAACAGAAAGGCCAACTCACCCTTCCCATCCCCCGTCCTCATCCTCCCTTTCAACTCCCAAATATTCTTAAAGGTCGGCAACGCACCTGCAGCTCCTCTCGTGTTGCTGATGTACGTGGGCGGTGGTAATCACTTACCATCAGTTGAGCCCCCTACACCATAATTTAATTAAAATAATTTATATACATATACAGATACACAGATTTCATATACGTATTGCATATAATAAAATCCTCGTATATTATTCTTTTTTTTTGATTTGCCACTGCGAGGGGCGATGCCGATTCCCGCACGAGACAAATATTTGAACTTGATAATATATTAAGCGGCGATTTTAGCCAAACGTTGTGTTTGTCATCTCACACGAGTTCATCGCAAATACATATCGGTAACGTTCAACTAGAATACTTGTTTATCTATATGCAAAGAAATACTGAATGAAAGTAAAATTTTTATAACGTTTTATTGGCAAAGAAATAACACATCGTATAGATAAGGAAAGTAAACTAAACACGTTTATTGCGAGCACTTGAATGTAACTAAGTTCATTGCACTGACATCGATTAAAGGACTAACTGATAAGCATTCGCATGAGCTAAATAAACAATAGCATTAACGCTATTAAAGTTTTTTTTATTATAATTTTAATTTCAAGAATTTAAATATTAGCATGATGCCTGCCAGTCCACTGCTGAACGGAGGCATCGCCATGAAAGAACCAACAGGAGCCGGCATACCATGCATGGAGGATTTGTCCAATACTCACAACGCTGGCCAGGCGGGCTGGTGAGCACTGCTTGTACCCCCGCATTGGGCAAGATGCTTCCCATCACAAGTCTTGTGTGATTTGGATTCGGTATACTCCGATGGATTTTTGACTATCATTCGGTCACCAGCTGCACTAGCAGGGTGCACCACGTACAGATAAGGTTTTGAATTGGATTTTTGAAAAAAGATATGGTATAACATGAATATTTATAAGAATTTAAATATATTAGTTTTTCGTGTTTTCGATGTTATCGTCCGTTTTTTACTTTTTTTATCTGTGTAATTGGCTTTTGTCGTTTCCGTGGCGCAATAGTTACGCGTTTGAGCGCAGGGTTGAGGATAGCAAGTTCGATTCCTGCACGAGAAAAGTATTTGTAAGGACTAGAAATAATTGTGACAGGGATTTGAGTTTTAGACTTTGTACAATTTATGTATTGTATACGGAAGAAAATTCTACTGTGAGGTAAGTCTTTTAAACATATACAATAATATTTAAATATATATCTCATAAAGTTTCATTTATACCATTAATTAAACATAATACATACTCGTTCGTAAAATGTATCAACACATTCCAATCATACCTCTTACTGACCCAAGACATCACTATGGCTACTTAAAAAGTTAAAGAAGCGCTATCTATATTCTACTCAACTTCAACATCATCGTTTGTTCGATGGCTTTACGAGTAAACGTTTTAGTGCCCTTACCGATTGGAAATAATACAGTACCTAAACAACAGATGGCGCTGTATTAAATTTACAATTGTTAATGTTTGGTTTTTTTTCAGGTAACCATATGCATGGATATATTCGTGATTTCGTAAAGGTACAATTAAAATAAATATACGAGCATGATTTATTAAAAAATTTCATCTGTACTTCTTATTTGTTACTTGATGATGCATAATACTCTTAGGCTCAGCGATTGATGTCAATATAACTGCAATAAATTGAATCGGTACGTTTAATTTGATCTGTACAGCCAACGGTGACAAGATTACTTTAACGATAAGATAGGGTATCTTTACCCTGATGAAATTATCTTCAAAATATACATGAATGGCTTATCCCCAAAAATATATTTGTGTAACTACAAATTCATTATGTTGGAAGTCACGTATACCACAGATACCCAAATACCTGAAATATTACAGAATAATAAGTTAGAAATTTAATTTTGTAAGAGAAGGGGGCAAACGGGCCCACAGCTAACCTGATGCTAGCAGATCGTTCCTCGATAATGGTTCAAAATTCAAGTGTTTTCTCTCCCTAAGATGGAGTTAAGTGAACAATGTTTGGAACTGCGATATTTTCTAGGGAAATGTCCTGGATACCCTTTCGCAGCGGAGCTTACCCTATATTTAGCTTAGCTTATGCCGGACTCCTACCGGATGAAACACCACGGTGTTCTTCTCGTTATATTTTTCTGAATCACACGACAGTCACTCGACAATCACCGACGGTGGCTCATAACAAGCACCTTATTCTTCTTAGGAGTGGACCAGGACCTATACACATCCGAGAACATCATACTAGGCGTACAGGCCAGTACCGCCGCTCTTCTCCTCTCGGCTCTCTGACTCCTACACTCTCTATGACATATTGCATATGAAAACGTTTGAATCGACTTTGATAATATATCGCAAGCAGTTGACCCTGAACCCCGGGAATGGGCGTAGGCTAATGTTTATCCCGAGAAAGCCGCGACACAATTTATGGACAAAGCCGCGGGTAGAAGCTAGCGTTATAACAAAATCGAGCGAGCAATTTCCATCACTGTTCAAATATAAGTAGTGGCTTTCGCGCTCTTAGATTAATGCCTACGTCAATAAATCCCTCAAATATGCAAAATGATTAATAGCTTGCTCCGATTATTAACGAGTTTGGCGTATTTTGTTATTAAGGTTAGAATACTACGTAGATGTATTTTTATTTTTTTTATTTTTACTATCGAAACATTATTTATTCTTAATTAAGTAATAACAATGTAAAACTACAATAGAAAATAAAATAATATACTATTTTTCTCTCTACTATCATGTCACAAAAATATTTCACAAATTTTAATCGTTAAAATTATACTATGTTATTTCTATGACTCTCCCAGAAGCAGGCATAGGTTTTTCGAGTGTATATATGTAAAAAGTAAACAAGTAAAGTAACAGCCTGTAAGTGCCTACTGCTGGGCAAAGGCCTCCTTCCCAAATACTAGTATCAGAGAGGGTTTAGGAGCCGGGAAGGGCCCGCCACGCTGCTCCAGTGCGGGTTGCTCCAGCTTCACATATCATTTCAGCCTATCAGAAGTCCACTGCTGAACATAGGCCTCCCCCAAGGTTTGCCACGAAGCTCGGTCCTGAGCCACCTGCATACATCGACTTCCCGCAACACTGCGCAGGTCGTCTCGCCATCTCGTGAGGGGTCGTCCTACACTGCGTTTGCCTGTACGTGGCTGCCACTAGAACTGCCTTAAAATAACAGTCACAAATGCGGTTAAATAACAATGAATTATAAAAATTTAATCCTGATATAACAATTAAAAACACTTACGAGATCCGTGACGTTCTAACTTCCTACTGCGTCTTTTTGTTTTCTTTATCTTTTTCAAGTTCTGTGATAAATTCGTTGATCTCTTTTTGATTTAAAATGACTACAGGTTGAGACTTCTTTAATATAATTACCTGAAACAGATTAAACTTGTGTCTATTTTTATTTTACGGCATGAGTATATAACATATACAAAATTTTTAAATATCTTTTTATATAATTCTTTCCCATATTGTCATAAAAGTCGAATATGGGTATTTCTAATGGCAAAAAGACGCAAGGTGTTTTGTGTTCACAGCATTTTATCTTAACTTACGAAAAGTGACAGTTGAAGATGACCACTATAGTTAATACAACCATAGTACCATCCCCTTAAGTTTTACAGACCTTTTAAACACGGGGCATTGAAAAAATCACAATAAATCCTTTCCTCTCGAACTAATATTCTGAATCTCCTGGTATAGCTTTCCTTTCACACTATCACATTTCTAGCGATCTTGTGCTAGTGGGTATTAATAATGGACTTTGAAGATTTGAAGAGAAATCAAAAAACAGTTGGATTTTGTAACTTACGTCTAAATTCTTTTGTCCGTAGTGTACCACTTCCAGTAGAGACATAACAGCCAACTTCACAGCACCTTTTTCGGTGTCTACTAGGGTTGCGTTATAATTTTTCTCCAAAACTTCCCGAGCTGTGTTTTCACCGCGTCCTATGGAACTCGCCTGTAAAAGCTACATACTATATATATCCTAATTACCTTTATCTATATACATATAATTAAACATAAGAACTTTAAGAAATCATAGTAACGAAATTTAACTTATTAATTTCTACAAAATTCTCTATAAATTAAATAAAAATGGGGTTTAATGAAGCACGTGAAATATTAATTATATTATGGATTTCGACAGGCTATCATTCGACTTCCATTCCCAACACCTTCAAAGGAGGTCTGATTTTCGCATCACCTTTTCATCTTTGAAATGTCAGTTTTGCGTTTCGTTTATATTCTCAATAAAAACATGATCAGAATTAAGTTGATATTCTGAATAAGGTAACCTTTGTCTGTAAGTCTTCTAAGAATAGTTAAAACTTAAAATGTAACTTAAATGCTAAATGTAATAATTCACCTTCCACTCATAATACGTCCCTGAAGGCTCCGTCTGGAACAGGTGAGGACCGCCATTACAATCGAAGCCACCTATTAAACAGGCTAGACCATAGGGTCGTCTTCCGTTACTCTGTGTATACGTCTGCTTTAGACCAGCCACGTAACGCGCTATGTATTCGACTGTCACTGGATCTTCGACCATAAGCCGGTACGACTGACATTCTGTTTGCGCTCTGAAATGCGTATCATATATCACGTATGGTGACGAAGGCGCTTATTTCTAATTGTGATAGCAGCATATACGAATAGCAAATAGCCGTGATCACCGAGTGGTCATGTGTACCGAGTGGCATCTGGCTCAGAAATGGGAGATTCGAGTGCCACCCCCGGCTCGTACCACTGACTTTTTCGAAACTTACGTACGATTTGTATCTGAGATATTAGCTTGGACAGTAATACGGCAACAGGCTTACCACCTGACACGTAGTCATAAATAATCTCGGGTGAAAAAGTGGATTGAAATAACTAAAATGTGACAGAAATAGGTAAAACGCTTGTGAGAGCTTATTATTTTATATTATTTATGATTGCATTCATAACAATTCAATTGACAACTTCATCTGCACGTAGTGAACTATGCTGGTGGACAAGCGAGGCCCGGGTATATCACTGACAGAATTATGGGATTCTACTACCCCTACTTCACATAGGTATCAATTTTGCACAGACATTTTTTTTCGTACAAACATTCAACGTCTTGACAATAACTATTTACGTCATCGTTACTCATCACAAAAAAAATACCAGAGGCAAGACAATGGCAAATCCGCTGTGACGGTCAGATGCGCTTGTTATCTTATTAGGATATTGTTTTCCTGCAGGAGGTCCGGATTTCTAGAAACAATTATTAAGGCTGTAGTGCTGGAGTATGTTGGTAAAAATTTGTTATAATTTTTATAACATGATGTTATTGATATGATATGTGTTGTGTCGGTTGATTGCATTTCTGTATAAGCCGGTGCCACCGTGGGTACCATGGATATTATTGTGAGAAGATTTAACGCCTCGCCTCCTTTAACGTCTTTGGCCTAACGTTAATGAAAGAGTAATTTTTATACTTTTCTGCACTTTGCCCACCCCGTAATAAACAAACATGAGCATGCTAAAGAAGGGTTAAATTAAAACTAACCTAGAAATGAGCACTCTTGCATCAGCTCTCAATCCGGCAAAAGCCAGCGTAATATGATCATCTAAATGTACGATCTTTTTCTCTGTTCTCTCATCTTGTAGTTTCTCCACTGATCTCTTTTCCGTAGCCAAAACAACGACACTCGTTCCTCGAACTCCTACCACCGGCGAGCCTTTACGAACAGCTTCCTGTGCGTATTGGACTTGCAGGAGATGACCGTCTGGGGAGAAAACTGTGATAGCTCTGTCGTATTTGGACATGATATATTTTAAGGTTTTGGTAAAGTATAAAAATAATTATTGTTATTAAATTATTAAAACATTTGCTTTCAAAAACAATTGTAAACAGTGTTATAAAATCGTTCCGAAATATCTTTTCAAAGAGCAAACAATTACTATTTCTGCACTTTAGTTTTTGACAGATTTACTAGTGACTAATTTCTCTTTGTAATTTATCACAGATTAAGAATGTTTACAGCGAACCAACCCTTTTTAACTAAGATTTTTTAGGAAAGGAACCTCTAAAACTGTACTTTTTTAGTAGAAAAAATAAAGAATGTGCGTTTAGGTTATTTTCAAAAATGGAGTCTATGCTACCCAGTACTCACGTAACACCTCCCAGTGAGACGAAAAGTGGGTTGCGGAAACTCTTGTGCCTACTTACTTGTGCCAAATTGAAATGCATGATCTCTGTCTGTCACCCGCGAGGTTGTGACAGGCGGGAATACAATAGAATACATCGTTTCGAGTCATGAGAGGCAGTAGTTAACGGGCAGTATTCCTTCATTAGCGTATGTGTGGTCCAGTAGCTTAACTGATCAGCTAGTCCCTTCTGCAGTTCAACTTAAACAACGTTCTGCATATATAATAACACATTCCTATCAGAATGAATTATTTGCTTTGAATAAAGCAGAACGTAATTTAGTTTGGACTTTAATTATCTATCAAACCATACTAATGAATAAAAGTAGGTTGACGAAACAAATATATGAGGCGAGTGAAAATGCTAGAGTCGGGAGAGGAAGACCTAGGCGAACATTTCACGATCAAATCGGAGACGTTCTGGAAAAAGGCCAGGTCAAGAGTAACGAGTATTCATGCGAAGATTGATGAAACTGGGAGAAGCGAAAGACGTATGTCAGGACGGTAGCAAGTGGAAGAATATTATCTCTGCCTACCCCGTTGGGAACAAGGCGTGAATATATACATACATACATACCATACTATAATATCAGTCTATTTTGGTCCACTTCTTTAGATAGGCCTCTCTAAGAAAGATTCTCTATTTACAGACCGTTAAATAAGTTAGTAAGTGATCGTAAAAAAACGACAAGCTATTTCGTTTTCCCTGAATTTTATGGTTAAATATTAATAGCGGCAACTACTCGTATATGTAAACTAATTTAATGAAACAAGTCTTATAATAAATTGTATATTATAAGACTGTAAAGTATAAGGCTGATAGCTTAGGGGACAAACATTCGTTTTTAGTTTCACAGTACCCGAGTTGCCTTAATTTATGTAAATATTTTATCATATAATTATGTATGTGTTGAATCTTAAGCCGACAACTGGATTAAATCTAGGCAACTACCAATCTCGAAACTTACCAACAATACGAAAAACAAGTAAAATAAACGAAAAAACAAATGCATTCTTATTAATTATAACCAACGATGCATCTTAATTTGGTTTTTCACAAATTTACAGCTGTCCGCACAATGGGCGCTGTGGTCCAATACCGGGAGCGGTAAATTAGTGAATTCAGCCGGCTGGCTAGTTATAGCGCTGCGTGCCGACGTCCCAGCCGGTGACGAGGTATTAGTGTGATGTGCTTCGCTGCACTAGGAATAACTTGTTAAATCAAGAAATAGAAATAGCTCGAGGGCCTGTCTAATATAGCAGAGGTAGAAAACGTTAAACTTTATAATAGATATCTGATGTCAAATCGTATGTTCGATTTTATTTACATATACTCGTATATGAAGTTGGAAATCGATTGTTGTGATTCTATTACATCGAGTTCTATTCTATTCTGTTCTTATTTTGAAAACTGTTTTGTAATTTTTTTTTTACGTCAAAATATTTTAATTAAATTATTTATTTTATTTATTTAACCTGTATCGCACCAATTCCTTATGGTATATATATATTATTTCTTATGTCATATATTTTTTTTTATTCTTGTTTTGTTATTTTTATAATTATTATTTACCATCCGATCATGTATGATGTGTGTCGGAATAAATCGGTCTTTATGTCTTTATCGTCCCACTGCAGAGCACCGGTCATCCTTCCCTGTTCAGTTTTAGCAAACTAAACTTAAAACGACAAGTGTCGTCATTTTTTACTAGTTTGATACCTTTTTGTTCATTAGCCGTTTTCATTATTGGTGATCCGTTTTATTTAAATAAACTAATTGATTTGATTTGAATCATTAGTCTTAATCCTTAACCAGTGATGGCAACCCTGGATTGAAACACCAGATGCAGTATCTTACAATTTCGTTTAAGTTTTGTTTGCATAGCGAGAGACATGGCGACACTAATGCCTTGCCCGAGATTAATTTGCGTATTACGTCGGCGCAGAGTATGCGTGTGCTCTTGCATGTCTCCATTGATGTACCGTCGCCTGGAAGATGTTTGTGTGTTTGCACGTACCTTAATATACATTTGTATGTTTGTCTTTTTATAGTCAACAAATGCTATAGCATTGTAACAAAAATTACAAAAATAAAATGACACTTTTATTTTATCACCAACCACTTAAAATGCAAGTGAGGTCTTTACTACATTTTTCATACACTTTTACTTTTAAAACTTATCCTTAATATTGTTTCACGATGTAATGTTTTTGCTTCGTTCCTGATAATAGTAATACGAAATATTGTATTACCATCGACATATAAATTGAACTGACCGATAGCAAACAGGCCTTCCAAGTGCGAGTCAGACAAGCACGCCGTGAAATATGTATGGCAGTTTTGACGAGAGAAACGGCGGGCATATACGTCGTACATACAGATAGACTCTGAAGTCTCTACAGTGCTGTTTTCTTTCTATACAGTGCTGTGCCTCCATTGGCTTAATATAAATATTATATATTATATAAATATTTGGGGAGGCCTATGTTCAGCAGTGGACTTGTGATAGGCTGAAACGATGATGATGATGATATAAATATTTAAAACAAAATTTAATAAAATGTTTACCAAGTCAAAACATTTCATTCAATTAAGGTTTTTAAAGCTTTTGAAACGTCAAAACTTACACCCGTTCGCCAAACAAGAGTAAGTTCTCCAAAAATGTTTTTTTAATGCCTGTATTTACGGATTAAAGAATTATGAGCATGATAGCCAGAATTGCGTCTGGGGATCAAGGCCTGTTTTCCGTCGGTCACATAGCGTAGGTTATATACAGTAAAATATATAGAAATAAAAACCCTAAATCCATTTAATGTTTTCAAAGATAAGTTCCATGGTACTATATACGAGTATATCACGTTCACTGTCACAATACACAACTCCGTTTCTTATTGTTTCCCTTGGCAATCATATTTAATATACGCGTCTTTCCACCAATACCACTCCGAATCATCTCCCGTTCCTCAATCTTTCCCTGTTGAAGTAAAAATGTTAGAATTTCTAGGTGAGATGACAACAGAATTTATTTTTTAAGTTAAAATATATATTTTTTATTACGGTGTCTTATTTCAATTTCAATTTTGTAAAAGAATAAGAACTTATGTTGAGATCTGTTTAGATCTTATTCTCTTGTAAGAAATATATATATATATAATATTAGCAGAAGAAATTGATAATTTAAAAGAATAACAGATTGTCATACTAGCTGTCATAGACAGATACGTAACTTAACAAATTGAAACATAAAATAAAAATTAACTACTGAACTATTTAGCAAATTTAGAAGACAATGAATAACGATTTTAAAGAATATACAGCATGGCATAAATAAGAAAGGTAGTTTAAAAGAATAAACAGAATAAGAAGACAAACAGTACAATAACAATATAAAGGTAAAATGGTATCCAGGGAAGTAAAAGGAAATACATAAATAATATAACATGTATCATGCTTTCATAAAGGTTTGCGTAAACATTCGAGTAAGAGCAATCCCAGGGTCATTAGGCTGTTGGCGTCGCCTTTTGGTAATCAATATAAAAACTACATGTCGCTAACGAAGTGACCGTGCGGTGCAAAGTTTGAACTGTCCTTGTCTCCGAGCCGTCACTATATATCAACGTCTCGTTATCGGGTTCGATAAACGAATAAATAACGACTTGTTCGACCAACAAGGCTCCTTGTTTGCCACTAATTAGCCACGGTGGCACTCCTGTCCCAGGTCTGCATAATGCTGTGGTAGAATCGATCCTTGACTTCAAATAGTTATATTTGTCGATATGGAGGCGATGGAGTTGAAAAAATTTGTAACACGAAGCATAATTACTTTTCCAAGCATCGATAAAACATATTATGTCTTTTTTTTATCTTCAACATTTTCAAACACTCAAAAAAAATTAAGCCAGGTCGCTTCTTTTGATGAATTTCGCCATCAGTTGTTCACCTGAGCTTCGTCTGCCAGTAGGCAGGGTGCCGCACCGCATGCAGGTGAAATTGACATTTAGAGAGAAAATTGTTATATTCTAGTCCACAAGCCCTGGTTTTTTGGTTATCAAAAATATTTATACGTAGATATTGAAGTAAAAATTCTTTGTGCGCGACGTGAATAAAATTTCAAGTTTTTTTTGTTGATGTATGTATATAATTCAGTAAGTAGGCGATGCTATGGCCCTGATATTAATTACACATAATTCTGGTAATATCGCTGGTGACATCATCTGCGTTGCGTCACCGAACCTTGTTTTGTTGATCAAACATGTTGTATGACTAAAAGCAGCTCCTCAAGGCCGGTAAGTTATTTGTGACGTCAGATGACGATCAAGTTTTCGCGTCATAATTACTCCAAACGACAAATAAAAAAAAATCATAACGCATTACAACGGATTGGCGAAAAGAGGTCAAGTAGGAGCTGACCTCTGTGCAACTTGAAATGATTTTCAGTTTTTATGCAAATTTTAAAGTAATTTACTGCAGGGGAAATATTCATTGCTTTTGTAGATAATTTATATACAAAGCTCAAGTCCGCTCTTGCATGGAATACTGTTCCCACCTCTGGGATGGTTCGGCTAAACATCAGCTTGATGCTTTGGACTCGTTGGAGCGCCGAGCGAAGAGGATCATAGGCAGTGACTCACTAGTAGAGGCAAAACTTCAAAGCCTCGAACACCGTAGACGAGTGGCCTGCCTCTCGGTTTTTTATCGAATTCATTTCGGAGAGTGTGCGGAGGTTTTGCATAACCTAATACCCTCTTCCCCTTTCCATCACCGAACGACTAGACGCGGCGAGAAGTTCCACCCTTATGTTGTAGACATTCCTCCATTACGCACGAGGCGGTTTGCCTCTTCTTTCTTTGTGCGGACGGCTAAGGAGTGGAACTCTCTGCCGAGGTCGGTTTTTCCGGAGGCCTATAACCTGGATATCTTCAAGGGCAAAGTGAACAGACATCTAGGCAAGCGTGTACCATCCTAGGCCTCATCTTCGCTTTCCATCGGGCAAGATTGAGGTCAAACGCAGGCCTATTTTTTCATAAAAAAAAAAAAATTGCATTAAATTATAATGCACATTTAAGAAAATATTGAGGTACTAAATAATTGTTTCGAAATATGGTGTACATATTGTTTTACGACACGACCACGGTTGTACGGTGTACACAGAGATAGGCAAGGGGGTGATACCTATCCAGACGGCTTATAGTCAAGAAAAGAAGTCCCATGTCCTAGTAAATTCAGTATAATATGTTGTATTCTAAATATAGACCTCTCCCAAAGGCCCAATCAATTATTTTCATTGCCGCTCTTAGTAACTGGATAGATGATCGCAGGCATCGGACACATCGTATCTCAAGGTAAGCTACCCACAGTGCGTGATTTTACGGACTTTTACACATGACGCACGAGCCCGCCACGGCTCACCGTGGCAGGGGTGTGTCGGCGGACCCGACGCTACGGACGCTGAAAGAACGAGACAGCCCTAGCGCCTATGGTAGCGTTGTCGGAATCGAAATATAAAGATAATGAACATGAAGACAGTTATTATTATGTTTTTATTATACGTTAAACGAGTACATTTATAAATAAACATTAACATACATTTTTAATCTTATTTTACTACAGAGCCTTTGATTCTAATTTTGTATCTTTAAACTATGTAATTCATTTTAAATTTAATGATGAAACATAAATTTCATACACAAAATTTAATTATTAGACAAGCCCTACAGCGTCAATGGTGCGGCGTGCGTGATAATTCTTAAAATCACGCACTGTATGAAGCCATCTTCGTGTTACTGCCCGTCAGATGTATTGACACAGGCATTTTCCAAGATGATCATTCCTCCATCAACTTCTTTCACAAGGCAGATTTCTTTAATCCGTCATCACACAGTGATTTATTGTAGGAATACACAGAAGTCTAGACTTCGTATAAATTGTCACCAACAGACGCTGCGAGTAGAATTTTAAACAAACTGTATAAAATACTATACTACTCCGATGAAGCCTTTGCTAATAGAGATTTTTAAAATACGCAAGTGATCCAGGTCGAGTCTAAAACTAGTGCTAGTGGTCACTTCTTTTCTTGTAGTGTTGCAACAATAGAAATGATATTGTTATGACACTTGAAACGATAAACCAATAAACGTTTGTAACCTTACTTCGATTCTATGCTTAGGTTAATCCCAGATCTAAAATGGAGAAGAAAACGATCGAATGCTAGGGTCCACGGGATCCTGCGAAAAGTTGTTCCTCTGGTCAGATGCTACTAAAAAAAAATTGTCGCAATTCTACATTGGTCAAGCCAAATTATTTTTCGGAGTGAATGTCCCCCAGCCTTCACGAGGATACACCGTACATTTTTATTGCTCCGTAAACAGAGTTCAGAATTTACTTAAGCACGTGTTATCTTTGCGGATGTGTCGGACTACCGCTACGAACGCCGCCGTCTCGGAGCGCTAGTTGAATTTCGATACGAGTATACTAACATAGTTACATTACCTTATTTGGTTAGAAACAAATCTTATTTGCTTAGTTTTCTTCTATATTTATTGAGGTCCGGTGAGATTATGAAGCTAGTACCTACTACTGCATGCATTTGGCGAACGTCTTGCTTCGTGGTCAACTTCCCTCTAAACCGGTACGGATACGATTCCCAGCTGAAACTAGTATATAGTGCGATGTATCACACAAGTTATTGGTTTTCAAGTCTCTGTGTGTTCGTGCCGTGTCTCTAAAACTACTTTTCATCTTTCAAGCTTACCGTAAACTTGGGAAAAGTGGAGACTTGTAATTCATTAGTAATATAATACATTTTCCTATCCTTATGACGGTGGTCTTTCTGGCAATGAGAAAAGCCATGATTACAGAGCGGAAGAGACAGAAATTGGCGGGCGATTGGAGTCGTATCGAGTAACAACGCCTGCATTTTTACTACTGGAGCATGACCAGGTTTATCTAACCGGTACAGCTGTTCGAACCGGCAGGAATCAAACCGTTCGTGGACTGGGAGTATTTCAACGGACTCCGCCACTGGTGTGTGTTGGTCGCTTCGTGCGCAAGTTCAAGTTTTTTTGTCATTCACGAGGTTCTTATCGCAGGCCATACTTTAATTACTAGAGGGTCACCTGATGATAATTGATTACCAACGCCCACGTACATCTGCAACACTGAATGAGCTGCATGTGCGTTGGTGGCCTTTCAGAATATTTGAGGGGTAAGGAGGAGGGTCTACGTTTGCCTCACTCACCGAACGAAACACAGAAGTACAAGATGCCTCTACTTCACGCTGGTGTTCTGCGAGGCCGTGGTACAATTGTGGGGCCCATTCGAGTAGCAACAAAAACTGCCGCTTGGCTGTCGAATCATCTACTCCGCGTATGAATTCGTATTTGTTTTATAAAAACAACTACTCGGCCATTTCTTTGCTCTACTCTAACTAAACTCTAAGAATAGTACTCATCTTTTTTCGTACACTTTACAATTATCCTATAATTCACGCAATGAAATGTATGTATGCGATGCTCGATAATCCCTTTATCGATGATCGCTAAAATTCCGTACGTTCTTCTGCTATTCATGGAATTCTGTTAATCGATTTTTCATATAGATGAGACGTTGAAACGGTGCCGTTGGTTAAGAAACTAATTCAGGCCAAAAAGAGCGTGCTTCGGTGCCATTTAAAGTTTCGTGTAGTCGCGATGGAGGCGGTGGGGTTAATGAACTCAGATTTGTAATTTATTATATAGGTAATATGTTTTCTTTCGGGCATATTGATTCTTCTTGAATGAATTTGATGTGAAGTGATTTTATTTATATTTAAGACTGAACTACCTCATGTGGATATATAGTACAAGTGATTATCTGTTATTGTTACGTAGGGAATATTCTTTTCAACGACAACGGAACGAGCTCTTCTTCGAGGCGATCATCGCCCACACACATACACTGGCTACACTGTCATTAAAACCATGACACACCAATTTTCACACGCTACTCTCTGGCGATACGGACAGACTGGTGCGAGTCTTACTACCAGGTAAATTGATATTGAATCACCCAGTTTCTGATGACCACCCACCCCTAATGAAGAATGGTGATGTGAGTTGATAGTGGTCTTACTTTCACTCATCAGCCTGTAAAAGTTTACTAATAACTATGTTCTAACCTTTCCATAAAAGCGCCAACAAAACATTTGCCTATTCCCCCATTTATCTAATGATAGGCAAATGTTTATTTATATTACCCCGCCCATCGTGGATTACCACGCTGGGCGGGGCGGGTCGGTGAGCGCAGCGCCAGTAGATGCCAAGCGCCAAACAGTAGACTGTGAGACTGACTATATAATCAACAAATGTTATCAACGTCCAGAAGACGCATGCTGCTAATCATCTTTAAAGTTTATCGCCACGTTCAGATGGCGAAGTTGAACTTTTCTGTTTCTTGAAAGTATGATAGTGAATTTTGAAGTTCAAGTACAATCAAGTGCACGGTCAATGCGGCGTCCGCGGCCGGAGGCGGGCCGTGCATACAGATTACCTGGACGTGACGTGGGTCCGGGTACCAATTCGACATCGCCATATTTGTGGAGTCATCATCCCTGTGCCGCATAGATATACCGATACAACAGTATTGATATGGATAAATAAACGCATAATTTAACACATCGTTATACACCTTATCGGAATCGAAATATGATGATAATGAACATGGAAAACAGTTATTATTATATTTGTATTATATGATTAACGTTTGAATTTATGAATAAACGTTCAAGTTAACTTAAATCATATTTTACTACATGTGCTGTGTTTTCACTTTGTATCTGTAAACTACATAACTCATATAACACCGGCAGCTTTTTAATTATCATGATGCAAAATAAACTTAGTGTGGTTCCCAAGTTGGTTTTCTATAATCTAATGACAAATTGAAAATATGTCTTTGAAGCGTAACTATTGCTGAAAATTCTCCATATTTGAGACTATCCTATGCCTAGATGTAGCCGATTGTTTCGGCGTGCTGATATGAAACCTAGTCTATTTGATAGTAGGTTGCTTCGTGGCTACCGGTCACGATAGCCTAGTGGTTACGGGATCTGCTTCCGAATCAGAATACCCTAGTTCGATCTAATTTGTGGACGGCTCGTCGCAATGAGTTTTTCGAAACTATGTACGATTTGTATCATTGGTATGAACACTAAAACGCCGATCACCACTAAACCAAGTGAAAAAGTAGGTTGTATTACAGCCCTTAATTGTACTGGCTCGTTATACTTTTCAAACCGGGAAGCACAGCCGTTTGGTGGCAGAAATGGATAAGAGGGTGGTACCTAGGCAGAGAAGGAGCCTACAACAAAATTATACGCAATTTTTTTGATACCAGTGTCAACAAAAAGAAGATATTTTCAAGGTCTGATTCGCCTGTTTCTTCTCAGTTAGTGGAACTACGTTAAGAAATAAGGTAGAATGTAACAAAAATTAACTTAATTGTTCTTTTGACGAGGTATAAAAATCAATTTATTTCATAAAGAGGTAATAAAATGATGTCCTCACCCGCATTATTATCAATTTTAATGTCATTCAAGTGCATTGCGGCGCCACGTCGCATCATTGCTTGATTTATGATCGACGCTCCACAAAGATCAACGAATTCAATTGCCGTGCCTCATATGCCAATAACACCTTGTTAATAAAATAGACGAGGTAGTCGGTGAAGAAGTTCTGGAATTGTATGATGATGATTATGTCCTCCTGGTAGATTTCGTGCAAGGCGTCAACTTCCGCATACTATCGCAGGAGATATTTTACTGCTGTAAATGTACGCTCCAACTCAGGCACTCAATTATCTCCACTTTTCCGTAGCCGATGTGACGCTTACGCGATACATTCGGAGCAAGTAACAGATGCGATGTTAAAGACACGGGAATAGCACAACACAACCAGAACCGTGTGTTTGCACACATATCGACTTCGGCTGTCGTTCCAGGGTTCTCAGCAGTCAGGTACCCTAACCACTGAGTCACGCGGTCGTCGATGATAACTTATATAAAGATGGTATAATAATTTTAATTAACATAGTTCCACGATGAAGAGGGCTCCTACTAAGGAGTTTTTCGAAATTTATGTACGATTTGTATCGTTGGCTCGGATACCAAGACGGCGTCAGGCTCGCCACTTGTCACGTTATCTCAAATAAGCTCTGGTGGAAAGTGAGGTCGGAAGGACTAAAATGTTTAGATCTCTGACCAGACCAGTTTTAGGTATACGATCGTGAGAGATTTATTTTAATATTATCACGTTTTTAATAAGTCGCTTTCTTGTCTGTGTCTATCTGTTCGGTACAAAATTTACTATCAATTTCAAACTAACTTAAAAACTTAAACAGCTAAGAGTTGGATGAGTGCAATATTAAGTAGATTTCTCGTTTGTGTGTTTTAAAAACGTGGTAATTTTTGTTAATATAATTTTTATACATTTGAATTTAAGCGATTATTTATTATATTATCAGTGTACAAGCTTGTGCTATGTATATTATTAAAAAGTAGTACACATAACGTTATTTCCAGTTTAGGGCAGGACGACGTGTGCAACATATTATTTCTCAATTGTCACTTTCTCTCTTTCTTTGGTTGCCTGGAAGAGATCGCTATGCCGCGACGAGACCGCCAAATTGCGCCTTGGCGCTTTTTTTTTGTTTTCTGATTCCTTTTATTTTGTGGCGTATAATGAAAGTATTAATTCATTCATCATTAGGTTTTCTAAAAAAAAATCTCCACGTACTGACCTTGACGATGTGACCATGGAGCCCACTAAGCTGTGCAAGCGGATTGGCGAGAAGTGTGCAGGCCCACGGACAAATAATGGTGTTCCCCCAAAACCCCATCACTAGTCTACTGCAAAACCACGTCACCGTTTCTTAATAAGAATTTCAAAACGAGGATTCCGATTCCCGTGTAACAGAAACTCATAAATTCATACTCCACTTAAGTAAATATGATAATCGTATCGCGGGCTCATTCACCGGTGACATCAGCGAGGAATCGAATCGGGGGGTATATACTCGTATTTGGTAATGCCCCTCGTATCGCCCCCGTTGCGCCCACATGCTTTCAAGTGAGCAACGCTGTGTTGCCATGAGGCCTACTTATAAGGAAATTTTTAAATATTGGTGACACAAGTAAGAGTGTAAGTTTTAACAGGCATGGGTTATGATTGATCGTTATTTGAAAATAATCTAAAACCTACACCAATTTCAGGTCTACCAATATCTTGTGATAGAAAGTAGGCCTGGTCCTGCATACAATTTTCACATGATAAGAGTTTCTAGCGGAGGCTTCAGTAGACTATTGCGAGCAATCGGCTCAAGATCCTTAGCAATATTGAAAAACCACCATTTTCGGTTAGAATTTAAACAAGGTTCAGTGGCCAGGTGCGCTGGCTACTGACTCACGGTCTATGTCGCAAGGCTCGTTACGCCGGGTTGGTACCACTACCTCGCATAATACCGGCGTGAAGTAGAGGCATCTTATGCTTCTGCGTTCCGTTCGGTGAGTTAGGTATCCGGAGGCCCACTCCCCCTCCCTATCCCCCTCGTCATCCTCCCTTCCATCTCCCAAAATATCTTTAAAGGCGGGCAACGCATCTGCAGCACCTCTGCTGTTGCAGATGTACGTGGGCGACGGTAATCACTTCTCATCAGGTCAGCCGCTAGCTCGTTTGTCGCCTTTCCCATTAACAAAAAAAACACCATTAAACCTTCTTAAATGAAACTAAGTGATGAGACACGCGTGAAAAGTACCTTATGGTGATCCACGCCTTGCCGTTTCGAACTGTCGTGCGCTCGTCATCTGGTCATAGCCGTGATCCATCGGGGTAAATGTCTTCCACCCCCTTTCCTCCCCTGGGTACTAAGGAGAAAGCCTCGAAAGTCGCAATGGCTACCAGCAGATGGCGGGAGAGCCGTCTCGAATAATACCAGATCAAAAATAAGCAGACTGATGACGGGCAGCGGTGTCTAAAGTGCGAGGTGTCTGGTACTGCGATTGTGAATCCGTGTGCTGGCGATTGTCAATGTACTGTCTCAGTAATTTCACTTGCTACGGTATCCTTTGAACTAAAACAGTTGTTCTTGTTAATTGCCACTGCAGTTGTTCCTCGACGTGCTCCAGCATAGGAGAACGTAGCATCTAAAATGAATGGAATAACTATTTTATGTCGAGGGTTAAGGGGTTAGTTAAGGAAACCCTGGGCGTAAATGTGTAATGATATGATATGAAACAGTATGATATAAAACAACGCACGAGAAGTTATTAATTTAAGTGTTAAGGTACAGATTATGCAATAGGTTAAGGTAGCCATTTAATTCATTTAACAACTATAACGTCTCAATTTCATGTCGAAAAATATGTTTTTGTAGCGACGATGTGACACATTGGCGCCCTGTTGGTTTGCGTGGGTGTAACTTTATTTATACGTATTTAATGTTTTCGCTCGATAATGTCATCAGTAAAATCACACTGCGATATTTATTCAATCATATAAGTGGATGTAAGCTATGTTAAAATTATATTTTAAGAGTGTATTAACTCCTAAGTATTTATTTGTTAATTTTGTACACAATTAGTATGAAAAAAATATACATATATATATAACAACAACTTCAATATATAAAACAATATCAATTAATAACATTAAATATAAGAACAGCACCCTGAGCCTATGTGTAAGTTTTTATCTATTACAACCTCCATAGTTTGCGTTTACAGTAAATTTATATGAACACAAATAGCGCTCCCATCGGATAATTTGGGAAACTATTGACGTTTTCATACAAAAGGCTTTGATTTTCCAGCTCCACTCAACTTTGTATTAAGAGAAGCAATATGCCATCAAGACACATACTTATTCTCAAAATGTACTGTTACCATTACTAGACAATACAAGTTCATCCATCCCAGACTGTTCTGAAGTCTCTGAAGCAAATATGAAGAGCATAGATGGCAAACTCAAGTATCAAGAATCATACTTAACTAATTTGTTACAACTAATAACTTTATTAAAATCGATCAAGTGCGAGTCGCTCACAGAGGGTTGCGTACATCCAGTATCGGAGTTTTATCAGTTTTTGATGTTTAAATTCAGTATATGGTTCATAAATACAGAAATGACTATGTCCTAACCACAGAGTATAGTTTTTGATTAAAACCGGGTAAAAATCTAATGCTTGTGACTGATAACCGTTCTGAAACATACAATTTTGTCGGTCCTTAATTTTTTATAAAAAAAAAATATTTGTATTCAATGAGCTCTAGACAACAACACTTCACATGTTAGGGTAAGAAAAAATGGATGGGACCACCTGAAAAAACAAATAACAGGTCTGTAACTCATTCCGTCTAGCTGCTATAGATCCGTGACATACCGACGGACAATCAAACAGGCAGTTAGACAGACCGACAGACAGTAGAGTAACATTAATAGGGCTCCGTATTGTCCTTTGGGTACGGAACCCTAAAAATTAAAACGTCAACTTGTATTGAATCTGTGACGTAAATGTATGCTTAAATGATCATACAAGCGGCCATGCGCGTGTGACAATTTTTTTTCAACCGCTTCGTGTTGTACGCTAATGGTAATCAACGGACACGTAATATTCAGCCAGCATCTATTAAAATCTACTTAGCAATTACTACGAGTCCTTTCAGCATCCGGTTTTCATCGCCACTTTACATACGCTTCTCTGTCGGCAATATATAATTAAATAATAAATAAAGCACTTTAGATACATATGAAGTGATTCGTTTTACGATAATGAATATTCCACGCAAAGCACCGTGGCTTGTAGATATCGTGTGTACGCGAGATGATGTGATGTCAGCAGCGATTAAAAGTCCTTGATACATTTTTAATTGTACTTCTTTTTTATTGTTCTTTTAATACGAAGTTATTGTTACCGCACTATAACACTACGAACCCTGCGCTCGGAGGAACGCAGGGTTTCGATTGGAGAATCGGATATTAGTTGTTCATCAAAACTTGGGTGAGTTGTTTTCGACGCGTTAAGTTAAAAAAATACACTCTTAAGTTTTTATGCCATTTTTTTTATATACTGTAATTCCATACCAATGTAGTTTTTATTACTTATACGTACAAATTTATATTTTTGAAAATTCTTTATATACAGTTGTAATCTATGGATGTCTTAGGTTTGTAGCTGCTTGTTTAGCTGCCATTTAAAGCTGATGTTACAAATTTTGTTGGGGAAAGCGTTTGCATGATGAATTTATATGCTCATGCCTGAGTCATCAATGTTTATTTATCTTTCTACTTATATCTCATAATACGGGGACTATCCTACTCTGGCACTCCATGAAATACGCGTTTAAAACATACGCCGATATTCGCTCAATATGTATAGACGTACAATTTGATAGCAATATACATGCAATTTATTAGCAAGTTCATCCAATATACATAGGAAAAATTACTTTACTAGTGTATAATATTATAAATTTGTAGTACAAGGAACAATTAGAACATTAAAAACATTTTGGTAAGAAAACGGATGGGCTAAAGTTACTTTAAAAGTTTACAAGCAACGTCTTGCACAAGTACGTAACAAAGCAGGTTTCAATATTCATTGCATCTACTTCTGCCCTCCTACAAATTGCCATAACGAAAACCTGAATAATGAATTCCCTTTGTTCTGAAACATATTAAATTTGAGCTAGGACGTCTGGCTCGTAAATTAACTTAGGCATAAATCATTTGTGTGGCGGAATGCCACATTGAAAATGTAAATCGAAGACTATTAAAATCGACCCGATGTGTTGGAATGATGTTTACACTAAATTTTTACAAGTATACCTTCAAACTTAATTACACATACATTAATATACTTTTTTTTAAATATTTTAATAATTATAATATATTTATTGTAACAGTTAACAACCCAAGCATGGTTACAAAAAATTATTATTAATATTATGTCGGTAGAAGGAAAACAGACATAAACAGACAGAAACAACAACATTTTACCTATACTCCCCTTATTTCAAATATTTCTTCCGTATACCGCGAGCTTGACGTAATACCTACGTTTATGTTTAAGATTATTCTTACAAATATTTATAGTTACAAACATCTCCATGGTTTATGAAATATTTAATTATTTCACAGCAGATGTCACATTCGACCAAAGACAATAGAAATAGAATACCGATGACACAATTCCAATAAATCGTCGGAAAACAACGCTCCTATATTAGTTCAAGAAGGACCACAACCGCCTTCTGTACGAATTTGGTGGAGCATTCGATAAGGGGCTCGTTAAACGAAATACCGACGTTCGAAACCTCTTATTAGATCACCGTATAATGATTGTAGCTCGCCTACGATCAAACCCACACTGCCGGCGTATACTTGTGCGCTATTTGTTGACAGCATTCCTATGTTATATCGTCGTACCTAAATATCTTAGGTGTCGTTAATGGCTATAGAGTACGCGGTAAAGAGGCAAATAGACTAATGTACGAACTTGGTTATTGTTTATGCGTTATGACATAAATCAGGTGTTTGTGCGGTTATAACTGCGCATAATTTTTATTATCTTGTGTATTTCATATGATGTTCTCCATTCGAGTATATTTTTTTTTGTATGTTACGCGATATCTTCGCCGATTGTTTGTTGAATAGGTTATACCACGGTGTAATCGCATTTTCATTTGAAAAAAATTTACCATCCAATCCAAGGAAATAGAGGGTTGAATGTGTCGCATTCTCTCTAAAACTTTTTATTCTCGTTTTGTTTATCCTTATTTGCTTAGATTTGCTTCAGCACTAGGTCCAGTCTATCGTGTATAACTATGGTTTAATAAAGAATAAATAAATGAATGAATCCTTGCACTTGTACAAAGTATGTATAGTTCTACTAGTGAATCGCAACAGGAAGCATGAGTTATAATGGGTACTCGTTTCCGAAAAGCTATGCTTCCTTGGTCGTAAAACGTTACACTTAAATACGGCTTTTAATAGAATAAGCATATGCATGTTTCCAATTCATGCGAATAAGGTTGAAAATATTTTAACAATTCATGTTGGTATTTCTGAAGTCCCGGCTAAGTCACGTACCAACACAGTAATCGTAAACTTAAGTTTGACGAACGTATGACTCTAGGGCAATAGAAAATACTAGTGTAAATAAACTCTTATTTGAGCTATGTGTTGAATATAATCCCCCTACGTTTCCAGGAGGTATTCGTGCTTCTTCATTGTGCATCGTTATATGCAGTTCCTGGACATGTTTGAGCTAAACGATCAAGAAAGTGTAAATTTCTCCGTAGATATGGGTAAACGAAATGACAGAATATATTGATCCTGTAATTTCATTGCATGGGTAAGCAAAATATATAAATCTATGCATAAAAGTATTCGATATTAAATTATTAATGATTATTAAATGCTCTGCTGAAACGATCCTCTCACAATTTTGAAAATGGTTGAGAAATTTTTCATTGAAGTAAACTGATTCACGCCACGCGTCTCTTTGCAGAGGTATCACCTTTCAAAACAATGTCGGAGTTCTTCCGCTATAAGAGCTCAGTTGTTAGGTTAGCGTTTGAATACCAAGCACATATAAGTTTATATAATTATCAAAATTACATTTTAAATTTTGATTTATAAAAACGTTCCGATTGACATTACTAATCTACAACCATATTTTTTTTATAACACAGAACGTGCTGGACTGCCCACCTGATGGTGAATGACTTCTAACGAAGAAATTGCAGATGCGCGGTCGTCCCTGAGGATCACTAAGAAGGATGTCTCACAACCTGTATAACACTGGTTCTTTATAACCCTAAAACCGGAACATCTCCTTTGTTTCACTGCAGTCCAGCAGCAGAAATATGTAAGAGGATGGTCCCTACTCACAGGGCTCTTAGACAGAAAAGGCGTACATGACAAAACGTTCGTTGTAGGACGAGCGATTACTACTGTTTACCCCACTTATGTGTACTTTAATATGTATTTCGCGTCACCGCATTTGGTTTGAAACATTCCAAATGAAATCAATGCCATTGCGGACTACATCACTATGTAGCTGCCCCATACCCCTATGACATCAGTAACTGCGTCTCCAAACACTTGTGATTAACCAGATTTGTTCCCCTACCTCGTCCTCGTCTCGTCCGTTCACCTTTAGTCGATTAGTAGAAACGCGTGATAAGATGACGCCGTGGTCTCTGATTAAACAAATAGATTGTTATCTATTTGGGTAGCCTCTATCTAACGCGGGCTTTTACTACGCTTCGCCTGCGGGTGCGCACGCGTATGTTTTTGTAACGGTATCATGAAAGAACCGTGATTCACTATTTGATTTTTAATCTAATCAGTAAAAAAAAAATTGAAGTAAAATTTCTTCAATATTGTCATATAAATAAATGATGTTATTGCTAAACGTGGTAAAGAAAGCGCGGGAATAATTTAATCTGTGGCAAATGCGCAATGGTTTGTGAGCTTTCGCCCCACTGCGGGGCGCGTTGCGGTCGTACGCCCGCAAATCGGAAACCGCATGGCCATTCGACACCGTGAACTTAATATCTCCGAATGTAAGCCGACGAAACGGCACAACGGTCCACGATTCGAATCACAAATACTAGAAGATTACAGTGTGGTGAGTTAAATAATATTGATAAGTAACGAAAAATAATGAAATTATAGTCATAGGACTATCAAAGGTCTAGGGTAAATGTATGTATAAATATCTACAGTTGTATGGCATCATCAACGTCACGGTAAGTTGGTCGATAATAATCGAACTGTAATTTCTAAACATACCGACCATCAAATATTTACGAAGTGGCGGGACTCTTGTGAAGAAATCTATCTACAAATATTTATATATCTACAAATAGTTATAGGTGAAAGCCAGAAGTTCAGACGCATAGTAAAAGAGAGCGCAGGCATTACTCTGATACATTTTAAAGGGTACTAGAGCTTATAGAACTACTGGGCACATCTGATATCTTAGTGTGACGAGCGAATTCCTTTTCCTTCTCCACTATCAACTTTTTCAATTTCGCAACCGGACATTGATATTCCGTTATCATCACGCCGACAGTGCCGGTATCCTCTCACTGGATATGGTCTGGTGTCCTCCATTACTGGTCTCTGCATTTTCCACTGTCGGACGGAAAAAGCCAGTGCATGTCCCCCCCCCCCTCACCAGCGTAGTTCAGGGCCTTAAAAATAATAGTCTTGTGTGCAATTTTGTAAGTGGTAAAGGGCTTTTGCTGCTGCATGGGCCGGCTCGACCCGGGTTAGAACCACGGTGTAGCAGAATACCGGCGTGAAGTAATGGCATCTTGTGCTTCTGTGTTTCGTTCGGTGATTTTGGTACCATCCGTAATCTCCCAAATATCCTAAGGCCAGCAACGCACCTGCAGCTCACGTGGATTGTAAATGTACGAAAGTAATCCCTTCCCATCAGATCAGCCGCTTACTTGTTTGCCTACAAGTAACCTACCTCTCTACCTCTACCTTTACCATAATAGAAAATCTGGCAATATGGGCAAACGTGGCAATTGTCATCGTCGCAAGTGAATAGCTTCCACGGCTCGTCACTTCCACAAAAAATTGTAAAACTGGTTCATAATCTTATTTGTACTTCATTACCCGTAAAATTAACGCTTTATTGTAATCAGTTTCTGGTTATTGCGAAAACAGCGCGAAGGCGAAACGCGCAGCGAAAGTGCACCGGTTAGTGGCAGGTTCGATGCCCGGTTTCCTAATGCAACCGATTCATATTCGATTCACACCAGATTTATGAGAGTTGAACGGCGTAGGCTCCTATTAAGTTTTAGTAGGGATACAGAATATTTGAATGGCCGTCTATTCAAATAACTTTTGCGTTGAATTAACATAGATTCTTAATTATTATACGCTAATTAATATTTTATGTTTTCACCTGGTGTGGTAGCGCCGTAATAATCCACTAGTCCCCTTCTTCCGACGAGTGGGGGTCGTGCGGAACATAAGCGCATCATAGTATATGGGATGGTAGAGTCGTGTGAGTGCCTCTGTTTGAGCATACTTTTATGCATTGGCATTCGAGAGCGAACGAAGTAATCAAAATCGACCAGGAGGGCTTCACCGTCATCATTTTCGATCAAAGTTTTACGTTTCTCCGACATATGTCGTCTTGACCATCCCAAACACACCGATCCGGGTACTAGGGTGCTTCGCATCTTCGTGCACTACTGCGAACGTCAAACTGTCTGTTACGCGAGGCGCTTACGGCATATCGGTATTATTGGTGACGTGCCGTTATTATCAACAGTGGTCTGTTAAAAGGCTGCACAAAGAGCATTAAACACCGGGTTAAATTTTGAAAGTTACCTGACAAAGCTACGTTTAATCAGAAGTTCAAACTAAACATCACTAAGTAGCCTACAAATGCTATAAACTTAAGTTACATGTAATAATATTGATAAAAGTAAAGTTGCAGGGCAAAGGCCTTCTTCTTAAATATTTGAGAGGGTTTTGGAGTCGTGAAGGTCCCACGCTGCTCCAGTGCGGGTTGGCACATATCCGCGAATTAATATTTTTTATTATTTCTCAGACTTTCGAATTTCTTCACGATGTGTTCCTTCACCGCCGAGCACGTAATAAATACAGCACTTAAAATTACTATTAATAATTTTAGTGATGCGGGCACCGGGGATCGAGCCCGGGTCACTCGCGCACTATGAAACTAAAGCGAGCGTCCCGACTACTTGGCTATTTCGCCTCTTATCCTTATTTATGTATTCTAATGTCTATCTCAATGACTATTGTACGTAGTAGAAACTGAGAATTGAAATTAGCTGCGTAGGCATCATGTCCCACAGTGCAACAGCATAATCAAGCGCTTGACAAACTTCCTACAAGACGAAGGTTGCAAAATGCTATTTATATTCATGCGAATTAAAATAGATACAAAGAAAATGGCTCATTTAATTCAAATATATATTGGAAAAAGCCACTGGCCCGAGTTTATTTTAACTAATGCTACACGATTTGTGTCTACTTTAGTTACGAATAAAACGCATCCATCGGATAGTAAACCACTGTTGTTCAATGTAGCCACGTCGATTACGTAGATCTAGATTCGTTCCCGTCCTTGAGGATTAAGATGAAATGTTATGTTGATTTCTACACTTACACTAGGTAAATCAGCATTTAAACTACAATATTAGAATTCTAGGCACTAAAAATTATAAAGATTGAGTGCCAACTCTAATGATTTTAGGTTTTTAGATTGTGTGATAAACGAGCTAACAGCCACCTGATGGCGAGTATATAGGCTACTGTAGCCTATAGACAAGACAAGGTTACAGATGCCTTATCCTTACCTTAAAAACCTGTTAATAGTCCACTGCAGGAGTTAGGCCTCTCCCATATGGAATATTTCTATAATCGCCACGCACGGCTAGCGGATTGCCGATCGCAGTACCAGACTTAATGGTATTTTTTGAGATGGTTATCCCGTCATCCGTCCGCAACCATTGCGATTTTCAAGGCTTTCTCCTTAGTCGTCTCTTACACCACACACACACACACATCCACGGGAAGAAATGGGGTGGCAGATTCTTACGCAGATACCACACGTAAGATATCATTCTTGTTAGTATACTTATTGTCCTTACCATGCAAACTGCCAACCCCCTAATGGATCACAGGCGACAGTTATTGCTATTGCATGCAGCGCCCACCTCTATCCTCAATCCTAGCGCTGCGCATTGACTCATCCGTCTAACACCACCGATGCGTGGGACCCGCTAATTACCATTCCCGTTTATTCATTGATTTAGTCAGCCGGTAATGGCGTAATCAGTTAAACTTCGGACTTATTACCACACAATGGAAACATGAAATATGAACAGTGCCCGATTGGTGAAATTAATTTGTCATCATAACCGGCTGATGCCGGGTGCTAGTTATGTAAAGTGCTAGTGAGGTATGGTAGAGAGATAGACTATCGACTATTCGTAGGCATGGCATTAGGGGTTCACGACTAGTATGTATGTATTGTTTATTTTTTCGATAACAGATGTCGCCACTGGTTGTTTGAAACCCACTATTAAGTGGTCGACACAAAATCATTTGCCTTAGACAGATTTCACTTTGATTTCACTATGAAGAAACTAACTACTAACTTGCCTGCGAAACAACACCCGAGCAGCGCAACGCACCATCTCTTTCTTTTTCCTAGCAGTGTGTAAATTTCTAGGCAGTTTCATTTGCTTAGGGAAAAATGTTGCGTTGATTTATTGTCTAGTGATGGATTTGTGCATGGCAGGTCTTTTTCGCGTGACGTTAGCTTATTTATGTGACAGTGCAAAACTGACATCTCCATATCGAACGTCGGCAGCATTGGATACGGATTCTGGGTCGCGACGCCGGCCTTATTGGGAAACGCAAGGGGATCGACAATCAACTTATGTCAGGGGTGGGCAACCTTTTGAGTCGGAAGAGTTAAAAATAACAATTTACAAAATTTAAAGAGCCTCATAAATTTTTCTTGCCAACAATAAATAGTACTTGCGTAAATAAAGTTTTTTTGATAAAAAAACTAACTGTATATGGAAGTAAAGAGCTGCAGCTTCACATCCAAAGAACCGCATGTGGCTCGCGAGCCGCAGGTTGCCGACCCCTGACTTATGTTAAACTGTTCAATTCACTGACGGGAAATTGTTCCATTAAACGTCTATATGAGGTTTTAGGCAAGTTATTCTCGCAATGTATGCTTAATGTTGCGCACAGTTTATCAAATTGTCAATGCTTTATTGGGTACAGTTGTTAAAAAAAAAATTATCTTTTTATTTTTATTTTTATTCTTCATCGGCCTACTTAAGTCCACTGCTGAACATAGGCCTCTCCATGAAATCGAGGAAGCTTTATTTTTAACCAAATATTAGTATCTTATGACAAGATTTTTTATTCATTTCATTCATTCATTCATTCATCCCCGTCACTAGTCTGTGGGATTTTGGTTCGGCTAAATCGGATGTTCGTTTGTTAGTGTGCACCACGAGCAGGTGAGCTTGGTATCCGGAGAAAAGATCTTCCCTCACATCCCTTATGATCAGTATTATTTGTAAATTTTAAACCTATGTATTTTCTTTCATAATGGCGGTTAGTCGAATTGCAATCGTTTAGTTATTTTTCACGGAAATACAGTCTTTATGTATGAACAGATTATTTGCGTAGTACCCAAAAACGTTTACTAAAAATGTCTTAGATATTGAACCTCAGAGCCTTCGTATTTGTGCGAACAACACCGTGGTCCACAAAAAGAGTTGGAGAAACGCTCCGTTGCCAGCTACGTATGCATTGGGTTGCTGATTCTCGTTAACCGTACAAAACGAGGCAGTAATAAACAACATAATTTACCCAGAAAGTTTCACAGATGTGCTCAAAACATGCAATAATTTTTAATATAAACAAACATGTTTTATTAAGACACGCTGCTTTAAACGACAGCTATAAAATTGAAGATTCCAATCTTCGTCTTAAAGTTTTTTTTTACTTGGAACCCAATAGATCTTGACCTCAGAGAGGGCCTGTAAGCGATTTTATCTTGACCAATTATTAAACTAGTTCATGTCGAGACTGACTCAAATTTCTGTTGTCATCTGTCTTCTTTAGAAATCCGCTGACATTACTTTGCTCTGGGCTGTGAAATAAATAGATCTGTCATTATGTTTTCCTAAAGACGTAAATATATAGTTGTACATACCCGGTAATGTTGTTTTATGACTCTAAGTATAATAAGGTCTCACGATCATAAGATCGGGATTGGGAACAATCCCAATACTGGGGTGGTCAGAGATCCAGACTTATTAGTCCTTCAAACCACTTTTCAGCAGAGCATATTTTGGTACGACGTGACAGGTGGTGAGTCTGACGCTATCTTAGTGTCCAGATAAAAGATACAAATCGTACCTAAGTATCGCAAAACTCATTGGTACGAGCCCTTTACAATAAAGGGTAAAAGTCTCATAGGAGGCATATAACTAGCCGGTTACTATGGCTATATGAAGAATACCGAAGAAGTAGAAGTGTAAAGAAGCAGCTTTTTTTCATATGGTAGAACTTCATCTCAGTCCTCAATGAGCCAGGGTTAAATCAAAATTTTTATACATCTACATAGGGAACATAAATTTAACAGCATAAATTTCACTTGTCAAGTGTCGTTATGTTTTTAAAACTACCACCGTTTCGTAATGAAATTATTCGGACGGAGAAGAAAAGCGAAAGAAACTCCGTAAGAATCAATTAAATTTTTTTTAAAAGATAGAGCCACGCTGCAGTTGTATGCTCCAGCACGCAAAGGTCGACTCCAACGGGAACGGGCCACAGTCTCGCTCAGTGTCAGCGGAAAATAGCTTAGATTGTGGCTGGATTTCGTAGAATTAGTAATGTAACAGCATTATTTCATCGGGGTATGATCTCATACGGAATTTATGTGACTTACTTATTATGTGTTTTTGGCGTAGGAGATTAGGCGTAGGATAACATTTCAATATTAATGCGATTCTTTTTGTTTAACATGCTTAGTCCTTGATGTTTATGTATTGAAATAAAAAAGTGAAGTAAAGTAGCATCCTGTAAGTGCCCACTGGTGGGCAAAGGCCTTCTTCTCAAATATTTGAGATGGTTTTGGTGCCAGGATAGGCTCGCTACGCTGCTACAGTGCGGGTTGGCGGGTTTCACATATCCTTGAAATAATGTTTTTATAGTTTCTAGGCTACCACGGCTCTTGCTATTGTAACAAATTCGGATTGATTTCTATAATAGACGATCTAAAATTATAAATAATGGGTACCGTTGATTTTGTTTTATTTATTTTTCCCCAAAACTAATTTCTGTTAGTATTTTTCAGGGAATAATATTAAGGATTATAATAAGTACAACACATCTCTATATTTAATATACATGACAATACTGCGGTTGACCTAATGAAGTAATTATGCCTCATTTTAACGGGAAAATCGACGAGCTTGACCTAGATTGTTGCGTATTCTAATAAAGACTAGAAATCTAATTGTGACTTGTTTAGTAATTGGAATGTACTTTGTATGATGCTTATGAGGTAATTGCAATTATTGTTGCTTTTATGACTGTATTTAATATGTTTGTTTAGAAGTGGCGGCAACGGATTGTAAAAGTTCCAAATGTAGTTTCAGTGTAACACAAAAACTGAACCGTTCCCGGGTATGCACAGACAAAACTGTTTACGCTTGTAGTTGAATAGCATCTCTCTTACAAGTTATGATCTTTTAGTGCGACTACACTACAAGATCATGTTCGCCAAAAGAGCTATGGAAAGAAATATTTCAATTGAATATGATTTGTAATGGAACTGTTAGCCTTAATGATTTTTTTCCTATCGAAGGAGGTGTCGGTAATTGTTGGCGCTACTCCAACAATGAGGAGCCCGGGTTTAGTTGTTTTTTTAATCTGGGTATCCAGGGGTATTAGGAATATATTAAAGAGACATATTTTGCAAATTATATTACAGAATTTGTAACGTTTTTTAAATAAAATAAAACGAAGACTAATAAAAATTCATCAACAAGGATGAATATGGTCTGTTCCAAATACAATTTTTGCGAAACACAACCACAAGGAAAAATAATTATAATATGTGGCCTACTAACACAATGACCGGCTCAACTTTTATCAAACACCCGCAGTAATGCGTCATGTTTGTACGTTTGTGTCATTTGTTGCAGTACCCTATGAAAACGATGCACACCATAGAACACCTCTCAGTTGCTAATTTACAACACATTGCCTTGAATATTATATTCGTATTATATTATATTTGTTTTATATACTAACAGATTTATTAACATCATCTTTCAAATAAGACACGCAAGCGTTATAGCGGTTCGAAATAATTTTTGCGTTCTGTTGCCTTTGGTGAAATATTTGATGGAAAGTTATCCCTTCTATATTAATTTAGTTACTTTTTGAGGCAATTACATATCAGAAGCCATATCTGAGAACTCTGACAATAAGATTTACCACAAGCCGGAACTTTCTTTTAAACGTAGGCAAATACGTAACGTATAATCGCCTTTGCGGGGGCAAAACAAGTTATGTACGACCAAAATCGCACACATCCGTTACCAATGCCGGCCGCCCTAAGCAACCCCATCTCGGAAAAAGCATGGGTAACGTTTGTAGGATCGGATAGGAAGCGCTGTACTCAAGTTATTCACAAATTCTTTATTTATGAAACAAAATTACTTTGGTTTATCGCAAAAAAAAATCACAAAATCTGGGAGGTTTTTGTGTACGTGTGATTAATGTCTAATGTGGAGACTTCCTAAGCCTAAATAAATCTAAATCTAAATCTGCCACTTACCGTTCTGTTGGTGTCGTAAATGTCGACCTCGGGAAATGTCCAGCAAAATCTCGTGGCTTCCGAAAGGTGGTGGAATATTAACCATATCAAACATGCCAGTCCTAAATTATCCTGAGCGGTGAGGCGCGAGTCGTCTGGCACCGCGCTCGCGTTGCTGGAGCCATTTCTTCTACGCCACAATAATAGTTAACAATAATTCCATGTGAAGTTATTCCTCGATGAGATCATATTTAAAAATCTTAAGTGCGTCTGTTAGTGATGATGTAGCTTTTGAACGACTTGAACTATTGAGGTCATATTCCTACAATATATTTGTACTATCGAGGCTAGGGTTCATAGTTATGCCGGGAGATGTGCGATAGGTGGCGCTGTAGTCAAGTTAACCAATTATGTATTAATGGACCAAAATGTCAATTGTCTTTTTTTTTATTTTCACCGTTTCGTAATGAGTGAGCTGTATATTTTTATACTGTGCCTATATGTCCAGCAGATATTTATTCGTACACATAACTGTACTTATTTTCGACTGTATTCACGTATGACTGAATGGTGTGATAACACGCGATTTTTTTTGAAAAATCATACACAGACGATTTCAGTTTTTTCTACACATCACAGTACCTTTCCAATGACTAAAGTTTCATTCCTCTTCTTTTATAATAAATACTAAAAAAAGGTATTTTCGATGTTCTCGTATTAACATAATGATTATAAAACAATTAGTCTTATTATCACGTTTAACATTCTTTTGCATTATCAAAAAAAAATATGTCGGCTAACTTCAAAGAAATTCTTTTTTAATCATTCTTCATTTGAATGAATACAAAACTATCATGCACGATTAATTCAATTGATGTTAGATATATATGATTTAAATGATTATCTAAACTAGGTATCTATCGTATTGTTTTTATTGGAACGGGTTTAGATTTAGAAATTATATTAATGTTACGATTTCTGAATGTATAATAAAGTTGTTCGAGTGTGATTAGAACTGTTAACGCTGTGACTTCGTGGCAAAAGACACACGACTTGGTTGTAAGGCCTGTGCTTAAACTTAGCAGGAGTTAACATTTATGCGGCGGCGTGGTGCCGTTGGGGAAAAAAGGTTCTCGAGTGGCAGCCCCGTACAGGCAAACGCAGTGTAGGACGACCCCCCACAAGACGGAGTGACGACCTGCGCAGTGTTGCGGGAAGTCGATGGATGCAGGTGGCTCAGGACCGAGCTTCGTGGCAATCTTTGGGGGAGGCCTATGTTCAGCAGTGGACTTCTGATAGGCTGAAATGATGATGATGATGATGTGGTGCCGTGTGGGATCGACGTAAGAACCTGCCACCCCTTTATTCCCGAGGATATCGTAAGAGGCTACTATGATCGCCAATCCGCTCGCCGAGAAATGCGTTTATGGGGAATCCTGCTCATGGGAGAGGTCTATGTCCTGCAATAGACTATTTACATGCCGGTAAGATAAAAAAGGAAGGAGTAATAATATTGGTGCGTCATACTTGTGAACAGGTGCTGCTTGTGCAGGGTTAGTCTGGTCGAGTTTGCAGTGCACGCTTGCTTTAACTTTGTTGATCACTGTATTCTTGTAGCATGCATTTCCGTTGCCTATGGGAGCACGCGTATTATTTTATGACATTGCATTATATTGAACAAAAATCAAAATAGATAAAACCTACGGAGTTTCGTTCGTCTGTTTCTTCTCCGTCAGAGGTTGTCATTACGAAACGTTGGTAGGTCGAAAAAAAAACATTAGAATTGACAATTGACACTCGAACTTATGTATACGACGATGAATGAATCATTTTCGTACGTTTAATTTTTTCATTCATTCAACTTACAATTATTGCTATAAACGTACACATGTAGTGGATTGTATGCTTTATGTTATGATGCATATGATCAGTCCTCTGCCCGTTCGGTTAGGTGAGAATACAAGTGAATGCCTGTAATAATTACGGCTCTCATATATCCTTCACTAATTTCAAGGATAATTATATAGCGTGATAATAATAATAAAAAAATCAAATTGTATTAAACGTTCATAGATAAGTACAGTGAAAAAAAGAACGGTTATAGATATCTCATAAGGGCTGGTAGTTCGCGACCCGCTTTTTGTATCTCCGGGCGATAGATAACGCGATCCGTGAGACTCAAAAGTTGCCAGTTTGCACCATTCGTTATATTAGGCATAGGCCTATGGATTTACACAGGTTGATGAAGTAGAAGGAAAATTCTATAATTTAAAGATAATTTAGAGAAGAAAAAGACAGAAATGCAATAATGCAGTATCATAACAGTAACTAATTATTTGTATCATAAAGTAATATAAAAAAAAACATGTTAGGTATTATGTTTTAAGTTAAAACTAATCTTTTACGCATACTGAAGACACTCCAAAAAGAAAATAAATGTGAAAGTTTCGTTGGTATATCCAATAGGCCTTGACAGTGAAAATGTTTCAATGTAATCGCACCATGTTATTGATATGCTTAGACGACAATGGCATGGTCTCCAAGTAATTTTTTGTTCCTCTACCCAGTAATTATTGTGCTACCAAACTCCATTCAAGCCTTCCAACATCGTACAAGAACAGCACACACGTGCACCATAACTCACACGAACGTAACGCTCAAGCCAGTTTGACGTTTCTTGTTACTCGAGTCAGTTGGCCGAGGCACGGCGTCGCGGTACTATCGCTCTCGCCGCCATCTTGTTTTATTTCGTTCGCGCTGTTAAATAAAAATAAAATTTACGTGTCTGCTTGTGTTGTGTGCTGTGTACTTATTCACACGGAGGTTTGAATTAAACGAAGATTCCAATTCGTCTTTCTCATTGATAACAGTATTTGGGTATTTCCAACGGTTTTTGAGGTTAAAATAAGCGTAGTGAATGTTTTTTTTCGTATCTAACGTGTCACGATGGCGCGAATCGCGGTAACACTGCAAGTGATGTAATTGTACCTGGCTAGCTTTATCTATTATTTCGCCGGTAAATGATAGTAAAAAAACAAACTTATCATGTCTATGTTAAGATTTCTACTTCTATTAATTTACCGTTACTAATTTAGGTACCTCAGCATAATTGATAAGGAAAATAAATGATCAAATTTCCGTTAAATCATTTGCGAACAATGTAAACAAAGGCAGTTACGCCAACTTCTTTTAGAATGCACGTTCTGTTTGCTTAAAATTGATATCCGTTACACGGTGAAGGTAAGGTCAATAAATATTTACCATTATAGGCTTCCAGTAAGGTGTCCATTGTTTTATTTGCTCTGACGTTAATACATATCAAGTGAAAACATAAAACAAGATTGGGATTATTATATTGTTTACTGAGTTTTATCGCGTTTAATTTGCGTTTTTAAAATTTCGTCGTTTCTCCTGTAAAGCACACGTTTCATTTCAAATGTGTAGTATTCGGGTAAATACAAGAAATCACTATAGGATTCTGTTAGTTTCTGATAATTTAATAGATAATACGGCATGCATACGAAGTACTTTTTGTACCGTTTTATTATCTTACTTCAGTCGTAATCGATTACAAGTTTTCGTTTGTGTATACATTATGCAGTTTCAGTTTTAACGCTATCGTTCGGAAATAGTTTGCGTTTTGTATTTGGGTTACGGTCAACGTCCCGGAGCGGAGCGGGATCGGAGTTGGCCAAAAGACTTCAACGCAAACGACGCACGATGTTTCATAATAATATTGTCCCATAAATTTAGTTAAGATTAAATTGATATATATGTATTACAATAAACTTATTTTTGGGTCTTCGGTCTTAATTTAAATGTATGCGTCTACTCCACCCACAGACCTACCAATACCTCATTTTTTTGTAGTTAATAGTATTTTGTGTGTTTTATAATTAATGCATAAAATTTTACGACGTACGCTATTTGTTATCTAAATACGGATGTTGTCATCGACAGAAATTTTCATAATATTTAGCACTACAGATGATATATTTCAATATTTATTGACGCCCGTTCAAATATCAATACACGTTAATTATTTATTGTCATGTTATCCTCACTAAATAAACGGTAAACAATTGAAATATCCAGAATGATGTTTAGTCTGTGTATTAAGCTTATGTATGTGATGTGATGGATGCAGGTGGCTCAGGACCGAGCTTCGTGGCAATCTTTGGGGGAGGCCTATGTTCAGCAGTGGACTTGTGATAGGCTGAAATGATGATGATGATGATGTGATGTGATATACTCAATAGGCTGTATAGTAAAGGTAGACCCTGTAAAAACCCGTATCTATATACCCCTAATATCCACAAAGGGTGGCAACCCACCTGCAGCTTTGGTGTTGCAGGGCGACAGTATACACTTAAAAAATATGGCGTTGATACAAACCCTTTTACTTTTATGGTTTATCTTTATGAGATGTAAGCGAAAAACGTTAATCTCTTTCTAATTAAATTTGAGAATAAATATTAAAAAATATTATTAAAATAATATCTGATTGCTGTATACTTAGTTATTTCTTTTACATTCGTTATAAATAAGCATAGGTGTAGGCAGAGACAACTGACTGACTGAGACAGACGTGACTGGTGGCGACTCTCGTCACCGGATTTACACGTATTTCTCCATAGTCGTCTCTTACGACAACAACGGGAAGAATGAAGGTAGAAGGCAGGTTCTCATGCCGTTACCACACGGTGCACACGTTCGTTCTTCCGAAATTATTCCCCGATTAAAATCCTTCGTGTCATATAATGTTTGTCATTTGTCATCGGTAAAATGTTACGGTTGCAATTTTCTCTAGAATTGTTATACATTAAATTACTGCTTATTTTTTGGTTTATAACAAATGGAACTTACTTTTAATCATTCGTGGCAACAATTCGTTTATTCTTGTCTTATAATATAAATTAGAAATATTCTGAGTAACCTTTTGTACAAAATATACTATAATGCGCTAATAATAAACTTGTTATAATTGTTTTCCGTATTATTTCCGACGTTAGAAACATCATAACAGAAATAATAAATGTTTTAGTCATAGTTGACGTCATCCAATCACGGTTCTATTCTATTAAAGTTAAAGTTAATATTAACATTTAACCATTACGTAGGGTATGTATTTTGAAAAAAAATCGCTTTAGTAGTTCGGTCAGAGAAAAATTTACCTTGTAAAATGGACCAAGGACTCAAACTTTATTGTGATAAACAATGTATTAAATCAACTTGTTATACTTTCGTGTCATTGTTGAAAAAAAAAAACGGCATAATTTCGACTGGTTGTTATAAAATGTACGTTACCAAGTTTCTGAATATACACGTACTAAATGTATTTTATGCTGTACTAAAATTTTAATAATAACCCAATATCAATAGCAGATAGTGACTTCCACTAAATAGCGTCAATCTATATCCATGGACAATATGATATTAAATACGTTGTTACGTCACCGAACGAATTCCTTTATTCTTTCTGTAGGAAGGTATTTAAATGAAAATCAGTTATCACTTAGCATTCCAATAATCCTGTCGCGTTAGATAAAGAAAAGAAACGTATGCCACCGTTCGATATTTTCTGTTTAAAAATACTGTATTACCTCACAATATTATCACAACTGACTCACTGATAACGTCATTACGGTGTCATATATGTATATTTTTGATTTATCTTTAAATAGGTACAAACTTCAACTTTAACGTTGCCGATATACAGACTAGAATATTCACCATATTTACGATTTGTGATCTGCGCGGGTTAAATGTTTAGGTAAACTCGGACTTGATCTAGACAGTGTTAAGTTCTGCGGTTTACACGCGTTAGTCTCTTACATTGTAGCTTATTTGGAAAATAAGTTTTCGAGTCTATATTTAACTGAAACTAATACTGTTTGAATTGCGCTAGATACTCTGTCTGATAAAACACATAACACTATATTGAATACATTCATTTTAAAAAGATTTTACATTTATACATCGTAGGCTTTATTTCATAATTGAGTTCAGTTAATTATTATCCAAAATTTTTAAGCATTTTTCATGTAATCAATTATTTAAATTCCGTCTTTAAAAATCTTTCCGGACGAATTTAATTATGAAGAATTTCGCACAGATTATGGATAATACGTATAGGATCATATCGTATTCTGTTGTATATTACAGACATGATGGTGAGTGATCAGTGACGCCCACGAACATCCGCAACATGAGCAGCCGCAGTTGAGTTATCAGCCTTTGTGAAAAGAATACGCTCTGTGCTTGAAGGTCCCTTAGTCGTAGCTGTTTGGAAGTAACGCTATGACAGCTGATTCCGCAAAGATGAAGTGCGTGGCAAAAATTCCGAAGGAAATGCACTGCGGTGGATTGACGACAGTGATGATATGAAACGGGATGTAGTTGGTACCAATTATCGGTTGATATACGGTGTTGTATCATAAATACGATCAAAAGTTTCAAAGCCGCTATTCGTTGGATGCGTTCAAATTAAAGGAGCTGGCACAGTGATGCCCCGGCCCAGAGACCCTCAGTCGGTGGACTGTCATTACTGTCCCGCTCTGCTGAACAAAGCACACCGTCGAAATCGGTACATGTCGTATCATATGTTCGAGTTTCTAAATAATTTACAATTTTTTTTAATAAGCTTTAGATGACGCGATTGCAGAAAAGATTACATTTCATTTAAAATGGCCTCATGGATGATTTCAATTTATATTGCATACGTGGGAGAGACCGCGCGGTGGCTTCGCTTCTCGGAACGCATCATATTCCACAAGGTACACGTAACGTGTACAAGTTCAGATTTGAGAGACTGCTGCAATGTAGGGAATTGAGTATTGAAGCGTGTAGAGAGAATATTTGTGGCCAAGGAGAAGAAGGAAAGTCTTTGGAACCGTAATCCATTAGATTTTGCAAAGTTTTGATAGTTAGTGCACTCGTTAAGATTATCGAAATCTATAGAATATTGGAAGGGATGTTTTACGATTATTAAATATCACTTTTATGAATTTTTTTATTAATCGCCTTTATGTTGAATTTTTTTGGTTCCTACATTGTTAACATTTTGCATTAAAATTTTTAGCTGGCTCAAGTTTGCAGGTATTTGATTTGGAACGTATCGAATAAGGAAGGAAACTTAAAAAGTGTTAATTAAAATTGTTGCTTTGAGTAAAGTCATTAAATTTATTTCGTATGATAAATTTACACAAAGTGATTTTTTAATAATAAATATGCTATAAAAACGTCCTCGGTAGTTAACTTTTATAATAATCGGAAGTAATCGCTTTACTCTAACTCGACCAGGAGAACATCGTCGTCGTAGGATTAAAAAAATAAAACTCAATACTTGTCTTACTTAAAAAAAGACATTGACTTGAGTGTGTTTTCATGCTACCTACGTTTCGATCGAAATCCAATGGATATAATATATTCAGATGTCATATAAATATTGAAGTCGTGTTTATTTTTGTGTTTAATTTTGTTGCACCTGCAGAAATGTTGTGATTGTCTGTATATTACGTTGTGATTATTAATTCCACGAATTTAACTCACGCTATTTTAAACTTTTTAACAAGTTTTGGTAGCTTATTGACTGATGATGAACTTCTAGGTCTAGATTCTATAATTATGTCGCAGAAGAATTTTGTTATTCCTTAAAATTAAAATACTTATAGAGAAATGTTGGTTATTAGTAAATCGGTGATAACTCAACTAAGAATTTTTAAATTATAATGATCAAGTATTAGTTAGCTTTAATGTTATTGAAAAACTGCCATTAGTGTAATAACTATTTAGTTGAACAATTGTGTCCTACAAATAAATGCATCAGTCGCGTAGATAACGACTCGAACACAAATATAGAGAAATTAAGTCCATGATAATGTTCACCAACTTACTGACAATACGGTTCTGTGATGTAGGGTTGTCAGTATAGACTTAAATTTTTATATCAATAGAATTTTTATTATTTCAAGAAGATAACAATTAACATCCTTAAGTGGGCACCGGGATGATCGATCTATAATTGCAACCAAAATTTCGTTAAGATAACTAGCGGAGGTTGATTAAGAAAAGATTCCCGAGAAGCGAACTCGGCCAACCCTTTAAAATGTTTTTATTTATAAATTTATAGATCATGTTATGATAACATATGAGCCTTGTGAAAACAACAGCCAGTAACGGAAGAAAAACTAGAAGTAAAATAAATATATTTACAACTTTTTGTTAGTGTGACAACCGTACTTTCGGACTTTCTTAGCTGTGGGCTTCGGGCCAATGGTGATGTACGCTCGGTGATTACGGAGGTGAAAGGTGCACAAAGATTACAGTCTAATTGAAATGGCTACATAAATAAAAAAAAATAGACGTTGTGATTAACATTTTTTTTTAAGTTTCGCAATGAGCACTTTAAAATACATTCATTTTAATAAGTCGTTATATACTCGGTCATTTTACGGCTACGTTACTCTTTAATTTAACTAAAAATTTTAGTTATATCGTTTCTTAATGCATTCAAATACCTTTCGCGGATATCCTTTGTTTATAGCTCGTGCGTCTCTTCATACGTATCCTCATTATAAGGCAGCTCGCGTATGTTGCGGGGCTCCTATATTAATGCGTATGCAACGAATTGCACGAAGGTGCATCGCGTTTTATCATTAGTCAGCATTTTAAAATCTTCAAAATTACAAGATAAAGATGCTAAACTGTAGTTCCTAATACATAAAAAATTAAATAAAATGCTCAAGTAAAAAAAACATTCTTACAACATGTTTCTGTTCATTAAACCCAAAGCGATTCCCGCATGGAATAAATATTTGTATAACCTACAGATAATAGTTCCGGATCTAAGTGTTTGTGCATGTCCTTTTTATGTTTGTAATTGAATTCAACGATCAAGCAACGTTTAAAAAAACTGGTGACGATGCATTTTAACTTAGTTCTCGAGGGCATTATCCTTAAATATTTCACAAATATTCCGTCTGATCTCATTACTCCGTTTATTGGAAAACTATGTCTTGGATATACAAAACCATGTCATATTGATTCTTAAACGATGATATATAGAAGAAACCGTTTACTATTACATTGTGTGCATAAAAAGGGTTCAGTCCTTGCTTAATTTGGACCACATACCCAGGGCTTTTAGCGCCTGGATTGGTCTGTATTTGTTTATATTTGGGAGATCTTAGATGAGCGTTAACTATTCCGCACATTATTTTCATTTCTTCTTTCTAATGCACTTAACAATCCATATTTACAAGTCATGGTGCGGTTGTCGTGTTCCATCTCACATATAAAATAATATGTAATCAACTGGGGTAATGCGATGAAACCAAGGCAAACCCCCATGATGAGAGATAGAAAGCAATGGCCCCTGAAGTCCCGGCGGCCTCGCTGTCCTGGCTATGGTGGCAGCCATGGTACTGCTGTGAGGCAGGGGGTGAAGAATCACTGGCTGATTTCTAGCTGCCAACCCAAACGACTGGACCTGGCAACATATAACGCACGCACATTGAGGACCGACGAGAAGATACTAGAACTGGAAGAAGAAGTGCGTTACACTCGGAGTATTATAGGGTTGTCTGAAGTCAGGAGACAGGAGATGACTCTATAACCTAAAATCCGGTAACTTGTTCTACTACCGGCAGGGTGACCATCTGTCCCAAGGAGGTGTCGGGTTTATCGTCCACAGGTCTCTCATCAACGATCGATCGGAAGTGTCGAGTAGGGTCGCGTACCTTATACTCAGAATAACCAAAAGGTATTCGCTGAAGGTCATACAGGTATACGCACCAACCTCGACACCCTGATGATGAAGTGGAGGCAATGTATGAGGATATTTCAAGAGCCATGCATTGCTCTAAGACTCACTACACGGTGTTGATGGGAGACTTTAACGCAAAACTAGGTACGAAAAAGGCGATGAGCTGATAGTGGGGAACTTGAGTAGGGAAGCAACGGGAACCCAAGAGGGCAACAGCTGGCTGACTTCATGGCAAAGGAGGATTCCTGCATGGAATAAATATTTGTATAACCTACAGATAATAGTTCCGGATCTAAGTGTTTGTGCATGTCCTTTTATGTTTGTAATTGAATTCAACGATCAAGCAACGTTTAAAAAAAAAAAATAGACGTTGTGATTAACATTTTTTTAAGTTTCGCAATGAGCACTTTAAAATACATTCATTTTAATAAGTCGTTATATACTGGTCATTTTACGGCTACGTTACTTTAATTTAACTAAAAATTTTAGTTATATCGTTTCTTAATGCATTCAAATACCTTTCGCGGATATCCTTTGTTTATAGCTCGTGCGTCTCTTCCTACGTATCCTCATTATAAGGCAGCTCGCGTATGTTGCGGGGCTCCTATATTAATGCGTATGCAACGAATTGCACGAAGGTGCATCGCGTTTTATCATTAGTCAGCATTTTAAAATCTTCAAAATTACAAGATAAAGATGCTAAACTGTAGTTCCTAATACATAAAAAATTAACTAAAATGCTCAAGTAAAAAAAACATTTTTACAACATGTTTCTGTTCATTAAACCCAAAGCGATTCCCGCATGGAATAAATATTTGTATAACCTACAGATAATAGTTCCGGATCTAAGTGTTTGTGCATGTCCTTTTTATGTTTGTAATTGAATTCAACGATCAAGCAACGTTTAAAAAAACTGGTGACGAAGCATTTTAACTTAGTTCTCGAGGGCATTATCCTTAAATATTTCACAAATATTCCGTCTGATCTCATTACTCCGTTTATTGGAAAACTATGTCTTGGATATACAAAACCATGTCATATTGATTCTTAAACGATGATATATAGAAGAAACCGTTTACTATTACATTGTGTGCATAAAAAGGGTTCAGTCCTTGCTTAATTTGGACCACATACCCAGGGCTTTTAGCGCCTGGATTGGTCTGTATTTGTTTATATTTGGGAGATCTTAGATGAGCGTTAACTATTCCGCACATTATTTTCATTTCTTCTTTCTAATGCACTTAACAATCCATATTTACAAGTCATGGTGCGGTTGTCGTGTTCCATCTCACGCATGCAAATCGCGAGCTTTGGAAAACAACCGCTGGAACAGTTACGTTTCGAATTGACGGCGCGTGCCACGGGTTACTGCGTTCCGTTACTCACAAACCGAGATCGCGTTTAATTGTTAGAAACGGTAGGGTCAATTGCTGTGCAAAGACGGCCATATGTCAAACTAGAGCAAAGTATGCTCCGAATCATAGGGAGCCAAGCGGAACTTAACTGACTTTTCTGTAAGATTTAGATCCAGCTCCAATTAATATAATCGCAGATATAAGTACCTATTTTTACTTTAACTATCATAATATTTGAGGCTAGAGAGAGAACACTTGCTTGTAAATAAGATGTTTATGCTATTTCGAAGAACATCTTTTCAATTTACAATTAGTTTTACTTTACACAAATGTGTAGACGTCTTATAGTCTCTATTATCTTCATCTGCGTTTTAATAGTCCACTGTTGGACTTAGGGCTACGCCACGGAACAAGCCCCAGCTCTCTGATCACACTCTTAAACTCATGAAAGCCAGGCGTGAGATAAAGCTGCAGTCTACAACGGATGCGTCAGCGTATCGGCTACTGAATAGACAGATCTCCAAATGTATGAGGCAAGACTTACGCAAATTCAATACAGCCTGTATTGAAAAAGCGATAGAGCGGAACCAAGGCTCCAAAGTCTTCGCCAGAGATCTGTCTATCGGAAAGAGCCAACTGACCAAGCTGAAGACCGAAAGCGGCGCAGTCATTTCCGCTGGAGCCGAGATTTTGAGTGAGATCGAGAGATTTTACGGACAGCTGTACACAACGTCGTTGAAACCACACACTGATGTGAGTAACGACCCAAGAGCCAAGCTTATCCGACATTACCTGATAACATCCCGGACGTCAGTCTGAGCGAGATTAGATGGTTTCAAACAGCTGAAAACGGCAAGGCGTTGGGTGAGGACGGAATTACAGCTGAGCTTCTGAAAGCGGGTGGAAAACCGATACTTGTTGTCCTTCAGAAGCTGTTTAATTCCGTCATTCATGGCGGTGTTACGCCGAAAGCGTGGAGTAGAAGCGTGGTTGTCCTATTCTTCAAGAAAGGGATAACTGCCTTTGAAGAATTATAGACCGATATCGCTTCTAAGCCGCGTCTACGTGCTGTTTTCGAGAGTCATCTCAAATCGTCTAGTGAACAGACTTGACGACTTCCAGCCTCCCGAACAAGCCGGATTCCGAAAAGGCTATAGTACCATAGACCACATACATACTCTTCGCCAGATTGTACAGAAGGCCGAGGAGTACAACTTGCCATTATGTCTGGCGTATGTGGACTATGAGAAAGCCTTCGATTCAGTCGAAATTTGGCGGTGCTACAGTCTCTCCAGCGGTGCCAGATAGACTCTCGGTATATCGAGGTGCTGAGGTGTTTGTACAATGAGGCTACGATGTCTATCCGAGTACAGAATCAGAGTACGAAACCAATCCAATGAAAGCACAAATGTGTAGACGTCTTATAGTCTCTATTATCTTCATCTGCGTTTTAATAGTCCACTGTTGGACTTAGGGCTACGCCAATGGAACAAAAATCCATTCAAGACTTTGCTATAACTATTTCGCTTGGCAGGCGGATCGCTGTCTTCAGTACCAGACGCTGCTGCCCATCATGGATCTGTGTTTTTTTCAGTCAGTTCAGACTTTCCCTAATTCAACTTGCAACGGTCAAGGAAATAAAGGAGGCGGCTGATATTCTTACGTCGACAACCGCCAATAGTCTTTATTTTCTGATTTAAGATATTGTTCTTGTTTGAAGTGGAGAAGTAAGTAGCAGTTAATTCTAGTCCTTTTTCTAAATTTGTAAAAGTGTGGCCAAGAGTAAACGAAGCCTTACTTACTACCCATTACATATTGAATCTTACATGATGTAAAGCAAGATGGTATTCGTAGTATCTATCTAGGCATCGTTGACCACAAATTGCATCTGTTTAGGGAGATCGAAGCATGCATAAACAACTCCATTCCTTAGCATACCTGAAATTCACGGTTTTAACTTTTAATGTTGTCAAATATTCTGCTATAATTACCCCATTATCAAATCTCGGATGCCACAGCCCCGTCATTCATGCTATAGATGTCACCGATATGAGAAAATCAAATCGCATGAAAACACCGATGTCGGAGATTCGTACGTTCACGGAAACGTACTTGTTGAGCGTATCCCGTTAGTGCGGAACCGGTCCGTGCCGTGGATTCCTCGCGTTCCTCGCATTGCTTTAGGCGAGCATTGATTGTCAATATTAGACTTTATTCCCATCTGCGCTGACCATAAGATCACACAAACATTAGCGGATGATCACTAGATCAGTTTTCATTTTGGTTTTCATTCAAGTAATTCCCAAAGTGGTCCCAAGGTCCACCTTGGGGTCGACATCGGTTTCCCAGGGGTCCACATGAACGAAAAAAGACTTTTATTTACACAAGATCTTTTTTGAAACTTTCAAGAGAATATATTTAGAATTACTAACATTTTAGTAGGAAGTATCATTGTTGTACTTTTAAAAAACTTTTTCGTAATTTATATTGATAATTGTTAATTACTCTTGATATTTACTGAATTTTTGTGTTTATTTATTTTGTTAAATTTTGATGAGAAATTGATGTCAAGTTTAGTCACTTAACCAACCGCGAAGTTTTTAAATTGGTTAGTATTTTGTATCAAGAGGAAAAAAACTACAGATAGGATTTTTAAAGTAATTCGGCTACGGGGGTATCAGTCTTTTGCCCAAGATTGTCTGGGAATCCCTGGTTTAGACAAACATAACTTATACATATATTTAAACGTGCATTTATTTTTTTTATAAATATACCATTTTAAAATATTCTAAAACATATTTTCGGTGCCTATTTATTTTTGAACCTACACCTCAAATGATAAAAAGTCGGGGACCTTTACTTGTGTCAACATCTCACATATAAAATAATATGTAATCAACTGGGGTAATGCGATGAATTTGCTTGTCCAACTCGAACTTGACTGGTTTCATACAAAAGCAGACTTTAATAGAGATTGGTTCTCCTTAATTAATTAGAAACTCGACGAGATTCAAACTCAATTCCGCAATTAAAAATAGAGTGTGGTCTTTGCATAACTAACTTAGTATATACATGCATACAATTTGCCTGATTCATTACGGCCGCTCCGCCAGATCCGCGAGTGATTAATGGGTCTGCATTTTCGACAGTGCCGATGTCTCTTCTCACTTTCGCCGTAAAAACGCATTTTCGGCACAGAACTGCATTCTTCGGCATCATTACGCGATATCTACGATCATGTAAATGTTGAAAGACTTTAACTCCCGTTCCAATATTTCAGATTATTAACACTACTTAACAGTGCACTGTATCCTTTTTTTTTGTAAAAGTGTGTCAGCAGTGCCTTAAACTAAAGAAAAAATGTAACAAGTAATCGAATAAGCAACGTAATTATATCCTATAGTTAGTCAGCTAACTAACTATTTTCCAGGATACGAGTAGCCTACTTCCTTACCAGGGTATCTCCGTACCAAATTTCATCAAAATTAATTCATCGGCTTAGCAATGAAAACGTACCAAACAAACCGACGAAGTTACTTTCGCATTTACAATATTATTCGTTAACAAACAAAATTTCTTATTAAGAATGATTGTGTTGGTGTTTTTCTCTGTATAATATTTCATTGTAAGTAGGTAAGGCAAGGTGTCGTAAAAGTGTGGCTGACGTTTTTAGTTCCGCAAATTTCACGGCCTCTCAATTCTCTTGGACCAAACGAACAGTCAGATAAATGCCTCCTTGTAATTTAAGAACAACCTACTCGTTAATTTTGGAGCAACGTTCGCTACGTACACGAAGGTCGAATGTTTTAAGTAATTCTCGACATCCATATCGAGTTAGTAGTTTAAGCCGTCTAGACAGAGTTAGGTTTTACGAAATACTTCTTTTAGATTCTCTTACGAAACATTTATAGTTGTGGCTAAGCGCACCACCATCGTAATATTATTTTTTTAATTGTGTCAAATATCACCGAACTACAATAATAATTACTTTTTTAACTGAGTCTAATATCCCCATAATTCTTAACCTAATGCGTCACACTCCTGGGCGAAGGTTTCCTCGTTTACATATCATATTTTCCTGCTCTGTGCAAGTTGTATCTAGTTCTTGGTGGAGACTTTGGATATATAAAATTTACAAAGTGGTGCGCTATAGTTTAGTGCGTCCTAGTTTCAACAAAAGCAAATGTATTAAAATTACATTTCAGAGTAACTTAGGCTTGTCTCGTCATATCAAAATACATTTGACTTTCATGGTAAATTACTCAAACTAACTTCACTCATATTCATCATTGCAGCCTGTCTTAAGTTTACAGCTGAACTTTGGCCTTCCTCAATTAACTCGTAACTTAATGGAAACTATAATTTTTTATCCAATTTGCACCAGCCCACATTTGTCACTGGAACTTCCAGGGTTGATTAGTAAAGAATGCCTCAGGGCAGTAACTTCGCCCATTGTAACCCCTAGTTTAAAGTGTTTGCAATTAAGAATAAATAAATAAGATAAGGTACGGTCCTTAGCCCCCTGCATCCATAGACTTCTCTTTACCCATGATTGTAACAGCAGAGAATAGACGGCCCGATAACGATTGGTTGTAAACCTGTCTACGAAGTGGAAGCAAATATTTGTATACCTTGCGGTTCAGTTTGAGCATGTGCGGCTTATGTATGTTAACGCACCAACAATATATAGCAGCATTTTTAATTTAAAGAAAAGATGGTAGTTTAGTGTTAATAGAAAAAACAGAAACTGGAGTCAGACCAGAAGAAGGAAAGAGAACCGCTTACGAGCGTAACTGTGTGCGCGGTCAACGTTCAAACAAATTGGATTGCTTCATAAAACCGTATTTTATTAAATACAATGGGCGATGCGTCTTGAGAAATTAAACGTTCGCACGATAACGAATTCTTATTGTTTCTGAAACTGTAACTTGCGAGCTTTGTTTCGGTCGAGGTTATTATTGTAAATTGTAAAATTTAAAACTATCTTTTCACATTTAGTGTTGTCAGACATCAAGAGAAAACAGGAGGTTTTTAATATAGTTTGTTATATTTCACACAGCTTAAAGTGATTGTGAGTGAGCGTCTTTTCGTTTTATTACCTTGAAGTTTACATCATTCAAATTGTTAAGTGACGGCAATTTGAAGTAATAAGTCGCGTCTCTCGACGCTATCACTTTAGAGGTAGGCAGATATGCGTATATTTTAAACTGTCAGACAACGCAGTGTTAATAGTTGTAACATTTGTCGACGCCTCATGTTCTCTCTTAAACAATTTGATTCTCGGAGCTTCACAGCACTTACTCTAGTCGAAAAAGTTGTATACAGTATCAAACATTATAGGTTATAAGCCTACGTTTATCAGATGTTACTATGATTAGTATCCTTTTTGGTTCAGTTTCAGATGTTGTATATGATTATGTAATTCCGAACACAAGCTATTTTCCGCCATCACTTTGTCGCCCATGCCTCGTTTGTCAACCAGCAGGGTGCATCAAATGCTGATGTGATTGACGTTTGGCAAAATAACTGGGATGTGCTCCGCAAATGTGGGCAAAATTATAACAAAGAAGTGTTCGTAAATCTCGATGACGTCAGATAACATGAATTGAATCGTCGAAATTTGTCCAGCATTTGATCCGGTTTGTTTTTTTGTTAGTTATATGAGTAATATTGGGAGAGGAGGGCTTTGACCCGCGCCTTGATATGCTTGCTAACATTTCAGATCGGGTTACACGCACCTTTTAAATGTTTCTTTGAGACGACGACAAATAATAAACAGTTCTGACTCGAGAATATCCTGAATAAACTCAAGATGGTGAAATTCGAAACTAATTTAGGACATTTGGTGAAAGATTTGTGATGTTTTAACGTTGAATATACGCTTATGATAAAAATTATATGTACTTACGATTGTTCGCATTTGGTTGAAAACCCTACCGTAATAGAATTATAATAAATAAACTTTCCATAGTTGCGCCAATTTATTATTAATTTTATGAATCGAGCTATTTGGAAAGCTGTAAGTAGTGAAGCAAATGAAGGAATAAATTATGAGAAATAATCTGCGTTAATTGACCGAATATCGATACTATTAAATTTATACTACCCGTTAGGACTTTATTAGAACTTGAGGTGTTGTTTGTCGACGAATACTTATACCTGGGACAAATTGTTAGACTACATTAGATTCGGCTGAGCAGCGTTCGGGAAACTACATCTTCTCGTTGTGAGTACCTCAAAACCTCAGGGCAAACTGTACTAGTGCGTGTTGTCCGTTATGACTTACGGAACCGAGACATGCATGGTCTATCACTGCAGGCCGTATGAGGTAGCTCATAGTTGCTCAGCGTGGGAAGGGCTTTCCTTGGTGGCCAGAACTAAGGTAACCGATATAACCGTAAGGATCAGCAAGCTGAAGTGTCAATGGGCCGGCCATATAGCTCGCAGTACTGACATCCGTTGGGGAAGAAAGATTCTCGAGAACACAATTCTCCGGGAAATCGATGAACAAAAGTGGTTCGACCGTGCTTTGTGGTAACCTTTGCGGGATCTAAGTTTAGCCGTGGACTTGTGAGTGGTTGTAATGATGAATGATGATGACTCGCCTATTTATAGGAATAATACCGAATTTTATAAACTGATATTGTTAGTTTTCCAAGCTTTATCGCGTAGCAAAGGCATCCAAATGTATCCATCGCATACAATGTGTATTAAGGAATAGGGATCCTCTTATGAAGTTATGAGTAGTTGAAAGTCTTTCCTTATCTCAAATTTATTAATGCAGTATATAAAATTTTAAAGCGTTTAAAACCAAATCAGATATGTATGGCTCTTAACGACATTTATTTCAACCCTAAATGTACCTGTTTCAAAGTCAAAAAACTCATTAACTTTGAAACCTTTTTAAATAAAAATATAAAATCATTGAAACCTTTTTAGTATAATCTTTATACTTTCTTTTTTAAGAGCAAAATAGCGACCATACAAAATTATTTAGGAAAATACCCTCATAATTTTTTTTAAGTATATTTTTCTTTGAAAATGGCATACACATTGAGTGTCTTAAAATGTTCAAAGTTTTGTGATGGTTTTTACTAAATTGTTAATATCAACAGAAATTGATATGTGTACCCACTACAGTTGTTTAATATCTTTATGAGTTCGGTGTAAATATTTATCAAGCATTAACTAGTGGGTCAGTTGGCGCAAACGTAGTACGTGTAAAATTCTAGTAAATCGCCTCTGCTGGTATTTATGTACTAACTAGTAGTGTCTTCTTAACTTCCGTCGTTTTTGTGTTTTTTTTCTATCATATCGTAGTTTGACGTTAAACACTGGTCAAATTGAAGATTTAAAAAAAATATTTCATATACAGAGTGTGTTCATGATTCGTAATCGAAAAATGAATTAGTTCTAATTGCTTGTGAGGATGTTGGTCGAATTTCTCACGTATGTTTACCGAAGCGAACACAATTTTTCAATTAAGACGTTCGCGTTTTGTGGACAATTGTGAGACCAGTCACTAACCTAATTCGTTGGAAGCATGAGAATTGAAAATAGATCACAGTTTTATGAATTTCTCCTTTGAAGCAATGTTGAACTTCAATAACTACAATTGTCTAAACTAATTTTATGCTAACGTTTGGCTTCTTTACCATCTTAAGTTCAGATGCGGGACGAAATATTGAGCTTACGCCGGGGTTCTATCATTTATCTAGAAAGTTAATTTCGATTTCTCCCGTTTTGTATACTTCAGTGTATTGTAAGGTTAAGCCATGACGATTGATGTCTTGATGATTCTCATCTACTGACCAGATGTTACTACCGTGGCACCAGAACAAAAACTAGAAGTTGGCATATATGACAACATCCTAGACGAACGACGCATCGTGCGACATACGTCAAAGGGGCAAAAATGAGAATTCTCGGCGTTACTCTTCGTCGAAATCATTGAATGTATTCTAATGATGTTTACAGTGTCGTACAGGTTGGTTTTTCTGCAAATTAAGCCTAGAAATTATTCAAACACGTGGAGCTACTTATCAGTGGCCTGACCCTTGATAGAAACATTCAATATAAATATGTTAACAATATTCAATATAAACACACCCGAGCGAAAGGATCACTAGTGGATCCCTACTGTTACACGTAATTTCGCTGACGTACAAAGGTTCAAGTATTTATTTTCAAATTTAAACGTTATTACGAACGTTTTAATTCCGGTTTAGATTATTATCTGGTTGAATCTACACATTTCAATGTTTCTATAACTTATTTGGATTCACATTATCGTTTAAGATATTAATATTCTGTGTTGTTTACTTGCTACGTTTTCAATAAACTAAACATCATTCTATACGAGGTGAAAACAATGACGGATTTAATTTGCGTATTACTTCACATTATACTTACTTCCGATTCTTCTCTGCGCGGGTCTTGTCTTGTTATGGTGTAGATTTTCATAGAGCTTTAAATAAGCCTAATATGAAATAAAAAAAAGATTTGACTTTGAGTCTAAATCACTGCTTTAATAGTGCACTGCAAACGTCATGTTTGGCTAGCGGTTTAGCGATGGCAGTAGGCACAGAATGACCAGTACCTTAGACAATGCTGCTTGTCACCGTTATACGTAATTTGGGATCGTAATTCTAGTCGTAGAGGAGATTTTTTCGGGATCTTCTTTAATCGATTCTTTCGTCTCACGGGATGATACGCGATGTTAGATTACTACCTACAAAACGAGGTTCGAATATTGATTTATGTTATTATAATCTAGACTTGATTCAGAATTTAATCTGACTAAAAAGTGATTGATAGTCGTACATAAATATAGTAGTAATCACATGATATATATTAACTCATTATGCATTACTACATCTAATCATAAGTATGTCACCCAGTGTGGTTAATATAGAGAAACTCTCCAAAAATGGACAGTAAATTTAAATAGGCTAAAAAAGAAGAAGAAGAAGAATATTTTATTCTTAATAGCTGTTATTCAAAACCGAGCTTCTGTAGTTGGGTAGAGAAATAAAAATGGAAATGCAAAATGAGAAAACAGCCTGTCCTGCTACAGCCAGTTTTTCAAAAAGAGTTTTATCACCCAAACAAAATCCTCAACCTTTAAACACAAGGGTAATCATCATTTCATGAACTTTTCAAACCGTTCGATGTATGTACCAAACGAATGTATCAACATAATGCTTTTTTATACAAAGTGAAGATTGTAGCAATTGGTAATGAACTGAATGAACAGAACGACGTCGGTTGTAAAGAGGAAATCTCGACGCTCATTGTGCGATTTACGCTCATGAGAATTAAAAGAGGCCTTGTTTGTCTGATTTTATGTAGTAATGTCAAAAGATATATTACTAAATAATATTTGATGTAATATGAATTCCATTATATCATATATTGAGGTTAACAACTCGTAGTTAAAGTATTATTGTGGAATTTCGAATTTAATAAAATCGTATGAACGTCGTGATTCGCGATATAATAACGATTTATCAAAATTGCGTTATATTTAGCAACTTCCGAAATATCCACGTCGCGTTACCACAGACGTAACAACATTGTATGTAAGACATAAATACGCGAACGAGTTTCAAAAACGAACAATGCGGTGAAATCCGGACCCTCGTGTGTCATTGTGCGACCTTTATGGTGGGGCCTTACTTGTAGCGGGGTCCTATTTTTTTTTACTAATTTTCTTATCTTAGCAATAAGACTTCTCGCTTTTTACGAATACTGAACTACTTAATTGACAATGTAAAGCTTTTGGTTTGATTAAGATTAGATATACATCTGATGAAATACAAGTATGTATATATACATAAAATAAAACCTCAATTCGTTTCGAGAAAGCTAATCAACTTTATTTAATTTATTTCATAAAAAAAAACGAAGCTAAGTAATCGTAAATTGTAAGTGACTATAAATGAGGATAATACATAATTTTTGTTATTAATTAATTATGGAAAACACCAAATTACTTGTGGAAAATGAAGGTAATAAGTAATATAAGCAACACTCTTCACAGAAATTACTGTTATCCGTTGATCGTGTCGTAGCAAGTTCTCTACGTTAATTGAATTTCAAAGATAAGGAGCAACCGAAAATATACGAAGCTTGGGTATTCGCTCGCGTGGACTTTGGGATCTTTAACCCGGGTTTCCTAAAGAACTGCAAATTACAGTTGATAGATAGACACTTCGTTTTATTTTTATATAACATTGATTAACAGAGAAAATATTTAGATTACGTTATTAAAACGTTGAATAAAAATGCGCACCTCGCTCACAGCTGCGCCCCAAGACTAATTGTTACGTGCATTCCCACGGCAGAGGCGGGTAGTTTGAAAACGAAGGCCGCTCGACCTTGAGTGCTCTGTGCAGATAAGTTGGGAGCTGCACGGGACTGTAACGTTTCACCTTTGTTGCAAACCTGTTTTTTGTGAACCGTATACATGAAATTTCGGAAGTATCGTGTCTTTTGCGTCGTATTGTGATATTTGCGGTGCTCGTTAGAGCGTTGTTTTATATAACCTACAGCTAGATTACTTGCTGTCGACATCAAAGTTCATGTTTACCTTTGACAAAATTACTATGAAACGAAAAGTTACTTAATCTTAGATTATCTTAGTCGAAATGTTATGCTTTTGAGTCACAACCGTTAGGAAAATATATTTAAATCTTTCACAATTGTTATTACCACCTATTACAAGAGACATTAAACTGCTTGTCAGTCAGACACGTTGGTGATCACAGTACCCGACACCTCGCGCTTTAGACACTACTGCCCTTCTCCGCTCTCGATTTTAGGTCTGGCAGATCTAAAATGATTATCTGGCCATCGGCCGTAGGCCATTAGTTTTTCCGACATTTCCTTTACTTAGTCTATGTGAATGGGTGGCAGAATCACAGTCAATATGATAATAGGGAATGATAGGGAAACCATTACACATACTCCCTTGTTTTGAACAGTTAACGATGAATAATTAGCACTAAATACTACTACTATAACAGCCTATTTCAGTCCGCCGCTGAACATAGGCATCTCGAAGAAAAGTTCAGCAAAAAAGGCCTTTATATTATATTATACATTTCTCGGAAGGTTTGCACCACCAGACTGGGCAAACGGGTTGATGAGCACAGTTTCGGTGACCCCGCTCTAGCAATGCAGCACCCATCACTGGTCTGCGGGATTCGGATTGGTTCGGAGGTTGGCATTTGGAGAAGGAGATGCTATAACCCTCTTACAGTTGTAGGAATATGGAACTAGAAAATAAAGAATAAGCACCGAATAAGAAATTGTATATACCCTTTTTCATACCTCTCTATTTTGCTTGCAAACTTTAGTTTCATAAAATATAAATTCTAATGACATGTATTCTAATCTATTAAGAACTATTTGATCGTGATATCGGCGATAACATTTTAAATTAATGTAACATTTCGTTTAATTCATAAGTCGTAATTCACAATGGCGTTATACATTTCCGTCATCGAGACGCGGCACTTCTTTTGCGCTAACTCGAAAAACTGGTCGTACAAGTAGCGAAACATTCGCAACGTATTTAAAACGAAGAAGCTTTTAGTTCGTTAAATATACAAATGTAGTTAGCAAATATAAGGTCATATGCCAGCTGATCCTTGTGTCGGACAAGTTGAACGTTTTCGATTTGTATTGCTTTAAAACAAGCACACTGCTGCTAGACCTAGCACGTAGTAGCTTTGTGGTCATACCGCTCGCTTTAATTTTATAGAACGCGAGTTTGCTGGGGCCGAATCTCGGCGCTGGCAACATTAAAATTGTTAACTGCCAGTTTAAGTGCTGAAATTACCATGTTCTCTATGGTCAAAACCTGTTGCGTATGAACGTGAAGTTCGTCAAAACTGGAGCTGCGTGGCGTACCCATCCCGGTACCGAAAACCCTCTTAAGTATTAAGGCATTTGCTCAGCAGTAAGTCAGGTTGCTGATACTCTGTTCCTAAGTCCTCAGCTACCTTTGCTATTACATATTAGATAAATATTACTGACAGTTATGAGTCTGCTATGCTCGGTGTTTCTCTGCGTGATAGAGTCTGCAACGATGATATCCGCAGCAGAACTAAGGTAACCGACATAGCCGTAAAGATCAGCAAGCTGAAGTGGCAATGGTCCGGCCACATAGCTCGCAGAACTGACAACCGCTGGGGAAAAAAGGTTCTCGAGTGGCAGCCACGTACAGGCAAATGGGGACTAGGCATGTATGGCGATACAAATCAGCTGATTGGGATGAGATGCGGCATGTCTTTGCATCCTACCCATGGCAGCACTTATGCTTCTCTTCAGACGACCCGGCGTGCTGCGCGGATGCTGTTTCTGGAGTGATATATCAGGCTATGGAATATTTTGTTCCATATTCTGATATCTCACTCCTTGTGAGAGCCCGCCCTTGGTTCAACTCTGAGTGTGATAGTGCCGAAGCACTTAAGCACTTAGCTTACCAAGAGTGGGCGGATGCTCGAGCCCGCAAAGCACCGAATGTCCCGAAACTGAAAAGAGCCTTCAATAGTGCTGCTAAGTCCTGCAAACGTGCCTTTCAATTTCTGCCGGTCTTCTTTCCCGCCATTGCAGAAGTCTGATGGCTCATTAGCTCACACCGCCAAAGAGAAAGCAAGACATGTTTGCCTCTCTATTTGCGAAGAATTCACAACTAGATGCAGCTGATAACTGCCTTCTACTTACCTTTGCTACCTCGTTGTGACTCTGCAATGCCTGAGGTACACATTCGGCAAAAAGAGGTACTGAAAATACTCAGAACTCTAGATGTGAATAAGGCTAGTGGGCCTGACGGCATTCCTGCCATTGTCTTGCGGTCATGTGCGCCTGAGTTGTCTCCTATTCTGACTCGCCTCTATCGCTTGTCCCTGAGGACTGGTCAAGTTCCGAAGTCCTAGAAGATTACCAATGTCCAACCTAAACCTAAGAAAGGAAGTCGTGTCGACCCTGCCAACTACCGACCTATCGCAATCACCTCCATACTCTGTAAGGTTATGGAGCGCGTTTTAAACAACCGCCTCCTTGCATACCTGGAGGACAACGACCTCCTCAGTGACCGTCAATTCGGGTTTCGTCGAGGCCGATCTACTGGGGATCTTCTTGTGTATGCCATTCACCACTGGAGCGAAGCCATTGAGAGACACGGTGAAGCTCTTGCCGTGTCTCTTGATATCTCTAAGGCTTTCGACAGGGTCTGGCACGCAAGTCTCATTGGCAAACTTCCGGCATATGGTATTGCTCTCGAGCTTTGCATCTGGATCGACGATTTCCTGAGGAACAGATCGATTCGGGTTGTCGTTAATGGCGCCTCGTCCGATCTCCATGATATTAATGCCGGTGTGCCTCAGGGTCTGTGCTCTCCGCGACTCTTTTTGCTGCACATCAACGACCTGCTGGTAACACCCGATATCTTTGGGTATGCAGATGACAGCACAGTCTCGTGGAGATACTTGTCCGATGCGAAGTCTGGGGCAAAAGTCCAGTCTTTCAGAGAATCGATGATTGAGGGGTGAACTCGACTTTGGAGGCTGTTTCCCAATGGGGTGATGCCAATTTGGTCGAGTTTAACCTCTAAAACACAGGCTTGTCTTTTTCGGCGAAACGGAGTCCATTCCAACTGACTCCGACTTTCCGGAATGTCTCCGTTCCGGTAAATGACCGTCTTGCGCTCTTAGGTCTAGATCTCTCTTCTAACCTAAATTTCGGTCGTTACATCGAGTCCATAGCAAACACTGCTGCCAAAAACTTAGTATCCTCTCGGGGTGAGACGGTACTTCACATCGGAGCAGCTCTTAAATCTATACAAAGCTCAAGTCCGCTCTTGCATGGAATACTGTTCCCACCTCTGGGATGGTTCGGCTAAACATCAGCTTGATGCTTTGGACTCGTTGGAGCGCCGAGCGAAGAGGATCATAGGCAGTGACTCACTAGTAGAGGCAAAACTTCAAAGCCTCGAACACCGTAGACGAGTGGCCTGCCTCTCGGTTTTTTATCGAATTCATTTCGGAGAGTGTGCGGAGGTTTTGCATAACCTAATACCCTCTTCCCCTTTCCATCACCGAACGACGAGACGCGGCGAGAAGTTCCACCCTTACGTTGTAGACATTCCTCCATTACGCACGAGGCGGTTTGCCTCTTCTTTCTTTGTGCGGACGGCTAAGGAGTGGAACTCTCTGCCGAGGTCGGTTTTTCCGGAGGCCTATAACCTGGATATCTTCAAGGCCAAAGTGAACAGACATCTAGCCAAGCGTGTACCATCCTAGGCCTCATCTTCGCTTTCCATCGGGCAAGATTGAGGTCAAACGCAGGCCTATTTTTCATAAAAAAAAAAAACGCAGTGTAGGACGACCCCCCACAAGATGGACTGACGACCTGCGCAGTGTTGCGGGAAGTCGATGGATGCAGATGGCTCAGTAGCGAGCTTCGTGGCAATCTTTGGGGGAGGCCTATGTTCAGCAGTGGATAGGCTGAAATGATGATGATGAGTCTGTCCTACTGTTATGTGTTGATCTGGTGTAAACGGCGGTAAGATCAATGGGGCGAGACACGTATTGCGTAAATGTTTCTCTCTTACTCTTTTTAAGTCGCGAGTAGTACAGAATGATTTGATTGTACTGTTTGATTTTTGTCATGTGACAATTGAACACAAAATCGTATACGTAATCTGTGAGTCACATTTTAAGAAGGATCAACGCAGGTATGTTTTCGCGAAACTACCTGAATATGGACCAGTACTAAGAATTCCAGCTCCCAATCAAGAGTCGTATTCATTTTATTAACCACAGCATAACGTTTCTGAGTAGGTATAAAGTATTATTATAATGGATATTCATTATTTGGAAATGAATTGATCGACCCGCTAAGAGGGTCTTTTGATTTTAAAACGCATGATGCTCATATATAGCTCATAGTTAATTGACGAGTTATATAGCAGTGTAATATATATGAGAATTATCTTAATAAACAGTTACTCAAGCTTTTTGTGTTTTTTTTTGTAAAATGCAAATATTAACACTTTGTTATAAAAGTGTTAACATTTTCATACGGAAGTTCTGTTCCGTTTTCAACTGGAAATTTTTCTAAAAAGTCTACTTTTCGACTTTATTCGTCTGTCATGCTTTAACAGTATCTATGTCGTGGTAACGAAAATAGGGCTTTATTAGGCAACAGGTTATATATTATGAGCGTTATAAGGAAGGGTATAAGTTAATATTTTGTAATCAAAAGTATTTAGTACATACGTTGAATGTTCGGAAGACCCACTAGATACTTTTATTTAGATTAAAGTCCAAGGAAATATATACGACAGTTGTATTTCATTACAGTGTTATTTTTTTTAGAACTCATCTATCGGTTAGACGATAGAAGAGATCGTGTGTCGCGATTACTTTATGATGTTATTTGATTCGTGACTGTATCTAATTGGTTTCACGAAAGTTTAGGATAACACGAGCTTTGTCATCGACTTTTCTTGTGAATTTAAATAACATAACGGAGAACGGATTACTAACGGTTAATTGATTATATATTTATAAAATGCATAAAATGTAAAAATTCTCATACATAGTCGCAATTGGCATTTCTCTTAACTTTGTTATACTTCTAAATTAATTTATCTAATATATATATTATATCAATGCGGTTTTCTTCATCATTTAGATTATGATGAACGTATAGTATTATGCATACCTAACACATTCAACATTAGTTTATATATTATAACAGATCTGTCCGTGAGAAACCCGCACTGTTCGCTAGTTATCAATAAAAAATAAGTTATTATTCATATCATTTATTTCTAATTAATATCATTAATTTTAATTAGATAGGTTTATCAATGTCGTTGAAATTACCCAAATCCTCGTTCTCTCGTTTTATATTACCTCATCTTTCAAAGAACTCGTTAATGAATAATTATTAGTGTATGAAAGAATGCAGACCTCAAAATGACACGTCGATTACCTATTCTTTTTGTCTCCTCAGGTTGTTTCAGTTTCGTTATTTACTCAAGTGTGCTTCATGTGAATACCCAAAGACTAAACAAATGACTCACCACGAACCGAAACAATGCGAAACGACTTTTAAAAACGTTCAAATTTTTAAAAAGAAAGTAACCGACCATTCCAATTATAAAAAAAAAACTAACGCTTAACCATAAAAGTTGCCATATTAACATTTAACGAGCTTTCATAATTATAAGTATAAATCCTACAGTGAACAATCGTTATCGAGTGAGTTAAAGTGCATAAAAAATTGTGTCAAGATCGAGAAGTGTGTGTCAAGGGGTCTCTGCAGCTTTCCTTTTGTAGAGCCGCGACTGGATGACATCGGTCGCGATACAGTAGCGGTGGATCGTTTAAAAACGACCTCGGTTGCCGTAAGCGGGTTGATTGTGGAAGGATTTTGCCGAATCCCTTCATAATAACTTACGTTTCGCGCAACGCGGACGCTCGACACTCCGACTCTCGCGCGGTGACGGACAAACAGTGGTTGCGGAAAAAGTGCGGACCGAAAAATATTCGAAATTCAAATTATGTTCTATGTGTGTTGGTGAAACAAAATGTCCACGCAATCATACTACAAGGAGCGGCTCGGGTTCGACCCGCAAGAGGCGATGCAAGAGAGCCTCAATGGGGGCGCATACTACGACGGACCCCACCAGCCGAAGCGGCATCGGGGAGAACACCTGGCCCCGGAGAAACACGACCAGGTGTACGAGGAGAATTTGACCAAATTCAAAGGTACAACATGTTGGGAGTTCTTTATACAACAGTCAGGTTCGTGGTGGTGGGATATAGAGAATGAGTGTGTGTATGTTTGTATGTGTCTGCTTGTTGTGTTTGTTTGGACTGTTGACTGTATCTAACATTATTAAAATTAGTTGTTCTGTTTTTATGCTCAAAATCACAAAATCCCTCATTTCCATATCTATTTACTTACCACCAAATATATTCTTAACTCGGTTTGTTATTCCTTTATTATGAAAAAAAGCTCTAAACTTAATTTATTCAAGTACTGGCTTTGAGAAACCAAGAAAAGCAAGCATAATATTAAAAATTTTAGGACTAAAATTTTGTCTTCATCTTGGCGTGTAAGTTGGCAGTGTGGCACAGAACAAATATTTGTATGACGTGCAGAACATTGCTACTGGTCTGGGTAATTTTGTTATTGAAGTATATTTATACAGCTAAATGCCCAATTAGATACAATTCTATTGGGAAAGCCGTCAGTGGGATAACAGTTTTTAATAAAAAAAATAGCTTTCTGAATCCATTCTGTCACCAATTGCTATGTATTCACTATTTTTATTCTAGCTGCCCATGTGTTTTCTGTGTGTTTCATTTTAACAAATATGTTATTTAGGAATACTCAATTTTTTCCTGATCAATATTTGATTCACGATTGCAATTAATCTTATAGTTAATCGTCTGTCTTGTTCGTAGCGTGTGTGTGCGTGTGTGTGCCGTGATGTTCTTTAATTTAACAAATTTAATGAAAACTAATTTGAATAAATATTTAATACATTCATATTCTAAAATGCCAATGTATGAAATATACATTAGTAATAATACATTAATGTTCGACCTTTTAACTAAGTGTACTTAAAATAACTACCCAACTTCGATGTGGACTATGACCATCAGTTTGAAAGCTGGTTATGATGATATTGTGTGAACATAACCATAAAATTGGACTAAATGGTCGATTGTAAACGAAATAAATTTATATGATTATATCAGTCATCATTTGAATGTTGGCAATCGTTCACACAATAGAAAGGCGTTATCTGCTGCCATTATCTTATCGAGGCAAGCGAAACAAGTCTCGTTATGTTATATTTATTGTATAAATACTTAGCGACATCGTCCATTTGTAAGAACTCGACGAATGTATTACTGTTACCTATAGACGCAGAAACTGGTAGTTTTAGAGGTTACATTTCATTTAAATTTCAACAGCTACTAAAGTTTATACATACCATCTGTGACGGGATAGGCAGATATGTCAATACTTATATCTCTCAATATGACAGCCTGAGAGTAAGTTCTATCTCCCGGAGACGCTGGCTGAGCGGGTTCTTTCGCGGCTATCGTGGAATGTTCAAGATTAATAATTATCAGTTTTTTATTGACTAAATACACTAATTCTTCTAGCTCAGTAATACTTATAGTAATACTTTTCTAGATTTGAAAAAGAAATTCTTCCTTCTTTTCAATAATAAATACGGATGTATGGAAAATTTTAATCAACCAGTATACGTCAATTGGTCTTGTCTCTCATAATGTAAGCCCGTATCCTAAGATAGCCTAAAGATAGTTAAAGATATGTTTTGATTAGATATTTCCTGTTCACGGTAATGGCAATGTGCTTAAAAGGTCATAGCCTCTAAGAAATTCTCTACTGATAGGCGCGGTTTAATGGATGGAGGTGGAGGAACCTAGACCCGCGCCTGCCACCTCCTAACTAATCGGAGACACGCTTCTCAGGCTGGTTGATGTCACGGTAACATGACAAGGGTGTAACAGCACCTGCTCGTTGTAATTGGATTCATACCACCGCCGACATCTTCTTACGGAAACAGTCTGCCTGTCCTGTGTCTTCTTCTGCCCACGTCGTACCGAAATATTGTAACGGCAGAGAGAAGTTGTAAAGTAACAGTGCTGAACAGGAGACCGCAATTATTACTGGCAATGCTCCATACCATCGAAGTCATCTTCTATATACATAATTATATATACATATGTATATATTATTTTCATCGTTAATACCAACTCATTACATGTTCCCCGAACCAACTAAGCTTGATTTTATATGATGTTTTATTATTAAAAAACAGGTTTCATATTTATTTCCATCATAATGTTTGTTTTAATTTACGCAACATAGTTTATTCATTAATTATATTGCTAAAGATTCACGCTAGTTAAGACTGGTTTCGCAATAAAAGTAGGTACGTAACATTGGTGAAATAGAATTCGATATGTTTTTCTTGGATTCAGTTGCATAGATAGCCTTAATTACTATTATATAGTAGAAGATTTTGTTTGACATAAATTAATCTAATAATTAAAATATATTATTTAGTTCAATGGTGGAATTTTGAATGTACTATATACGTATTGTCTACTGTACCTTACTTGTATTATTCTAGCTTATCATCGCCAGCCTTGTCGAATTCACAGTTGGAGTTAAGCATTTAGTAAAAAGCACTAGCTAAAGCTAAAGTGGTGGTAGCCTAGTGGTCAGGTGATTGGGGTTCTGTCCCATAACTAAAATTCTAACTAGTAATAAATTTAAATTAAGTGTTGTGTTTTGTCACGTACTCGTCGGTGAAGGAAAACATCGTGAGGAAACCTGATGTCTTTATGTAATTAATAAAAAAAATATTATTTCGCGGGTGTGTGTAGCTCGCCAACCCGCACTGGAGCTGTGGCGGGCCTTTCATCAAAACCATCCCCGATAATTGAGAATGCTACATTCCTTTTACTTTACCAGCTAAAGCCGGATTGAATTCATAAGAGGGTTTGTCTATATTCTCTGCACTGGATAGACGGGTTGGTGAGCGCAGCATGCAGTAGCATCACTATTCACCATATATTGCAGCGTTTTTCTAAGAATACTAAAGGATTTGTTACAGGAATACTGCTGCTATATTAAAGCCAGCAATAATAGCTATAGCTAGCGCCTATATAAAAGTGACAATGTATTTGCGTTTTGGTTCGGGGATGTAGGTGGATAGTTATTTTTTTTCTTCTTGCGCGCTGAAAGTTCAGGATATGTTCAATTCTTCTAGATCGGTGCGTCTTCTAGAACGGAACCCGTTAATCAAACGCCATTACAAGCAGGCGCGACCTCACACCGACCGCCAGTTGATCGCTCTGACCCTGTACATTGGAACAAATCGTTTGATTAGTACAATCAACTCGCGAGTCCAATTAAAACTGCAGCGTATGAGGAGAGATTAATGTTTGATTGCTCTCTGAATGGGCACCGTTCATTTTCAATATAGGTATTTTCATTAGTGATCTTAGGTGTAATAAACGAACTTGCTACTCTTCTTCTTTCAACTTAAAAATCTGCCCTTAAGTGTCGTAATAAGGGTAGGCAGAGATTACGAATTTCCTTTTGACATGACTCGGCGCCGCCAAACGGCATTTCTTAGCCCACTTTTAGCCTCTTTGAACGATAGAACGTAATGATTGGGCTCGTTGCCAGCTTTGCTCTCGGAGATTGCCCTGAGATTTTCAAGCCACTTTATCACGCTGGCAGGGTGGCAGATTATGACGCCGCTACCAAACGGTGTTCGTTTTTGACCGACTTCGATAAAAGGAGGGAGTTATCAATTCGATTGTATTTTCTTTGTTAGGCGATATCTTCGCCGATTGTGAACCGATTGAGATGATGTTAATCCATATAAATTTAAAGCATATTCTTTAAATTATGGACCCTTAAGAGAGAGTAAATAGGGGTTGGAGTAGGTTGTTTTTCTTAAACTACGTTTTAAATACACTTGTTGGTGTTTAAATTCGAGTACCACCGTTAGTGGAATTATTTGTTGTGCTATAAAAAAGGGATTTTGTAAGCTAATCGTTATATTATCAATTACTTGCTAGGATATTGTGTTACGTATACGACCTATCCACATACATTTGCATCGCGTAAGAGCTAGACCGTAACAGGATTAAAACAGACTTACAACTCTTGTTCTCAATTATTCAAATGTTACTGAACTCTAGCATACACTTATATTTTAAATGATATTCTAATCTTGTTATAGGTTTTTTTTTCTGACAAAAGCCTTTCTATCCGTATTAAACCAGTCGGTTGTTGCTTGGAGTTGTCATTGTGCGGATATGAATAGTACCGAGATGTTCAATTCAGAGTCACGTTTTCTAATCACTGAATTCGGAATTAAAATCATATGTAGCACACGGTCGGTATTCGCTATGCTACAAAAAAATGTTTCACAAAAATTCCGTATTAAGTCAATCTGTAAAGTAATACCGTGTTAAATTTCACATGCAATACATGGTCTCGTTTATTGGTAGCCATGTCTTGGAGGAACGAAACTAGCTAAAAATCATATCAGAAATAACGTGACACGGAATTTTTGTGCCATAGCGGATAAGGCCTCCGGTGACACAATCAACATGCATGGAACAGGCAAACAGAAGAATATAGAACCGCGACTCCTTTTTTTTGTCCTTTATGTTACGATCAAATTTTTTTCTATTGGTATTGATAACATTTCTGAATTAGTGAAGGAAATATAGACAATTATAAATTAATAAGTATTTATACAGACAAGATCCATTCCATTCCGAAAAGAAATAACTTTGTTATTTAAATTTATTAATGATTTATACTTATAATTTTTATAGCTAAAAAAAGAAACGACTCTAAAATAATAATTATGTTGCGATATTTTCGTGCAATCAATAACACTTCTCTTTTTAACGTCCGCCGTAACCAAATGCTTTGTACGAACTCATCTCGGTCCTCCTGCGCGTCTGAGCAACTTCAAGTTTGTCTTTCGGTACGTTGTAAGAGCCGAGTTGTTTGTGAACTATTGAAAATTGTCAGGTGTTTAAATAGGACGAGAGAAAACCTGTCGCGGTCCAGCTGTGAGGGTCGATGATATCAAGCCTAACGACTTGTGTGCGACCGACGAACGAACGAACGAACCATTTCACCGTTAAATATTAATCAATTAAATGTAATTATTTGACTTAAATAAATGTAAAAAATAATATGTCAACAATACGTTCAGCCTAACAATAATTAGCCTAGTTTTCAAATTAAGAAGTATAGTAACATGTTATTTAATTTTTGCTATTTGGATGATAAGTAAAAGTTTCGCAATATTGAAATCATGTTCCCTATATGATCTTTGTGACTTTCTGAAAAACCAAAATTATTCCTTAATGATTATCTCTAAAAGCCTAGATAGCCGTGGGGTCAGGAGATCTGTCTTCGAATCAGTAAACCCGAGTTCGATCCCGTGCAGCTTTGCGAAGGTAGATCGCTAGTCTGTCGAATAACTATTCATTCTACTTGTTTATTTAGTTAAACTGATTTGTATATATTTCAAGTTGAAGGCTTTTAAATGCCACTGACTAATCTTGCCACATGCGAGGGCCCCATTAGCATAGTATGCACGATAAGAATCGAACTCGGCGGGTGTGCCTTACAATTCCGTCGCAATGGCGTTAGATAACGTGTGATACATTTAAAGGTTTAAATTTGCAAATGGGTCATTGCGACTTACAATTTGCAATTGTCAAGGTAAGGCAAGCCTGTATCAGGTAGTTTATAGTTTCATTCTTAGCACGTATAACAAGATGGCCGCCGTCTATGGTGTTACGCTGTGCTCTTGTGTAATCCTTATCTCTGGTTGACACAAGCAGATCTTAAACCACATTGAGAGTTATCAGAGTTCTATTATCTATTAAGATACATCATATTTAATGATATTACGTCAGCAGCCATCAGCCTACTCATATCCACTGCTGAATAAAGACTCATATCTCCAAGAAAGCGCTAGCTATAGCCAGCAATATTTCGTTGAAAGGTTTGCCTATACTTACTACGCTGGATAAGCGGGTGGGCACAGTAGAGGATCCCTTTGACTACTGTAGCTGCTCCTCATCACCAGTGTGTAGGATTTGGGTTCGGGAACTTCGCTCGATATTCCGCCATCATTCGGTTAGCCAGAGCCTCGTTTTTTCTAGCCAGGTGCACCACGTACAGGTGAGGGATCATTTGGAGGATAAGATATTATATTCCCCCCTGTATACATCGACATGTATACTGAAGCAAAATATTTTTTTACTGTAATATTTTGTCAACCAAGATAACCGAGTGGTTAAGGGATATACTTCTTATATATTATATTATGAGACTCGATTTCGATTCCCTATATGGAATGCGTTTAAAACTTATGTACAACTGTTACGTTGTCCCACGGACCACCCCAGTATTGGGTATACTGACGTAAGACGTTTTTTTTTTATAATTTTTAAAGCTGCTTTGATAATGAGTTTTTATAATAAATTATATATAATGAGTTTGTTTTACCTAAAGAACAATAATTCTTTTGTTTACCTTGACAGTACACCTGCGTAAAAGCATCCATATGTTCTTCATATCTTACGTCTTTTAGGCGTGTCAAATCTAATTTATAAATGAGAGAACAATAAGATGAGTATTTCACTGCGGCCGGGAACAAGATCGTTTATTAAATTTATCAGGCGTCGGGAAACTGATGAATGCAATCATCAATTGAATACAGCATGCAGCAGAATGAATAAGTAACATCTGCTGAATATCCGTCTGAGCGATTCGAATGCTTATAAAATCGAATTAAGGCACTGCTCTTTACGTTTCACAAACGATCTATGACTGATCAATTCAAAACAACCAATCATGTTAACCCTGACATAAACGTTTGTATGTCATAGCCGTGTGGTATCGACGTAAGAATCTCTCTTTGCTCGCAAAACTTGACGGCGACTCTGGGGATCCAATGATGGCGCACCAAATCCCACAGACTGTTAGGGTGGAGCAGCATCATTAGTGCTTGGGAATCGGCACTGCACTCACCAACCCACATGCACAGCGTGGTGAGTGTGGGCAAACCTCCCAAGAAATGTATAATACTGGCATGCAAGAATGTGGGGTGTAAGAGGAAATAATATCCCATTTTCTTCATACCTATCCGTGATGCGCCCTGCTGACTAGCGGAAGTAGGCGGAAAATCCGTCCGACCATAGCCTGGAGCAACTTACCACAGACTAGTGGAGGGAGCGTCTCTTATTGCGAGAGTACGTTTAACACTAATCGTTTCCACCCCGTACCAATGATGAATGTCCTCCTGGCTTATTTCGACTAGGCCGACAACTTGCGAATAATATCGGCAGTTGTCAACAGTGCAGGAGATATTATGGTGCGTCAAGTATACGCGCGAACACTGAGCCACTCACCCGTCTACCTTACTATATCCGATGTAACGCTTATGCAATAAGATCGCAGGAAGGGTCAGATGCAGTGTTTGAGACACGGGACGCAACACAACACAACCTGACTCGAAAACCGATAACTTGTGTTTATGCAAAAATATTGACTTCGACTGGGGTTTAAATCCAGAGGAACCTTGGCTCCGCAGTCAGATATGGTAACCACTAAGCGACGTGGTTGTCGTACTGTACATATATAGTCTTTTGATAAAGTTAAAAACAGCTTGCATTAGCCGTCGTGTTTTTATACTGCCGTTGACAAGTAAAGCAAACCAGGCAGATCCGATAACAGTAAGTGAACACGAGTGAACATTATCTCATCTGGCTCAGTCGCAACGATGTGCAGCGGTACGAGGAACCGCTTGCGCAATGCTAAGAAGTGATCGTAACGTGTGAACTTACGCCTTTATTGTTGGGCGGCGTGCACATGCGGATTTTTATATTCGTTATACTGTCAAAGTGTTTTGAATACTGGTCACAGTTATCAGATATCAGATCAGCAACATGTAATATTAACTAATATTCTATGTGTAATAATATCATAATTCTATGTGTAATAATAAATAATATAATAATAATATCAGGTAGTAAAAGATGGAGCCTATAGGTGCCCACTGCTGGGCAAAGGTCTCCTTCCGAAATATCTGAGAGGGGTTCGGAGCCAGGAAGGGCTCGCCATGCTGGTCCAGTGCGGTATGGCGGGTTTCACATATCCTCGAAATAAAATATTTTTATTATTTCTCTGACATGCAGGTTTCCTCATGATGTTTTCCTTCACCTCCGAGCACGTAGTAAGTACAGCACATTAATAACAATTTTATTGACTACCCAGATCACTCGCGCTGTATGACACTAAAGTGAGCGCCCTGACCACTGGGCTACCACAGATCTCAGCAGTAAACTTAATTAAAATAATTAAAAAAAGATCGTTATATTTTGTTCCCAATTTATTATCTTGTGAAATAACACACGTTAATTTCACTATCTGGCGTGCCACTTAAATTAAAACTTAATTACTTATATCTTGTTGCGAAATAATTTCAAAAATAGATTTCAGAAACCCTGTTAACACTTACGAAAGGCAGTATAACCTTGTTAGTTAAAAGTTGTTTCTACTTTTCTAAACTAGAATTAAACATACATATATAACTTCAATGTGAACACCTTCTTAATACAAAACCGTAAAGCGTGATGAACTGAATCAGTGCAGTGCAATTGAGTTCGCGATGGAACGTTACACTTGCATTAAAAGCGAGCGTTACGGGCGTTCCTTTTGCAATATGGGTTATTCGACCGCTTTGCGGACAGTTCGCGCCACGGAAGATCATTCACACGTCTTGATAAGGACGAAACGTTTAAGAGATCGTTTAATAATTGGAATGTAGTTGTTTTGTTGGCGGCGAGTTTGTTGAAACTTCTGAGTGGTGAGAGTAACTATGCAGGGTTTGACATGGGATCATTTAAAAGTGCAATATGATGCAATGTAACGTACATACGAGTGTATACAAAACTACCAGGCGTTTTTCTTCTAACATTTTAAAGTTATTGACAATATAAAAATATTCTAACAATCACGCACGTCGTCACATAATTAATATACCCTCATGAACGAACTGAATTTGATTTCTAGAATAATTACCGAACTAATAAGCTCTTCAGCATCAAATACAAATGTTGCTTTAAGTTGTTTTATGGGATTTTGTATGTTGACAATATGAAACCTTTTTTTATAATAATTTTATGTTAATATTTTATATATTTTTTTATTTATTCTTAATTATTGACATTTGAACTAAAAGGTTTCAATGAACGGACTTAATGGTCTGTTAGCGTTATAGGCTAGGCAACATTGGCTGATAGCAAAAAATTATGCAACTGCTGTCAATGATTGCAGAAAGAAGTTTATTAAAATCCGCGTTAGTCTATGTAAAAAGTAACAGCCTGCAAATGCCCACTGCTGGGCACATTGATTATTCCCGCTGCTCAAGTCCAGGTTAGCGAACTTCACATGTCCTCGGAATAATATTTTTTTTATTATTACTCTCACAATCACGTGGTAAATTCAGCACTTAAAATTGGTATTAACAATTTTAGTGGTGCCGGTAACGGAGATCGAACACTTACTATAGCGAGATAAATAAGCTTGTATATATACACTAATTAAGCCTATATATTGCAGAGACCGACAGAGGCGCGGTCCGCTACTCATTACATAAACAATAAATATTTTGTGTTCGAACAAACTAACGTCCTGTTTTACAAATCGGTCTTCAACAGCGCATCATAGATCCGTGGCACAGCCAGTAGCGTCACATTGTAACGACCTCTCGCTGCGCTAATTAAGCCGTATCGGCGTTGCGTTTTCTCATGTTCGTGTGAAGTAGGCAGAAGGTACGACGAGACTGCTGATCTTTGTAATCATTAGCCTGGCGTTCAAATTGATTAACTGATCACTAGTGTTACGGCCGTGTGGCAGCGGCTCATGAATTTGCTCGCGCTTCCCGTGGGTGTCGCTGTGGGGAAAACATTGAAAACCTTACGGCAGTCTCAGGGAGCAAGTCCGACGATTAAGCTTCCAGATGCCGCCACACGACACGTTCCTTCTCTCAAAAAGTTTGGCTACACTAGGGTGAGCCAGATAAAAATCCTTACACTCTACCTTCCCTTAGGGTAGCAGATACGAGTGCTTATAACGTATCAACATAATTTATAAATAACAGATGATTAGATTTATAATACCTTTGTCGTCTGTAGCGAGCGCAGTGATGTTCTGCCCTCATCAGAAACTGTTATGCATGTTCAGGCCAGGACCGTCCAAGCGTTCGTGCGTGTTGTGTGTGTTTTCATTGGTTGACATTTTAAAGTTTCATCGTTGCCTCGAGTAATCGGTACAGTGTCAGCAATGATGATGGCCGAAATTATAGCGGTCGAGTAAGTGGCCACTGAATAGTTTTGGGTATCTGATAGTCAAAACATGTACATCATGTAACGTGCAGAAGATTTATATCATGTGTTAAATGAATGTCTGCGGTCCGTAGATGAACCATGTAATTTTTTCATACTTTTTCCAAATATTAAACCAAATAATATAACAGAGTTGTTGCTTTTCCAATTTCAGACGAATCCAAAGTAGTCTATGGATTAGTATCTAAGTATTTAAAGTGGAGATTGTTATAAGTAGCACAATTGGAGGATACGTGGTCACTGGCACTCACAAAATCCTATTTATTTATTTATTTATTTATTTATTTATTCTTTATTGTGTCCCTTAAAAAAAAAAGAAAGGAATACAATGGGCGGACTTAATGCCTTTTGGCATTCTCTACCAGTCAACCCTGGGTGAGAAAGAAAACATGTTGGCAGGTACAAAATAAATAATACATATTAATTAAATATAAATATTAAATATATAACCTTTGTAATATACTTACATACTTATAATATAACATACATAATACACTATACATAAACATATAATACATACATAAACAAATTAAATGAGGAGAGAAAATTTTTAGATGGCATTTGCCTTGAGATAGTGACGACGGAGCAGGGTTTTGAAGGAGTTTTTGTTCGGAGCTTTCTTGATATCATCGGGGAGAGCGTTCCAGAGAAGTGTGGCTTGAACGGTGAAAGAAGAAGAAAAGAAACCAGTACTATGTTGTGGAACACTAACCTTCAAGCTGTTTGAAGTTCGAGGCACTCGGTTATGACTCGAATAAAGAAAATTGAAGTTATCCTTAAGATACGAAGGAGAGTTTGCATCGTTTAAAACGGAATAAAGTACTGATAAGATTCTGGAGCTACGCCTTTGGTGAATAGTAAGCCATTTTAGCTTTGAACGATAGAAGGAAATATGGTCATACTTACGCAAACCGAAAATAAATCTTATGCAGTTATTGAGAAGGCGCTCCAGTTTAGTAAGAAGATATTGCGGTGGATCTGGGTAACACACATCTGCATAGTCGATAATGGGTAGAATAAGTGAATGGACCAGCAAGAGTTTGGTTTTAAAAGGTAGGAAATTCTTGAGACGATAAAGAGAGCGCAAAGTGGCAACGACTTTACGGCTGGTTTCACCGATGTGTAAATTCCAAGTCATAGTGTGGTCCAGATGTAAACCAAGGTTTTTCATGGAATGACAGTATGGGATGATAAGGCCGTTGTAGAGAACAGGAGCAAGACTTCCATAATCCACCCTTGCGAGCATTCTTGCACTACCCATAACCATCACTTTACATTTTGATGGATTGACAGAGACTCCGTATCTGTGTGACCAATCTCTGATGGCATCGAGATTATCATTAAGACTTTTAATAGCATTGTTTAAATCCTTAATGCTAGAGTGAATATAGAGCTGAAGATCATCAGCATACAGATGGTACGAACAGTCGACAACTGATGTGATAGAATTTATAAATAAAGAAAACATTATTGGAGAAAGTATACCGCCTTGCGGTACACCAGACTCTAGATCAGCCCATGCAGATAGCTGCTGTCCTAATCGGACTGATTGCTGGCGACCGCGAAGATAGGATGAAAACCATTCCAAGGCCGGGGATGAAAATCGAAGAAATGTAAGGATTGAGAGAAGGATATCATGATCAACTGTATTAAAAGCATTTGAAAAGTCAACAAGCGCCACCACTGTGAGTTTCTGCTCATCCATCGCTTTTCTTATATCGTCAGTAACCTTAATCAGTGCAGTGGTGGTGCTGTGACCAGGACGAAACCCCGACTGAAAATTATTCAGTAGGTTATGTTTTGCTACAAATAAAGAAATTTGCTTATGAACACAGGCTTCCAAAACTTTCGATAGAAACGGGAGAATTGAAATTGGGCGGAAATGATTTGGCAATACAGGATTAAGGATTTTAGGAATTGGTCGTACATAAGCTTTTTTCCACTGGATAGGGTACTTTAATTAATAAAGAGAAAAAAAAATACATGGTAGTGCTGCAAGTATAATCAACCTCACAAGTCTTCCCATTCAGGGACATTTCAGTCACATTCCCATATCTAATGTTACGTTTACGCGGTAAGATCGGAGCGAGCAAGGGCTACTTGCAGGGTTACAGGCATGGGAGGTAAATTAACATAATCAGACCCGAAAACCAATCATTATGTGTAACATATATTGACTCCGGTTAGGATTTGAACCCGAATCTCGTGACTCTCGCCGTGAACACGACGCAAGTGCGCTGAAATCGTTGAGTAAACGAGGTTGTCACGTAGTCAACGTCTATCGATATCATATCTGTGAAATTGCAATTATTTTAATAATTTAATCCCTACAGCATAATGTGTACTATGAGGAGAAAAATTGTGGTGCGTGGAATCCACGAGTACTTCCGACAATGAAATAATTTGGCACCGGTCAGTGTTTGGGTGCTAAAATAGCCGGCTATTAATAGGCTAGATTAGAATGCTATCGGTCTTCGCCTAGTTCGTTCACCTACGTCTGGCTGTACAATTTAGTTGTGTTGCAATTCACTTAATTTTTCGATTTGGCATGGGGTTTGTGTGTTTTAAACCGGTTTGCTACGTAAAAAGAAGGATTTTAGCACTTTATTTCGTGTGCCGTAATCAGGATTTTATGACAACATAAATTAGCAAATTGAGTGTAAACAACTTAAAATATTTTTGAATTAAAATTTTGTCATATCTTATTAGTAATTTAAATGTAAAATAAATCATCCTCATAGCCGTGTTAGCTCCAAGGTCAAGGCGTTCGATTTCATTTCATAGTAAGCGTTCATAGTGACCTGCGTTCGAATACCGGTGTCGGCACCACTAATTGCAATTTTACGTGCTGAAAGTACTATGTACTCGGTTGTGGAGGAATACAACGCGAGGAAACCTGGATGTCCAAAATAATAATAAAAATATATATTTCGAGGACATTTTAATTACCAGCATAGGGAGCTTCACCTATAGTTACTGGCGGTCTCTTAAATCAAATCTCAATATTGAGATTTATGCCCAGTCACTGGACATTTACATGATACTTTTATTTCCTTTTATTTAACTGTCAAATCTTCTTTGAACATTAATAAAAAATTCAATTTTAGTTTATAAACTTTTTAGATATTTTTAATATAATAAAAAAAATTAATAGCGCTATATTTTAGCGTATTTAAGTATTTTACAAATAACTTTCATCTTACATCATTAAATGTTCTTGTTTTATTGAATGGCCTAATAATTGTGGTTAAATATAATAAATATAATAGTAAATTTTTTATTTATTGTTTTCGACTACTCCTTTTTAAAATTGTCTGTTTTAAAGTTTAATATTTATATATTTCTCTTCGTTACAGATGAACGAGATGCAATACAGAAAAAGACGTTCACAAAATGGGTCAACAAACACTTGAAAAAGGTAAACACACAATTTTATATTAAATTTAAATAAGTGCGTAATTAATTCAATCTATAAGCTGTCACAGATTACGTATATTTTGTTACATTTTAAAATACGTTACTCTTTTTTTCTATTTCGTAGTTATGTAAAAATACTTAACAATGAAAAGTTAAAACCTAAACTACCTAAGCACCTATGATATCGTTCACGTGAGACACAGTGATTGACTAGGCTGTCAGCGCTGCAATTTTAAAATCATCTTTAGCTAGGTTTCGTGTTTATTTACAATATCGATAAATGATAAAGGAGTTGTAAAGAGGATGTAATTTTCGAAATGCGAACAATAACCGCACGCGATCGCACACTCTGTTGGTTGACAAAACAAGGCTCTGATGATTTCGTGTCTCTGTCGGTATAGATATTGCAACCAAAAAACCATCCCTATCTAACCATAACTCAAAGGACGAGACCAGTCATAATAAAACAATCAAAATAAAAAAATAAAGAAATCAAAATAAAGATTTTCATATTGTGTGTTAGGCAGTTGGCAGTTGTGATAGGCTGACTACCCGTAAAGTTTTAATGCTTTATACCGTTGCTATCTAGTGTCACTTAGTAATAACCTTATTCGCAGGCGAATTCGAAGTATTAACTCATCTATTTTTTTCTCGGACTTGAAGCCCTATATAGCGGTAGTGTTTAACTATCTGCCAGTGTCAAAGTAATATCAACAATTTTGTTTGTAATATTAACAATGTAATCGACAATTAATTAATTTATCATATGATAGCCACCATAACGAAAATCCACGATTCCCGGTTTTCAATTGAATTTTACAATTACTGTGTACATTCACAATCATCTACAACATAATACTCACACTATTAATATACATTAACTACACTTTCAAGTTCTTGTATAATAAATTGAATAGTAAACTTGTCTTATATTCTTTAACTAAAGTAAGATTTGAAAAAAATAGTCACACTTTGGTTGAATACACTTGACTATAATGCCACAGAAAACTTAATTAAGCACCCCAATTAAACTATCACTGTCAAGCATTGAAAGTTGACTATTGTCATAACGGTATCATTATATTCAAATGAAACGAGTTAAAATAATACACGCAGGTAAAATTTCAAATTCTATTACCCCTAGTATTTTTTATTCACAAACACATACACACGAATTCACACACACACACACACACACACACACACATATGCACACATTATTATGCTCTTTAAATAATTTGACTACCACACTTAGATAACGAATATGTATTATTGGTTTAAATCTATTGATTATTAGTCATTGTATACCGAGGAGAGGATCCTGGCGATGGCCTGTATTATGACAGGCACTACCTAGTGACTACAGGAGACACCAGACTCTCACTAATCATTGCTTTCTTATTGTAAAGTGGAAGCTTTAGCTTTGTTTGTATATAGTGAGAGTAAATAAAGATTTATTATTAGTATCAAAACTCGACACAAGCACTTTCGAGTTCGAGCTAAAAGTAGAACTACCTATTGAAGGATATCATTTCTCAATCTAGAGGAGTGACGTCATGCATTGGTTCGGCTTCGTGCTTCATGACAATCACAATGGGGATTCCTATATGCTTTAGCAGGTTTCTTACGTTAGACACTTTTGATCACAATGATGATTATGACAATGTAGTTCAATAAGGGAATGTTAAGACATTTTGAACGCAAATCCTGGACAAGGCCGCGGATCGCTAATATTGCCGAACCTGCTTTGTTATTGTGCCAGCTGACCTTTCAGTCACCGATCGACAGTCGATTCGTAAACTAAATCGTGTCCGATAAATTGACATCGATGCGACAGTCGTCATACGCCGTGACGGCCGCGTCGTGACGGCGTCGTGGCGATCGATGCGTGCGATTCGAATGTACGTTACGTGGGTATTAATCGAACATACGAAATAAAACGGTCAGTAATTCTTTGTTTTTAAACAACAGAAAACGTTTTAACAGCAATGTGCATGCGAAACGATGTTTACTTAACCCGAAGGATTAAAGTCGCATTCCAGTATTGGACAAAGGAGATTGGATATAACGCAGCCTTTGTATATCCCTCTGCGTACATTAGCCAGCATCGCCGATGTAAATTAAACAAGCGGATATCGCACTTATCGTCAAACGCTGAGGTCTTTGTTTGCTAACCGCAATGTGCAGTCGTATAATGCGTTCATAAATAAACAGTTCTCTTGTTTTGGCTAAAAATCGCTTTGCGATATGCCATAAACGAAAGGAAGCATTTCAAACTTGAGCGAGACTTATTTTAGAAGTTGCAAAGCAGATCCACGACCAATTTCAAGTTGATTTTCCATTTTGAGATACAAACAGACAGAAGCGTTTTGAATTTTAAGCGTGGTAGAACCAAGCGGCGGCTTTAGCTGCTGCTCGAATGGGCCGGCTCGACCGGATTGATACCACGGCCTCGCAGAATACCGGCGTGAAGTAGAGGCATCTTGTCCTTCTGCGTTTCGTTCGGTGAGTGAGGTAACCGGAGGCCCACAACCCCTCCCTTTTCCCCTCCTCTTCCCTCCCATCTCCCAAATATCCTTAAAGACCGGCAACGCACCTGCAGCATCTATGGTGTTGCAGATGTATGTGGGCGACGGTAATCACTTACCATCAGGTGAACCGCTTGCTCGTTTGCCGTCTTTTCCATAAAAAAAAAAAAAAAAAATTTAAAATACCTATGCTTTATATTAAAAAAAAAAACATGTTTAAGACTCCGTACTCAATATATCCGGTAGAAATATTCCGTTCCGTAATAATTATTTTTGATATACGTATACTGAAGGCACCGAAGCCTCACCATAAAGGTTCGTTGACCTTTTCAGATCGGACCCCTAAAAATAACGCATGATTTGATACCAAGATGATTGAAATTGAATTGTCTTTGTTTTGTTCAATTTTCTAACAGAATTTAATTATTGCTTTCTAATGGAAAAATTAAAAATTATTTTTAATAAAAACTATTGCTTATTAAACATAATGTTACAATTTATTTACTATTTACACTAATGTAAAGTAGATGTTAATTTCACAATCGCTTTTAGAGTCTTATATTTGTGCGTTCTTTGTGCAGATGATAACTTTACAAAATCTACCCAATCGTGCACTGAAAGTAACATAAACTGAAGGAAAGATAGCAACACTAATAAACTCATTTACCGGCTGTAACAATTCACTTTCTTGAATTAAATTTTTAAGGCAGACTAATGAGGAATAAGGCAATGATAAGCTTTCTTCGGAATTAGCAAAGGGTCTCTCTTTCTAAATCCTGTATAATCTCTCTTTAAAAATTCTATATCGCACTGAGATGTAAGCATTGTGTGACTTATCCTCATTATCTTCTCCCCTCCCACTGCTCTAATCCACATCTTATCAAACGACTTGATTATTATAAAGTAACAAAAGATTTATTAAGTAACTCTACACCGCTATCTGCTCTATCCAATATGGTTAGAAAGTTAAACAATTTAGCCCGTGTTTGTACGCGAAGCGCTTGTTTTATCAACATCCCGCCGGTCGGTATTATTCAACAACGAACAAAGACGAAGTATTTGTCGATGATTCACGAATATACAGACATTCCTTTATATGTGAAAGTGGTTCGGACTGGAGCTGAAAGGGTTATTATTGTGGTCGGATGTCGGCAGATATACTTGTAAGGCACCCGATGATTCAGAGGTCAAGAAACATATGGCTGTAACGGTTAAGAGGCTCGTGTCGAAAGCTGCTATTAATCATATCTCAGGATAATTTTGGTCGTAATCAATGATATTAAAAAGTCTCGGAGTGTAGCTTTGATGTGAAGTTAATGAGCAAAAATTTTAGTGCTCTCACTTTCAAAAAAGTATCTAAAGTATAATGGAATTTGGTTAATTCACAATTATTGCAAAGCGCTAAATTATATCTCAGCCATTTTTTTCACTTTTTTGTTATTAACACCGCCTCTACAACTCATTAGAATTTTCAGCAGCAGGGGTAATATGTTCTTAATAATTGTGTATAAAAAATACTCGTAAATGATACCGCACAATTATTGTATGACCAAAATTATCTGCTGAGCAAAATCCTCCTTTCACTTTTTGAGACAGGAGATCGTACTTCACATATCGAATATTTTTTATCAATTCTCAGCTATACTGGTACACGATGTTTTATTTATCCTCGAATACGTGGCTAATCTGTACATAACATAAAAATGACAATCACAGAATCCGGGCCTAAATATAAGGTGAGCTGAGCTCCATCAGAAGAGGAGTATGTCGTAGTAAATAATCTATGATTGTTTCAAAGAACAGGCTACCTGACGACTAGCACAGCACAGAGCACCTATGTAAACAATGTCGTAGTACAATCTCATATTATGGTATTAAGTTCCTTTAACAAAGGATGTACTCCGAAGGCTCTCGCTGACGCAGAGGGTAAGGCACGCCGTGTTTCGGTTACGTTTGACCCGGCGGCTGAGTCATGCGGTGAGATAAACCGCATTAAAAGTCACTCAAGCCAGCCTCTGTTGGCCATTAAGCTTATGTATGCGACTAGGATTAACGAAGCTCAAATACTCCTTCTGAACCAGAAATATATATTACCCAATACTACTTTATCGGCGATTTTAAATAATAAAATATAAATAAATAAATCCAATTCTTATGAACCACGTCACGCGTCATTTAGTGTAGAGAATCTAGAAAAACCCATTTAGAACACCATCATCGGTGATTCGTGAGTCAAGCTTAAGGTATGTACGTCGGGACAGTATGCAAATATTAATGATGAGAAAATCAGCTTTCGGTGTTCTTTTTAAGTCCGTATTCAGAGACGCAGTTAACGTTACAAGAGAAGCGACGTTTTAATAATTGCAAATTTTTAAATACGTCCATTGCAGTCATGACGGCCTAGTTGTTAGTGCATTGCTTTCGACGTTGAAGGTTGCGGGCTTGAATTCCGCTGGGTTCAAAGATTTGTATGATAAATATGTTTGTACCAAAATTGTGGATATTTATTATTAAATTGTTATTAAATGGATGAAAAAGTACTTGTTCATAAATTATCACTAGGGTGGGTATCACCTAGTTCAAAAACTTTGATTTTTCTTTCTGACATGTAAATGTATTTTTGTATAGTTTTCACTGATTTCCTTTGAATTATAATGAATATAACGAAGGTTAGTGCAATTTGTATGATTTATTACTTTAATCTTAATAGGTATATTATTATTTCTCTTGGCTTCTTCATTAATAAATGCTTATGTTTTCTTGTTTGACAAACTGGGTCGTTCACAATCTTTCGTTATTTAATTCGCTTGGTTTAATAAACCACATACGTAATAATGTATGTACTGTTATCACTTCTGTCCTCCGGTGGGCTTTAAGAAGGCAAATGCACATATATTTTTAAAATACATATGTACTTGGTATATAATCAAATATATAATCCACTTTTATAATTAAAGATTTTGTTCCGAAGTTTCACATTTAATAAAAGTTGTTAAGGTAATCATATTTTCATGTCACATTGCTTACGCAATTTTTTCTTTTAAGGATGTGGGTGTAAAATTTAAAAATTTTACGAGCAACTTCCACGTGTCGCATGGACGAAGGCCTTATGTGGCATGGTGGACCATAGACTTTGATATTATACTTCGCCCACGGGGTATGGGCAAATATCGCCGCCTACATAAATAATAATTATAAAATATTTAATTTAAATTTTAACTTTCTATTTTACGTTGAACATCATTGTTGAACGCTATTCTTGTCAAGGACATAACTTACTATTTCATTAGTTATAAAAACAAAATGCATCCAGATGTACATTTACTGTATTCCTTTAAAAGAGCTTCGATAATCCATGACATACGTCAAACGTAGCCGTGTACAAAGAATTGTGCAAGATTAATGGACTATACGTAAACACTAAGACAGACGTTCCAGGTGTAGCCTCATCATGATCATTGCTCACTCTTTCTCTTAGGAAATGTGATAAGTGAAATAGTGGCATTCCTGCCCAAGGGAACTGCCGCTCCCAACGTCAGACGCATAATGGTGATGTCCTCCCGGTCTGGATATTTTGCACTGTTTATATTAAGGATGATTATTCTACTATCAGTCGGAAGTTAGGAAATTTTTGTGACAACTGTGCAAACAAGAAAAAAAATCTAGTAATCAACTCCCAGCACAATGGGAGAAGGCAAGTAACAGAGTCTTAAAACAAATTTCTTTCCAGTTGCCTCATTGGCGTGACTGTCATCAGATCTCGTACGATTTAATTAATCAGTATCGTAAAATAGAATTTGGTCAATTATTTTCAGCTGCAAACATCGTTTAAATTCCTCGCAGTAAACAACTTCCTTTAATGACCATTGCGGCATTATTTCCAGAATTGTCATTAATCATCGACCGAATGTTATGCAGCTGAAGACCGAATGCGTCCTAATGGTTAAAATTAATCATGCATAATGACTCAGGCCAACAAACAGAATTTACATCCATTTGTGCTGTAATCCTGAGAAACCGTTGTTAGATAGACATTGAATAGAAGCTTAATGATAAATCATAACCACAAGAGCAAATACATAAAAAGGCAATGATGTAATAGAGTTGTTTGTATATTGGATTCATTTCTATTGTTATTAAGTAAACTTGTGACGGGCTGCAACAATGATGATAATAATTATAGCAGACAAATAATAAAACATTATCTCTCTGAAACATACACAGAATCGATCAGCCAACTAAACTTGTATCGACCACCGTTTAAACCGACTGTGGGAAATAAGAAAACTGAAGAATCAAGTAGCTAAATATCTCATAGTTGGCTATAGTAACATTTACATATTTATACATATATAACATAATTGGCCAAGAATTTTTATATTTCGTTAAATACAAAAAGAGAGATAAAATAAACTACGTGAAAGACGAATTATAGTGTAACAATAATAGCATGAAGCCGGATACCGGCTACCATATACTATATGTACTTATTCCGTTAAAAGAGTTTCGATAATCCATGACATTCGTCAAACGTAGCCGTGTACAAAGAATTGTGCAAGATCAATGGACTATACGTAAACACTGAGACAGATAATCCAGGTGTAGCCAGTAGCAGTGGTTTTTGTTAGCCAACTTTGGTTCCGAAGCATAGTATATGATAGAGATGTCTAACTCGCTAATATACGTTATAGAAATATACGTAGATAATTGTTTATTCAGGAACATAGCGAATCTGTGGCAGCTCATCATTTATTCTTTAGATTTTGATATTAATACCACGTTATGTATAAATTTAAACATGTTCATTTGTTTTGTCATTTCATCGCTTGTCGTTTGGACACGGAGCAGCACTGGAAATATTTGAAGGTCTGTAAAATACACAGAAATTATTGTTTTTGTTGTTCTGTCACTCGTTGTCTGTAAAATGGACCGTCATCTACATGTGTACATTTTGTAATAATTATTAATTTTACGCCAATTAATAGTGACAATCAATACCAGTTCGTTGTTTTGAGGCGACCCAGATAAAACAAAATTTTTTAATAATAAATTCAATTACAGATAAATATTTCATAGACATTATTTAGTTTACACTTGTTTCGCTAAATTGTTGTTTTCCCTTAATTTTGCAACATTAAATAAAATGTTAGTTTTAAGCAATATGAAATTAAGTCGCTTTGAAATAAATGTTGGTTTCTATAATGAATACATTTTTAGATTTAAAAGTTGACAAGATTCCTGTTTTTATATAAGGCTAATATTTCTATAACTATTAAGTGTTAATCTAGTAACTTCTGAACGCTGAATATTTTTGTTGTAGTTGTATTATGTTTTTTTATTGCGCCCATGGCTTATTGAAATAATATTATATGATCCAAATGTTTACTTTTTTATCTTCTCATATTGAGATGAGGCTTATATTCTGTCTTCTTCATTTTCACCTCCTTCAAAGGAGCCTTTCAAAGGAAGTGCCATCCAAGCATCCATTCTTAGATGTTCAATGTTCTGTATTGTGAAATTAATTGTGTAGTATATTATTTATCTTCGAATATACTACAACCTTTAAAATTATTTTCGGTATGAATGTAAAATTTTTGTTACGTTTGCATATTCGTCATCATTTGGGTTTAAATTATGTATTTATAGTTTCTAACAACAAGTTACCTCAAAATAGTATTTGTGTAATTTGTTAGTTGACTATTATAGATAATGAAAGTTTATTACGGGTGTCCTTTTTATATTTTAGTTTTGTCTTGTAATTTATGTGTAATATTAGCAAAGAGTAGATTTGTTTTCTGTTTGAGCATAATATGTAGAAACATTGGGATATTGTAGTGGAAATTTATGATTATTATGAACCTCACCCAGGTGTTTACGTATTTCACGCTGCTCGGACAGACTTACACACGTCTTCACGTGTGCGAGATCGTCAATAACCAACCGTGTTGTCCTCCTCAACAAGTAAGTTAGGTGTGGCTAAACCGAATTGTGTGCCAAAGATGATCTTTTTACTAGGGTAGTTGTGTTGATAACATTTCTGCTTATGAAATTGGTCTGCATAATGATTGGCTCTTTGAATGTAAACATTGTGACATCTTTGGTTTACAATTTTCAACGAGTAACATAAAAAATAGACACTTTACTGATGGCTTTATCTACATGTTTTGCACAGTTTAAACCTTTGATTTAATGCGACATACGAGTGTAATATGTTGATGACAATATAAATGTTAGGCGAGAAATAATTGTGATTTGTTCACAACTTATCTGTTAAAAACTTACGAGTTTTATATAAACTCGTAAATTTTTTTACGATAATAAAACGTGCAAAATATTATGTAGATTATTTAAAAGCATGCGAATGTTTTGGTCTTTCTTTACACACAAAATTGTTTTTCGTTAGGTGTAATGCACACAAGTCCAAGTTATTTTATCGTTATTTAATTTTGTTTTATACAGTTTTTCCTTTTGTTGTATTTTTGTTCTTCACTATGGTAGTGATTTTTTATGATAATCTTTTTATTTGCATTTCAATCACTAAGCTTTAGTAGTATTATTCCAGTCTAATTTTGTTCCAGTATTTTGTTTTGATGATCTTGTTTTTAATAATATTTAACCTTTTTTGCACGTTACTTTTATGTTTGTGTAAAATTTATAAAATTGTTTCGCCTATTAATCTTACGCATGGTTCCAGGTGAATCGGCATGTGAACGATCTATTTGAAGACCTGCGCGATGGACTTAACCTCATCTCGCTGCTGGAGGTGCTTTCTGGCGAACACCTCGTAAGTATCTTTATTTTCAATTGTTCTAAATTTAAGTTGATTGGTTAATATGGACAACCTGACTATTTTTCTATTATATTTACATTTATTTCCAGTCAATAGTCATATTATGTATATAATATTAGCCTATTGATAAAGAAAACTTACAGCTCATTATTACGTGGCTCATTATGTTATTGGGACAGTTTATAGACATAAGTTACCTATACAGATACAGATCTGAAATTATTATTCGTAAGTCACACGAATACTACTGCATTGTGGGAATTGAGCTCCACATGCTGCGCCTCAGCCAGATGCTTGGTCACTGCGGCAACCGTGCCATCAATGAATCCGCTCGAATACCTGAATATATAAATGAAGAGAGCTGGACTCAACTACTACTGGCTAAATAGATGGAATCATTGGCCATTAGTTGATCGATTTATTTGTTTTTTTCCCTCACTTAAATAAAAAATACGAAATTTTACAACCAGAAACATATTACCTCTATATATAACTCTCTCGTATATTTATGTAGATGGCCAATTTCAATACCTCTTATCTACAGTTTCTAAACGCAAATTAAAATTCTCCTGTTAAGCATTTTGCTTTCTCAATTCGTAGTAAATTAAGTTGACATAAAGGCGTGAGCTTTCTTGCAGTTATAAATCTAAAATACTAGTCCGGGACTAGAAATACCGGCCACCAGCTCGGAGAGTAACTTGTCCAGTTACCGATAAATTTAACTATAATTTGACATTCAATGTCGTAATATTGGATTTCTATACAATTCAAGACTAAAGGCTATTTTCAGTAATTGTCCTGTGGTTAGTGTACCATGTGTCCTGTTGTGTATAGAGCTATGGATCCTGAGTTCGAATCATAGGTTCATCTTCTGGTTCAGAGGTGCAGTAAGAAGTCTGTGAAATTACAAATAAATTGCATATCGAGTACAAGTAAATTTCGGCAAGCCACAGCATGGCGTGGCGTGAAAAAAGAATCTAGGTTTTGTGGAATATACGTTGTAGAATATCATAGCGTAACACGGGTACACTACATCTACTAGGTTACATTATGAACAGAGAGTGTGAGTTTATATGTGGTGAATTTATTTCTATTAAAATGCTTCCTGAATCATTATAGAGCTTTCAAGCTCGTTGCCAATGTAGCCTAAAGCCCTACTTGCCACAAGTAGTGCGACTATGTATTCATAACTACTAATGATATAACGGACCAGTCGATTTCAATTAAGACTAAGAAATTAAGAATAAATACAAATAAATACTGACGACTAACCACCCCTATACGTTGGTCAACCGATCCTGAGCTTATTTGGAACAACGTGACAGATGGTAAGCCTGTCATCTAAAATACTAAGAAATGTGCCACCTACACATTTAAGTAAAGAAACCTATGACAGGGACAAGCAGAAATGTATCATGTTCAGATATCTTGAGTTTGCGGGGCGGTGAGAGTATTTCTAGCCTTAACGATGCGATCACGTGACTACAGAACGTCAAGGAAGGCTGGATCCTTCCAATACGATTTGAAGCCGAAACTATTGCACGCTTCCGGCCTCCGTTCGTTGCTAAATTACTCGGATATGTTCGATGTTAGTTTCGTTTTAGAGTGAGTGATATAAAAATTAATGCTATTTTCATCTTTATTTTATTAGTAACTAGGGATAGGATTGCGGTAAAGGCCTACGCTCAGTGTTTATAGAATCTGCAACGACGACATGCACAGCAGAGCTAGGATAACCGGCATACAGTTAGCCACGGATCAGTAATCTGAAGTGGCAATGGACCAGCCACATAGCTCGCAGAGCTGCCAACCGTTGTGGAAGAAAGGTTTCCGAGTGGCTACCTCGTAGAGGCAAACGCAGAAGACGATTGAGTAAGATGGAGATGGAGATGGAGTAACGACCTGCACAGTGTTGCAGGTAGCCGATGGATGCAGGCGGCTCAGGGCCGTTCTTGTGGTCGTCAAATATTGACGGCTCGTCGGCGCAGTGGCTAAGTGTTTAGCTGCGGCTCTGTGGGTCGCGGGTGCGATTTCCGCACGGGATTAGTATTTGTATGGCCGCCTACAAATAATAGTTCCCAGGGCCTGGGTGTTTGTCCATGTGCAATTTATGTATGTAAATTGCCTGCGCGATACAGGAGAGATTCCTACAGTAGAAGGAATATTTTTTTTAAAAAGAATAATAAAAAAGTTTAGAGAAAAAAGATCAGTTATTTGAGAGGCTTCCGTTCAGCAGTGGACTTGTGGCAGGGTAAAGCGCAAGGGCAGGGCAAAGGAGGTCCTTGCCCTCGAGAAAGCGGGTATGTGTAAGGCATTTCCCCACGTATTAAAAAAAGGGTCAAAAGAGGTTGATGAGGTTTGTGGCGGCGGCATAAGAAAATCTTACCTGGCAGAGATATACCCGTGTACACATACGCATACACATACAAAAGTGAGTTTGAGGCCTCACAGTGAGTTCGAACGCACAGAGTTATACCTTCCATTTGGAGAAGTCTTTATCGAGCAACAAACTGTTTGAATGTTGCTTAAGGACACGAAGAGGAAGAAACTGGAAATAAAGTAACACATAAACAATTACATCTCCTGCGTAATAACTTATGAAACTGAGAGGTTTTCAAGTGTGGTTTAAATTATTAAAATATAACTCGGTTTACTGCAGAATAAAATTAATACGTAGTAGAAAAGTCGATTTCATTTTTACTTTGAATAATTAAACCATATTTTTAATTCGTTTAAAAGCTTCCGATGCTTTTTAAGAATCTCACTAATAGGCGATGGCCTTTGATAAGCTTAGGCAGGTGTGCTCACGGAAGTGAATCTGCAGGCGTCGGAAACGCGCCCCTCCCTCACTCGCTGTTGGGGTCAGTTCGGCCCTTTCAAGTAATATTATTGGCGCACGCATATTCATTCGACTTCTATCTTTTTATGGTATGCGGCTACTAAAACAATTTAATTAGTAAATTAGCTAATGTGAAAGAAAGCTTGTTCTCATATAATGCCAGTGTATTTATATAATCTCACGCCTGTTCACAAGAAAGGGAGAATTTCCTTCTGGGACAACTCTGCATAGTCAAGCATAAAAACTTTAACTGTTACTTTAGTAGGATTCTAAATAAATTACCATTTAAGGGAAAATGTAGAATTTTCTTCCAAATTCCAATCTCACGTGCACTTGGTGCATCCTGGTAACTGTAAATGATTACGGAATATCCCTCCGAATTCGCCGAACCCAAATCCCACAGACTAGTGATGCGGAGCAGCGTCCCTAGCGGGTGCGAGGGTGTCGGCACTTCGCTCACCAGCCCGCTTGCCGTCAGCAGTGGACTTGAATAGGCTGATATAGTGGTACTAGTAGTGTGTATCATCTTCATACACGAAACAAACTTATGGCGATTATTATAAATGTAATTTATAAAAGCGAACAATCGAACTATCCGTTATTTTTATTAATTGACATCAATCAATCATAGACTCTACGTCTTCTCAGTTCATGATCATGACTCATCTGTGATATTGGTTAATAGATAACGGAACAGAACATAAAAGGACAATTTTATTCAAACTTTTGATTATTCCCTGTAGTCGAACCCGAAAATGTATTTTTTGATAAAAAAAAACAGCTTTATTCGCTAGGATCCGCATAGAATATGAATTCGCTAATATCTGCATAGAAAATTAACGGATCTTAGACAATTAAGGTAGGTTTTTAATCTTAAATATAATGGCTTTCCGCGTCTGACTTTATTAACTACTTCTGGTCACTTATCGTACTTTTATTATGTGAACACAGCTAGGACAATGGTTCGTTTAGATTTATTTAAAGCATAATAAATTACTTACACACCTTGACCATTACACGTGATGACTTTCACGGTATAATAGCGTGATATGCGCTTTTTAAACCCACTTTATTACAATTTAATACCTGATCTAATTTAGAAAAATGTTTTTTTATCAGTTAACTAACGACCCACGCTGGTTTCGCGCTGTCGATCTATATCATACGGAAACATTCTTTTTTTTAATGAAACGTAGACTATTGCCATCTTTACTGCCATCTAACGGCAGAAATATGAAGCCATAAGATTCGAATAATTTTACATATCCATTCAGATGTTTCTAAGATTACCTTCTTCTGTAAACAAATTTTCTTACTTTTTATTTATGTTCTGTTCTTTGTCTTTTTATTTACTTTCAGTTCGTATAACGACTCCCAACTGAACATTTAATACATACCTTATACACACACACTTCTGCAATTATAAAAAAAGTATTGTGAAGAAAAATTTTAACGTAGGTACTAACTTTTACCTAAGTACTAGCCTAAACCAAAGCTTGTTTATAGAAAGTGGTAATCTCAGAAAATACTGAATGAATTTCTAAAATTCTTCGAAGTCTGAGAGCTGAGAGATTAAATTGTATTTAATTAGTTGTCCATTGTAGTTCACGGACAAAAGTAGGGCCAAATGCTTTAAATTATATTATATTTGCATAATAATAAATATGCGAAAAGGAAAACCGGGTAAACCCCGGTGCCGGCGCCGCTATAATTTTAGATTGCTATTTGAAAGTGCTGATTCCAATTATATATTTTGGTTATGATTTCATTTATGCGGTCCTACTTCTAGTCACGTAATAATGTCAAGTACAGTGACATATCTCGGTAATAACATGAAATTACAATTAAAGCACTGCTGCATTCGTTTCTTGTTCCTATCCTAATGATTTTGTCAATGTAAATGGTAATGTAATGTCGGATATTTGGAAAATGGTTAGCTATGGTGGTTTCTAACTAGAACTACGACCTGAACCTGAAACATATGACATGACTCAGTAAAAATGAACGCAATCGGCTGAGTCACTAACATAAGTTTCAACAATGTTACGTAATCAACGTAACATTTTCGATCTCTATTTTAAATTTGACTCGTCTTAATTCAAAGTTATTTACCGAAATCCGAATTGAAGTTAACAGACTATAACTTGTCAGGTTATACTGTGTAGGTGGTAGGTAATGATGTCTTTGGCTTGGCCTACTAATCAACTGCTCAGGATTGCATTATGGAGCTGCAAGCTTTCACACAAGTGGCGCAGTGACCTCTGCTATCTGATACTAAATACCTAAGAAGAGCATTACATTCATTAAGCACACGACTCATTAAGCTATCATTAGAGAAGAATAGAGTCCATTGTTTCTATTAGGAACCTCGCCCAGGTGTAATAGGTAATTCACGCGCACTCTGACAGACTAACCAACATACGTCTTCACTCTGGGACATCATCTATAACCAACCATGGTGTCCTTAGTAAAGTAAGTTAGGCGTGGCTTAACTGAATTTTGTATCAAAAATGACGTTATGGTATTCTAGACATACTGGTAGATAAATTGGGTAATTTTCCATTGAAACACTGTAACTGTAACCAAGGGAAAAGTGTAACAGAATAAATATTTCTCACTTCCACATAATTGTATAAATATATGTTTGAATTGAATAAATAAATGCGGCACGAAAATTGTTAGTATGTAGTGGCAGAGACAGAGACTGTCGATTTATCCTAGTTAACGCTGAATATGATAGATATGCTCATCACAAAGTCAGTGAGTAACGGAGATAGCAATAAAAAAAAACTCGTGCGATTAACCATTGAACATCTGCCTCGAGTATTTGTTCCAATTAGTAGAAAATGCAGGGTCAACGCTGATCGCTAATCGCTTCCTTTTCACAACTTTATAACTATTATCAATGCACGAACCTTGTTTTAAAAATACGAGTATATATTTGTGACAGTCTTTGGAGAAGTCTTATGTTCAGTTGTACGAGGGACGGTTGAAAAGTTCGCGGAATGGAGGAGTAGGGATGCCTACTCGGGTACTACTAGGAGAAATATGTGTATTTTGAAAAAGAAAAAAAAAATGGTTATTTTATTTAATTTACAAACATTTCCGCGGACCTTTGATTATTCCTCGTAGACTATTGTCGGATTGCAATGATGTTGATGACTTAATATATAGTATCGAACCGTTATTTCAACTTAATTATTACTTAAATTAAACCAATGTTCTCTTATTCCTTCCAGCCGCGCGAACGAGGTCGTATGCGCTTCCACATGCTCCAGAACGTCCAGATGGCGCTGGACTTCTTGCGCTACAAGAAGATCAAGTTGGTGAACATCAGAGCCGAGGACATTGTAGATGGCAACCCTAAGCTGACACTTGGCCTAATTTGGACAATTATCCTGCACTTCCAGGTCAGTGAGCACTATTTTTACCCCTGTATTCGTTACGACCACTCCAGGAGTTTTTATATTTATAAGATTAGGTTTAATATTTACGTAGATATTTGACTACGTCAACGTGTGATGATTTAAAATTAATTTTTTGCCGTTGTTCATTGCATTTTTAATTATGTTTATCTTTTTGTCCATTTTTTTCTTTCGTTTCTTAATTGTAACTGTACTGGTGTCGTACCAGTTAATCGTTATGGTTTAAGATTCATCTGTTTTTTCTTTGCTGTTAAGACACGACTCAGAATCGTCGTATATTTTCTTTTTCATTATTTCAAAGCTGCACTATTTACACACACTATTCAATTTAAAGAGTCTAATAATTATCATTCGTTAAAGTTACATGAGTATGATGACCATTTTGAACTTACATTACATAATGTTTCTTACATCGCTGTCTAATGACATTAACTTCTGTTTCCCATGTGTTTTATAAAGTACTATAACCAAGCGAAACCCTTGATTATTTGTTATAAAAAACTGAAAATACCGACAGTACCTAAACGTTAGTTCCTTACTGATATTTCGACCAACTCATGTGAGCTGTTTCTGACCGCACTTAGGTCTTTGATATGATTTAGCAAGAGGGGTGTCTCTGCCTTTGAGACTTTTAGTTTTTACTTCCCGCGTGTGATATATGTCGTGATGATTGATCATAAGTATACCCATCATGGGTGCGCGATCGCACCAATATCCAACCGTGGTGTCCTTAGAAAAGTAAGTTAAGCGTAGCGTAGCTTCGTCATACGCTTCATGAAGTTACCGATGTACTTGTTACTTCTTTAGGCGGCAAACTATTAAAGCGCGGGTAATCCAAAGTTGACGTCCAACGCTAGGCGGCTAACTGGATGCGGAGAGGTCCAAATTGTAGCGACTGCGGATACAAAGAAACCAATGGATACAAAGAAAATGAAAACAGCACTCCTAGCGAATTTGTTTCTTCTTTGTTTTCAAACAAATTGCCAGAAACACCTTTTGTTTGAAATACGATCTTCGGTGCTTTTTTGTAAAATGTGCATATTATCGTCGATTTAATATAAATACTATATGAACAATAATGTTATATATAGTAAAAAGTCGGAAGTCTTTTCATTCTGATGTCGGAAAGGTCAGACCCTTGAATGTTGCGTTCAAGTGAAGCTATCCGAGACCAGGAAGTATCAAATTTTAAGTTGCATAACTCTTTCACCGAAGAAGTTATCTTATTAAGGTACGCATCATTAACGGATATTTGGTCTTTACCGCGTTTTGCATAGCACGTTTTGTTTTGGGAAGATGTTCATACGTAAAAAACTTATTTACTTCAATGATTAATAACACTTTTGAGGTATGTGATATGTGAAACAGTAGATTTAACGTGAAAATTATTTTCGCTAAATATACTTTTTAATATATTGGCAGTGAATCGAGAAAGTCGTTATTCTTTCTCATTGTGCTTAATATTTTCTACCTTCATTACAATTAACGATTAGTATCCAATTGAGACTCAAAATACTTATGTATCGATCGGTTTCACTTGATTTTAAAGAGATAAATTCAATTTGAATGAGCCAACCAGCGCTGTCACTTGCAGCTATTAATCCATGTCGTTAGGCTCGAGGTGGATAAGACAAATATCCTTTTGCATCGAGTCTGCACTCGCCGTGACATAGAAATTGAGTATTCAGCACGCTCGCGATTGCGAAAAATGATTGCGCGTTATGCCCTTTTTGCCTGGTTGGATTGTTTCGTCTTTATGTGCGATTAACCGCTGTCGGATAGATATAGCTTCATGTGTTAGTTTTAAAATGGATTGTTGTAATAACTTGCATTGATAAGAATTGTTCTATATAAACTAAGAATTTTGCTATTTGCTACCCAATACCACAATACAGCTCTGTTTCGGCACTATTCTATTCATAGAGGTCGATAACTTTTTAATTTCCATTAAGGAGACTGTTGTCAGAGAAATTTATTGACTAAATTCATTATGCTTAATTAAATCGTGGTTACTATCAATTCAAAAAACTTACGTTTCACTGAGTAATTAAAACAACATTATTAGTGTTATTATTCTTTGACAGTTAAAAATAGACTTTGTATATTTCATTGATCATTTGATCAAAATTCTATGCGACGTTAACACATTATAGGTTGTCAGTCCATGATCACTATTCTGATACTGCACGTATCATACGACGATAATCATATTCCGCCTTCTTCGGTACCCGTCGTCAGATTGGGTTGGTGCAATTCCTTATTACAGATAGACACACGTAATTGTTAGTGTTGGCGTTTTGTCTGCAGGGTACTTCATGAGCAGTTGAGGATAGCATTTGTAATGTATATTCCTATATCTTACCTTACATCAAGAAAATTATCTTGCCTTGTTTCTTTCGAATCAATTTCGGAGATGTGATTGGGCTGTCGATTGTTGATAATTCGTTGGTTAAGGAATAACTTATTGCGAAATATATCTTATGTAGTATGTAGTACGTGTAAGATGTAGACTTGGGAATCACTGTACCTACTTAATCAGTTGCAGGACCTGCATTCGAATACCCGCTCGAATATTGTTTTTAGAACTCACAATATTTTCGTGTCTGGAATTATTGTGAATATCGTTTTTTATCTTATCTAATATTATTTGCAAATTCCTCGGTTGAAGTTCCTAAGGAACTCAATTGTATACAGCAACATGGGAACAAATGAATGTCTCCGCACGACTTCAGACGAACGTCTACAGTCCTCACCACAATGAAAAAAAAATTGTAATCGACCTTCGTTCCTAATAACTCATGACCTTTCTTAGTGCCCAACAATAGCAAGCCTCAAAATGTCACGATTGTTTCATGAAATCTATAAAGAGATTGCTCGCATCAAAAGCTCGTCGTGAACTATTCACTTTCCCTTTCCACATTACGCAATCCTAATCCTTTACTGGACGTTTTTTATAACATGGCTATACAGCTGTCAATTACATTACATAAGTTTTTTAACAAGCGATTCGAGTTGAACTGTGCTACCACAGTGTATAGCTGAGTTTATTCCTGTAGAAAATAAATGAAATTTGATGAAGTTTTCTATGTTTGATGTTTTCGGCAACGCATCTGTAGCTCCTCTAGTGTTGTGGATGTTCGTGGGCGTCGGTGATCACTTACTATCTGGTGAGCCGCGCGCTCGTTTGCCCCCTTCTTCTATAAAAAAAAACATATCTCAAAGTAAGAGTATATATTATTTAATAGGTTTTGACAGTAAAAAAACTACTCTTCTCGAAAATAGTTGGCGAGTTCTTTGACCGTAGTACCATTACCATTAGTAGTACCATTTGGCTTTTTTCTGCCTAAACTCTGACACTATTTATTCTGGTACTTATTATTTAAATTTCAATTCATATAAAATTATAAGTTACGACATAAAAATACTAGAGTTGTAGTATTTTTTTATCCGACGTCGATTGTTTTGTGTAAATCCTGAAATACGCGTGAGATATTTCCGCATATAAAATAGGAAACATAAGCAACGTCTTTATCGCTTTAGCGAAACCTTTTTATGGGCATTAAGACTTATACTTTATACCTTCTTGTTAATGTAAAGCATTTGCCTGACATCATGAGTCAGGGTAAGTGAGTGACGTCACACCGTGGCGGAGCCTCACTTTCCCTCGTAAGTAACGATTGATTCATGCTAACTTTACGACAAGGACTATAAATACGGTATCTCCGTATTCGGCATCTTCTGTAAAGTATTACAAGCGGTGAAGGCTGAAAAAAAAGGTTTCTTTCTGAATTAACATGTTTAAATTACAGTCAGTAACTTTAACACATTCTTAAGACCTCGTTCAGAAATAATGCGATATAAAACAGTGGAATTAGCATTCAAAGAAAATTTACTTAACCCTTCACATGTCACGACTTTAGGATTACCATTGTTCAAAGATTTATCTTTGTACGTTTAAGAATACTCGTATAGCATTTACGAAGTTATTGAAAGATGTTGACTTATTTAATTGGCAGACACTACCGTTTGTTATTGCGAGTTTTTGATTGGTCAAAAATAAAAGAAGCTTCTGATCATGATTTTTTCTAAAGGGCATTTGTAATGTGCTTCAAATTAGATTAAGGCTATGAGATGCTAGTCTTTTATTTTCTTGTTAATGAGATGGATCAAATATAGTATCATCACAGTAAATGAGATTTTAATTTATAATATTATTTTATGTTATAAGTATGTTCATTACACATTAAACATGAGATTGCTCTCTCACCAAATATTGCCAAACAACAAAAGTAATTAAAAAAAAAAACATGATAAATATGTCACTGCATAATTGCAGTGACTGGAAGCGTGGGCGACGCGTCTGTGGCACGGTTACAGAAGTCCATAAACGGACATGGCCGTATGTACAGCGTGCTCCTTTTATGGATAATTTGAATAAACAATTTAATATTAATGCTCTTTGACAATCTTATGTTTTATTGCCTGCAGTATTTTTATTCAATGGAGTATGAGTCGGTCTGAAAGAAATCAATGATGTGTAATAAAATTCGGTCGTGTTATCTTTCGAATAAGTTGTAAAGTGATTACAATTTATTTTATGTTACTTACGGTAATGGAGTGAAAATATTATAATTATTCAAATAAAATTACTTGATCCGATGCCGACGCATTACTAACATATTAATGTGGCACCAAAACCTTGTTCGCTCACACGCCGCAGTGATCAACTTCAGAATTCAACTCACCTATAGGCACAAGAACTGAGACGCTCATTTACAACTCATTAGTTAGATAATTGGTCCTACTTTCATGTACCTACGGATGTGAAGCATGAATGATGACACTAAAATAAAAAGAATGGGAAAATTTAAATAATTGTAGTAATCTAATACCGAGTTAGATTTATACATGTATATACATTTCATTAAAGTGAACCTAAACACCATTGACATTTAAACAAATACTTAAAATTTTAATCAATCTGTATATCTATTTTAAGATAGAGTAAAAAACTAAAATGTTAGTTTAGTAAAAAAAAAAAGGTTGGTTATTTACGAATAGGTTCCAGGCGCCGCAGATGTCTGTCCAAAAACCCCTCATTGTCCTCCTGGGCCGATTCCAATACTAGTGGATTTTAAACAGACGATTGGGATGCTAAGTGCGATTTATGAATAATGTTTATTAGTTGTGTATCGCACAAGATATTATAATACGCATTGTATCTTACAAGTTAATTGATTGCAAATTCATTTGCGCATAATGACAATGCACTTAACAGCCCCTGCTTGTGTATTTGCATCGGTGCATTGGTTACTATGAACATATTTATCCTATACAAACACTATTACTGTCATGGACTATGCAATGTATGTAATTGTAAATACAAATAAATCTTTTCTGTACCTGCTTTAGCGGTTGCAGTAGCTTAGTAGATAATGTAGGCTTTGCAATGACTAGGTTGCGATGTAGTCGTTGCTAAAATTATACTGAAATTGTTCACTAGGTACTGGACACGAGCAATAGTATAATAATAAGCTCATATCTATTTATTTGGGTATATGCATGGATGTATTTAAGTGCTAGTAGTTTTACTAAAATACAAAACGTATACTCTAATGCACCTATTACATCATTTCTTCTCACCCCGGGTTAACTGGCAGAAAATGCCAGAAGGCATAAGTCCGTCCTGTGTAATAATTTTTAATAGTGATAACAATAAAGTATAAATAAATATTCAAGGGTGGTGGTAAATGGCAGTATCAGGCGCCTCGGAATTCGGACCCCGCATGCCGTCGCTGTTTTGAATCTATCATCACTTTGTGGCCTCGGAATACAATTGGAAGTTATCACCTAAGCAGGATATTTTATAGTAACGGAAGCGTGCGATACTTGCTTACCCGATGTAACGTTTTAATGGTTAGACTGGGAGTCGAAGAGTTAGGTACGCTGATTACTAAGCCACGCGGTCGTCGACGTATCTCCGGCTGCGACAGTGCTAGTATTGACAAGTATTGATCTACAAACAACATAACTATACCCTTGTAGTTTACATTCAGATATGGGACCGTACCTTTTATTTTATGATATACATTGTAATTATCGAAAAATTAATAAAAAAAGAGGTGGATACCTTCGAAATTTCTTTCGCCTGTTTCTTCTCTGTTAGAGGAACCTCATTTACAAAAGGAACGAAATAATTTTTCTTATGTCGCAGAATAAATAATTTTCATTTATTTACACGCATGTTCTTTACTTGTTCCATAAAAGGCATGTTTAGTCGTACGACTTTCATTGAAACGAGATAGGGTTCTCTCTCTTTCTTCATTTTCGATGTAGTTTCATTAGCTATGAAATCTCGGATATTCGTAGAAAGGTCTTGGTGGAAATCATCACACCTAAAGGTCTTGATAGCTACATGGTTTGGACTATCTTTATTCTGTGATATAAAAGAATTTCCTTTATTATAAAATTGGGAAACTTCTTAAATTTACTTTTCTTTCTCGTAATTTAATAGTAATAATCGTAAGTGATATTGGCCAAAAAAGAAACTGATTATTCATTTAGGTCAAATTTAAGAGCCTTAATTTATCGTGCAAAGAAATTATTCAAGTTTTCAAATAAAACAATATTATATGATACTATTTTGTTTAGTGTTTAATTGTAAAATTCTTACTGTCGAACGGTGGGTATTTTATAGTTCTTATTTCTGCTAAGATAATGTTTTATGTTAAGACCTCATTAAAATGTGTTTTTTTTACTAATTATAAAGTTTTTTTAATTATCATAATTTCAAATCAGTTCGTTGATATTTTAATAGCCTACATTTAATTTTGGTTTTTATTAGGCCACTTCTCGACTTTTTGTAGCAGTTTCTCCTTATCCAGTAAAATCGCATTTCGTGATATGCCTGCATTAGCTTATAAAGCCTTTAAAAGCTTTAGGACTTAGTGGCTTGTTGTATAATTCTTATGACAGTTACGTAGGTATAGCTATACGTATTGTTGTAATTTATATGTTTGTTTATGGTTATATCTCTTTATTATTTCTAATTTGGGTAGCTGTGCAATCAGGGGTCTATTGCGTAACTCTGACGGTAATAATGGTGATCGTTATTGGTTTTGTTTTATCATTTTGACAGCACCGACAGGGTGGCCAGGTCGCGCCGTAGACACTTGTCTACTGTTATTTTACATTGTTTCCCGTCCATCCACCCATACACCCGATCTATCGGAATATGCCAAATACAAATACCACCGACTAGTGATTGGGAGCAACATCTCTAGCGCCAGGGTACAGGCACTGCGCTCATCAAACAAACTATTCTAAAGTCAGTAGTTTCTTCAATGGACCGAGTTATTAGGTATTCGTTGACAGTTTGATCATCCACTCTCGGACAATAAATTACAAAGCATATTTGTCATTAATCGCTATATATGTCACCCACTGTGGAATACGTGGAATGACGCATGGTCGGAAGGAAAAGAGAAGGTGAAGGGGGAAGCGAAGGAATAGAACAATGGATTTTAATTATGAAAAATGAAAAGAGGAAATTATGGGTTAAATATTCCAAGCTACCATTAGCTTGGAAAGTGCTGTTTTTTTTCTTGTCTCGTTGTCGTTAAGCAATGACCAGTTATGTCGAGTATTTACTTAAAATCCCACGGAAAGAAGTACACTGATAGCCCAGCGGCGTTCACATCTTCGGCGGGAAAGACTCGCGAGCAGCAAGACCACAGTTCAGAAATCGAGTACCGGAGCTCTCCTACCCGAGACTACTGAGACCAGTAGTTAGGTAAACTCCCCCTGACTGGCACAAGCTCGACCTCCTCCACGATCTGTGGCATTATAATCCGACACCCCGGAACTAGAGTTAAAGTTAACCGCAGCTCAATCGGATGCTGCACGTACAGTTACTTGGGTCGAGGGTCAACGGCCGCGCTCTGGCGGCATGCGCACGCACACAAATATGGCGACGGTGACCGTCGTTGCTTTCAAGTCGATGATCTACTACTGACTATAGTCTAATCGATTATGTAGTATTTTTTATGTTTGCGAGCTACTTTTCGCACGTTTGTAGTGTCTTTGTTTATTTTGTAGTTATCCAAACTACTAAGTAGTTTTTTAACGTTGAGTTTTTTTTGTTGTTTTTATTTTTGATTGAGTAACTGACTTTAACATAACAGTTATATTGGATAGAGTGGTCCATCAGTCAGCGAACCTGTCAGCCTGCGGTGCTTCAGGTCTAATCCCGAAGTGACACGTAATAATAGTAACCCTTTCTCTCCACGCCCCTCTGAATCGACATGCAGACATCTCTTCGTCGGTGGTATGCTTTAAGCTCTTCGTCGGGTATAGGAAGTTTGAGACGCCTGTTATGTTTACACTGGCTAACGACCGTGCAATGAATATTGAGCACTTGGTTACCACACGCCAACACAGGCGACTAACACGCTACGAGCAAATTATTTTATTTATTTATTTAAGCTTCATGCACAAAGTGGTACACATGGCGGACTTTATGCCTAGAGACATTCTCTCCCAGTCAACCATCAGGCTAAGCAGAGATAAACACGTAATAGAGGCGATACAGCTAACAGAAAAAAACAAGTAAAAAGATATAGATACATACATACATAGATACATACATACAATATATACAAAAATACCATATACACATAGAATAATGAATTTGAATACAAAATACAAACAAATATACATGTCAGGACAAACAACAAAAACGACACAATGACAAACAGCAGCACTGACTTGCAACATTATTGCGGATTTTATTTTCAAAGACAAACTTATTAGGAGCTTTTTCAATGTCAATTATATGTCTATATAGCATTCACACACATAGGGGACCTGCCACACAGAGGGGAAGAATGTAGGATTACCCCGCAATCCTCTTTTCCCTTGGCGAGCATCGTCGCCGCATTCTCCTGGAGACTGCCATGGCATATTCAAGGCGTCTCAAACCTCTTACGTCTCCCACGGGAAGTAAAATGACAGCGACAATGCCGGCCTGTTACGTCGACACGTTAGATGTGAATATAAATATTTTTGTGTCTATGCTAAAACGTCTCTACTATGTAACGTTACGCTGTTTAGTAGTAATAGTAGTGTACTAGGTTTTACCAAAAACACGTCAGCGAGCTCGAAATCAATCTAAATATACTACGAAATAACTTAACTCTGGCGATTATCGATTTATAATCTGTTCATCCCAAGTTCTAATCTAAGGCGAAGCTAATATTTGTGCAAAAAAAACTAATTATAGGTTTTCGGGTATGATTGTATTATTCGGATCTCGTGTCTCTGTCACTCGATCTATCCATTCCTCCGATCTACTCGCATAAACGTTAAAGTTGACTCGGTAGGTAAGGTAAAGATATTCTGCGTCCACTTTAGTCACTCTAATATTATAACACTCAATGCACAAGTGTCGGTAGTATTCGGAGGTTGTCTCCATCATCTTGATTTTTCTCATACTAAAACTATAGCAACTTACCAGATCAACAACTATATAAATCAAAAGTTTTCTTAATATTTGAGTATATTTTTTATGTACGTTTGTACAGTTGGTTCGAGAACTTTCCGTTTCCAAGGCCTCCAAACACCCACCCTAGGCGAGTGCACGCCAAGGCGTTGTGTAGTGTCGAAATAAAAATGTGGTCGGTCCTAGTGACCTATACTAGGGTACGTAGGCAGTAAGGCCGAGGACCATATGGCATCGCCTACGCACCGCCTTCGCACCCTGGTTGCCACATCGGATTTCTGGTTCCTGTAGTATTGAGAGTAATCCGAAAGGATTTGTGGGACCTTGAGTTACATGTTTACGTAACACAAGCACGTAGGCAAATTAACTTGATAGTAACTTGTTGATGCGGATTTCTATATTTAATAAATACTTTATAAATTAATTACGAACAAGCAATTACGGCTATGAACCGTGATAGCTCAGTGGGGTCAGGTAGTCAACACGCACGCATTATTTATATGCCTGTGTCCCAGGTTTCAATCTTAAATTTTTTCATTAAAATTTTTAGTGCAGAAGTTACTATATCCTAAAAGTTATAGATACGTTTCATGGACATGTGAAGCCATGTCATAGACGAAGACATGGGCAGCATGGCGGACTCTTACCGGCTTCAAAACCCTCTCAAACATGATGAGACCTATGCCCAGCCTTGGAACTTTAATTTTATCATTCTCTCGCCATGACTCGTCATCATCCATCACATCATTTGTCCGCCTGTCCGTTAATCACAGACCTGTACCACGATCTTTCTATCATTTCGACAAAACTTTACGAGATAAAATTTTGCAAATTGAGCTAGATACTTGTAATTATTAAATCCCCATACTACTAAAGTATACTTACTGGATCTGCGAGGCGGCCCCTTTCCAAAACTTTAAATATTGATGAGAGAACTGCCCAGCAATGGGACTTTTTTATGCTGCTAAATGAATTTGAAACGCTTTATTGTGCTACTAACTAAACCCCCAAAACAAAAATTATTCAGTATTGGTAGGTGACGAGATATTTGTTGGATGCGTCTGTTAATATACAGCTATGTACACCTGTACAGTCATACGTACGGACAAGCTGGGAAGTCATATTGACTTCATTTGTTTGTGTTGATTCATTCAGATCCGGTAGTCGACGGTACTACGCACTTGGCAGATTAAAAAAAATCGTATGAAACATAATGCGTATAACAGATACAAAATTAACTGCGCAAAATCGCAACCTTCCCTATGTTCTTATCTTCCTTCGATATGTAGCAAAGTCGTAAATCTTTATTGGCATGTGTGCTCTCTCTGGCATTGCCAAGTTATAAATTAATAAAGAGTCGTGATCAAAGCGACGGCTGAGGCTTTATGTCGACTTAAATATCCATAAATTTTACAAGCATTACCATAATGAAATCATGGCTATAAATTGTCACACAATTTTGTACTGGTTGATTCGTAATCGTCTGGCATGTGTCCGATCTTGCTCTGCATCCAGTCCCGATATGCTTTCAACATGCAAATGTAATACACTGTATAGTAAATACAAATACTTCATTCATATGAGCTACACGGTGTTTCTTTTTATTCATTGGAATGGGGTAAAAAAAGAGCTAACAGTGAGCTAACCGGATTGTAAGTGGCTTCTGCAAGCCATGGATACCTGTGCAAACAACCTCAATCAAAGTTGATCACAGACAGATGCGTTGTCTCATAAGTGTACTACTGCTAAGGACTAAGATGGAATACCTCTCAGCCTGTATATACTGGCTCTATGCTCTATTCTATGTACCCTTCAAACCGTAACGCAATAGCAGTTGCACTATTGTTTGGCGGCAGAAAAAGTAAGAGTGTGGTACGTACCCAGACTAGCCTAGACCTACCTACTCCTAGATAGAGAAGGAGTATACTACTAGTTAAAATGGTACATATACTTATGTTGATTCTTCCTTTTGATATCAATTCTCATCGATTAATTTACGTAACATTGCATTTTAATCTTAACGCTAATTAACATTTTTTTTACATTGCAGTAACCGTTCTTTCTGTATTTACTTAGACTTAAAACTTACAGAAATTATAATACTTTGTTACTGATAGAGGGACGTGCTCCCACCCTCTTCCTTTCCGTGGGTGTCGCAAGAGTCTACTAAGGGAAAAGCTTGACAACCCTTGTGGCGTCCGATAGATGGCGGATTAACAAAATTTAAAAAAATGCCATACCTTAATTACACAAGCCAAATATACACAAAATAACAGTTTCTAAACTGGCTGATGTCTCAATCTGCTTGCCAAGCGCTTTGTGCCAAATCCTCCCATCGGAAGAGACTTATGTTCATCAGACGTCTGTTAACAAGCTGATGAAGAATAAGAATATTGATAGGCGATGCCGGTTTTGATTTAAGATATTTTCGTTGTAATTGAGACAACCAACTAAATTGAGTGAAACTATTCAATTTAATTTTGATGGAAACTGGAAACCTTGTGTTAACGGAAATCATAACGATCTTTAACTGTGACTGTTATATCGCCACATGATTTGTTTATATACAAATTTATTATGATATCAGATTTTAAATCGCGAGAATTTTAATAATACCCTAATAAATTTTAATGGAATGTCCTTTTTTTGTAATAAACTTTGAATTTCCTACATTATGACTACCTAGCAGATAGAATTTCAAAATATCCCATTTAATGAGGGATACCGTTACTATAACATTTGATGTAGAAGCAAAACTTCAAAGCCTCGAACACCGTAGACGAGTGGCCTGCCTCTCGGTTTTTTATCGAATTCATTTCGGAGAGTGTGCGGAGGTTTTGCATAACCTAATACCCTCTTCCCCTTTCCATCACCGAACGACTAGACGCGGCGAGAAGTTCCACCCTTATGTTGTAGACATTCCTCCATTACGCACGAGGCGGTTTGCCTCTTCTTTCTTTGTGCGGACGGCTAAGGAGTGGAACTCTCTGCCGAGGTCGGTTTTTCCGGAGGCCTATAACCTGGATATCTTCAAGGCCAAAGTAAACAGACATCTAGGCAAGCGTGTACCATCCTAGGCCTCATCTTCGCTTTCCATCGGGCAAGATTGAGGTCAAACGCAGGCCTATTTTTTTCATAAAAAAAATGTTATTTATAAATTGTTCATTATTTTTATCTGCACACACGCAAACTGGCAGACGATGCTGGTAAGTCGACAGAGAAAGAAAATCCTATGCGCAGAACTGTTTATCGCTTGCTTGCTTAGCAGTTATAAGCCTCGTTAATAGATGGCGCTGCGAGACAATGATCTATAACGGTTCGTATCTAAGTTGCTAGGCTTTGCTTGGCAACGCTTTTTCAGAATTGAGCAATAGATGGCGCTACAAGTTTATAAACTGCAGCATCATTACAGTATTAACTGCATATTACAATTTCAATTTGATATTTATGTTTACTGCAATAGTTTATTGAATACATGCTTTTATTAATAATGTTTTAAATTGTAAAAGTAATGTGAATCATTATCGATTCGGATTCGATTTAATAACGTTCCCTGTGTTGTTGGATCTACGGCTGAGTATATCATAGAAGTCAATAATAATAATTTATATTACATTTGACTAAAAAAAATTCATATTAACAATGATTATTTTCTACGTCATGTATATAGACACACGCCAAAGACGACGAACAAAAAATTTTTTTCGTACGACGAGACTACACGTCGATTGGACGAGACGATATTTTATCGTAAAACCTTATTGATACCAATGATAACCACCTCTTTCATTCTAAACTCTTAATGTTGTCATGTCTTCATAAATGTCCTTAATTTGTGTTTAAGACTATTCCTAAAGTGTGGTAGCTCAGAAATAATCCCGCTCGCTTTAATTTCTTAGCACGCGAGCGACTGATTCGAACCCCGCTGTCGGCACCTCTACAATTGCATATTTAAATTTTAAGTGCTGAATTTACCACGTGACGATGAAGAAAAATCACGTGTGGTAAAATTCTGTTTCGATAATAATGAAAAATATATTTCGATGACGTGCGAAGTGTGCCACCCAGCAGTGAGCAGTGTGGCGAACCCTCCTGGCTCTCATATCTATTCAAATATTGAGAGTAGGCCTTCGTCCAGCAGTGGGATATTAATAGTACGCTTTCTTTTCACTTGGTAGAGCCAACTGGTGGTTTTTACTGCTGCATACATACATACAGGGGTACCACGCCCATGCAGAATACCGGCCTGAAGTAGTGCCATCTTGTGATTTTGCGTTTCTTTGGGGAGTGAGGTAACTGGGAGGCTCGCATCCATGAAACTTTAATATTTAGTATTTGCGTACTATTTAGTTCTTGAACATTATATAGTACCTAGAGCCGAAACACAGTATAAACCCAGTAAGGTTGGCAATTTAAACGAAGAGTCGTCTGAAGAATATTTTCTTCTCTTAATTGAACGTTTTTTCCATTTATTTCCGACATTGTAAAATATAATTTGCCTTATAAGTGTTCACTTACTACTGTAACCCCTTTAAGTTAGTCATTTTCACAAAGGAATAATCAAAAATTAATGACATACTATTAACATTACCTATTAACGATATTATCGTTAATAGATGTAGTATAATAGTACATCATTAATTATCATTAATGCTATTATAAATATTTGCTGACGCAACGAAATTAAGTTCGAAATTAAACATCATTCAGCCATGTAATCATAAGTTATAATACCTAGATCATAACGCAGTGATTGTATACTCTTTGATCTGCACGTTTTCGAAAATGTCCCATATGTATATACTATGACGGATTTACTATGATAGCGGTGTCTTTTTAAGGTCTTCAAGGTTCAAACGCATTACAGTGCTGTAAATATAAAGTCACTTACTCGTTTCTACTTTTTCCTACCCAAAGCTACATTTGTGCGATATAAATTGAGTAAGGGTTAAATAGATATACAAGTGATTAGGATGAGCATCCGAATCAAGACACCCGAATACGATCCCATATGTGGAGGGCTAGTATCAATGAGTTTTACGTATCTATCGTACAAAGACTGCGGCAGGATCACGATTTGTTCAAAATAAACTATGTGGAAAATAGTGTTGAATGGAATTAAAATGTAGACCTCTGTCCACCACAGGCCCGCTACTGCGAGCACGGTTGTGAGAGCTATATATTCGGATGTTATTATTATTATAAGGGTTAGTTCAAAGCCAATAGCTTCGACTGGAACTTCAAACCCAAGACTACAGACCACTGAGCCACGCGGGTTTTCGATAGATTTTTAATTCTTTATCATTACATATACAGAAACTCTACCATATGACTCGGTTTGTTGAGATATGCTTTAGGCATCGCTCAACTCGCCGGTCTAAGTGCACCGCTGGAGTAAGTACATGCCAAATTTAGCCATACACACGCCGATGTGCAAGCTGGACCCATATATTTGATCGCATGGCCGGTATGTTCCCACTGTAAATATTCCTTGCTATTATAAGCTTGTGCATTTTTAATTCAGTATTCACCATTAATCGGTTGCCAGAGCCTGGCTTGTCCGTCAGCACAGTGCACCGAGTGCAAGTGAGGTTGAAATACACCACGCGCTGACCAAATGACCACGAATAATCCGTCCCTATTAACCCAGAACCCACAGATTGGCGAAAGAGGACGGTAGCACTGATGCACGGGCAGTACTAGATAATAAAGAAGCAAATGAAGATGCCATCCATCATACAGTCCATTGTATATTAAAATACTGTGGAGATTAAACAAGTTATGTACATTTATGTAAATGTTCTCGACTCAATGTACACGACAGTTTTTAGCGCTGCGAACGAGGTTGAACACTTTTAAGAAATTTACCACCGTTGCCTCTAGTTTACTTAGTGCACGTAGAGGATCGCGTGCTAATTAATCACTTTACAATCGATTAAGCTGCCTTCCAATAGTACGAAGTGGGTTGTGTATAACCGAGGTCACATCTTTAATCCTAACTCCGACAATCATAACGTTATGAATGATGACAGAGAGCTAAAGAAGTCTTAGATTAGTTTCTTTTTAATTGAAGTTTACGGAAAAAACATTTGTTTTAGGACGTTTACTGAATTGTTTTACAAGACTGCTTACATAAATGGACTGCTTATAAAGAAGTAACAAAGTTAAAGTAAACTGTGGCTGTGGCTGTGGCAACCTTCAGGTTGAACCACCAATGCGGAATAATGGGGAACTATGGTCATGAGCCCACGTTGAAACATTTTTTTCTTTTCAACCAGCGCACCGTCACGGGTAACTTGACGCTGGTAACCGCCAGTCACCTGTTAGCGTTCGACCGATGCGCGCGCGCCGTTTCCATTAAACCCGAGTTAAATACGAATACGACTTTCGAATTAAAAAATAAAACTTTTTTTTTTCCACGAAAAGGATTAATGTGCTGTGAGTGCTGGTTGGTATGTGATGGTGTAGTGATGTTACGGTTTCGATGCGTTCACCGGTAAACACCGGTCGCAATAACGGAAATCGCATTGTTGTTTCGTATTGGGGAATTGTTAATAAAAAAAGTAAATCAAACGGAATGATCCTAGTGCAACGTATTAATTTACGGTCAATAACTTGATTTGTACATTCCGTTCTTGATTCTTGTGTTTCAGGAATGACTTACAAATATTTTATACGACGCTTTACTTCATCCAAATTTACTAAGAATGTTTAAATCACATTAATCATAAAAAAATTATTCTTATCTGTCGGTTTTCTAAATGTTTTATATATCATTTTAAAACTTCGATCTAAGATCATTACCATCTTTTAACACTTTGACACTTAACCAAAGAGATTAGTTTACGTGAACATAAACAGGTAATTTATTTTACTACATTACATTGTATTACTTACTAAAATTTAAATATTAGTTCTATTTTGCAGTAATGTCCAATTCCATTCATTTCAAATTAAAAAAAAATACTACTTAGTATATCATACAAATTAGTCCATAATACTAGTACATAACAAACGTTAACATAATTAACGCATAATGACGAGGGTTTTAATATATTTATTGATGTCTTTAATAGCGTCACTAAAGAATTCCTTCCTCTCGATTAAAACAACATCGACAATTATTACAAATGCAAATTGTTGCTCTCCATATAAAGTAATGCAAGGTCCATTTATGTGGGCGACGTCGCCGAGTTCCATGAACACCTTCCCTCATATAAAAAAAACTCAGTTACCTGTGTTATTGTCACCCACACGGATAATCTTTGAATATCTAATTACCTGTATGATGTATTGATTACTGAATTCATTAAGGTACTCGACGCCTACGGTTGAAGCCGTATCCATGCAGCACACGCTTATGTTGACGTTTTAAGGTGGCTAAAAAGTATTCCAAAACGTACGTGATAGTGAAGTCAATATATGCGTCACTTACGAAATTATTAAATGATATATCCTGTTTAGAATCTGTGATTGGATAAGTATATTAGTCGAGTAGTGGGAATTCTGTCTATCGTACTCACGTGTATTATACTGTACTATATTAGACTAAAGAATAAACTTAACCTCACAATGCTTGGGTTTAGATTATGCTTTAATATTCAATAGTTCGTCGTCCTAATGATTATCATTAAATTATGATATATATTATGAATATTACTTTGTTGTTGGAACTAATTTATGCAGATTCCGTTCCTTGTGACGCTGATAAAAACATTTCAGATTCTTCATTTTTATTTCGATTTTAACATTTTTCGAAAAGTTTTATTTCGATTAAGTAATTATTAGTGAAAGTAGAGTTTTCTTCAGAGCCCTTTATTGAACAATTTTTAATAAGAACTAATAGCGAATTAACACTTGCAATTAAGAAACTTCTTTTAAGAAATGTAAATGAATGTTGAAATGTCCTAGCAATTAAGAGTTTTCAATATCGATAAATTCTAATAATGTTAATAAATTATTACGGTTAAAAAAAAATTAAAACCGGTGTATTTCATCCACATCGAAAAGATAATATTTCTAAGTATCTTGTTTCCATGTCATTCGGTGACGTCCGGCGGAAGGGCCCGTGCATGTCAAACGTCACCGTACCAGTACCAATAGGGGATCAATAACATGCCTAATCCGATGATAAATAATACCCAGTGTACCTCGAGTACCATTAGTTATTCCAATGTTCTATAACAGGCCTAATTCACGATTGAGCTTATTAATTAATGATTATCGTAAAGTTAAGTCACTAATCTACTTTCATTCTAGTTTTAACGGAAATATTAGAATTACCGTTCTCGATTTTGTAGGATTCTAGTTATTTTATATTTGGCTAATTGTCATCATTGAAGAATATTTTTTTTTTTCATATTAACATAGGTGGCCAATATTTGAATGTATTAAATACGGTAACTTCTGTTTACGATTTATTTTTGCGAATACAACAAGTTGACAATTTCCCACTACTTAATGCCTTTTATGTACCGAAACTATTCGCAAGTTTCGTCACATACAACGGTGAAGCGACAACGGTGCGCCTATCGAATCCGTAATAAGGAACAGCTAATGCTATTGCAGTGTGCCGAGTCATCAGAACGGTATTATGTTAAACCACGGCCTCTAAAGGTTTGAGAACGAATCAAGAATGTCAATGTACAGATTCGTGAAGGAAGGCAGCAGCAAGCGCCTTTTTGTTCAAGGGACCCTCGAAGGCGATGATTCTAAACCATTGAAATCAAGCTTGAAGAAAAAGTCACCATCGCCCGTTGGATCACCCATCACTACGAGTCTGAATCTCGCCTCAGTGCCCAGAAGTTTACGGGAAGGATTAACAAGGAGTGAAACGGTGTACGATGGTAACTATCCAGGAATAGAAAGATCGTCGAGCTATCGTTCTGGCTCGTACAGAGAAGAAAGCTATAATGGTAGAATTGTTCACGATGGGAATCAGACTCACTTCGAGTACGATGCGGGCGAAAGTGCTTTAGCCGTGCCGTTGTCGGCCGGCGGGAGAGGAATATCGGAGCTACAGGCGATTCATACGAACAAACGCATGTCGACCGAGGTCCTAGGCTCTTCTTTGGAGTCGACGAAGATCTCGAAGAAAGATGATAGCGGCCAGAGGCGTATAACAACAAGAATTGTAAGGAAAGTGACTACACTGACCCGCGGTGAAGAAAAGGCTTCTACTGAAGATCTGGCCAGAGGTGGGAAGGAAGTTCATAGGTCGTCCGAACATTACAGACATGTGGAGATGGAAAGACATCCTAGAAAAGTAAAGGTACCCTTTGTATGCAAGTAACCTTATTAACTGTTTACTACGCTTCTATTACATTGTTTAATACGTGTAGTGGCATAAGTTTAAGTTGTAACTTAGTTGCGACGACGAATATCTGATAAATGTATAATAAATACACTGAAGCTTCTGATTTTTGTTATCAATTCTTGATCTATGATGAGGCATCTGGTAGTTGATGCAAGTCCAGTTGCGGAAGGAATATGTTTCGCTAATAATGGTCTAGTCATGTCTCCGCAATGCATGTAACATGCGCTTTTATCGGCTACGTGACGGTCTGCACCAGTTACATGCATTGCCGCCATTACGGACGTAGAATTTTAATGGCCATTATGACGAATGACTTCTAAAATAAACATTTGTTATGAAGCGGTTAGCTCAGTGGTAGCGTGTCTATGTTGAAAAGGATATTCCGTAATTGCGAAATATCCGTATTTCATAAGTCGTGGTTATGGATTTCTTTTAAAGTTCAAAAATATTCGATTATAAAGTCTCAAAACAATCTGTCTTCATTATTTAATCAAAGTTAATTCTCTGGTTTCTAAACGCCGAATTCATCTTAGTTGTAATCTAGTTCGTGTTCCTTTATTTAGAAAATAGCTCTTTATAACTTTTAAAATGGATAATGGTAGTAGTAGCGATAGAATTACACAACGAACACAATCTATTGCCTAGTAATATTCCTGCATTGCCTCTGCATGAATTTAAATAAAACGCTGCCAAAAAATATTATACAAATCCAATACTGGTGTTGCAAATTCTATCAAACAATAGGGATATGCCAGTAAACATAACAAAAGCAATGAAGCGTTGTCAGTTCAGTTGCCATTAAAAATATTAAATTACATCTATTCAGAAGATAATAACTCGAACGCCTCGGTAAGTGATAATTTCACTCTATTTGTACGATGATTATGGTCAATTTCTCATCACGCATAACACTGATTTTAATGACTGCGGCATTAAAAACTCATGAGAAGGTTATAGGTTAGTTTCTGTACATGTGAATCGTTTAGTTCATAAAAAAGTCTAAGAGATAATTTATCCGTCAGAGTATTAGTTGCAACTTACAAGTAAGAAGTAATACTATGACGTCGAGGAGACGACCTAGATATAGAAAAAAATTAAGCTATTTCACAGCGGTTATCAAACACGCTTTCCAAGAGTCACAGAATAAATATACAATAATAGTACAGTACTAAATACCAGTGTTACGACAATAAAATTTACCCCGACAGTTTTCCTTTCTATTGCCAATCCAGTGGCTTACAAAAATTTGGATTATTGGCGCTACACGGCGTACTGCAAATACCGTGCATCTTTTAATAATTTAACAGTATTTAACATCACTAGGCGGCTTAATAACGATTTCATTAATGGAAAATATAATTAATGAATTATTTATAAACGTTTTTAAAACTGTGCAGGTCATATAATAATAGTTATCATGTTGAATTTAGATACATAATATTCAATTGAATTATTCAGTTTGTGAAGCAGTTCAAAGCGATAAGAATATGAATTTTAGTTGCGCTTGAAAGTGAAAACTGTGGTATTTTAAGTCTGGGAACAGTTTATTGCAAGGTTTTAAGAAAATGTCCGCATTAATAACAATACAGTTGTTTGGGAATAAAATATGATTAAGTAAAGTAAAGTCAAATCTATACTATACGATAATGCTGAAATTATTTTGAAACTCTACAACTCTCGCGAATTATTCTTCTCAATTCTGCTTTAAATAAAAGAATATACGACATAGTAATGGGAGTTTTATAAAATTATTTATTGAATTTGTTTCAATTAATAATTTTATGCTTTTTTCGGTTCTGTGCGGAGACATATTAGTATTAGTATTAGCCTACGCCTGCAGTCCATCTGTTTGTCTGTCTTACCTTTAAAGAGCTATCTTTTAAACCGCAATAGGTAGCCGGTAATAAAAGTTGAAGTAGCCGACATTCTAAAAGATAATTACAAAAACAAAAGTTAAATGTTAGAGTTTTATACAAGCCCTTTTGCTCTATCGTAAAAACGGTAATACATATAACAATAAACTAAATAGGGTTCATATAAATATTGCATTGTGTAATCTGCATTTAGCATTAGCATTAATCTGGATAATGGGCATGGCCAGCTTTGATTTGATTGATTTCTTTAAACCCTGAACCTTTTCTTTATGAACTCTCAAACTAGGATACTGACATGGATGTTTATTGATAATAGTGTACAGATCGTTTGACTGATTATGAATTATCAAGGAATCGAGGCTCTCATATTTCGTTTTGCCATATCGACTCGGCAATTATTATAGGTTATTTATATTGAAGAAGCACATGAGAAGCATCTGAGTGATGTTTAATCTAATGTGGATTTTGTGCAGCCTCATCCAAAAGAGCCACTTGATGTCGAAGCTCCGGCCGACCGAATATGGATGGATCTAATTTATCTCTCGCTTTGTGTGCACACGGCTTATTTTGGTCGAGAGCTTATTCATGTTGTATACCATCATTTATCTTTTGTATATAATCATTACACTGCGTTCGTTGTACTCTTGTATACTGCTCATTCTTATAAAGTAATGAAACTTGACCTTTGAGTTTTGTTACATTCGAGAGAAATTCAGATTTATATAACTTTTGCTTCTCAGAATGTTTGATCAAAAAGGTAATTGTTTTGTTACACCGCCCGAGGTGATTATATACAGTATACCGTTCCTGAGTTTAAACTTCGATGCATATTAACAATATCAACATGGCATTTTAATGTAATGATATGTGTGCAAATTTAGGCAGTCCTGATAATACAAAGAGTTCATTAACGCTAGCTATATCTTTCTTAAAAAAGCGTAACCTTGATAAAAAAAAAAACATTTCAACGTTATAGGCCCCATCGCCGCCAAAGCGATTGCACTGCGCGTGAGGATCCCGTGGTTCATTGTTGTTTATTTCTATGCAAATTGCAGAAACGAGGTGCGCACGACTGTTGACCTATTCAGCCTTGATGACGTCACCACTTCATCGATGATTATGTCACGCGAATATTTAGCGTCGTGTGTCATTTTAGGTACAGCGCCATTGGATAATAATGACGAATGTGAAACAACACTAAATCAATAGTCAAAAAACGGTAAAGGACATCTTACCGCTAATCGCTTAACCGGTATTCAATCATTTATTTTATATATTGCATTCAAAACTATTTAACATATCATCTTTGTAAGATAAAGTTCCTTCAAAACTTCAAGACATTTTTGCACGAAACTACCATAAGATTAAACGACATGGCCAGACATCGTTAATTACACTTTTTATAGAAACTATAAAATTTTATTATGTCCTTGGAACCGTATGTTTTATCTCTAACAAAGATAGTATACGTGTAGTTTAGCTTATTTGTAGTATTGAGGAATCTACTTTAGTTATCAAAGTAGATCTGGAAACAAGTTTTACAATAACAATATTTAACTCATAGTACTTTTCTTTCTCCCTTACATTCAAAAGTAGGAGCTTATCAGTCTTTTTTTTGTATGTATGTTACGCGAGATCTTCGATGTTTGTGGACCAATTTTGATGATTTTTTGTTTACTGAATAAGCTATGCCTATTTTTATTTGGACGCATGGGCGAGATTTAAAGATCGCTATGCAGCGATAAAGCCTTCAAATTGTACCTTCTGATTGACTTGCTCTTGCTGTTTTCTGTATTCTTTTGTTAATATTTTATTATACTTTCATCGTACACCACGTACGATGAAAGTATATTCATTCATTCATTTATACCTCGAGAGTAGTCTCATTTAAATTTGATGAAAATATTCTACACGTATGGGTGGGAAAATACGGTTTGCAGTTGGTGGTTTTACTAAAACTTTGTTTTAAATTCACTTGTTAAATACTTGTAATCGTTTATTTTCCATCTAAATCAAATCTTCATTGTGCTAATGTTTTTAGAGATCATGGAATGCTATCGTATGTAAGCTGAAGCTAGCCTTCAAAATGATTAGTCCGAATTGAAAATTCATTTTTTTATTATATTATTCTTAATACTGTAGAGCCGTGGTGCCGTAGTGTTCAAGGCGCTCGTTTTAGTACCATAAAGCGCGAGTGACCTGGGTTCGATCCCCGGTGCGAATTTTAATAAAATATTATTTCGTGGATATGTGAAACTTGCCAACCCGCACTGTAGCAGCGGCCCTTCTCGGCTCCAGATATTTGGAGTAGGAGGCCATTGCTCTGCAGTGGGCACTTACAGGCTGCTACTCTTATACTACAGAAGTCATGCGTTATAAAAGGCTGTCATAGTTCAAATAGGGTGCAATAGGGCCGCATCTGTATTCGATCCAATCAAGATCGTAGATAGAAATAAACGTAACTTGTAGTAAACTTTGTGTGGAGGATTATCCCTCACAAGATGAAGTGTCGACCTGCACAGCCGAAGGATGCTGGTGGCAGGTGCTTTCGTGACAACGCCTGGGGAAGCTCTACGGTCAACATTTGTATCATTGGCCTGGATCGCCGACAGACTCTCCGCCTGTCACGTTACTTCAAATGAGCTTTGATGGAATGTGGATCGAAACGACTAAAATAAATATAGATCCTCTGACCACCCCAAGTTATAGGCTATACGACCGTGAGAGCTTACATATCATTAGAATTTTAGTAATTTCCGGCATTAGTATCCGGCAATACATTGGTTATTCAAATCGACCTTTAATTTTTATGTTCCGTGTAATTTTAAAACCTTAATGAATTTATTTACTAATTTGATGCATTTGCGAGGTCAGTTGCCCGGCTTCTATCGTTTAGGTGGTTCGGAGTTGTTTACATTGAATTCATTTTCTTTGAATTTGATGGCAATGCCTCATTCTTCTTTTTTTATTGATGGCAATGCCTCGTGTCTTTATCATGTTTTTTAGTGTTAAAAAATTGTGAAATAATGTCAGATGCGATGTCATTGTCTGGATTGCAATACCGTTTTTCGTAGGCCGGATTCAAAAAATGTTTTCTGTAATATATTCTATTATGGAGGAGGTCAATGCATCCTGGGACGTATTTGAATTTTTTCGCTACCGTTGTACGCTTACCTAAATAAAACCAGTTTTTTATTGCATAAGCACATACTAAAACATGCGCTTGTTTTACCTTTTTTGAGGTATACCGTGTACATCGTAAATCTAAAGTCGGGATCAAGTGTAACTGAAATTAGCTCCATGTACTTTTAAATGATTTTTCCTTTAAGTAGAATAGTATTTAAATATCAATAGTAAATCCTCTGAAAATAACCTTAAATGTTAATTTACTATGTGGCAATCACAATTATGCCTGTCACAAGATCACTGCTGAATATAGGTCTTTCCCAAAGATTGCCATAAAGCTCGGTTCTGTGCTACCTACATCCAACGACTCCCCACAAAACTATTATTAATTGTACTGTATTTTTTTAGTAGTATCAGAAGAAGGAAAGTGATTGTAAGATCAAAATGAATGTTTATCTTATAGTGGCCGTTTTGTTTCCCCAAATGGCAACCTCACCTGGAAGTGGTGCATTCAGCCGGCTGACAAATTTAGCATTGGTGATTTCGTGTGGTACTACTGTGGATTGATATCCGCAGCAGAACTAAGGTAACCGACATAGCCGTAAAGATCATCAAGCTGAAGTGGCAATGGGCCGGCCACATAGCTCGCAGGACTGACAACCGTTGGGGAAAAAAGGTTCTCGAGTGGCAGCCACGTACAGGCAAACGCAGTGTAGGACGCCCCCCCACAAGATGGAGTGACGACCTGCGCAGTGTTGCGGGAAGTCGATGGAAGCAGGTGGCTCAGGACCGAGCTTCGTGGCAATCTTTGGGGGAGGCCTATGTTCAGCAGTGGACTTCTGATAGACTGAAATGATGATGATGATGATGATGACAGTGGATTTGATATAGGTGGCGCGAGAATTGCACCACCTATATCAAATCGTCAGTTTATAGAAGACGACAAAAATCAAAACTGTAATTTTAATGCTAGGTGATTGAAAGACACCCAGTCACGTTTTGATGTTGTTTACAATTTTTGTCCATAGTGGGCGTATGCTTGGATAATTAGAAATATAGGCACCACTAACTATCCTGATAGATAAACTCTGTGAGTTATGTTGTTTGTGAAAAACAATAGATAAGTCAATGTTGTTGTTGTTACCATCACGTTCATATGGCCTAAGGTAAGACGCAATTGCGTTTATTGTAAAAATAAAACAATGGATAGAGAACTATTGTTGATCGTCAGACAAACTTCACCGCTTAAAGTTCAACTCTTGAAATAACTGAGAATAATGTCGGCTGGGTGTAACCGGTTCGTTTCTCGTCTGTATTTATTGTTGAACGTACTGAGAATTTAAATGGCGATGTATCTATGGTTTTACTTGTCTATTTTTAACAACTCAAAAGTTCACTTGGAGGCTTTACAATGTAACAAAAGCTATCTTTTATTTAAACGATTATTTTTAAATTCATTTTCGCTTGTCTTGTTTTGTGTCAAATTATCTATTAGAATACGAGTTACTGGATTATATTTACAAAATGTAGATGTCATGGGTGTGCTTACCGATATGGTTGTAGCAATTTGTTGAAGTGTTATGGAATGCAGAGAGATTTTCACCAAACGGTTGTACGTGTTTTATATTGTAGAAGTTATTATTTTTCTTTACTTGACACATTATTATTGTATTGTTTGAATACAATGTATCAAGTTAAAAAAATATAAAAGAAATCTTTTGTAGCTTTCTAAAACAGTCATAAAAACGTTCCCATGGGCGGACTAAATATAATTCATACATTCTAACCAAATTTCCTATGGTTTTGTGCAAATTGTGTTATTAATGTGCTTTCTCGCATCGCATCGCAACAGAGCCTTTCCATCCATTATCCTTATAAATCTGTCAGATTTTTTCGAAAACAATTACTTATGTATTATTTGTAGGCAAAGAAATGTGTGGAAAACTGCTTCTTTTAGAAAGTGCATTGCACTGTTACAGTAATAACATCTTGTACGGTGTCCTTAATAAACGCATTATCCATTCAAACGGTTTTCTGAATTCAAATTTCTGCATGCAATTAAGCGTACAGCTTCAGAAGTGTCCGAGTCTCACGCTCTTTATATTGTGCAGTAATTGCATCGCCTGGGAAAGAACGTTGTGTGTAAAGTGCATTTATTCTAATTTAAGCTCGATTATATTGTGTACAAAATTGTAGACAGCAGCAAAAAGTAATTTGAAAATAATGTTTACGGATAATAAATAGTCTAAACCAATTCGCCTATCCGAATTATGCGAGTACAAGCTAAAACTTCTAATCTTTTTAGTTAAAGTTTTCCATCTTCATTTGAGATTTTTTAAACATTTACGAGTTATTACAATTGCAATAAAAAATTAAGATGAATCATTTTCATTGACCTAATTATTATGAAAAAAAAAAAACTTGTTTTGTTTTGTAAACTTCGACTATCTACAGACGAAACTATGCAGATATGATGTCCTTCCATTTACTTCCTAATTCTAGTATTCTCAGCCGTTTGAGGTAGTATGGTCTGCTACACAAGCCAAATGTTTTAGCGGTTGAACTGCCATTGTTTGCAACTTTATACTTTGAGCATGCATTGGTTCAAATGGAATTTCTATCTTTATATTTCATCGTAAGCTGATAACTGTCGGTTCACTTACCTCTGTGCAGCACTTCAATGCCATAAATCACTCGAGTTTCCGGAGATTCGCATCGTTAAGTACAGCAGCCAGAATTGTTAACGTTTGCGTGACGCGTATGTGTGTGCGTATGGAGATAATAGTGTCTGAGAACTCGGTGGGCGGCTCACTATTGTGGCTTGAGGCCTTAAGTCTTGAAGTTAATGGTACCATTTATATTAGGATATTTCGGCGAAAATTGTTTTTGATTTCGTCAGTCTGGTCTGTATTAAATTTGTTAAACATCTTTGTTTTGGTTGTGAGAGAATCGTGTTAAGTAAAATTAAACTATGTTAACACCTGCCCCTTTGCATTGAAATTAAATATTTTTACGTTTTTTTGTTTTGACGTTAAGTAGTTTCTGTTATCCTTTTTTTTTAATTTTTGTTTTGTTTGTGTTTTAATTAATTCAAAATAACAATACGATTACATTCCAAGAGCACATTTGCGATGCATTTTGTAGCTTACATTGGAGTTAGTTATTAAAAGGTGTTCAACTAACGATTTCTTTCTTTGAACTTGTCTTTTGTCTTGTTGGGAGACAAAGACTAGTAATCTGGATAAACTTTTATATAACATACGTTTTGAAAGCGAACTATGATAAAGAAAGTGTATCGCAGAAGCACAAGGCGTGGTTCTCTCGTATTAGCTGATTAAGATGGCGTACAGGAAGCGCGGGCAGGTGCGCTTGCACATGACAGGCGGCGCGCAACCGTGCGTTACCCGTTCGACGTGTCCGGGCGGTGCGGCCTCCGGCTATTTTTCCTAGAGTAGAGTCAGCAAATCAACCAAAGGTGCGATGAGTATCGATCGTCTGTACTGCTTCTAAATGTTAAGGAAATAATTAACAAAAAAAAAATATTGTTTTACATTAGTATTGTAGTTAACTAATGTCGGTTTGTAATAAGTATCTAAAACAATAATAGTTTCTTGAATTTCAAATTTATTAAATGCCAATGAAGCCGTGTGAATAACTTCTTTGAATTTCTTCTATATTGGTTTGTTAACAGAGTCTATCTCTGAATTCGAAAGTGTTGAACATTTTCTTTTAAAACTCTTAAAGTTTTACAGTTCGGGATTAACACCTGAATTAATCTTTGCCTGGATCCGTTTACATTAAAGATTCACGACCTGTGCGACTTGGTTTAAAGTGACAGAGAGTAACGACGTCTTTAGCGGTATTCTAAGACTAGTTTGGACTGCTAAACTATGTTGTCAGCAGTAATAGTGTAATCAATGTTTTCTAAAAACGTTGCTTGTTCACATTACGTTTTATTTCTTTATTGTCTGTTATATGTTCGTATTATTAAGTACTCCAACAGTTTTATAGCTTGATCATAATAGTGACAATACAATATTCAAATAGGAAAATAATAAAACGCTCTGCATGTACTAACTGACATTTGCATACTGGTTTTATTTGTAATTAATATTCCTTCTTTACTATAATACTAGCGTTTGCCTACGTTTCGCCTGCGCTACCTTAACTTTTATCCCAACCGAACTCATAATCGAGATGAATTACCCTATGTCCTAAGTTTTTTTCCACGAAATAATCAACATGTCTGTAACAGTTTTATCGAGTTGTAAAAGTATTCCAGTATGACATTCAATTCAAGTAAATCGTGTATTCACAGTTGACGAATGGGTTTAATTAATGAATTACTGTTCGCTTTATTTGTCTGCATTGCAAACAATTTAATATAATGAAACACAATTTAATACACTTATTTAAGTTCCATTGTTAGATAATTGACAACATACGAGTCTTTGATTAAGGCACCTAAAATAATCTTGGGAATATTGACTTCTTTTTTCGCATTGGTAGTACGACTACAATAAATGTAAGACTACTAATAATGCATAATTATGAGTCCTAAGATCTTGATAAAATAGGCTAGATGTGTTAGAATCTCCCAAATGATATGATACGCTTTAGCATCGCGGCAACGGAAAACTATATTAAGTGGCAAGTTTTCCATTAGAGTAAATAATAATACAAAAATTGTGTGCACTTCTTGAGAATCACTGTTCATAATCCTCAGGAGGTTTCTGTTTATTCATGGATCCCTAGGATTTGTCATGGAAAGTGTCGGTTCCGTACTAATAATCACGCTGCGGACGACGACGAGAAAGCAAAAGGGCATCTGAGAAAGTGAGATGTTGATACATGATAGCACTGCTCAAGATTGTACCTACTAAGTAAAGGTTATTGCGTCTCGAAATAGTTTTTAATCGGAAGATATTGGGAAAACCTACATTTGTACCATTTTCTCTAACCCTCACATATCGCCATTGAGGCTAACTTACTTTTTTTTATTAATGTGAATGCATTCGCGAACAATTTGTGTATAGAGGTTTGTTCCAACATGTGTGATATTTTTTACTCGAAATATTATTCCTTCAATATTACATTTTCGTTTAAAAAAACTGGCACGTTCTGATCGTTACAAATTTGTCATTTGAAGTTGATTGAGGTCAAAAAATAACTGTTAAGATTTTCGAAAATATTTATAAATAAAAATATTATTTTATCGCATTTCTAAACATAATTTAGGTATTTGTGTCGATAACCGCACCACAAATACAAAGAGAACATGTTAAAATTTGCATTAGATGCGAATAATATTAAGGATCATATGCAGACAGTGACGTCAGCGTCGGCCCATAGAAACTGTCTAAATACAATTTAGACGAACCGTTAAAATCCAATTTATTTCTCTTATTCTTGACAATTTCGTGAGTTTCTTTTTCAAAAAAAGATAAACTTAGTTGCGAAATTGTATTAAATTATTTAATACTTAACTCGTGCTTTTTCGCGTAGTAAATAATATTTAATTTCTAAATGTTTTCAAATGTTCACATTTTTTATATGCAATCAGTTAACTTATATTTTAACATCTGTAAGACATCAAGATTCACGTCTCGATGATGTCGCAAAACAAGGATAGTCGTACAGTATCAGTGCAATGTCTTCGGGTCACACCGTTACCTTACCATATAAGGCACCAGTTACACTATAATCGTGATAATAAATTATCCTCTAGAACACGCTGTCGACAGTTGTGTTGGTTTCCTTTCGTTCTCTGAATATGTTTTGAAAGTTCTTTGTTTAGTAGTAAGGCTCTTGTTAACCTACTTCGAAGAAAAGAGAAGGTTAACACTTTTAGTAGGTAGATGTTGTTTATTTGTTAGTATGTTCCCAACGGGGTAGGTAGAGACAATCTTCTTCCACTTGCTACGGTCCTGACATACGTCTTTCGCTTCTTCCACTTTCATCAATCTTCGCATGCATGCTCGTTGGTTTAGAGTATTCTTGACCTAGCCTTCTTTCAGAACGTCTCTGATTTGAATCGTGAAATGTTCGCCTAGGTCTTCCTCTCCCGCCTACCTCTCCCGACTCTGTTAGTATGTAAGCAAATCAAAAAAAAATCCAATGATGTCGTAACGTTTGTATATCAGCTGAAATAGATAGTTCACTATTATACTTTTATTTATATAATACTCGTATACGCTTACTTCTATTAGTGAAGTTTTGTCGATCTGGAATAATTTTTTTACACAGTACTAACAATTTTTTGCTGTTCTTGCTAAAACATCCTCCTTTATCTCATTATACTTACCAAAGTTACCTTTGTAGTATCCCGCAGGATATCCTGTGATACACCCATTGTTATAGTACTTTGACAAATTGTTTGAGATTAACGGCGGAAACACCAAAAAAGGTTTAAGAAATATAATTACCTTCTTTAGCGCACTCACGGTCGTCAGTCTTTAAGACATGTTGATGTTATATTATGAGGAATATTGGTTTTTAGTCGCCCATCACAAGTCCACTGTTGAACATAAGCCTACCCCAACACTTACCTTTCATACATTTATATTAATTAATAAGAACAGGTTCAAATGTTCACTATAACTTTCATATTTTTTTTCCCCGCTATGCTTACACGGTAAATGAATAGAACACACATTTGATAATCTTGCCTCTGTCCTTATTTGAAAGTAAGATACTAAATAGTTTCACAGAGTTAATCGGCCTCGGACATATTTATCAGAAAATTGTTATTAATACTTTTCTGAATATTAAAGTATAATTATAATTATGGACAACAATTTCGAAGCATAGCTCCGTACCAATAATGTGGGTCGGTAAATAAAAATTACAATTGTAAGCGTATTTCTGAACGCTGAAAGAAGCGTTCAGAAATACGCTTACACGGCTCATTCGACTGAGTATTAGTCATATTTTGGTTTTATTTTCTTTCGGTGCCTCATTTCTTGATGACCTGTTATGGCTATGATCTAATTTGTGTATGATATCATCCTCTATATAAAATTGAATTATATGTTAAACGTGCATTGAAACTATATTATTTTTATTGTTTGGTTACAGAGTAGATGGTGTTCATTTTTCTTTACGTTTTATGTTTAGCATATGAATGTGAGTACAATATGCAAATATAAATACTACACCATTTATTTAATGATTTTAAAATGCTAAAAAAATTAACGATGCTGAATTAATTTAGAGGTCATCCGTTAATGTGAAAAATATCATAGTGACATCTTTATTGTAATGTGAATAAACGGAGATGAAACAATATGTGAGAAACGAAACGCATTATTAGGAAGTTATACCAACACCGTATCGTTTACATTCGGACATTCAAGCCCCTCATTAGATGGCGAGATAAGTGAAACAAACGAGCATTTCTTGTTCCCACCTGTATCCGACCACGATCTACCGACGGGATCTCTTTCACATTTCACTTCATAAGGCTAGATTAATAAGGTTGGTAACAAACCACTTTTGTATCAAACGTTTGATGTGTCTAAAGTTCTGAATGTAAATAGTTTTGGGAGAGCTTTCGTCGGGTTATGAGCGAAATGTCATTATGAACTTTTGTTGAACAGACGTCCTATGTTCAGCAATGGGAAGATTTGCCGAGTTTCAATATGCTTTTCATTGGCATTGGCGATCGCATTAGATCTTGGATTACTGCCAGTCACCGGCCTGGACAATTTAAGTCTGTATTCTTCGAGATAGCAACACCGCAATTACTCGTAGACTATGATATTTATATGTCAAAGAACCATGATACTATTAAATGGGGTGGCAATGTCTTCACGTACGGCTATCTTCGGTTAGCACTGACCGTCTTCACCTAATCGTCATTGAAGCTTTATGGAAACCGTTACATTTACAAGGTTCTATAGGAAACAGTTAGTGATACTCATTAGATCGTGGCCAGGTATCCGGCGATCACGAGAGCGCGTCACGACCGCCAACTTGGTGCACCACGACTTTAATAATTTGCTTTTAAACGGTGTTTTAGGATTTGATGCTGAGGAACAATAAAATATGCTTTCATTCGATGCTAAGGTCATTGATCTTTCATGTGAGTTTAAGTTTTTTTTTCTGAGATTTGTAATACAGCAGCATCAGCTTTAATATTGCATAGTTTTTTCAGTCTCCAGTGTATACAGATATGGATATAGCTAGTTAAACCCGGATAAACTTGCGAATGTTCACACCATTCAGCTAAGTTACAGCTGTATCGTCTACCGTTCGCAGATACTCGGCCATTTCATCCGTTGCGTCTGGCTATGTCCGATTCTGCGCCCGATCTCAAATAGGCCTTAAAATTCCAATTTCATATCAATTCTTTACTTTTTGTTGTTTATTTCAGAACTTCAATCGATAACTTCTCATTTAATTTTACACTTAATACCGCATTTCATAATATTCCATCAAAATCTTTTTCCGATGTTCAAATTATTAATAACGTTATTGTAATGAGCTTCGTGGCAATCTTTGGGGGAGGCCTATGTTCAGCAGTGGACTTCTGATAGGCTGAAATGATGATGATGATGATGATGATGAATGTATAATTACTCTAAATTATAATCATGTACATTGATTTGTGGTTTGCTTAAAGATCAGATGATGATAATTTAACGCGCAATTTAATCGGGCACAACTGTTAACAGTCCGATTAATGATGGTCTAAATTTCATTCAGACGTATCCAAGGCGCCATTTCCTTTTACATCAGACCATTTCAATTTCGGATTGACATTCGAGTTAATTTACTTTCCATATCGGAGAGCCGATCTAACGTTAATACGTATTCGACACTTGTCCGGTCTTCGACTAGGATTGTAGGCAACAATGTGCTTTTTGATTATATTTTTAAACGATATCGATGCGAATCTCGTCGGAACAATAGCTGCTTATTCAATGTATGAGGTACTCCAACCAGTTTCAAGCTATATATAGTTTTGTATTTAGTTGAGAATAGGACGATGTTCTATATCAAAGCGATTACTACGACGAAGGCCTCTTTCTCAATTATCTGAGAGAGTTTTGGAGCCAGGAAGCGGCGGCCACTCTCCTACCTTTACAAATAAATAAAATACATTTATCTTCTATCCTAACATATATATATCTTCAAAGGGCTAAAGATTATGCATTTACATAGCATAACCGGGATTAAACTTTATTTTTATATTATGCCAAAGTTCCAAAGTACATGCCCAACGAAATAAAGTATACAAAGAAATTGGTTGTACATATTAATTCATAATTTGTAATAGTATACCTCTTTACCTCAACCACAGAGCTGCCCAAAAAGTTAGCTTCAAGTTTATGGCTAGAGATCTCGTGCTCTCCAGCGGAGGATATAAGAACTTCGGCAATCATTGCCACAGCATGTCCGCTGCATATTTCACGAAGGCAGCGTCTTGCTATTGTCCGAATCATTTTTTTATCTTTACAACCGCATACTGTGCAACAAACTTACATTTACCACTCACTGCTGCAGCTTTGGACTTTATTGTTTGACCGGTGTTTCGGAGTTAATGTTCAAAATACTGCACCTGTAACATTGTCAATTCTCAGAGCGTGACTCCGCCGTTTCATTAAGTTGACGGCATAACAACGGTCGCGAACGATATGCCGTTCTACTTTGCGTTAAATGTTGTGAATTGAACAAGTAACGCTTTTTAATTTTTTTTTATCAAGTCTACAAATCAACTGTAAGGCGTTATGCACAACATCTGACACACAAGTCTTTTAAAATTTCTATAAACACATATTTTAAAATGTTTGAAGGATTCTACAAATTAACCGATATACATTTCCGTTTTATGTAAGTAATGTTCCGTGATAAATTGTCTATAAAATCGCACAGACTATTCTACACCCTATCGCTTGTTATGAATACTCATTTTGTATTGTCGTGTAATATAGTAGTCAAAAACTAAAATTAGTTCGTGGTCAGAATGAATTTGAGAAGGATATTAATTAATTCAGAAGACGAAATAAAAACAAGACAAGATATCTGATGATTTTTTTGATGGGACTAATCTTACACAGGTTCGTACTCAGAAGATTGTAAGAGTCAAGTAATAAGAAAATTTAAATGTATTTTCTTTTCTAATATACAAACGGAACTAATCGCTTTATCCGGCGTGTTATTATTTACTGTAAAAAGACGTTCTACTTTATTTCGTTGTAATTTGTATTTGACTATGATCCGGATATGAATATTTCTATATAGTCATAAAAATACAGTAGTTTTAACAATCTAAATTCAACCCTGAAAATAATCTTTAACATGCGTAAAATATGTTAATTAATTTCAATAACCTTTTTTTGCATTTCGTATGATATAATTAATTAATTTACTAACAAAGCAATTAATAAAAGCATTTGAAATCTGTATGTAACTTAATTAATATCGACCTTAATCAATTTTTGACTTTGAATCGAAATGCTACGCGTGTGTTTAAAATTACATCTGCGTGATCCATAGACTTGAGAATCCGATCTAAGTGACGACTAAGAAAAGGCCCTGACACCGCATACATGACATCATGAATTCTTCATAGCCTCGAAGCCAAACGCCTACGCATAGCAAATATCGATACCATCGACAAAGCCTTGTTTAAACCTTATGATATACGTAATAAGGCAAATACATACTTCCTTTTACGTAAAGTCACGCTTGCATTCGTGAGCGCTAACATTGCGTTTTGATATTAGATCTTTAGTAACACCCTTGGAAATGTTGGTACCGTGGAACTTGGTCAATCTAAACAAAATCACTTGTCTATGAAAAAGGTTTTAGTGTATTTCTTTCAAGTAACTCAGTAAGTGTACCTTTTTAAGTATATTTCGGTTTCAAGCCATTTGCATTAGGACAATTTTATACAATTTGATTAGAAATGTAAGTATATGTTAGTTTATTAATTTATATACTATATTCTCATGTTCCGTAAATGTATGGGTGTCACTGCAACAAGGAAGAATCTGAGCTCTTCCTACCCTTTTAGGTGACAAGGGTCAGTGCTTATGTATAACATATTCTAACTTTCTCCACCGGTTTGATTCCTTTCCCATTTGTCAGGATAACAGGATTAGCAACTTAAGCTTCGTAGAAGCGATACTAAATTGGACAAGTCGAAATCCGGATGTGTCAATTCATTCAATAGACAAAAAATGCACACTAGTTTTTACTGCCGTATTACAAACATCCCACATAGATGGAATAAATCCTCCTACGCATACAAAGACTTAAATAATAAAACAAAAAAAAAGTATGTAGTTATGTTAACTAATAATTTAACATAGATTAAGTTATAATTACGAACGTAAATATTATGTTAATGTAATAATATGTAAACGAATCCGCCTACACTGTGTCCGAAACGATAGAAAAAGTGAATTTTACACTTTAGTGTAATTCACTTTTTCTTTATCTTTTATATAATTTATTATACAAAAGATTTAAGTCTTAGCTCACAACAAAAAAACATATTTTTGTTTGTTCGTAATATTTTTTTAAAAGAAACGTACGTGGTAAGAAATGATATACAATGAATCAAAATTTGTAGATATTTATACATTTTAAAAATTACGTGGACAGTAAGAGGCGACCAAGGGAACCCGTGGAATGCCTACCTAATAGATGGCGGAATAAACATCTCGCAAATAACCAGACCAGAATTAAGCAGACCGAGGACGAGCAGAGCAGCGTCCAAAGCGAGGAGTCTGGTACTGCGATCGCCAATCCGCATGCCGAGCGTGGCGATTATAGCAAATCCTTCTTACGGGAGAGGCCTATGTGCTGCAGTGGTCTATTTACAGGCTCACACTCTGGGATTTATTTAGGATTAGTTTAGACATATATCTTTGGAGCAATCGTGCCAGAATTTTTTATCTATATATTAATACAGATTTAACTTAAAAGCGATTTCACGGATTTTGTTGAAGCTTTTTAAAAAGTTTCTTAAATTCCTAATGTTTCATCTTTTTTGAACTTACAAATGAAAAGTTTGTTTGTTGCTCGTTCGGCAACAAAATTCGTCAGAGATGTAGATATGTCATGGTGTATTTGTACTGGTAAGCTTTTTAAGATACTTTTTGTCTCAGATAAGGGTTCTCTTGAGACAATTACTAATTTATAGGCACGCGGGGGGCTGCTTGTTAAGTTAGTACCTAGCTCGCCAAAATATTTCATACGAATCAGCAATAAAAGCAGCAAGTTATTACTTTTAAAAATACTATTTCAACAAAGGGATCAATGATTAAGAACTTTCTTATGGCCTTTAACACTATATTTCGAATAGAATCGGAATTGAATAGAATTCAATTCCGTTATATTTTGCATTCATCCAATTGCAACTTTCTATGTGGACTAGATATAAAAAACAAAGTGTCATGTTGACACAGTGCTTTATCTAGTATAAATTGAATGCAGATTTGTGCTGCGGGTCCATAAAAAAACATGCCGCAAATGTACTCGTATAAGAAACGTCTACACGTTTCTAGCGTCGCGTCGTTCTTGCGACTATGAGATCATTACCAAATCACAATGACCTATTGACGTGCGCTGTCACGTGCCGAGGAAGAATGTTTTTCTCTGGCATCGTCACATAAAAGTTGTTTGTTAAAAGTTTTTTTTTCGTTACAATAGGCTTTTTAGGTCGCCTGGAACTTTTTTCTGGTTTTTTTTGTGAATTTTCCAATGAATCCACCAATTAAGGATTTTATCGTGTTTAATTTTGTTTTTATATTCCCGACCTTCCCCCCGTGACCAGGGGTACTGTAAAGCACTCGAAACGTCGGGAATCCGTAGTAAATGGTGGTTAATTTCAAATGTGCAGTGTTCGCTAAAATACAAGAAATCATTTCATTATTTTTCCATTTTATATACAGTTCGGGCTCCGGATCAGGAGAGTCAAATCGAAAAATCAAAGAGTCTTGTTGAAACTAACATTTTGTATCGTTGGCTTGGACATTACGACGGCGATAGGCTCACCATCTGTCATGTTGTCCCGAATAAGTTCTGGTGAAAAGTGGGTTGAAGTACTGTCTGTCTCTTACGTATTATGTATATAATTTATTTATAAATGACGCAGTTGCCCCAGGCGGGATTCGAACCTTGATCTTCAAAATCGTCTAAGGGGCGATCAAATCTTAAGAATATGAATGAGATAATCACAGACAGCCGGATTAATTAAAGAGGTGGTACCATGATGATAGTTTTTATGATTAGACGCAGCCTGAGCAATTTATCATTCTTTGTTTGTCAAGTTGTACAGGATAAGGTTCTTTAATGAGAGGCGGCGGTGTTTGTAGTTTTTATTCTCTTCCGTCTTCCTTTAACGCACCGTCCGCTCGGACCATCAACTGCCTCCATATATTATTAAGTAATACCGTAATAAAGATTGCTGATCTTATTTACATTGAACGTGGACATTTTATCTGACAAAAACCTTACAATAACAGTCGTAACTTAAGTAAATTACGCAATTCTGCAGTTTTGTGTAATTATGCTTCTTACCTTAAAACCTTTCTAAAATTCTTTGTAACTCTATGAGGTATTATTACACTTTAATAAATGTGGTTAGAGCCGTGGTAGCCCAGTGGTTCAGGGCGCTCACTTTACTTTAATAGAGCGCGAGTGACCTGGGTTCGTTCCCTGATGCCGACACCACTAAAATTGTTAATAGCAATTTTAAGTGCTGTATTTACCACGTGCTGAGCGGTGAAGGAAAACATCGCGGGGAAACCTGCATATCTGAGAAATAACAAAAAAATATTATTTCGAGGATATGTGAAGTCCGCCAACTGGAGCAGCGTGGCGGGCCCTTCCCAGCTCCTAAACCCTCTCCCCCTCTGATACTTGTATTTGAGGAGACCTTTGCCCAGCAGTGGGCCCTTACAGACTGCTACTTCACTTTACTTGATATATGTGCATGGGTTTTAACGAGCGCGTGGTTAGTGTAACTGACTGTAAAACCCTAGATCCTTGGTTCGAATACTCGACAGAGTTTAGCATGGATTCAGATTATGTCGTATAAGTGTTACATCGGGTATGGGGAGGTAAAGACTAGTGAGCGGCCCTGTGTTTGGGCGTATATTTGCGACACTATATCGTATCCTGCACAGTTAACAAGTGCCGATAGAATTCGGTAGTCATCTCCTTACAAACGATAATGATGTACTCCTGATCTATTTTTCGGTGAGAAAAAGATTCATAATTTATACACTCGTATATAATAGACAAGTAATTTTTTTTTTAAAGATAAGTAACCAACGAAATGATAAGTTATCACTGTTGCTACTTACATATCAATTAAAATATTCAAAGGCGTTGATAATAATTGTGTATTGTCACATTTTTTTTTAATTAAAGAAAAGAAATTAATAATTATTTAAATTTGTATTTTCTATCATACATCTTAATACAAAGATCATAAAGATATTCATATCTACAGACACGTCATAGATGTTCCGAGTATTTTGCACTTCCTCATAGTTGCCAATATATTCTCGGATCTGGATCCGTGCCAACCTGTTGGGCCGATGACCCGCTATCGCCAAGTGTCACGCCGCAAATTAATTAGGTCAACTTGACTCGCCCGTCGACGGAAATCTAAATATTGAGTAATTGTATCTAATCTTTTATTATCCCTTTACGTGTTATAACAATTAGATTTACATCGCTGCAACACGTCCGAAGTTGTAATTCTTGTCTTTTCATTACCTAACATTTTCGTTACTTCGAACATTTATAGCTTTAATTTGACACGATTAAGAGTAACTATTACAACAATCTAGAGAAAGACCGTAGTACCACAACAGCCATCGATTCACGGTTAGGTCAGTTTGTCGTCTTTAGACGAGGACAGAGTGAAATGAAGTTGTCTTATCCTTTAATCATAAGACTTAAGCTGTTGATGATTTAGACAAGGGCATTGTGTTCCTATTATTAAATTATAATTTAGGCCCTTCACGTTTCAATTCATAGACGCATGATTACTAAGCTTGTCTTCGTCATGCCAGAATTAAAACATTGACGGGCCATAAGGAGATTGTGGGAGTAATTATGAATTAATGAATGTATCGCACTGTATTGGTGTTACTTTAGTAAATGTTTCATATTGAAACATATTGAAAATAAATCGCTTTAAATTTATTGCTTTATTTGTCTTGGCAAACAAAATTATAATAGTAGCATCCCGCATTAATCTCAGTGCAGTGAATAATTAGTACGTAACGCTTTCACGGTGACGTCATCGCCGCGTAATAGTGAAATCGCCATATCGCTAACTGCGCTAATCAATAACACCCGCTGAATTTACATGTAGCATTGCTTAATTCTACCCGTAGGGACACCTTCTTGGTGTGTTATAAATGCGTTTTTGACTTTTGATTTTGAGCCATTCGTAAACTAGATGAGACTGATCGTTTAGCTATGTTTATCTAGTTTCATCATGTCTGTGAAATTAAAAAAAAAAAAACAAATTGGTATAAAGTTCCATAGTGACAGTATAACGAACTGTTTCAGTTTATATTCGATTTACAGTTGCTTATCATTCGCCAATTGATTAACTCACTGATCTGGCAGCAAAGTTAGCAATACTTTTCGAATCTAAGCTTTGCTCAATTGTGATATTGATTTTCCCATATCTTACGCCGGTGTCATTGACCGGTCACTTCTTTTCCAGATATCGGATATCGTGGTGGGCCAAGAGGCGAACGTTACCGCGCGAGAGGCGCTGCTGAGCTGGGCGCGCCGCTCCACCGCGAAGTACCCCGGCGTGCGGGTCGCCGACTTCACGTCGTCCTGGCGCGACGGGCTCGCTTTCAACGCGCTCATACACAGGAACCGCCCCGATCTGATCGACTGGCGTAATATCAGGTGAGGAACACACATATCTCATGACTAGTCCGATTAGTCATTATCAAGGGCGCGGTATTAAAAGTCCTATGTACAATATTATGTGTATCTGTCGATGGGAAGATTTACCATTATCGCCATCCTTAGCAGAAGGGTCGGTGATCGCAGTAACAGACGTGTATTGTCGATCTGGCATATTTTGAGATGTTTTTCGTCACCTCTCTCTCTCTCTTAATCGACTCTTGCGACACGGAATTTTCTTCTCAGAAGAAAATGGTAGCAGACATTATATCGCCACCACATAGTTACGATGACGATGATGTTCTCCGGGTCCATTACAACCACGGCAGCAACTGCACTCGCAAACACACAGACATCTACTTCTCTTGACCTTGCCACATCATGACATCATCGATGACACAGCGTGCAATAGGGTTTGCCTTACCTTAACAGCCTGTAATTAGTATATAGATAAAAAGGATTTGCGACGTCTGTACCAGACACCTCGCAACTTAGAAGCTGCTCCCCGCCATCGATCCGCTTAATTCTGGCCTGGTATTATTCGTGACGGTCCCGCCGTCTGTCGCTAGTCATCGCAATTTTTATAGCTTTTCACTTTATCGACATTTACGACACCGACGACGGGATAAAGGGAATGACAAATTCTTACACCGATACCACACGGCAAAAATCATTTATTAATTATAGTTTATTAATACTAATTTGTTGTTGCAGATCTAGGCAGGTTCGCGAGCGCTTGGAGACTGCCTTCCATGTGGTGGAAAAGGAGTACGGTGTGACCAGGTTATTAGACCCCGAAGGTACGTCTTGCGTGATAACAATTTTAAGTACTTTTTTTAACCTATACTATATTCCTGATCGTAAGGCCCCAATAACGGTCACGTTAATCGGGTTGTACGTCACACTCGGTGTACAATCATAGGTTGTTGTGTTTAAGAGAGAATATACTATCTTTTTCTCCTATTGCCAATCACACCTGCACGTGCAACTTAACAAACGAGACTCTGGATACTAAATTATTTCAGAAAATTTATCCGCTTTATTAGCTGAATCTGGGTGTGGACGAACCTTCAATGTGTGCATGTAGGTGCATTCTTGGAGATGCCTATGCTCGGCAATGGATTTAAATAGGCTGATTAATAAATATTCGAGACTGTTACTTTATTCCTCAGGGACTACGAAATGCTTCGGGCATTTCCTAACGTAGTCCGGAAGAAGAGACGAGTTAATATATTCTCGAGCTCCTCCACTGCACGATGTAATTATTTACCGAGTACATTAAATAATGTTCAAAGTGAATTATTAAAACTGGTTGAAAATAATTAAGCAGGTGCTTGCCGCTCGCCGTTCCACATTACGCAAGGATAAGTTTGCAACATGTTTGAATCGGTTTAAAAAGGCGGAGATACGAAGTGCCCATTCCTGGCTATACCGTGTATTTTGCGCAGTTTATTTAAGTTCCAATGAAGGAAGATAATACTAAGTACAGTATTGCTTACTGTATTTATAATACGTGAACATTCCCATGTAAATGTTATTAATCTGTAGGATATTGTAATTAAAGAATCCGAGCTTAGCGAACGTTCGCTTTAAATCTCCATAATACGTCAGTAGTTTTAGATGTTTTTATGCGTGTGGTTGCGACGTTGGAATCTGCCGCCTGCTTTCTTACAGCGGATGACGTAAGAGGCGACTAAGTGAAAAGTCCAGCAATCTCCGAGATCAAATCGCATCCTATCTTCCGGAGAGGCGAAAAGGAAATCTATAATCTGTGCCTGCCCCTTAGAGTATCAGGTGTCGATGGTTATGGCAGTCGTGAGGCAACCTACATGTCTGTCAAACAAAAACAGATCAACGAAATGTGACTTCAGCCAAGCACCAGTGGGTAACATTTTAAGGCCAATTCCTCCTAAAACTTAACTGCCTTTGAGTACAATAGTTTAAAACGCGAAACATATTCTGACCGCTTGAAAACCATGGAAATAGACTTAATAATATACGTATTCTATACTCCGACGTATTCTATTGGCTGGGTAACTATGGACTAATTATACATGATGATAGCTGGCATTGATATACGGAATTTTTAAACTCAATTATATACCTGTTGTAGACTATCATAGACTTTTATCCATAGTCTATCATTTCTGCAGCACGATAATCTTCACTTCAGGCATCCCGCCTGTTATTCGACACGCATCAATTAGAACGAGATACCAAGTCTTTGTTTTTACTGATTCGATGCGCAAGTAAATTATCGAGTTTCATTGAGCGTATCGATTTTATTTTTAGATGTAAGCGATTGTGAGAGAAATGCCAGTGTGTACAAATTAAGGTGGTATGCCTTAGAGTACTGAATAACAATACTTTGTTTACAAACAATTTTACTGTTTATCTTTGATATAAATTCCATCTAATTGTTAATATTCTACGTATATTGTAGATAGTACTATAATACGCAAACATTTTTTTTAATAGAGCTGAAGAAAAAAATGTTTTAATTTATATTTTAATGGTTAATGAGTTAGTAACGGAAGCATAAAGTTTCGCATAATTATGAAAGGTTAAAATCAGCTCAACAGTATCTAGCCAGTTCTTCTTTCACGTTTTTCAAACTGACCGAAGTATTTAATATACATGAGCAGAACGACAGTACAAACAAGAAGCAAGAACAACTTCAACAGTAGAAACTAATTAATTGTTGTTGTGGAACATGGAAGTTGTGATACATAACGACGGATGCAGGGCAGTCGGGTAAATAGTAAAACACCGAAACATTTGTCTCTGGTAAAAAATCTCTTTAGTTATTTAGGTTTGTTCACAGCATCGCATATCAACCAGTCGATATCTTAATTTAAATTCTCTTAATAACTCTGGATACTGTTATCCAGTGATATTGTTTTAAGCTTATTGTGTACCGATACCATTTTATCGGTATATTTATATCAAAAATCTTTCATTAATTAAATGGTCTGTGCTAATTAGAATGTTTGAATATGGAATTCCAAACATAATTATATGACGTAAATGTTAATGTTTGTTAAAAATGTAGGGCAGGCCGTATCAAATAAACACATCTTAGTATCTGTACACAAACCGGGTATCCAGCTCACCAGACAGCAAAATATTGTCATAGTCCGCAGACGACACCCAAACACCTGAGCCAACAACCGATTGTTTGAAATTGCTCAAGCATGTGTTGTGGCACAGTCAGGTCTGCATCGGCGCACGTTACGGCCTATTGTTCGAGTCTAGGCAGTGGGTCATAGACTTCAATTATTTATAACCGGTAGATGTAATCTATGAGGTGATTAAAATTCAATTCTTCGGATGATATTCGTATTTCTTTTATATTCAACAGTAGAGTAATGATGATGATGATGATGATGAACAACCATCTGTTTGACTGGCCACATGATTGTCCCAGATTTTACGACTTTATTACGCCCATGCTCTCGTACCTTCGTACGTCGACGGATCCTCTAAGGCTGCCATTATTCGGTGAATAATTGGAGTTGCAAAATTTAAGCTCAGAACTTAGTTTCATTACTTAGAAGCCAGGCAGGCTGAATGCCAAGTTACACGTTTGACAATTATTCTTAGTTTTTTGTGGAAGCTGCTCCGTATTGTGCTGACTTCGACCTTCTTATGCCTGTCACAGGCCGAATATGGTCGCATGGTGGAATACATGTTCCTATCCAATTCTATGGTATTAACTTTGTTTGCGATAGTATAACTACTTCTCCTTGCTGCGTTATTTTGGAACATGCCCTTCGTGTAGATACGAATCATTGTTGTCACTGAAGTTCGTTGTGTATAAATTTAAGTTTTTTAGAAATTGTAATATAACTCAGTATAGCTTTAATATATTATAGCTATAATATCTTATTGAATTTTAAAACAATCTTAAAAAAACGTGTACGTTCACGTATGATACACGTAAGTACACCGCGAGTACGGAGCAGGCGTGAATAATAACTTTAGCCTCGGAAGGGAGCGATGCGACGCGGATGTCGATAAGCGACAATGCAAGAAAATTACAGCGGGTGTTGCAATTTTATGTGCATTTAGGGACGTAACGTATTACGCCAAATCGTACACATCCTAATGCACTGCGTAAAGCGCTTCCTAGGCATGGGAGATTTCTATGTCTTATAAATGACACGACAGTTCGTGTGGACTCTTGCATTTCTGTTTTAGTTTGTACAACACGTATATGTTATATTAATCAAATGGATTGTTCCAGATGTCGACACACACGAACCGGACGAGAAGTCCCTTATAACGTACATCTCATCCCTATACGAGACATTCCCCGAACCGCCGGCGGTGCACCCGTTGTTCGACGCGGAGTCCCAGCGCCGCGCCGCCGCTTACACCGAACAGGCCGCGCAGCATCGCGCCTGGCTGCACGAGAAGTGCTCTCTCACGCAGGTGAGGGCTCACGGTGTTACTATAAGATGTTGTAAGGTAGGAATATTAAATTTTGTGAGGAAAAGTACTGCTGTGTATTTGGTATAATAAATATTTTACGGGTTTTCGGGTTGAGAAATATTACGTAAATTAGTATCCAAAAAAATGTTCAAACTGACTTAAGGCTAAATTTCAGTATCTTTCTGTATATCAAAATCGTTTTTGTTACTTATTTTTTACTGTTTTCTTATTGCAATGTGTGTGAAAATTAGGAAAAAATGTATTATTTGGAAGTCGTATAACTTTTTGCTAATGACACAGAACAATCGGTTAATTTGTGGCTCAAACTTGGCCGGTCTCATACACACAATGACGGATTAGCAACACACTATTTCCAAAACCGATGAAAGTTTTTTTTACAAAATTTCGGTAACAAACGAACTAACAGACCACTTGATGCCAAGTGGAAGCCCATTGACAACTCGACTCAACAATTTAAATCAAATTGTCACCCCTGCGGTCTAAGACAGAATGTGATTGGCTGGCTCTAAACGCTTCAAACCGGAACACAACAGTAGTTGCACTTATGATTAGCCGCAGAAATGGATAAGAGTACCAACCCCATATCTATTTCCGTAGCACCACCACAAGTTCAAGGATAAATTAAATTTTTACGATCTTTCTCAGGACCGTGCTTTCCCGTCAACTTTGATCGAGATGAAAAAGCTGCTCAGCGAGAGCACGCGCTTCCGCAACGAGGAGGTGCCGCTGCGCCAGCGAGAGAAGCAGAAGCTCTTCCTTCAGTACCGCGATCTCGAGGTAGCCGTTTACACTAATTTTACAGATGTTTTATGTTTTTTTGTAATTGTTTTGACCACCAAACAGATTTTAGATCCATACAAAAGTCCCAGAAGATTATGTTGTCCTCCAGGCCGATTTCGACCACGGCGACAACTTACAAATAACATAGGTATTTAAGGGACATAAAAGGAACCGCCCGTCGTTAGTGCGTTTTGATATTTACACAGTCTAATACTTGCCGTGACCTTGAGGAACACCGGTGTGATAACAGAACACCAGGATATTTTAGTGGTTGCTTGAGTTTCCGTCCAACTAACAATAATTATTATTTAGCATTTAGCACTACAAAGTTAGACTGGATAAAACTTACTGACAGATCGATCACAGATCAGGTTAAGAAAAATCCAATATGGCGTTTATTGTATCATTTCAAAACTAGACGTTATTAACATTCCGATTCGTTGACAGAAATACTTCGAAACGGTGGGCGAATGCGAAGTGGAGCCGACCCTGCGGCCCGAGGCGCTGGAGCAGGCGTGGGCGCGGCTGCTGATGGCGCAGCAGGAGCGCGAGCGCGACTTGGCCGACGAGATCCGCCGCCTCGAGCGGCTGCAGCGCCTGGCCGAGAAGCTCCACAGGTATTGATGACCTACATGCACTACTGTACGATGCTTCGGGCCCTGCTTCATCGTAAAGCTGCAAAATCAGTTACGTCAACTAATGAGAAATTACAAAAGATTATTCATTCAATTATTCAATTAAATAAAGGAATAATTTGAAAAGGACAATAGTCCTTGTCTTTATAATGCACTTCCAAGTCGTCTACCTATATTTTTCAGAACAGTGCTTGTGTTCTATGGATGTATTGGTGATAGCTAACGTCAGCTTCAGTTTTTTCACCAATGAAAAATGTTTCCTCCAAAAGGGATATCAAACAAACGGAATCCGGACTGGAAAACGTGGAGCGGCTCATAGAGAGCGAGGTTCGGCGCGTGGAGCGAGGCGTGCACCCTGCGGAGGCGAAGCAGGCCGCCGAGCAGCTGGAGCAGCAGCTGCGCGCGCTGGAACACACGCTGCAGGACATGCTGCAGGACTGCCACGCGCTGCGCGACGCACGCTGCCCGCAGGCCGCCGACCTGCAGCGCCGGTGAGTAGAGCGGGGGACATAGATGTGCACGAAGCGGGCTGCCGAGCAGCTGGACCCATGTTTCAGCAGACAGATTCTCACAGACAGAATTCTCTGGTATATGTACTATTGGTGCTAAAGTCAAATCTTCTTGTTAACGACCAGAACTTATGTACTGCGCAGAAAAGTTCAATTCTTTCTCTCGCTGCCGTAAATGTACTTTCTCATTATCAACTCATTCTTTCTGCTTCTGTTTTACTGGAGACGCGAGGACAGTTTCAAAACAAAACTACCCATAAAGTAGTAGGGCGGTATAATGTTGACCGCCGAGCCATGTATCCATTTCATCATTCTGTTGCAGGGTGCAACAACTCCACGAGCGCTGGTTGAGCGCTCGGCAAGCGTTCACGGGCCGCCTGGTCTCCAGGCTGTCGTCGGTCCGTATGCCGGTGCAGCAGACCACGGTGCGCCGCGAAACCAGGACCGTGCTGGAGACCAGAGTGCACGATGCGGACCCCAAGTTCCAGCAGTTGCACACCGCCACCAAATGGTGCAAGGAAAAGCTGGTGAGTGTACGCTACCCGAGAACCATGTATTCGATTTTATATATATTATATACATAATAAAAAAAGCCCTAAATATAGGACTTTTTTATTGGGACACGCAGTGGCCGCAAAGGAATTATCTAAAATATCGAAATATTTAGATAAAAACTGAAAAGAGTAAAGAATTTGAAAAAAAAAAACATTTACTTCGATTTTTTCTTCAAAACGCAGTGGCAAGGCGTAGGGGAAGGGTAAAAAAATTATGGACTTACAACTTTCGAAAATTAGCTTGCCCCCAAAATAGAAGTGACAAAAAAGTATATTTATATGTATATACACATATTTATTTGTTTATTTTCACTTTTGTGTTTATTTCTATAGTATGTGTACTTTCATGCAACTTCTTTTCAACTCTTATGATTAATTATGGTTTTTATTTGAACTGTAATAAAAGTTATTCTTTCTATTCTATCTATCATATCCTGGACAATGAGTGAAAAAACTTTTTTTAACAAGTATCTCAGAGAAATAAAGGAGGAAGTGATATCGGTGCCTGAATTAAACTTGTATGTTCGCAGAAAAAACTTCACGAATCTGATTACGGGTCAGACCTGCCCACCGTGCTACACGAGCTGGACAAACACCAGAGGGAGCACAAACAAATCGATCAGTTCCATTCTAAGGTAAGTTACTATTTACCGATTACACAAATAGGTCAAAGAGGTTCGATATGATCTTGACTTGTATTAAAGTTGTATATGGCACGGCAGTTTGCTCCGAATTAAATTATTGTTTATGTATTTTTTATCTTCAGGTGGAGCAATGTGTGCACAACAGATCCAACTTCAACGGCGAAGAGCTGAACTTGTACAACCAACATTTGAGTCAGCTACAGAAATTGTATGCTGAGCTGCTGTCCACTAGTACAAAACGGTAATAAAAAAAATCATGTCCTCTGTCTATAAAACTTCTATACGTACAATTTGTTTTGTTTTGCATTGATCAACATACCTAAGATAAGTAATAATGTATTAGTTATTTAAGAAAAATCTTTAATAAACTTTTCGCAAACCTTGAACGTATGCTTTATGGTCCTTCGAGCTGGATGGTACTTATACATAGTAATAAATAGTAAACTGCTTATTGTTAAGTATTTATTTATATTATCTAGAATATTCTCTCTAGTGTAACATTAACAATAATATTTAGGTATTTAAAAAGTAGTAATTACTAAATATAAATTTTATTTTCACAATAGTATATCAGATTTGGACGCCTTACAAGACTTCTTGCAGTCGGCCACTGCGGAATTGAATTGGCTCAATGAAAAAGAGCAAGTGGAGCTATCTCGCGATTGGGCCGATCCCCACATCAACCTTCCGGCCGTACAGCATTACTACGAAGTGAGTTATTACGAATGTATTATACTAGTTTAAAACTACACGTACGAGGGTGGTTTTGCGACTCAAATTTATTAATTAGAAATTTAGAACTATTCTCAATAAGCTTGTGTATATCGAGTCCCAAATAGAATGTAGTAATAGATAGGTGGGTATTCATACTTTGAAACTAAATTAGTTCATGTATCACGCGCACACTCTTACACACGCACACCATCATACATGTGTAAATAATTCATGCTTTTCCCCGTGATTTGTTACGTCACGACCGATGTTGTTGTCTATTTATTTGTTAATAAGTTTAATGTTACCTTTCTTTTCTACGCAAGCATTCGTTCGGGGACGATAGAGAGGTTTGTTTCACGTTGTTTTACACCGAATTTTGGTTCTTTATGTTGTTTCCGTTGCCAGTTTATTTCCACCCGCTTGGTCATTTTACTTATAGTGTGAAGCTTTAATGCATTCTTATAAGGTTGGTTTTTACGCAGCAACTGATGTCTTCCCTGGAGAAGAGAGAGTTACAGTTCAGCAATGTGATAGACAGAGGGGAGGCCCTCATCGCACAACATCACCCCGCTACTAAAACCATCGAATCCCACTTACAGGTTAGCGCAAAAGTTTTTTTTTTATCTTTTATTTCCATTGTCTAATTTGAGACATGTCTGGCACAGTTATTGTTAATACACTTGGCAAATGGGACCTATGTGTCTTGTACTAGACTATTCATAGGCTCATGATGAAGATTATTGAGATTGACAGGTTTCAAAAAGTAACAGTTAAAATTTGGAATGAGATGTTATTATATGCGTTGACCTTTTTCTTTTGTCTTGTGTCTTTATACAAGAACTTATTTGTACAGGTGATGCAGTCTCAATGGGCTTGGGTGCTTCAGCTGACATTATGTCTCGAAACACATCTGAAGCACACTACGGAGTATCATAACTTCTTCGAAGAGGTGAAAGAGGCGGAGAAGTGGATCCAGAAGTAAGTTAAAACTTTATATTATAATTAATGATCCCGGTTAAATTTTAATTGAAATGTGGTGAGTGATTATGTGAGGACAAGGATTTCTTTTCTACTACGAGCAAATGTACCTTAAGAGAAGAATGCAGTGCTCGTAAATATTTTTAGCGCTTGAGATTACATACAATTTGTTTTTACAATTGTGTGAGTAAATGACACTGTGGGACGCGTTGACACCTTGAAAAGATTGAATCGATTGAACGCGTTCTTTTGTTTCGGTTAAAAAAAATTATTGTTTTAGTGAACGAATAATCATTGTGAGGTGTGTAACGATGAATAATTGTGGGCCTAAGTGCCGACCCTTGTGATCAACTCCAACCTGGAACTTGTCACCGGTGCCTGCAGGGCATAAAACTGTCGTGGAGACACCGCTATCGGTTTTCTGTAGCATCTAGTATCTCATTTTCTGTAGTATTGGTGTTCTGTAGGATCATTCGGGATAGCACTGCTTGCCAGTAAAGTGGTCCTGTGAGCGCGATCCAATAGTTTTTCTAAATGTATGAAGACTAAGTGTAGGTGTCAAAACTAGTCATTGTGCGGGAATCAGTCGACTTCATTCGTTGTTAACATTTTGAGTTATCTTGAAGCAAGTTAATTAAACAAACTGTTAATTACATGACGGTTACATTCGTACGTCAATTGTTAGAAAATGGAAGTACATCGGCACACGTGTTCATGTCTTGATAAAGTTTTAAGATGCCACACAGAGCAAATGTTTTTTATATTATAAATTGTTTCTTAAATATGACCGAAATACGAGGATTACGATAATTTTGCTAATTTATTTATTCTTAATTGCGAGCCCATTAAACGAAGGCTTGGCATCTTGTACCAGTCAACCCTGACAGATGGAAAAAAAGTAGAACGATTTTTTTATGTATTTTGGACTGGCAAACGTATTAACAGTCGTCCTTGATGGTAAGTGGTAATTACAGCAAAGAAATAAGAGTAAGAAGTAATAGAAACCTGCAAATAAATAAGAATAAGATTTTTTTTTACAGAATACGAAATGCGTTTGATGTTATTAATATTCCTGTTAACTACTACAACTGAGAGCTTGTATCTGCAGTAGTTCACGACAATAGTTGGAAAAAAACGCACATCACTCTATCACTTTAGGCTATTGGCCTTCAAGTTAAATTCTAGTGTTATGATACGTGAAGGTATAAAGATTGCTAATGGAGAATGGTTGTTTCTTAGACGCGAGGAGGCGCTGAACTCGACGTTCTCGCAGTCGGAGTTCACGCTGGACCAGGGCGAGCGGCTGCTGAAGGGCATGCAGGAGCTGCGCGAGGAGCTGAACGCGCACGGCGCGCTCGTAGCGCGGCTGGGCGAGCGCGCGCAGCTCGTGCGCCCCGTGCGCCTGCGCCGCGCGCCACTCACGCGCCCGCACGCCGCGCACGCCGTAGCCGCGTACCAGCACGCCAGCGTGAGCACTGCACATCACTTGTTGCTAATGACGTGACCATTGAAAACGCCTTGATTGATCGTCTGATTTTCCATGCATAGCATGTCAATGATGCAACGATGAGAAGGCCTATGTGTAACTATGGCTTGATACGGATAATTGGAAATAAAATAAACAAAGCTTTGCCATTTGTTGCAACTGATTTCCAATACCCTTAAGAGAAACTTGTCGTACATTCGTTCGTTCGTTCTGTGGCGGTTATCTTACGTTGTTATGTTGCGTGTCGCGACAGGTGTCGGTGGAGAAGGGCGCGTCGGTGACGGTGCTGGACAACTCGGGGCGCGTGCGCTGGCGCGTGCGGCTGGGCGGCGCGGGCACGGAGGTCGCGCTGCCGGCCGCAGTGCTCGCCCTGCCGCCGCCCTGCGCGGACGCCCTGCATGTCGCCGATGCCCTGCGCGCCGCATACGACAGGGTAGGCACACTCTCACTCATACATACCCACGAACGTACCGACTCCCTCTGCACAACGCTCTTAGCGTCACTTGCGACATGACATGGTCGGTACGCACGCACACATATATGCATATGCTTACACGAAAACGCAGCCTTTCACCACTCCGACGTTCTGCGTACGACAAAATGGGTGGATGTATACACAGATAACACAAATTTATGTACATGTCACATATGATACCTCCAAGAGAGTTGTAAGAAATTTACTTTACATGATTTCTGGCTTCCCCAACTAAATCAATGATGGGTAAGCCACTGCAACCTGTAATACAGTTTTCACTAGCACATACTCTAACGGCTCAATTTATGTATGGTCTGTGTTAGGATATAAATAAAAAAAAAATTTTCATCTGCACTCAATGCACATTGCCAGCTAACAAATCTCACAAATTAGTGATGAAAAGCTGCGACATTAATGTACCCGGAAATCCCCTCGCTCTCACTTACCCTACATAGATCGCATGTCAGCAATGCACTTGGTTGGGCTGATGATATATACCTAATCACACACGTGGTAGAGCCAAGCGGCAGCTTTTGCTGCAGCTCGAATGGGCCGGCTCGACCGGGTTAGTACCACGGCCTCGCAGAATATCGGCGTGAAGTAAAGGCATCTTTTGCTTCTGCGTTTCGTTCGGTGATCCTCCCTCCCTTCTTCCAAATACCCTTTAGGGCCGGCAACGCACCTGCATCACTTCTGGTGTTGCAGATGAACGTGGGCGACGATAATCACTTACCATTAGGTGAACCGCTTGCTCGTTTGCCGCCTTTCCTATAAAAAAAAATACACAAATACACTAATACACCACTTACACACATGCACGTGGAAGGACGGTTCATAATAATGTGACATAATGATGGTAACTCTGATTTCCCATACCTATTGAAAGATGTTGTTCGTTGTGATGAGGTATAAAGTTCATTGTTAGAAACGCAAAAACAGCCGTAATTTTAAATTCAGAACTTCTCACCCAAGGCAGATCTTATACCGTTGAGCACGCGACGGTCGCCAATGTGACTAAGTGCGTTACAAAAAGCTCCTTGGAATCTTTCTAATGGGTTACTTTGAGTTCCAACCACGCTTTATAAATCTTAAAAGTATATCTATGTTTTTGCAATAAAATTTTGTAATTGCCTCGCGTACATATCTCATTGATTATGTTAGTAATTAACATACTTATAATGTTTAATTGGCGTTGGAATTTAACTTTTATTGCTACAATCATACAGACGTTTTTAATTGACACTTCATAATAACACGTAACAGATTAAAATAACTAAGCTTATGTGCAATAATGACTTATTATTGTTTACTTTCTAACCGTATCGTTGCGACCCAGTGCCAGTCCGTCCTCGAACATGCAGATATCGCTTCACATCGGTACGGACGCGGTGTTCGCGTGCACACTCATACTGTTCTGTATTTTGAAGGTGATCCAACTATGGCAAAGGAAGCAGCTTCGCATGCGACAGAACATGATCTTCGCTACCATCAAGGTTGTGAAAGGATGGGACTTCCCACAAGTGAGTGATTACGCATCGATGACTTTGTTTTATTGTTTGTAAGCGTTGTGCATTAAAGTCTCTTTTGCATTACCAAGTTAGGAAATGCAGTTTTTACCACTGGCGTTGACTTACATATACACATATCACTTCAATTGAAACATATCCTTGAAATTATATATTTGAATATTTCCGAGATATTCAGATTTATTCAAGGTTTTTCTCCTCACCGCCGAGCACGTGCGATGCAACATGTACATAACAGCTCCCTGTCGTCTGTAATAAATGACCTAAACTACAGCAAATATTTTTTAAAGTGATTATAGTGATATTAAATTTAATAATAATATAATGCGTTTCAATAATCGCATACATCGACTTTTGCCGGCGCCTTCTTGGAGTAGCCTTTATTCAGTAGTGGACTTTATTAGAGACTTTTAACACCAACTCGAAAAGTGGTGGTTGAAATTTGTTATTTCTGTACGTTTCTAGTTTTGATGTATATGTAGTGCATTATGTCGCAAATACTTGTGAACAGTAATCCGCATCGATGGCCAACAGGTCTTCGATAAAAATTAACTATCGCTTTACCAATCAAGCTACTTCAACAAGCTCGTTTGGAATTATATCCGACAATTGTTTTTATCTCACAGTATTGACACTGGTAGATAGTTAAACACTGTTCCCACATAGAACTCTAGATCATCAAAAAAAGCAGTGATATTAAAGAGTTCTGTAACACGCAGTTCGTGGCGATGGGCGCGGAGCAGCGGCAGGCCATCCGGCGCGCGCTGAACGAGGACGCGGAGAAGCTGCTGGGCGAGGGCGACGCGGCCGACCCGCAGCTGCGGCGCCTGCGCAGGGAGATCGACGACGTCAACCGGCTCTTCGACGAGTTCGAGCGCCGCGCGCGCGCCGAGGGTGAGTCCAATAGGCAGTGCTGCCAATAAGTCCTAATATAAATGTTTGGTCCGATCAGGACGTCAAACACCTCAGACCCTTTACTACAGATGCTGTAAAGCAACCTGTAAATAATAGGTTTAATTCCAATTTACAATAGTTATTAGTAACAGATTTAAAACCACGATAGCCAAGTTAGGGTTTGAGTTTTTCGAAACCTTTGTGTGGTTTGTATCCTTGAACTGAACACTTAGAGAACAATTAACTCACGTTCTCGACACTCACCACTGTTGCGCTTAGTGTGTGTGCAACTTAAAATGTAGCGGAGTTCTTAAAGAGATAACATGTTTTTAAACTACTTATCACTATGTTTGCATGATAAAAAGTAAAAGGAAAATCTTCCATGCATAGCGTGAGATGCCAGTGTCCAGCCGTGGGCTTATACAGGCTGCTAAAGGAGAAGAAGCACTATGTGAACAGCGTTAAATACAAGTTTTCTTCGTGCATCATTATCGTAATTTCACTTAACGTTTATGAAGTAATTTGTATTCATTCATTAAAATCGGCGCAAGAGCTACGAACTAAATCACTATTGTGGAAATTTTCTTGATTCGTACTTAAATGGACATTAGTCAGACCTCCTGTTAATACGTTCTCAGTTTTTTAATTGGATTTCTGCTATGTGACGTAATGTGTGTTTTTGGAGGTTGTCTTAGACATGATATAAATATGAAGTCCATTGCTATTATATGTGATTGGAAAGTAATTATTATTAAATTATTTCTTATATTTACGCGAATACATAGAAACGAAACGTCGGGATTAGTATAGTATAGTGGGGGTATATATGTTAGTTCGATTTCAGGCATTATAAATACATCATGTTTTGCTCATTGAAATATGCTGCAAACATTTTTCATCTTCTCGAATAGCCTGGTAAGTCTAAACAATCCACTTCTGAAGGCCTCTCTCACAGGGACTATATACCATAACGGTATAGTTGACGGAGCTTGTGACAGACAGCTGTAATTTTGAGACTGCTGCCTGTCACAAGGTGCGCGTATGTTTTCATATATGGCAAATATATCCCGTCTCGTCGTGAAATCGTGCAACATTGTTAATAGGTTAAAGTGGAACGTTCATTCAGAGCCAATATAAACGTTATACCTGTCTATATTTAGAGATCGTAAGTGAACTTTCAAAATCTATCCCATACGTAATTCTGTTTGAAAGTTCTTTGATGTTCAAGCAAGTGTCCTAGCAAGTGTGCAAGCTTACTTTTAATCCCTTAGCAAAATTTTTCTTCTGCAGACTTATTCTTATTTATTTCTTTATTCCCAGAGAATGTTCTTCTCTCTTCTTCTCGGTCTTCTTATCGTTCCAAGCTTAATTGGCTTCCTATTTCTCAAAGGCGTAGCTCTGGAATTCTGTGTTTACTGTATTCTGTATTAACTGATCCTAATTCTCCTTCTTATCTTAAGAATAATTTCCAATATCTTTATTCTGCTCATGATAGAGAGCCTCGGTCCATAAACCAACTTAAAGTGATTACCTAATAGATCATTGACAATATTCGGCTTATCTATTTTCGATTTTTATTATATATTTATTTATATATTGTTATTGGAGTTTTTTTTTATTCTTTGTTTTGTACCTGCCAACCACCTTTCACCATAACAAGGGTTGACTGGTAGAGAATGCCACTTGGCATTAAGTCCGCCCATTGTAATCTTAAGCTTAAGGCTAACGATAAAGAATAAATAAATAAATCAATGTTACATAGCGTTACTTCACATCGTCTTACTTCGTAGGCATGTGCACTACAATTACAGACAATAGTTGGATTGTTATTACAGAATTGTACCTTAACTAAAACATATATTTCGTTTGAGATAATAGGAAAATTGCAGCGCCCGCGCAGGTTCGGTCACACATGGTCGAACGACCTCGACTACTTCGTTGTATTTTAGTGTATTTCTCCTTCGGTTTAATCTTTTAATCTACGCTGTATTTTGTAATCTTGTCTTTATATACGCTCTCATTGCGAGTTCATTGCGCAGACCCTGAACTGCAATTTAGTACAATGGTATTAAGAGTACGGTATACGAGTATTTTATTATAAACGAAGTGAGAGCGAGTTCATCTTGAGCAGTACGGCATCTTAACACTAAAATAATTCTTAACACTTCATATTCTTTTTAACATATTTTGCCAAAACAAACAGTATTCTAATTTTAACAATATAACAAATAACTCGTTCTATTTCTTAGATAATTGTTCATATTTCATCTGTTTTGAGCTCATGTGCTCATCTAGGACGTGCCATGTAGCACTTCTATTTAAAAAAAATACAAATTGTTTCGTGTCGGAATTTTTTATTCATATGAAAATTTACGTGATTTCATGTCATTATAACCCATCATTACGTGTCATAATAATAGAATATCTATTGTTTGAACACGGGGAGAATTCGCTTATCGCTCTTCTTTTACGTGTAATGACGCAACCATAAAGCATTTAAGTGATCACTAAATTAAACTAAATGCGTTGTTTACGACCGGGCCCCGTGCGCCTCTTTGATACTCCAGGCTCCGGAGACGACCTGACAGCGATTACTGTGTGTGTGTGTGTGTTCGTTGCACATCTCGGACCTCACTGCGTTATTAGTTTTAGTTTACTATAGTTATTTATTTAAACTTCCATGCGCAAAGAAAGCCTAAAGGCGTTCTCTCAAGCTTAAGACTAAACAGAGACAAACATATTATAGAGGCGGTGCAGCCGAACAAAATCAAACAAGTAAAATGACATAAATATCAAAATATATACTTACATAAGTAACATTCATACAATATATGAAAATATACACATGAGAATATATATTTCACTACAAACAAATATATACGGTCAGTATGAACAACTGAAAAGACGGAATAACTATCAATATTTAAGTAGTAAGAGATCTTCTGTCCTTTCTCATATTGTAATTTACGGCAATAGCTATTAAAAATATTCGTCGCTACTATGTTTTACACAAAGACATACATTTTAACTAAAATATAACGATTTCTTGTATTTACGCGAACACTACACAAGTGAAACGAAACTATTATTTACGGATTTTATCGCGTTACATTTCAATCTCGTCATTTCGGTTAGTGGACTGAAATATTTTGGATTTTCTCTGAAATACATCTCACAAAAAAAATATATATCAAGCGTATACTATATATGTAATATGGTGGGGTTACTTTTTCTGTCTATGTGCCATCTGGGTAGGTACCACCCTTATAATTCCTAATAATTCAACCACTGCTGTATTTCGCCTTTGATGGATATAGAAAGCCTGTATAATTACAGGCTGTGAGGCATTCCAGCTCGGTCCACAGAGATCAGAAGACATTTCCAACCTTCTTAGATTGAAGTTGTTTGGTCAGCAGTAGCCACTTGCCACACTAGTAAGTGAACTGTTTGCTCGTTTGTCGATCCAATGTTAAAACAATTATAACAAATTCATTGTTAATATCGAAACATCACGGCTAACTATTACATTCGCTAACTCGATTCGTTTCCGATGACGTCGCAATAAGAAAACTCACCGTCTCATTTGATGCGAGCTCAATTAATGCTACAAGTGACTCTGACTGTTCTTGACGAAAGGACACGATGCGTAAAGGCGTCCTACGGGACCATCGGCCACGACTAGTCCCTCGTAGGCGGCATGGTGTAGCGTACGCGAAGTCGCGCGTGCGATCGTTGTGAGCGGCTTTTACGAAATTTGCCCTTTGTAATTTTTCTGCAATATATCACTAGTTTTTGAATGCTGCTTACGTACTTTTGAAAATTACTAATCTATTGTTTATGTGATTCTGTATTGTGGCTTCTGTTCTGTATGTGAATGTTGAACCATCTGGAATAGCACTGTTATTAATTTCATGCGTGGCTTAATAATTTAAACTCTGAATTTAGTGCAGTGGCGATTCGTCCAAAAAAATTGGAATAATTAAATTCTTTGAAGCAACTTGTTTTAATGAATGTCATTTGATTAAAGTAAATAGACATTTCTAAGATGAAAACCATAAATGGAAACCATGCAGTTTATCACTAAACTAAACTTGAAGAGAGTGATCTAAACACGAACGCCAATAAGTTCCCATAGCAAACGAACCGACTAAACCATAGATTTAGTATATACTGACATACCTTAATTTATGGACTGTGCAGTCTATAAAGTAGTAATTACCTTCTCTTTGAAACAGTCTATATTTAGGCCAAACGCTAACAATTTTACTTCAATGACCGTGCGAAAATCTTTATTTTTAAACCAAATCTAATTTGCTGTGCAAACAGACTTTGAACTCATGTGGAATTGGATTTTGAATCTTAAGTAACTCAGTGTAAAGTTGTGTTATTCTTGATAAGAATGAAGAAAATAAAACGAATTTTTTCTTTGGGAAAGGGTGGTGAGTATTGTTTATATATGATTAGCTTTGTTAATTTTGAAAGTCTCATCTCCTATATTCCAATCTCCCACTTGAGTGTAAAAATCTACGATGCAAGATTATTAATAACGAGCAAATAAATAAAAGAGAAAACAATGTGCTTTATTTTGAGATTGTTCAAAACAATCTCCAATATAGAAAGAAATTAAATAAACGTTGACAGTCTATCATCTGGTCAAAAAAGTCTCAACTTCTTTGAAGTATTATTGATCTATTAATAAACACATTATTTTAGATAGATTATACATAAGGCTAACATTTTTTTTTATATAGCGAAATAACCATCTAAAATAAATTTTAAATACTCTGACCGCCCCCAATACTGGGGCGGTCAGAGATTTAGTCATTTATCTTAGTCGTCTCAACTCACTTTTCATCTAAGTTTATTTTTAACAACGTGACTGGTGGTTAGCCTGTAGCCCGTCTTAGTGTTCAGGCTAACGATAGAAATCATACATGCATTTTGAAAAACCCTTCACATAGGGGATCGAGTTTCGGTTTCTTGTTTCGGAACTATTCATCTAACCGCTATCGTGACCTACGGTAAATGAAATCAGCTTAAAATATACGGCGGCGCCTGGGACGCAATCTGCCTGCCATGTGTCCAGCAGTGGACTCCATGCGGCCTGATAACGAAGATCTGATGACGAGAATTAAATTCAATCATGTACAATACTGAGTCTTAATATCATCCGACGCCTGTCAAAGCTATATTTGTATTTAACATTTTGACCCCGCAACGAGTGTTTATTGTTGAGCTTCTGATAAACGACACTGCAATCAAATCGTAATTATACGTAGCGCCATATGGAAGTTCACGGCATTACGTGGAACGCCTTGTTTATGTTTCTTTATTTCTTTGTTAATAATTGTTTCTATATTTTTTAATTCTTATGATCAATTGTAATAATTTCCTTCCTTTAAACTAAATTGATTATCTTTAATAGCGTGGCAGCAATGTAAAATTTTGCCACCTCCTTTCTTCCCGAGAGGATCGCAGGAGGCGACTAAGGATTAATCTTTGAAACTCTCTTGGCCATCTCTGGCGACGAAGCCCGCCGTCATGTTCTAAAGAACTTTATTCTGCAAAATTTTCGCCTCGAAATGGTTGAGGAATGTGTGGAAACCCCGAAATCCGTAATCTTTGCCTACCCCCGGTTGACTGACAGGCGTCAGTGTTTAAGCATCATTCTTCACAAATGTGCAAAATAACGCCCCGTCTTCTCATTAAATCTAGTTTGTGTCTCGCTTGATTCCATTAGGTCAAGTTCAACTCTGACATCATTTATTCATCGCATATTAATGCATCTTTTTGCACTGGTTAAATTAACTCTCTCTCTGAACATCGTATATTGTATAAAGGATCATATAAAGGATAGAGGTATAAAGGATTGTGTATTGCATAATAACGACGATCTGAGATTGAATCAAGGAACTAATTTAATTTTTCAATGCCTGTCTACAATGTCCTAACAATGTTGTTGTGGCGTGAAATATTTCTTGAGATGTAGTTCTTATTTCATCTTGTAGACCTTTGAAAGTGTTCCATTTATTTACATTAAGAATAATTTTGAATTAGGATTTTTAAAAGTAAAAAACTAGATTCTTAAATGATTGAAAGTACTTTCATTGTATTTTTCTTTTTCACTTTTAATTACAAGTTATCAAGGCTCTGGTGACAAAATGATGGCAAAATTTCCATTCGAAATGCCTGACCTAAATCGCATCGAAGGTGAGGAACAGTGTAACTGAGTGACAGACACACTAATTTTTAGTCCGGCGACCAGTGGCGATCTGAACTTCCATTGTCCTGTGTCCTGTAGTGGACTCAGATAGCAACGAGCATGCTCACTCGATCGTTAACTTTAATATAGACGACGTATTATTTATTGTAATGACTGTGTGTGCTTTGATGACTCATGCTGGCCTGATAATGTGCGCTCGGTGACGGCAGTTATTATGCCAAACAGAAATCTTGTAATCATTAACTTGTGTTGAACATGTTTAAAGTAAAGACCAAAAGCAATACGTCACAATCTTTGAAAATAGAACTATGCACCGAATCTGCAATGATGTTAATTGTTTGTTGTACTAATACTTATGTTTGCGATGGAACTATTTACGGATTGGTAGCCCGAGTTAACTATGACATCTATTGGGAGGACGTGTAGTACCTGAGGTGTCTCAGTTACCATGGATTGTAAAGCATTCAAACCGTCGGGAACATACGAAGTAAAATCGAAAGCGATGAAATCCATAACTAATAGAATCATTCATAGACAAATGTACAATCAACAATTACAAGAAATCATTATACTTACGTCTCACCGCAGACCACAGCGGTTTTGTTTTTTATTAGATGGTTACATAATCCACTTTTAATATTAATCTACTTACTTTAAGTATAATACGTATTAATTTCCTACGAATTAAAAACAAAATTAATTCATTCTTTAAGAATATTCAATTTTCTATATTCTTTACACTATTTTAACAATATGCATGCCTTAATCTTGCACAAATATTAAATATTTAGTGGATTCGTACAATTGCGTATATCCAAAATCAATCCTGACTAAAATAAACTTATGAGCTTAGGAGATTATCGTATAATCGAATAGGCTTTATGTGGGATAAACGATTAAAGATTAAATCTAAATAAATGATTTAGATTCTTAGCTCTCAAAATCCGTACCATTTGTTCATCTGCAGAGACCCCTCGAGCGCGTTCAATATAATTAAATCTAAGGCCCACGACTCCCAAATATGATGTCATACAATTTTTTTCCGGTACCGTTCAACTTTATTGACCTTGGGGTCTCCAGCCACAGATTGGTACAGTTATAGCTGCAATTTCTAATAAACCTGGTCTTGGAGTGGGTGGATTGCCACAGAGCAATAAACGCCAGTTGACAAACTTGGATAGAATCCGCCCAACAGACTGTTTTATCTTTATGTATCTACATATTTATTTATATCCCTGTAATTCACTTTTTGTACTACCTTAAAAAATATTAGTAGTATTTGTTAGGACCATTTGTATATATATGTATATATATATATACTCTGCAAGTTTGATATACCTGTGCTTCGCTTTCGAATTGCACACTGTATACGGTTATGGCCAATCTTAAGCTGTTAGGCAGATGTTAGGCACCTTTAGGGCACACCAAATATGTATTAATCTATTGTATTTGTCTATACCTATTCCTGGATTCGCCTCAATTTTAACTACAGATTACTCTGTAGTATTACTACTGTATTGACAGTCGTTCCGTACGCGGCCTTCTAATTCGGCCAATGTCAATGTCAGACGGTCTTACTCGATTGTCGCTCCAGTTTGGTACACTTTAACTGGTCCAACGCCTCGCTATGTTTCATACAGTTTCGAAGTTAATTCTGCTGCTTCAAATTACACTATAACAATGTCAAACGATCCGATCTAGTCTCTCGGTGGTGGTATCTGATCGCGTGCGGGCAGTTGCGTGTCGATCAAAACCATTCTAACACAGTGTAAATGCATAAAAATACAGTGCTTGTATATAGGAAGCGAACTATAGAAAGGATTTGGCACGATGTCTGGTTGTCAGGTTATGTTTATATTATATATTGTTTTGGGATTTTTTTATTTTATTAATCTCTCAAGAGTTGCAATGTTACAAATTATTGTAATATTTTTTTTATGTAAAATTTGGATAAATTTCAAATTTACAGGCACATAGTAAGGTTAAAAATAAAAGTACTTACTAGTTTTAAGAAATACAGCTTTTTCTAACTTGTTTTGTTTTTGTCTTTTTGTATTTTGTTTTCTTTCGTAAAAGTAATGAAGTAGGCTTTCATCTGCCTGTTTTTGTTGAAGAAACAGAATAACAGCATAAAATGGATATTTTAAGTGTTTTTGAGAAAAGTGCCATTTGCATGTATTAACACAGAATGTTTGTCCTACTTCTTGTATACTGTTACACACGTCGTCAAATTATTAGAGGCGTGGTATAGGCAAATCAGCAGCAAAGACAATCAGCTCTTGGTCGACGTGCAGTTGTTTCAATTTATGCCTATTTATAGTTAAATCTTGAACTTATTTTATGTATTTTAAGCGTAGTGTAGAAGTATTCCGTTAATACCATCTCTGTAGGCTTACGGAATTTAAAAAAAAATTTGATACATAACAATTTAATACTTTTAAGAACTCATGCAGTGGATGGATTTCCATTTGTCAGGAATCAGTGTAAACAGATAGTGTGTTACGGGTAGCGAGTGTCGCCGGATTTGCTCGGGAAGATTGCCATAAGGTTTTTAAGGCTGTTCTCTTGGTCAGCTCTTACGACACTCGCAGGAGGTTTTGGGGTGGCAGATTCTTACACCGTATGCTAAACATGAGAGTTTTTACCGTTTTTGATATTTTGTGTTATCTAACTATTCATTATATTTATCTATTTATCTTTTACAGAGGAATCTAAGAATGCAGCCCGCATCTTCACAGAGCAATCATCCAGCCTGCTGGAAAGGCTTGAAGTTCTGGAGAGGCAACTGCACGAGCGCATCTCAAGCCACATACCGCGAGACTTGGATACGTTAGAACACCTGGTGCTGCAGCACAAGGACTGGGAGAACAGTTTGCACTCTCTATCCGGGGATGTGGAGGAAGTTCAGAACACATTTAGAGGTAATGATGAATGATAAAATACCCCATTTTGATACATATTCGACCCATAATAGTGTTGAGATTCCGTTGTTCCGTTGGCATTGGATCTGGGTTACTCGCAGCTCATATTTCTTACAAAGTCAAAGAAGTGACATTCCTTGAAGTACTCGAGTGGAGCCCACATTTTATTAAGGATAAGCTATCGCCTATCGTCGGTCAGTGTCTGTACGGATATATCTTTGATATTAATTGCGATCTCACCTGCAAGCCGACTGAAGGACGAGGCTCCCGGCATTCCCGCCCCGCCCTGGGCTGAGCTGCTGTCTTACAGACGAGCCTCCCGACTGATGTCCGAAAACCTATCCGAATATGCCGAACCCAAATACCATAGACTTTTGATGAGAGGAGGGAAAGCCTCTGACGCGAGGGTACCGGTACTGCGGTCACCAACCGCGTACCGAGCACAATCTTCCATGCATGGCATAACAACTTTTGTTGGCGCATTAATGGAAAACCGTTGTCCAGAAGTGGACTTGTACAGGCTGATTAAAGAAGGAGCCGTCCACTATTGGGCAATCCCAAGTTTGACGAATTTGGTTATCGCAGACGCCTTACATCAGCATCACACTTAGTTTGTATTTTATGTACTTTTATCTTAAGTAAATCAAAACAATTTCTTTCTCAGGAATCGCCCTCAAGACACCGGCTATGAAGAAGAGCCTGGACAAGGTCATGGGCAAATGGAACGACATGCAGTCCAAGAGCCAACTGTTCGTCGAGAGGTGAGTTAATAATGATTTACAATTTAGGATTAAAGTATATTATACAGAGTTATTTAATGCTTTGTGAATGATTTTATATTCAACGTCTAAAAGTAAAGCCTGCAAATGCCCTGGACAAAAGCCACCATTTCAAATATCTGAGAGGGTTTTGTGGGGCGGGAAAGGGTCCACCACCTTGCTTCCAGTGCGGGTTTGCGAATAACATTTTTCATTATTTCTCAGATATGAAGTTTTTTCTATAACCCTTTAGCACGTGGTAAATTCAGCACTTAAAATTGCTATTAACAACTTCAGTGGTGCCGGCACCGGGCAAAGAATCCTGGCCGCTGTATGAAACTAAAGCGCGCGCTCTGACCACTGCCACAAAAGCACTTGACAGAATTAAAAAAGCCTCGAAACATCTTTAATGGCGGCTGTATAATATACTGATTATTTTTGTATTACATAAAAAGATGTCTACGGAAAATAGTCACCTCGTCTAGCATTTAATTATTAATTTTGATCAAATCTAAATAAATATATTTTTGTGAGAAATCACAATTTATTACATGTCACTATACTATAATGTCCGGACGCATCATGTTTTACAAACCGTTCTCTGTTAAATAAGTATGTATTTTTTTCCACAGGTTGAAGTTTGTCGAAATCGTTGTGAACAGTATGGAGGAGAATAACCAGACGATATCCGAGTTCGAGATTAAACTCGCCCAGTTCCACGAGTTGCCTAACGACGTGGAATTGCTGAAGGACGTGAGTATAAATCTACCGACGTATCTCTGACACCGACTAAACAACGACGACGCCCCCTGCAGAGCGAGGAAAACCGACATAGCCGTTTGAATTAGCATACCGAAGTGGCATTGGGCCGGCAACCGTTGGGGTACAAAGGTTCTGGAGTAGCAACCATGTACATGAGGCAAACAAAGGCAGTGTAGGACGACCCCCGGCAATTTTTTTTATGGGTAAGCTTGCAAACAAGCAAGCGGGGCTCTCTTGATGTTACATCTGCAACACCAAAGGAGCTGCGGGTGCGTTGCCGGCCTTTAAGAATAATTGGTGAATGGGAGGGATAAGACCCTTCCTAAACCCCCTGGTTTTTGGGAGCAGGGGAGTGGGTCTCCGGTTGCCTCACTCACGAAACGCAGAAGCACAAGATGCCTCCACTTTACGCCGGTATTCTGCGAGGTCTATGGTACTAACCCGGTCGAGCCGGACCATTGGAATAGCAGCCAAAGCCGCTTGGCTCTACCTCGATAATATTGATGGAGTGACGATCTGCACACTGGAAGTCGATTGATGAAGATGGCTCATGCCCTATGTTCAGCGGTGGACTGTTGACAGGCTGAAATGATTATGATTTATAGTTATATTCATATAGCTCTTGCAAAGAGAGAAAATAAAATCACTTCTAAAAGTTTTCGGATAAACCTATTTTCTTAATGATTATGCACTACTATCATCTCTTCAATTTTACGCTTGGTAACACAGGCTGTCATGAAGCGCAATGACAGTGGCGCCATCTATCCTCGAGTTGGGTAATAGCCGTGAAAGAGTTTTAATATATTTTGATAATGTTCCATAACTTTGTTTTAAAAACAATTGGTTATAATCGTCTGGTGATGTGCAACTAATGTGTATTGTTAGAAGGTCTAGATAGATTTATGTTCATTGTATTATTTTAACTTCCACATCAGATGCACGAAGACCTGCTACGGATGCAAGTGGCGGTCAGTAAGCAACAAATACAGATCGACCAAATGAACGACGACGCTGAGAATTGCAGGCGTCTGGTGGAAAGCTCTAGGGCTGCGCTGCCTCACACCTCGCTGCCGAGGGCTGGAAAACATGCAGACCTGGAACGTCTGGACAAAGAGGTCTCGCAACTGAATAATAGATGGAATAACGTATGCAGTCAGCTGGCTGAAAGGTTTGTGATCTTTTATGAAATTTTGGTAATATATACTGGAGTAACAAATAATCTCATGTCGATTTTAGAGTAATTAATTATGTAAAATTAGTAATAGCTCTGTCCAACGAGTCTAGAGAATTCTTTGTCCTTGTCACTCAACCGCGGCGTATACTATAATACATTTTTCATAGTTGTAGATAAGGAATATGCACTAATCGTTTAGTGAATATGGAAATGAAACCTTGGTAGAACTGTGGTTTTGTACTTTTAGAAAATTATCAGGCATAGTAGGTAGCAAAAAACAGGTTGATTGTTATATGCAGGTTTTAATTTCCTGGCATATTAAATTAAAATAAAATTATAAAGGATTGTTTAGTTATCGTTTATTTCATCGCCACTTGGCAACTGGTGGTTTAAACATTTTTCGATTTGATGCAACAGGTTGCGAAGTTGCGAAGCGGCATACCAGCTGGTGCGCAGCTACGGCGCGGGGCTGCAGCAGGAGACGGACTGGGTGGACGGCACCTACAGCCGCCTGCAGGCGCAGCCGCCGCTCGACGCGCGCCCTCGAGAACACCTCGAGCCCGCCAGGGTGAGCATGTCGCATCCCACTGCTGGGCACGGGACGGTTCCTGAGAGACTCCACCACGACGTTCCCGCACTAAATATTTTTTAGAATACCAGTAATGCTAACTTTACTTAATGGGCCTGTAAAAGTCACACAGCTGGATATAGGCTTTTCCATAAAAGTTGGCAAAATAACCCTGCAAACTGCACACCGTGCACAGAGGATTTGCCCATACTCTGTGTGGCTGGACAGGCGGGTTGATTTTTATTGCGTGGGTTATCTAGTCTGTGGGATTTGAGTTCAGTACATTCGGATAACTCTCTGCCATTAGTCAGTCGCCAGGAGCTCGGTTGTTGGTCGCCAGATTGCATCACGTGCAACAACTTTACTAACCACTCCAACTAAAAGCCTTAAAAGCTTATATTGGGTGTGGTTCACGATAATAGTCTTATAGCTGGCTGCAACCTGCGACTTGTTACCTAGTTTAACATTAGACTATTGGCGTGTAATATTTTTATAGGTTTCCACACCAGGCGTGGTGATGACATACTTCTCACTGGGTGATAATTATGAACGTCTGATGTAAATCTGCCAATTAAACCTTGTCACTGAAAGTTGATATCTTATTACAATTGATAAAATCGATTATTTTCAATTTATGTTAATGGCAATACAGTTTCCTGTCTGATTCTTTGGGATAATTACTTGTAATTGTAATATTTAGTTTATAAAAACTTATTATAAAAAATATTCTGTTTTATTCAAAATCTGGATACCTGTCACTCGTTCTATTATCTTCTTAATAATAATATTCCTTCTTTTTCTTTTTTTACAGAATCTACTCACTAGTGTCGTTGAAAGGACTCCAAAGATAGAGAAAGTAAATGTAGATGGTGGAAGATTTATACGTGAGGCTAAGGTAACTATTTGCAGGCAATTTTTTATCTGTGGCGTTTCATGGAATTAGTCATTTTGTTCCGAATACGTTAAGTTTGTTTTTAACTCGTTTCAAAGCTTTAATTAATATAACTATGAATAAATTTATATATTCCATCGAACGCCATGGTGAAGTTACTTTAAGTTTAAGTTTTATTTATTTTGAAGTTATGAAAGGTTTTTAAAAGAGTGATTCGGTCCAGCGTCTTCCCCTGCACATCTTCCCCGGTTTGCTCGTTCGTCTTTCCGTTTCGGGTGTTTCTCCAAAGTCTCTTGATATAGCGGAGGTTTGACTTGGTCATGTTTTTCGTTTCCTTTTCAAGCGCATGATATGCATCGGCGGCGATTTAATTACTGTTGTCTAACGCTTACAGATTAACTCTGACGCTTGCTGATTAAAAATACTTTTAATCCTTTTGAATAATAATTTTCTTTTAACGCTTTGCCGTAAATCTCTAACCGCTTGGTCGGTTAACTGATATTACTAAAACCAATAGTGAAAGAGTTTGAGTGTGTGTGTGTGTGTGTGTGTGCGTGTGCGAAACTTTTTTTTTTCCACCTAAAAACAGCAATTTATTACTGCTATTGTTTTTCAATCATTGGGCATGTGACTAAAGCGAAATCAAATTTTGTACTGCCAATGTGCTACCAAAATTCATTAATATGGATTGTAATTTGAATTTTAAATGAGTATCTTCGTGGAATCGTTCTTCGAAATTATTAAATTTATGAGAGTTCATTGTTCTTTTTAATAGAAATAGCTTTGCATGTATTATTACCGTGTCAGTGTTTTGCCAGCTCCAAATAAAATACGTACAAAAAATATTGGCATTTGGTGATAATGAATTCAGTGCAATTTAATATATATATTGTATCATAAACATAGCATATATCATATTATAAAAAAAACACTATGCGTTGGGTTTTGCACGCTTAAAAATCCTGTAGAATAAACTTTTCCCAGCATGAACTCTTGCCCTGCGATACCCTAGAGTTGGAGTTATAAGAATATAACATTTCGTTAGGTTAATTCAGATGGAAGGAGAACTTTGAAAGTTTAATGAATGCTAACGAATGTAAGACTAAATAAGGAACCGTCTCTTCACAATGACGGTTAATTAAAATGAATGCGCCGGAAGCGTGCGTGAGGAATAGTTATTGATAGCTTGAATAAAATATCTAATTATAACGCCTAACCTCAAAACAGACTGTTTTTAAAAAAGTTATTTTATATAATGTTTTTTTTTTATTTATGGTTAATATATTACAACCGAAAAGAATCTATTGAACTTTCAAATACATTCTTGTTTCACCTCGAAATTTAAAAACAGTCCGTTCACGACTAACCTGTGAATCCCTCAATCGCGCCACCCACGAAATAGATCCATGCATCGAGATGCCAGCGTTACGCGGAATGGCTCTGCGATGAGATCCATCCGTCGCTGGACATGCGGCAGCTGAAGCGGCAGGCGGAGGCGGAACAAGCGGAACAGCTGCGACGCCGCGGATGGAACAAGTCGGAACATGTTCCGACAGGGGCGGAGGCCGTGGCCCGCGAGCTGGACGAACTGAACGCGAAACATCAGCGGCTGCTCGATATGCTGTATGAGAGGCTGAGGAGGATAGCGGCCGCGAATCCTGGCGACATTGTTACTTTGGTGAGTAATTTTTTTCTTCACTCTAACCGTCGCTACGACCTTGTTCTTGACATACTGCCATTATGATACCTCGTCTCCCAAGGCAGCCGAATAAAATAATGTAGGTAATATTATGCAACCAATCATTTAAATTATGGTGAATATTAATATACTTATGGATATTCTTTATTTCTCTTATATATTCTCATAGTAAGTATAAAGAAACGATTTATAAATGGCGTCAATTAGCTTGCTATCTTGCTCAGACCATTATTGTATATAATCACTCACACAATGCCTTCCAAGATTTTGCAATAAGTTTACTTTTGTTGTTTTTTTTTTTTGTTTCTGTTCAGTTTGATTGTTATTGTTTTGAACTATGAGTGTTTTTAATGCAAAACGGGGGTTACACTGAACTATAATATAGTTCTCAACTTCTTTCACGAGTGTGTAATAAATGAATAAACATAATGAATTACGAAAATAAACATCCTCGTCATAACCACGGAATACGTTTATACTGGGTTTAGTCGATAAAAACGTTTTATAGTTGTTATTGGTTGTAATGTTACAACCTTTAATTAGTTCTCACATACTTCATGTTCCGCCGATTGCACCGCAAATACATAGTCATGTTTCGTAGCACGGTTTAAACTGACAATTTTCCTGAATTTCTGAATCCTGAAACAAAACGGAACATACCTACTTATGTCAAATGCTCTCAATACGTTACCATATGTATCCTTTATTTAAATTTATTTCATTGTATTTCAATAATAAAATATCGTATACATTTTCAAGTTGCTTATCATATAGATAACGATGGTCTGTAGTAAGATTCGTACCTATTATTGTTTTGTTCAACAAATTTATTCTTCACTCGCTTTTTTCTAGAATTTCAAATGATTTCACAAACCGTTTTTTGTATCCTTGAGTACGCTGACGCATTCGATTAGGTCATGTAAAGACGTTAGAACTTGATCTGTAAGAAATACTCATTAATTTTAACTCCTTGTAGGAGGAATTCCTCCCAGACCCGGAACTATTATTTGTAGTCCATACAAATACTTATTACTAGAATATCCTGTGGTCGCCGCATTCTGCAGACAGGGCTCAGTACTGCTGGATGCTCAGTCCATTGTGTCTGAAGCCACATTTTAAGGCATATTATTTCAAGTTTTCTCCAAAAATTTCTTGGAAGGTTTGTCCACACTCACCACGCTGCACCTCGTTGGTGAGTTGGTGAGCGCAGTGACGACACTGCTGCAATCGCTAGACGTTCGATTAAGGTTCGGTGAATTTGGATCATTCGGTCACCAGAGACTCATAAGGCGTTTGAAGAAAGATCTGGTATATTCCTCATTACGCGCCTTATATACCTGCAGTTATGTATGTGGTCCACGCTCGCCTACATCTATCCTCTTTGATAAAGTAGGCCTCTTGTCGCCATTGAGCACTATCGTGCCTCTAATGTTTGCTAATAATTGGCACTCATTCGTCATGAGAAAGGCCTCAGCAGCCGGGTGAAGGCTTCAAATTTTATAGCATGCAAATTACTCCTAGAATTGATAACAACGATTTCAAGTACAGAATTCATCGCATGCTCGGCGTCTGATGCAAAACGTACCGAAATAGTTCGTCAACCCGCACTGGAGCCACATGGCGTACCCTAAAATCACTTAAAATCTGAGACCTTTGCCCAGCCGTGGGATATCTATTTTTTTTACTTTACTTTTTATTTTACCCACCATTACGCTGCTAGATTAAACGTGTCTCAGGGCGTGGTGTTTAATTCTACATTATTTGTTCGTAAACATTTGTTTCTGGTTCCATACGCTCCGCGAACGTTTTCCTAATTTACAACAGTGATGTCACCGTGTTATGTCACGCCGGACCTTACAGAGGCCGCCGTGAGCTTCGCTAGGGTATTTGAATAATAAATACACAAACATTTAGATGTGTTGCGTTACAGCGGCGCCTCGCTTTGCAGTCAATGTCATTTAGTGAATGAAAGATTGTCGTTTCTTAGAAGGATAATTCGCATTGCTTAAGTTTGAACACGTTTAAGTACTTCAGTTTCAATAGTTAGTAGCTATATAATCTCTTTTGTATTCTTGTGTCATCATCTACAATCTTTGCCGCCGAATGCTGGACGCGAGCCACTCGCAATTTGGAAGGAATCTTCGTTAACACCACCCTTGACAGAGAGATTGCTTCTATACAGCTGCCTGACATCGGTCTTTCCGTTAGTGTGGTATTATAGCCGATTTACTGAAGAAAGAAGTCAATATAAGCATACCCATAATCGATCTGCGTGAATGCATAGTAGTACGGTTTTGAAAAAGGCTCCCCTGTGTGACAGGCGCGAGTGGCCATATATATACAGTTATCTTGACATCTGCGGGATGAAGTAGGGGAGAAACACTATTACACCGCCAGCACATCCTGGTGCCTTGTCACCGATAACGAAAAATAACGGCTCAATACTAAAATATTGTTTTATTATCTGAACTGTGTGACCAGCCACTGGCTCTGGCAGTATCTCTTGCAACTTTCATTCATACCATTATTTGTCCTTAATACCGAACAACGAACAAAGACTAATTTGAACCTTATCGATGCGTACTATAAATAGAATATGATTCGACATCGTAAATAAGACAAAAAAAATGTTTTGTTATTAATTTTAAACAGTGAACGCCAGTCTGCGTTCATCGTGGACGTTACTCATTATAAGAAATATTATAGTAACATAACGGTAAAAATTGATTATTATAGTATAAAGGAAGGCATGGATGACAATAACGCCTGGAAAAAGTATTGTACTACTATAACGTTTTGGTATGATTGAAAATACAAAAAAGAGGATACCTACGGAGATTCTTTCGCTTGTTTCTTCTCCATCAGAGAAACCACATTTCGAAACGGTGGTTGATTTTAAAAAAAACGACGTTTGACAACTAAAATGATTTGATATCGGACTTCATAAAATACTAGTTATGCAATCCAGAAACTCGATTCCTATTCGATTCGCTTCGCGGGTCTGTTATTCAATTACTGCACAATAAATAACACAAGTCCGCTTGCTCTAGGAACAGGATTCGTCTCACTATCCTGCGCAGGCGTAACTTACAGTTACAATCTAAATGAATTTTACTTGCTTCTGGACAAAATTTGCGTTGTCTTACAAATTTATTTATACATTTTAATTTATATAACAAATTTGTATAAATTATTTATAAACATTTCTGTGTTACGGACAGGATGTGAACCCGTTGCACTATTGAAGCATCGGGCAAGATTGAGGTCAAACGCAGGCCTATTTTTTCATAAAAAAAAAATATTGAAGGTAGTAGTAGTAGAAATGATTACTTCAGTAACATGTATTACTTCAGAGCCGAAAGGCTACAATAATTCGTATACGCAATAAAATTATTTGTATAGACAGATAAAATTTTATCGTAAATTGCTAGAATTCATTATGGTCTTAATGTCGAATAAACGTTCGATGATACAATCAGCACCGTATGCGGAGAGCCGGTACACCCACGTGTGAACTTATAAGTGTACAGTACTGAGCGCGTGGGTCGATAATGTACGATAGTTTATTGCAATAGGTAATTAGCTTTTGCTCCGTTTAACTGTGAGAACCGAACTATACGGGACACGTCCGCGTCATAATAGTCCATTGCTATCCTAGATAGCATATCTGTTTATTTCATGGATGGTCTGTCGACACCCACAGCGCTGGGCGAGCAGTCTCCTCACTATCGCACTAATGACACTGCTCCCCAATGATCCCGTTGTCTTAACTGTTGATATAAAACAAAAATCACTCGCTACTTTTAATTGCGCACTCCAAATAACGTATAGCTTAACTCACATCTGCAGAACGTCAATTTAATCTCGAACGGTTTAATAATAAGTCTCAGGCCAAAGTGAGGTACAATCATTAAAGTAGGTGTCTTTGATGTGATGGTTGAATGCGTTGACTATTTTAATGTTTTGCCTCAAGATTATTTTTAGACATTGCAGTTTCGTAATTTAATAATTATGATATTTACCTAATTTTAGTATGATCTAATTTTCGGCTCCCTCCTCCTCTGGGTTAGTGTGATTACCTGCAGTTGAGGAGGAGGCTCTCTCAAACTATGGTTAACTTCACGGTCAAACAACTTTGTTCATAAAAAAGTTATTAATGCAAAGTGTACCAAGTGTTACGTTCAACACGAAAGGTTAATCTTCATAACCTTTGACACGAGTCTCGTGCAAAACACACATTTATATTCGATTCTGGTTATAAAGTATCTAAACATTTTTTCTGCAATGCACATAATTTCCGACACTGTCAGTATTCAAACAAGCATGCTTCGTGTCAATGACCTGGTGTGCTTAGACAAAAAACTGTTGGTTGCGGCTAGACAAGAATGAAATCCAGAAATCGGAGACTAGCGCCCAACAGGCTTATGAATCACTGTAAGGATTCTCTAGGCGGTTGTCGACCTTTTGTGTAACTGCCGGGAGGAAATATGATAAGTCCAGTTCTTTGTAACTGCTTGACGTAGCATCATTTGTCATGTTGGATAACCAGTCTCAAAGTGTTTCGATGTTGTGTGACAACACTTTTGTACCTGGATGCAGGAAGAACCGCGCGTATAGAACGGTGCGTGAATTATTAACAACGTGACATCCAATCTTATTTTTTTTAGGAATGTCAACACACCTGGCCCTTAATTGCAGTTTGTCGATTGGTCAATCGTCACATTGAACACTTGTTAAATGTGCTGTGTGCTCGTCAGTCGTTGTCACCTTTACTAAAAATAAAGAAACATCGGGAGGGCCACTTGCTCATTTGTAGCATTTCGCATAAATAAAAAAGAATTCTGCTAACATCTATCGGTACTTACCATTACATGTTCGTGAGTGCGCTTCCTCCTCCGCACGCCAATTATTTCGGTACTTTTAATTGCTCGTTACGTAATCCCACCAAAACCGTGATCGCTCGAGCATTTTCCATCCTACCTATAACATGTATTGTTATTTGCTGATATTCATAGTTCTTTTGTTTTTTACATGGCTGTAGTTACGGTTAGAATTATTGATGTCAAAATTATATACGTAAAGAATTAACAGCGAATTGTCTATTTCAGTTGGTTTGACTGTCGTGGTGGACCATTTATATTATGATATTTAATTATTGACTGTTTCTATAGTTGAGGGCAAGTTTACAATACTTGTAATCTATACTTTACTCTAAATTCAATAACTGTATTTAATGCAATAGATTCTCTATGGTGTGATGTATGTAAAATGGGACTTTTGTGTGAACACAAGATATTTGGCAACCCTAGGTCTAGATTTTAAGTCGTGATGTGGGTGGATAAGTAGGCGCCTTTTATGATTGCGTGTCGAAATAAACTAAGTTGAGGCCAGAATATTATTTATTCTGATTGTTCTTCCTTATTCTTAATACCGGAATTTTGTTATTTATTTCACATTTAGCAAAGTTTCTCAAAAGATACAAAACGTGCACGTTTGTATGCTGTATCAATATTAAAATGGGTAAAAATTAATTATGGGTCATTAGCTATCCAGACATCACAGAAGTCACACCTGAACAGCTCCAGTAAGAAAAAACCAGGAAAATGGATACCACGGCAGAAGAAGCAGCTCAAGTGGTAGCACTACTGCAATCAGGACTACGCCAAGTTGATATTGCTCGACAACTCAACATAAGCCGTTTCCGGGTAAAACGAGTATCCCAGCGGTTCCAGGAGACTATAGGCTACATCAGGAAGCATGGATCCGGAAGACGGCGTTGCACTTCCGACAGCGACGACCGCTATATTGTGTCGACGTCTTTGCGTAACCGATTCTTCAACGCTGTTGAGCTACAACAGCAGCTCCGAACAGCTCGGAGGACGTCGGTGAGCGTCTCCACAATAAGAAGAAGGCTGCGAGAGAAGAATTAAAAAAGAAGAAGAGTTTATTACAAAAAAAAAATAACTAATGATACTGAATATATCATTCAATTTAATGTATAGCCATGACATATCTAGCTGATTACACAGATGGCAGGTAACGTTCACACCCATTTGACCGAGTAGAGTCTAGCTGAGTGTTTAAGAGCACTGGTGATTTTGTGGTTTTAGTAACTTAAATTTGGCCACCTATTTCTTATGAAAAACACAAATGTTTATTTTATTACAGTGTTAACTGGACGATTACACGTCTCTAGGTAAATGTCTCAATGTGTACAGGTTATTGTGAGAGGTGACGCAATGGAGTTATCGCAGTGTGCATGCATGCTCGCAGTGTCAAGGTTGATTCGTCACGTTACAATGTCGTCATTAATACTGATCAGCAAGTCTATGCAATTTTCTTAAACACATTTTAATGATCGTAAAGGTGTTGCTAGATGTAGTTCTCCAATAGGCGACTACTAAGTTCTACTACTTTTTAATTTTCCTTTCTGGATCGTACACAAAGAAACGTTTGCCAAAAACGCTCTACTTTGTCCTTTCGTCTAGGTTTCGATGTGCAGTGTGTTATTAAAATCTAGACCAATCATCTTTGCATTTTAATATTAGATGTTTTGAAAAGTCGTAAAACTAACGTAGGTAATTATTTCGAATTCTTAAGCTTCTTTAGCCTGTATAAGCTCTCTGCTGAACATAGTACTTAAGAAACCTTCACCTCCGAGCACGTGATGAATACAGCATTTAAAATTGCTATTAACAATTTTAATCCTGGGGATCGAACACAGGTCACTCGCGCTCTAGGCAACTAAAGTGAGCGTCTGGACCACTAGGGATAGATAGATTATGAGAATTTCCACTACTCTGTAGAGGATGACGAGGCTCGCCATTCGTCAACATTCTATCTCTGCCTACTCCTCTTTGTGACGTGACTCCTCCGTGTGTGTTATGTAATATTAATTTAATAACAGAACTTTTATTCGTTATTCAAATTTTAAGTAACGTTTAGTGTATATTATTGTAAACGTTCTAATGGGTCGCTTGATAAGCCTAAAGAGCCACTATAATGGTAAAATATGGAGTCCATTAATTCAAGGTCTAACTGAAATATGTTTTAGCGTTATACTTACATTGCGTAAAACGACAGGTGCGTAGCTAACCAGCCCGCGATAAGAGTGTTATAAACTCAGGCTGGCTGTTACAGATGTTTTTAAAATAAAACCGAAACTCGTGTAAATACCTAATACATACCTAAAACTTGTGTGGCCTATAGAATTTTTTTTAACTCGTGTAACTCCAGAAACATGTGAGATACATTGTAATTGAGAATAAGCTAGTTTTAGTAGACGTTTTGATAAACAGATTTTTAAACTTGGATTTGTCTTTTTGCTAGTGCTATTGGAAAAAGTATTTATAACCTAAATATTTTACAGATCAACACTTTTTTTATCATGTCTGTAAAGTGATGTATGAAAACTCTTGACAATTATGTAATTATGTAGATGTAAACCGGGTGTCGGAAGTATGAATAGTTTTTACAGGACTATAGAGTTGTAGACCTTGAAGGGGAATCTAAACAACTTCATTTTCAACTCGTGTCACCTTTCGCTACTTAATAAAATGGGCCTCGACGAACGGAATGTCATAGAGATAATCAAAAATGTTTGTTATAAGGGTGTCGCTGTATTCATTATGCCTTTATGATGATAATTAAAAATTTAATCCTAGCGTTCGAACGTTTCTCCTTTTTTTTTAATCTCAATTATTTATTTTTTTACTTTGTTTCATTCATAGCTATCATGTAGAAACTGGGGACGGAATTATAAGCGTGCGTTACGATTAGACGCTGCATTACGAATAGACAGCGATTCAATGCGATATGCGATGACGATTCTCGGCCAACGACAATATTTTTTTTTAGTACAACGCGAACGAAACTGCGTGCTGCCGTGTGCCGCGCGCTACAGGAGCGAACGATTCGATTTTTAAAAACAAAACGAATTTCGATGTGCAAATAAGTGTTGAGTGCCAATGTTATTGTTTTATTTTATGAAGGTTTTATCCGAAGTTTTTATGATTTACTTTTTTTTTGTATTTCTTTAAAGCGTTATTCTTTATTATTCTTTAAATCGTCAATGGAAATCTTCACCGTATTACCTGCGCTGAAAACTGAAATACCACTTTAACGGATAATTCGTATTATACTTTATCTTTATATGGGATAGGTTTATCAATGTTTATTGTTTTATACATTCAATGCTGACACAGCAAATCGATTATACAATTTTTTTCAATTATAATTAGAACTAATTATAATTGATAAAAAAATAATAACTTAAATAATCATAAATAAAAAAATATCATTTAGGGACAACTTTAATAGCACCATTGTCATGACTATCTTAATTTTTGTGAGGTTTATGTTAGATAGCTCGAACGAATCTTAATAATAAACTAATTAAAAAAATTTATACAATTACCATATGATACTGAGTTCTTTATTACTTCGCAGCCATTTTACATCGGCCCTTGTAACTTCAATCGAGTTATTACCGTTATTCGGCAATAGCAGGAGAAATCCGAACTTAAAATGTTTAATTGCAACCAGTTCTGCCCGAAAAGGTGATCCAAGTTTATTCATGAAGTTTTTTTGAAATACATTTATTTAATGTTTATCCAAACACATAATAGAAATGTTTAATGGTTACAAAACATTTTTTTATTATGTGTAAAGTACTCAGTATCTTGAACGGCACTCGTAGAAGTAGATTTAAATGACTAGTAATACATGATAGTAAAATTATATCTTCAATGATTATAAATTAAATAAATTCATGTTTTATTTTGTTAAACAGTTATTTTTTAGATACTTCTTATGTGTAATAATGTTAGGAAGTTCCCAAATTCCTTAACTCTAAATGTACTCTTTTGATACTTAAAACATGAGCGTACGTTTGTTCGCGAATTTCTTTGAAACTACAAACGCAGGTAATTTAAATACTTCTAGGCTTCTTGATTTCCATAGGATCTTAAGCAACAAAGGTCGCGGTGAAAAATCATCAAGATCGGTTTACTAATTTAATAATTTTTAATGTTATGATATTTAGCTACGTACCTTTTTAGTACAATATAAAAGTGCGTCCACTTAAAGTCGGTTGTTTCCGAAGACTCTGTTTTGTTTGCCCACGTGTTTTTTTAAAGCGTAAATTGCCAATCTTTAAATGAAATTACAGTGAATCGGAAATAATTTGTTTGCATTGCAGCCCTACTCATCGTTGCCCTTAACGTAATAATAAGAGCAACATACTACTCGCACAATGAAAAGTACATGAAAAACTGTTCAGAAATTTTTTTGTAATGCAAATTTCGCACAAATCTTTTTCATATCTACTACATAGACAGACAGAATTTTGCAGTTTTATAATGATAATATATAACTAGAAAATTAAATCTAAATCGTTTTTTTTAATATAGGTTTAATCATATTTCTATGGATATCTTAGACATTTTACGCGTAATATAAAATTAGGTTTAACACTTCACTCGCTTTCTCGGTTTGCCACTAGTCTGCGAAGTTGTTATAGCGTAACGTTATTTCAAGATCGTAGAAATCGTTCTTTTACAGCGAGGTTTGTTTTTTCTTACTTAATTTTTTTCTTTTTCTTAAATATATATTTTACCTGTTTTTTCTATTCGGGATAAAGTTTTTGCATGACTTTCTGATACAAATAAAGTCAACAAAAGTGCTACAAGTAAAGGCGGACTCTAAAGTGGTCCATAGGCTGGCAACTATCCTCGATTGAAAATCAAATGCGTTGTCACTTATCACCACTGAGGACTGAAAAAGATAGTCTCGTAGCCAGTAAATGGTTCCTCCCTGTTTCCATCACTCACTATATGACACAGTAGTTTTCGCGTTTACGTTTATATATTTCCTTTGAGGCACACAACATGACAGTACTGCATTTAGTTTAAATATTATCTTATATTTGAACAACTGTTTTTAACGATTTAAAAACAGTTGTTCTGTGCTGGGTGATGTAAGTTTATTCTTGTTTGATCACATTTGTTAGCTAGCACCTGCATGTAGGCAGGTGAGGTTGGCATTGGTGGTGAAAAAAAAAAAATATTCCGCCGCTAAAGTATACGTGTTGGCACTGATGATTTAGCGAACCGAGACATCATCATTCATTCCAGGCTGTATGAGGAAACTAAAAGTTGCTCAGCGGGCTTTGGAATGGGCTATGCTCTGTTTCTCTGCGCGATAGAATCTGCAACGCTAACCGACACAGCCGTTAGGATCAGCAAGCAGAAGTCGCAATGGGCCGGCCATATTACAGGACAACCACGTACAGGCAAACGCAGTATGGGTCGAGCCCCCATAAGATGGAGTGACAGTGTTGCGTGTAGCCGATGGATACAGGTGGCTCCAGAACGTGATTTGTGGGACAATCTTTCGGGGAGGCTAATGTTCAGCAGAGGACATCTGACAGGCTGAAATTATGATGAATGATGTCTCCGCCTTCGATACCGATATGGACATGTTTCCAATAGCAGCAGCTGATGATCACTATTATCGGCCATCAGATCCTTTTTTACTTGTAATATATGTACATTTGGACACAGATAATCAAGATTCAAACTTAGGTTAAAAATCGTAATTTGTTGTTCGCGTAACGCCAAGTAAATTATCATGTTATCGGTTTATTAGGGCTGACCATGCATTGATATCGATATTGCATTTGTTACGTTATCTAGGTTATCGTACATTGATAAAGATTCGTTTATGCGAATATAACCGATATGCTATACCGAACATCTGTCTATATCCATGTGCTATACTTACAAATGTAGGTATACCTATAATTTATCTAATGTAAGTTTGAATGGATTTATCTTAAAAGTTATTGAAACGATTTCAAAAGTAATTACACCCAATATTAAGATAATTGATTCGTAATGGATGAAACTATGTTTTATATGTAGATATGTAGATTATATTGTTGATATGTAAAAATGAATTGCTGTGTGGTATCGGCGTAACAATCTGTCACCCCCTTTCTTCCCGTGGGTCTCTTGTACTGCGATCGCCAATCCACTTGCCGAGCGTGGCGATTATGGCAGATCCTCCTTATGGGGTCATTAAGGGGATTATTTACAAACTGTTAAGATATGTTAAAGATTTACTTCATAAATATAGGTCCAACCTTGTGGTGTTACCGGAGGTCGCTTGTGTTACACGTCATGTACAAATGTAAAACAGGATATGCGTGCTTATCAAAAAATATTTTGTTTATTGGTTGTTTAAAAGAAATTTTGTGAATACCTTCTATAATTTCATATAAATTTTACTTTGTTAGTCTGGTACTAACTTAGTTCATACAGTTTTTTCTAAATATTTCGTAGTTTGTTCGTCGTTTAGTACAGAGTTTGAGGAATTTAGGACTCGAACAGAATTCGAATTCAAGATTAGAGTATGATTGAGGATAAATTTGCCAATTTTACCTTCAATTTGCCTCAATATTCCTAAAACAGTATATGTTTGTCTTACTTGAATCAGCTCCGATTCCGATTTTCCTTATTTGACTCAGTATTGCAGCTTTTGTTAACGTTTAATACTCATGTAACGGTGCAGTTTATTGAGATATTTATGTAACTTTTTCATTTCTTTTTTTTTATTTCTTCATATTTGAAACATTACACGGGCTGTGAGCAATAACAACTACGGCTGTTGCATTATTATCGCTATATATTACTTTATTTACTTCAATGACGAATTTTTGAATGTTGAATTTTGTTATGGCCACCCAAATGTCTTTATTTAATTAAGTTTGAATCCATATTAGAAACGTAATCTACTTTGACACAACGTTTCTCGTGTTCCTGTTGGTAATATTATAGTCGAAGGCCAATATTTGCAACTGCAGGGTCTTTTCGCGCAGCGTCGTTTAGTTGGTCAAAGTCGTTCAGCGCCGATTAAAACGCTTAAGAATTCAAGGCAGTGATCATTTGTTATTTCATGCATTTTATTATAATCACACGTCAAATCGTAAACAAACGTTTATCATAAAAAAATAAAACGGCTACCACTTAAGGTCTAGCACGTGAACGTGACCTCCTCTGAACCGCATTATCATCATAAATATATCAGGCCCCGTGCGACCTCGCACTCTGTTTACAATAAAACACTCGCCGTGTCCCCCCCTCGCCTGACATCATGTTCAATTTTATCCTCCGTGACTTTTAGCACCAAAAGATACTTATATAAAATTTTGTAGAACCACATGACTACCGAGCTATAGGTGCTTAGCCTAAGCCAATGTTCGTGCAAAACCAATGGGTTTTCGGGTTATGTTGCGACCCGTGTCAATGACACTGCATCTGTCCCTTCCTCTGATATTATGCCATAAACGTTACAACGTATAGATAATACAGGATGGTAAAGACTAGTGTGTGTGTGGGTATTCGCGTAAACTAACGCCTGCGCAATTGATAGCTGCCGATAGAATTCGGAATTAGTCGCCGTGGCCAATCCCACCAGGAGGACATCATCATCGTAATCATATAAAATTTTAAAAAGAAAGTTAAGAAAAGCTTTTTATTTTTGAGAGGATTTCGGAGCCTCGAACGGACGCAGGAGTTAATATCTTCGAAATATTTTTGTATACACATATACAAACACGTACATATTGGCGCAACCCTGCTTATTAATGAACTTGGCGCTGGCTACTGGCTGGCAAATCGACCATGCGTGACATGCCGGCTTTTGTAGGAGTTTTCATGGAAAAATGGCCTACCTTTCACAGCCCAATGACATGTTATGTTTGAAAAACAAAGACGGGACTTTTAAATTGTACCATTGACACTATGAAGTTGCTCTATGACTGCGAAGTTCTCTCTGAATGTTAGGTTGTTTGCCAAATCTGCGATAAATATTCTATAGGATTTATATCAGAGCTACGATAAAAGTAGTATAAGGACACTTTCTTACATCTCTACTTCTTTCTCTATCTGACTGATTGAGCCTATAAGGCATACATACGGTTCTAAGTTTCAAGTTCAGTTCAGTTTCAGTTCAAACTTATTTCATTTTCGTTTATGCTTATAATATATTTACAAAAAGGTCCAACGTTTATTCTCGGCGCACTGTCTCTAAAACACGAGACTCACCTTGATTAATTCACCGACCCACCTCTGTACCCGATAATGCATTGCTGTCCGGCGCGTGGACACAATCACGCCATTACCCAATGCAGTAGCAATGACCCTGTTGCATGCATTTACGTCGTTAAATGACTTGATTTACAGTACTGTATTTTGCAATCCAATTAGTTTTTGACCAAGCCTAGAGCCTAGCTAGATCTAGGTTATATTTCCAAGTTTCATGCGCGTACCGATAGAAATTAAGAAGCAATATCTCAATTCCTAGTGCCTAACGGAACCGCGTTGCTAACCAGCAGATTGCACCACTTGTATTTTAATAATGTTAAAAATGTTATATGGACTCCGTTCGTTTCGGACGCTCCTTGTTGTAATAATACCAAACCTTATCTAACCTAATCAAAGCTTTGTCGAACCTCAGTTACGGTTCATTTATTATTTTTGCAGACGTATATATTTTTCATTCAAAAATTATAATTTGTATTAGATTTAGACAAAGGATATAACAGTCCATGTGGTGGTAAGTGATAACTCCTAACAATGGACGCCTGCAAACAATCTCAGTTAAAGAAGGCTACAGACAAGTCTAACCTTTTTTACCTGAACTCTGTCTTAGAATGTCCCCTCAGTTTGTAATTAAAAATTTGTATTTGCTCGATAACCAACTTATATCTCAATAACAAAAATGAAGCCAAACACCTTTACGCTTTTGTTATCTATCATTTCAGAATTCCTTTTGGTCAGTTTATTATTGATCACACTACTGAGCGCATTCACAGCAACATTTGGCAACTATTAAATCTTTTCACATACGGTTGCCAGAGCTTCCTATTTTTAATTGTGACATTTGCTGGTCCTAAGCCCAACTTCTATTCAATTTTTTGTCTTATTGTTTACATGTTAAGGTTTTCGTTATTTTTATCCACTCGAAATTATGTTGCTTCTGATGTCTTAATCTTCGATGTTACGACATCCGTAGAGATATTGGGAACACCTTTTATTTAATCCCTTCTCAACTCAACTTTAAATGTCCATTTATATTCTGGTAAAATACAATGTTTACTTGATACTATTTACTTTTTCTTTTTACTATGTAAAATGTAGCTTCAAGCATTCTGTTTAGAAACAGTCTTATCCCTAGTTGTGGGGTCAGTCAGGCTCCGTTCACCAGCTCGAATCTCGCATACACGCTCCGGCTCTGGTTTACCGGTACTGACTACAGATATACTTGTATAACCTAATCTGCACAGGTGTAGCGTATGGCGTGTCGGGCTGGTGGAACGTTCATAGCTAAAATTGTTGAACCACTTGCGATCCGTCAATAATTTATTTCTTTGTTACCATAATGCTTGAAGTAGTGAAGTAACCAAATAGTAAAAACATTAATTTCAAACTCAGGGTCGTTTTTTGCTTTTGTAATGCGGGCTTAGAAATAATCTACCTTTGTCGCTCTTGTCCAGGTCACTGCCAAGGCCTTATATTAAAATAAATAATTTGTCAAACTGGTACTAGTGGCAGGTACAATTTAATAAATTATAAATCCAACTTTATTTACAACAGCATTATGCTCTTATAGCCTAGAAATTAAATTATAGTTCCTCTCTTGCTTTCTTTTAACGCCGCATACCTCACGGTCGCGGTGATTAATGGAGAGAAAATGCACGTCAATAAAATTATCAATTGGCCGATATTAATTTGAAAATACTAACATTTCTAGTTTCTTTTCAATAAAATTAATTGTTTCATGTACATAATTAAATTAAATCCCAGTTTATGCAAAATGTCCCGCTAAATAGTACAAAAAAGCGCAGGTGGATCAAGAGATTGATAAACAGACAAGAACGTCTCAGATGCAAGGTATCATAGCACATTCACCCTCCCTTCTGCTGTTTAAGGGTAGATTTCACAATGATTTTGAATGGAATCTAAATTAGATTATTCTATAGTTTTGCGTGTCTCGATGTCTTGTTAAGGTACTTACGTCGAATTCTGCAAATTAAACTCCTTATGGTTATTGTTGATTACGTAAAGGGCTTTAACAAATAACGGGTTTCGAAAGTAAATACGCTATTCGCCTCTTTTTTTTAATATCTTTATGGTTTTATTAAACTTCGTACAATTTTTTTATATCTATGCGGTAACTGGATAAGTCCCTAATACAAATTATGGGAATGTGTGTTTGGGAGCTTGGTCTTGTACTGCAATAACATTTATAAGTAAAGATCAGACATTGTTTTATACTTTGAATACTTTGAATGTAAAATGGGGCCACTGAATCTTTCATTGAATAATGCCATCCATGTAATATTTTGTCCATGCTTACTTATCCAAAAATAAAGCACGTCGTAAACAAGATCGATGCATGCGTGCCGAGTCACTTTGTGTTTCGTTATCTTTATGCCGAAGCCCTTCTATTTCCGTAAAATGAAAATCGACTGCGGCTCTTCGTTAAATATAAATTAAAACGCTCGTCGTAAATATTAGGCAATAGTTTAGTTTTTGTTTCGGAAGGGTTTAAATCGTTATGAATAAAATAGCACTCATTTTTACCAAACCATTGCCAACTACGTGTAGTTGGAGTTTTGTCTATTTTACTATCAGTATTTTTTTTTAATTGACGATTTTAACATAAAATAGTATGCACTAAGGATAATCATACGAACCGTCTATTGTCCATGTACGACTAATGTAGCGATGCCATTTGTTGTTGTAGTGATCGTATTGTAGGTGTAGTTAAGATGTTATGTAGTTTTACCTACGCGTGTAAAGTTTTTCTTAGTATCGTCAAACTTTAAAGATTTCAGTTGTTAATAATCCGCTTTGTTCCCATATCGCAAGATGGAACAATTTTGGAACATAAATCCTAGCAACCCGTATTCGAACAAATTCTATTAGCAGTCACTCGATATAATTAATCAGTCACGATAGAAAAAATAAGCTCATTGAATTCATTCAGTTCGGCCATATAAGTAATATGATATGTTTTTTTTAATTAAAGATTACCAACAATAGTAATTATTAACATTAATTATTTTTTTATGTCGGAGTGGAACTTATATCTGGAGTGGTTCACGACAATAGTCGAAAGGCGGGTTCCATCCAGCGACGTCAGGTTACCCAGGTTACATATTTAAATATACGAGGATTTTCATTATACATTTATATAACATTTAAGTGTGATGGTATATAACATTTAACATTTAAGTGTTATTATTACGAGTTTAAGTATGCTGATAAATATTTATGATTCATTGAAATTCATGTTACATCATGTGAAGTTCATGACATCAGTTGTTTGTATTTGTGATACGTTCATATAGCCAAATAGCTTATAATTTATGGACATTGAAAAAATCGAAGGGCGTGAAACGATACATAATCACTGTAAATTTTACTATTTTAATCATTTTATCTATTGAGTATGTAACCGTAAGCTGGGCTATATATATACATCATAAAATGCAACACTTGCGATACTCCGAGAGGCATCGTTAAGGCTTGATAAATTGAAATCATCCTCTTTGCCAATTTACTTTTGATATTGATGGTGCTTGAATTTTTAATAAATAAAACATATCTTCAGTTCAAGTAGTTTTAAACAATTAGTTTGAGTAAGTACAATTAGTATGAGTTGAAAATGTAAATGTTGCATCAATCAATTCGTCATATTGTGAATTGATGGAACTAACTTTCTTATTTTTTTGCTTATACTCGTATTCTCAAACAAACTCACATTTTTTTTTACATTTATGTAGTAATGGTATTGGACGATTCTGCACACGCACATAAACGCTATTACATACAAACACACAATACTCTCTTACATCTAACATATATCTGTAATCATCTAGCAGAAAATTGTTTTAGTTTTTAAAGGATTCGTCTTTAATATTCTTGTTTAATTAAATATATGTAAATATTCAATTATTCATACACTCGTTATAAGTTTATTTTTATTTAATCCGGGGAACGTGAGCACTGGTTATCTGTAATACAGGCATGCATATAACTCGAGACTACAGCTACTAACAGCTAAGTATTTTCGAAGTAGTATTTTGTAAAGAGTTAAGTTCAATGTTATAATTAGTTATGTGAACACTGCACATTAGAAATTTCTTCATCATTTTATACCCTGCGTGAGTCCTCTGCTAGACATGACCTTCCCATTAAAGCGCTATTAAAAGCTTCCATACTATGCATGGAAGGTTTGACTATACTCATTACGCTGGGTCACACTATAAAAGCTGCTCTACATCACTAGTCTATGGGATTTGGGTTCGACATAGTCGGATGGATTTCCACGCCACCAGGCTGTCACCAGAGCCTCGTCCATTAATCAACCAGTGGTCACCGTTTGTAGAACAATTAGAACTCTCGTATGTAGGGCCTCTGTTAGACAGTGGTAACAACAGTTTTAGAATTAAGATCCATATATTATCAGAGCTTTTTCGGTCACTTGAATAAGTATTATGCTTATGTGAACGGTATTTCGACGAAATTAAAAACTGGGAGCTCATATTTGTTATTTTATTTTTAAGATGCGGTCGCTTGGAATTAACGAATAGGGCTACAGTAATTCAGATGAGATCGTTTGAGTTCAGAAAATGTAAATGTTGTTTAAACCAATTAAAAACTATACGTTAGTATGTAACAGAAGTACATTTGAGTTTTAGTTCAGGAAAAAGGAAGTAGAAGACTTGTAATGTTAACATCGTTACTTAGTTCCGCCTCTGACTCACTAAACCCCTTTTGATGAGCTTACATCACCGAAATCTCTGGCAGTGGCACAAAAAAGGGGCCAACAACATCATCTTTACCTAAAGTACGAAGTGTCAAGATCGACACCGCAACGGCGCATCTAGCTGCGCGCGCAACTCGCAAACCCGGCAGTATTGAATAAGCCAGTCATTTTCCTAACCTTAAAAACAAACCACCTCTCAAACAGCTGTTTTTCGACGCGTTACGCCAGGAACGCGTAATATTTTACTAAATAATAAACGGCAAAATCAACACCCGGGGGACGTCTAGACGCGGTGGAAGCCGTTACGAAATTATTTAAAATTAGCATTGCCGGTATTTTTTATTTATTTAGATTTACGTTTTCCTCGCGACCATTCAGTTTTCTGCCAGTACGTACGGCGAAAAGTCGGCTCTTTATTTCAGATTTGAAATGATAAATTGTAGGAATTTTATTAATTTGTTTAATTCATAGGTTACATTGTGAACAAAATGGTTCGTTTAACATGTGTTAAATATGATTAAACTTTGTCAACATGAACGATCATATTGTTAAGTGGACGATGTAAATACTTTCAGTGTTGTGTTGTGTTGTGTACAAAAGTTGTGTGTACAATGGAGGAGTACGATTATGACTTTGCGTACGAGTGCCGGGTGGGTATTTTTTATTTCTTGTATATCTACATTTTATTGAGTTAATAACAATTTTATATGGTAAAATTCCTTTAGAAACGAATGTTTGTTTTACTAGATATTTTTATAACCTTTTCAGTCGTTATGCTGGCACGATGTTGACTACTGTTCGGTTCTAATTTTAATAGTTTTATTTTCTTCGAATTAAAACACTTGATGGTCAGTTTTATCTATTAATTTAGTGTCATGCTTATTATTTAGGATATATTTAATATAATATTTAATTTTTATATTACGCAACCTATAAAGTCAAATAACTGAAGGAGTTAGGATATTAAGTAATGTTCCCATTTTTATGGTTCTGCGTTAAGACCTCTAACAAATGTAGTGTTCTTCCGTCCCTAAGTCTAAATCCGCCCGACTGTCGGTCTGTACATCTCATACTTTTCAAGTAAGTTCTTCAGTTTAAAAAAAATGACCAATTTTTTGAAACGTTCCGAACGTTACCTACTTCTGTATTGTTTTTATTACTTTTTTTTCTATGTATTATATTTTATTTCTATTATTATATTTGATACATAAGTAATCATGCTTTTCACCCATATGGGTAAGCAGATATCGTAAATCATCGTTTAGCACGGATCAGCATAGCCAAATTGGCTTTTGCGATTTCCTCACTTTCAGCCTCTCCGGAAGCTAGAGCGTACGGTTGGCGTGTTACGTCGCCCCGATTTTGTCATTAGAATTTATATAAATTCGTGGCCATGATTACAACCGCCGAAATTCGTTTTAGTCAAACAGTTCTTCGGTAATTTACGGTCGATATACCTACTTGAACAAGTTATCAAGTCTTTATTACTTATCCGAAAATGGTTTTGATATTCAGTTTGGCACTGGCAGATAGTTAAACACTATTGCCATAAAGCTCCGAGCACCAAAAAAGAAAGAAAGAATCCTTAACTATTTCAGGTATTTTTAAACAAAAACTAAGTATCCGGGCAAATTTTAAATCTTTGCACATTTCTTGCAAATTACTTTTAATAATACAAACATATAGTTAATTTTGATTATTTCATAATCTCGCTGGTTATGGTGTCTTAAATACAATATACCCTTTTCAAGGTTAATTAAATTGGTTACTCTACACATATGAATTTATTTCACACGCTGTTATTTTAACCGTGCCTACTGGTAGATACTACGTAATTTAATTTGCATATATTATGTATTGGTTGCAAAATATTACTTAATCCCCTTACACGTTTGCTTAAAGAAAAGTACTGTTATCTACTAAAAATATACATAGCCGTAAATTCAACCCCATCTGTATATCTGTATTTCGCAAAACCCACGACTTATGGGGGTTTAGTCTAGAATGTATTGTGTCTGCCCGTATATCTGTGACGCTGTGCTTCGTTCACAACTGCAGTCACTATAAAGGGTATGCGGCTTTAAGGGATGTTCGACCACCATGTAACTTAGCAGACATGCCACAGACAGAGTTTCTTCCTCTACCACAACCCAGCATGGATGCATCCATGCTGGGTTGTGGTAGAGAGAGGTTCCATCGAGGATAGGAAAACAAGCAATGGTGAGAGGAGAATCATTATCGTCATCAGTACGTTGAACGAAAATAATGTTTTTGCTTACAGCGTCTTGTGGAGGCTATGGCGCCTCGTTCGGCGCGCTCGTTTCGCCAAGAGTTCAATATGCAGGACGTGGCTACAACAGAGCATACATTTACCTCGTATACTACGGAAAAGTAAGTAAAATTGATAATCAAACACTAAAACTGTTATCCCTATTATGTATAGGTTATATTGCACAAGAAATTCAAATGATTAACCCAATTTTGATTGTTTTTAATTAAATTGTTTATTTGAAACAGATATGTGAGAACGTCACATTCTGCAGAAATAGACGGTCATGCACCAGTTAAATCAATGGCCAATGGCAAGTTAAGCTCGCCTTCTTATACAACTAAGACAATAATCACAGATGAAGAAAGACCCGATGTTAGGAAATTAAAACGCGTACATAAAATGTATGAAGGACCAAATATTATAGAATCCAGAGGTATAATACATCCGGAAACAAGAGAAATTTTAACAGTTGGTCAAGCAATTAGCATGAGAATACTTGATGTCCGAACGGGCAGGCTTTTGTCTTCTCCAGAGACGAAACAAACTATGACAATAGAACAAGCAGCGCAAGAAGGTCTGATCGATCCGAAACTTGCTGCAAGATTAACGGGACCTTGTGGAATGACAGAAGACGGAAATGAAGTAACACTTCTAGAAGCCATCCAAAGGGAGCTTTACGATGCGGAACAAGGGTTATCAGATCCAGCAGAAAAAAGAATAAAGGTAACGGTTGAAGACGAGAAATGTAGCACACAAGGAATGAGTATTTCGGACGCTTTAAATCGCGGTCAGGTTGACTTACAACGAGGTCTTTATAGGCTTCCCAATGGTAGCTACATCACAATTGCTGATGCTTATCAACGAGGTTACCTAATATATAATGAGATTATCAAAATAAAATCAAGCGCTTTGTCTCTTTCTGATGCTATCAGTCAAGATCTAGTTGACAACAATGGTTGGGTATTGGACAGGAATTCGGGCGATAGATTCCAATTAGATGTTGCTATTAAAAATGAACTTATCAACACCGATTTTAGAGAAGTCGTTGATCCTAAAAATGACACAAAAATAACACTAGCTGAAGCGATAGAGAAGAATATTATAAACACAAAGCATTCTAAGTATATACATACTGTAACTAAAGATAAATTAAGCTTCAAAGATGCTGTAAGTAAACGTTATATCTGTAAACCAATGACTCTTAAAGATGTTTGTGACAATAATTTTATGACTAATGATGGTAAAATTTTATCACCTACTAATAGAACACCACTTAATATTTTGGAAGCCATTTCTGCGGGTGTTCTTGATAGTGATAATGTAAAATGTATCACTGACACCACTACTGGCCAACTTTTAACTTTGTCTGAAGCTTTAGGAGCTCGTATTATTCTACCCGATAACAAATTCCGTGATAATTTAACTGGCGAACTTTGTACAATACCTGAAGCAGTAGACCGTGGCCTAATTACATCCGTTTCCCAAAGATCTATCTTTGACATTGACGGATTTAGGGATCAAAAAACGGGCGAATTCGTTTCATTCAACAATGCTTTAAGTAAAGGTAATATAAAATATGTTAACGGCGAAACTTTCCTAAAATCGGAAAGCGGTGATTTTGTATATCTAGAAGACTGCACTAAAGTGTCGATGGTGCGTCCCGAAGTCTTAGAAATGTTTAATCGCAAGATAGGAGTTATAGAAAATGGCAAAGATCTTTCGGTTTTAGATGCGGTATTTAAAAATATCTTAGACCCTAAAACTGGTCACCTACTTGACGTTACCACAAAAAAACCTATTCCATTCAATAAAGCAGTAGAAATTAACATGATAACGCCCGAAGGTGCAGCTTTATTAAATTCTCTTTTAAATATTACACTTACTTTGCAAACGGTTACAAAAACTGTAAAACGATACGTCACTGTGACGAATACAAACGCGTCTCACAGATCGGAGCATATAATTACCTTTGCCGAGGCTATTCAACGCGGACTTATCGATGAAAGTACTCAAACATTTACAGATCCTACAACAGGGACTGTGTTTCCAATTCAACAAGCACTTGATGACGGTTTGCTGGGGGTAGAAAAGAACGATCCTCGAGTAGCTCGCCTTTCTGACTGCGTGAGTAAAAGGGATGAAGTTCCTGGTCAAGTAGTGGAGTTGAAAATTACAAAAAAATCTTTTATCAAAGACCTACCTCCAAGTCCTGAAAATAAATTACAAAATGATACCAAACCTGAAACAGTTAAAAGCCCGGATTATACTGTGAAGGAAACTCTTACACCACGGCAGGATATTACCCATGAAATTAAAACAGTATTTTCTAAATCCACATCTAATGAACCCGCAGTTACTTCTTTAACTATTAAAAAAAATACAATAGAGCTACCTCGCGGTGGGTGGTCCCTTAAAGAAGCGATTTATCAAAATCTTTTCGATCCTTCTTCGGGCATATTCATAATTCCGGGAACTGATAGGGTATTAAATTTGGGGGAAGCTTTGAAACTTAACATTATAAATCCGGAATCTGCCAAAGTAATAGATCCCAAAACTAAAAAAGAGATTCCCTTATACAAAGCCATTAAATTTCGTATTATTGACTCCTCCGGACAATATAAATATTTAACAGAAACATTAACAATGAAAGTAGCAATTGAGCGTAAACTTATAACTTTTGTTCAATTAAGTACCACTTCATCAATAAATAAAGTCATAACCATCACGTCGATGGCAGGAATGCCTGATAAAATGGAGATTTCTGAAGTAGACCCACCAATCGTTGTAAACATGGACGAAGAATCGGCGTTAGAACCAGTACAGGTAATACCCGGGGTTATATATGACCCTGCAACAGCATTAGTTATTTCCACTACGTCAGGAATTTCGGAAAATATTGTAGAAGCAGTAGACAGAGGTGTGGTTCCTTCGAACTCCGTTAGGGTGTTAGAGCCTCTTACGGAAAAGAGAATTTCTCTAAAGCAGGCATTAGAAAAGGGGATAATTGACAAAAAGACAGGGGAATATAAAGATTTATCTGGTAATAAGATAAGCTTAGTGGATGCGGCTAAGGTCGGTCTTGTGGCTGTGATGGGGGCTCCATTAGTTGCAGCCTCTAAAGTAATCCAAGTTGTAAAAAGCACAATGGTATTCGATCCAAACACTGGGGAGAATCTTCCTATGGAAGTCGCATACGAAAGGGGACTTGTAGATTCCATGGCGTATAAGAAATATGAAGACTCTTTAAAAGATAAATCACCTGATATTGTGGGTTCTTCAACTGAAATAGAAGAACAAAGGAAAATAAATTCAATTTTGAAACCGTTGCCGTCTTTTGGCAAAAAGAATGAAAACCTACCTGTAAAAGATGTATATCAAAGAGGTGCAACTGATCAGAACATACAAGAAAAAACCAAAACTACTTCTGTTAAAACTACGACCACAAAATCGAAAATTACAAGTACTACAATGGTGGATCCTAAAACTGGGGAAAAAGTATCGATAAATGAAGCATTTGAACGGGGTTTAGTTGACCATATCACATACATGAAGTATCAGGAGTCAGTCAAAGATATGTCGTCAGAGGAAACAACGCCGACCATTAAACTGGATAAATCTTCAGATTTAAACAAAACTTTACTGTCGTATGGCACTCAAAAACCAATTTCAGTTGGAGCTGCTGTGTCGGAAGGGTTCATAACAGTGGAATCAATACAAAACAGTTTATTAGCCGATACAGTCGCTAAAACCTCACCATCTGATAAACAGAAAACTTCCCGTCCTACCGATGTTATTCAAATCGATAAAAATCTTGTTCGTAAAGAGCCAAAATACAATAGTAATGTCACAAAAGAAAATAAAGGTAAAACTGTTGAATCAAAGCCAATAATACTATCCAAACTTAGGAAGCGAGTTGTTAGTCCATTGGAAGCGGTAGAAAAAGGTTTAATAGACGAAGATACGGCAAAAATGTTGGAGACAGTCAAAGTATATAAGGATAAAGATGGCCTACCCATTACACTCAAAAAAGCCATCGAGATAGGACTTATTAATGAAAATAATGGAAAAGTTGTGGATCCAATTCATGGCGACTCCCTTTCTATTAAGAAAGCCATTAAACGAGGCATTTTAGATGTAGAATGCCAAGACGAGGTATTGATTCCTATTGCTAAGAGCTTAACGATTCCAGAAATAATGCAACAGGGTTTATGGGATCCTGATTCTCAAAAGATAATACATCCTGAAACCGGTAGTCATCTTACACTGAGAGAGGCCATAATTTGTGATATTGTGGACCCATTATCTAGTGTTACACTTACTCCTGGTAAACAAACAACTCTTGCTGAAGCAATTGATAGATTTATAATTGATAGTGAAAAAAGCGTTGTAAGAACCAGTGAGGGAGATTTAGATTTAGTCTCAGCAGTAAATGCCGATATTTTCCCTGAATTTAATAAAAAACCACAAGAAAACATCCCATTAGCGGCAATGACCCTAGCAGTAGCAGTTAAACGCGGCTTTTTAAATACTACAAAAGGTGAAATTAAACACCCTCTTACAGGAGACGTAATTCCACTAGATGAAGCCGTTGAAAAAGATTTATTAATGGGAATACCGTACCCGCAATCATCTGAAACGATTACACTTAAAGAGGCCGTCGATAAAGGTAGAGTGGATCTGAATAATTATACGTTTACTAATCCAGATACAGAGGAAATAATGACAGTGGATAAGGCAATGGAACAAGGTTTATTGGCTATAAAACGTGATCCTGGAGTATCAGATACTACAGGTATTATAACTACTATCACGGAAACTTTCACATCTCAGCATACAATAACTACAAAAATGGTTGAGCTTTTGGCTGATTACGTACTACTTAGTGCAAATGAGGTACAGAATACGAAAACCGGAGAAATCGTTTCAATTGATGATGCTCGAATAAAAGGAATTGTCAGAGATGAACAAACAAATAAAGAACAATTTATAACAAGTGACTCAAATATAAATTTTAATGATGCTCTCATGTTTGGATATATTAACTTAGAAAAAGGAACATTCACTCATCCAAAATCTGGAGAAATTATAACTATAACAGAAGCTGTAAACAGTGGTTTAGTAAATACTGAATTTCAATCTTCAACCCCAACAAAACTGAAATCAAAGGAGTTAGAAATGCTTGACTTCAATCAAGCTTTTGAACTACTTTTTGATGAAAAAACCCAAAAATTCAGAGATCCAAAATCACCGAATAAAGTAATGACCTTTGAAGAAGCTCTTAAAAACAAAGTAATAAATCCGGATTCGGTAATATTTAAACTAGGTACGGATAAGCCTTTAACTTTGCAAGAAGCTGTGAGTACAGGTGTGTTAGATAAAAAAAGTGGAATGTTAAATGAACCTAGTACTGGCAAAACATTGGATGTTAAAAAAGCAGCAAAAATGGGATTGCTAGCAGTCATTGCCGCACCAGTATTAGCTGGGATGGCAGTAGTACAAGGGGCAAAAGCGGTAACAAATATGGTTGTGAACCCTAAACAAAAAGACATTGTGTCTACAACAGTTAGTGATAATGAATTGGGGAAAAAAGAAATAAAAGGTATTAAAATTACAGCACAGGACATAATAGTAAAAAAGCCAGTAGAAAGCAATATCAAAAACATATGTGTGGATAAAAATATTTTACAAGACGTTACTTCGGAAATCGTTGGTGATAAAATGAATGAAAGTCAAAATAAATTTGTGTCTACGAATAAACAGGACTCCCCAAAACCAGAAGCACAAAAAACTAAATCTGGTATACTAATAAAGGATGAGCCTTATATGGCGGTATCGAAGAAAAGTGAAAATCTTATTTCGCAGCCACCAATATCTTTGGAAGATTTACAAGAATCCTCATTAAAAAATAAATCTAAGCCTTATGAAACAAAAGCAACAGATAATAAAGGAGAATCTAGCAAACAAATTCGAATTGATTTTGAAAAGGTATCTCTTTCTCCTGAAGCTATTCCTAATATTGAGAAGAAAGTTGTCCCTAATGAAACTTTAATAAAAGCACAAATTTCAAAAACTAATATAAAAGGTTTTAGCGATACAGAAGCATTAGCAAAAGAAGCAGAAACTGATATTTCTACTTTACCACAATTTACAAAACTATCTCAGCCTATTACAGTTTATGAAGGTCAAGAATCAATTTTGGGTCAATCTTCTACAGTCCAGGAATTTCCTGTCAGGGAGGAAAATAATTTTATTAAAAAGACAATGTCTGCTATGCAGCCGGCAGAAAAAATAAGTGAGTATAGTAACATTGTTATATCAAAAGCTTCTGAGGTTACAACGACAGAATTTACTCAAAATCAATCTTTTTATAAAGTTACTGAAGAGGTCAGTTCACCTTCTAACCTTCATGAAGTTTCTCCCGACAACCATCAAGTTCATATATTTGAGTCACCAGATCAAGTTGATAAAATTGAATATGAAACAAAAATAGATGAGAAAGTATTATTAGATCATTTACCTAAACAAGGTACGACTGCGGCTCCTGATGAAGAAAAACGCATGGAAGATGTTATAAGTAGTTTAACAAATATTAAGGATATAACAGAACATAGCGAAAAGCATCCAAGTGATGCAGAAACAAAAATAATAGAGATATCTCAGGTAAATAAATATTATCAACCTCTTGAAGTAACAACAGGTATAATTTATGATCCTAAAACGAAGACTGTAATATCTACATCTTCTTTCGAGGCAGAAGACATATTAACTGCCGTTAATAACGGAAAAATTTCGTCACAATCAGTAAAAGTTTTAGATCCTGTAACAAATGTAGAAATTAACTTAATGGAAGCTACCGAGCAAGGTATCTTTGATGGGAAAACAGGAACTATTAAAGATAAAACAGGAAAAACTATAACATTTGGCCAAGCTGCTCAATTAGGTTTAGTAGCTGTTGTAGGAGCGCCAATTATTGCGGCTTCTAAATTGGTAGAGGTTGTAAAAAATGCTATTATTGTTGATTGTAATACTGGTAATAGAATTCCTCTAGAAAAGGCAGAAAGAGAAGGTTTAATTTACTCAGATCTTTCTATGAAACTTTTTGAGAGTTCAAAATTAAAAGACTGTGAAAAAAAATCTTCTGAACTGCCTCCAGTGACCCCAAATAGTCAAGATAATGTCAATAAATATTCCCAAGAAATAAAAGATATAAGTCAATCAAATTCTTCGACCTCTGGTATCCCAAGTAAAATAACAGAAACATGTTTACAGAGCCCTACCAAAACGACCAGTATAATTGATAAAAAATTGTTAGTGACTACTGTTGTTCCCAGCCTCCATTCAGACGCAAAAAAGGTTTCAGCAATGCTTATTGAGGCTGAAAAGCAACCTCTAAGAGACATAGATGAAATAACTGAGCAAAATAATATATTATTGATAAAAACGAAACCAGCACAGGCACTTTATGAAAATATACCATTAATTGATGCCATAGTAGAGGGTAAGATAGAACCTAAAGTATGTAGAATCATTATAAATGGTATTGAATCGCCGCTTACTGTCCAAGACTCTTTAGAACAGGAACAATTAAGCAGATTTACACCAGTAGATATACTTTCTAAAAACTGTGTGATTGTAAAAGAATTCAAACCAAAGTATAATATTGCAATTTCGCAAAAGCTAACTCCTGAGGAACTATCTGAAATGGGAGTTTACGATATAGAAAAACAAATATTCTTAAATCCTGAAACAGGAACCAAAATTTCTTTTGAAGAACTTGTTTATGGTTTACATATCTTTGACCCGACAACCATTTTAGTTAAAGATTTGGGTACAAAATCGGATAATTACATTCCTTTTGACGAAGCGATTGCAAAACCTATTATTGATAAAACAACAGGCCATATGGTTAATCCTAAAACAGGAAAGCGCATATCATTTTGGCAATGTGTTCAAATAGGGTGGATAGTTGAAAAACCAGAAGATGTTACGATTTTTGAACAGATTACTATTGAATCCGCTTTTGAAAAAGGATTGTATAATCCGAAAACAGGTGAGATCAAAGATATAAATACTGGCAAATTAGTGCCAATTGGTGAGGCCGTTGAAAACCGCTTAGTTGATCATGAATCGTTAGTTATAAAATTACCTCATTCCAACGAAAATATTCTTTTGTCAGATGCTATTGATCGGGGTAAGATTGAGATACATGATAGTATCATTACCATCATTGAAACACAAGAAACCATCGACGTATCCCTTGCCATACAACGTGGATTGATAATCATTACTCGTAGGCCGATTTCTATAGAAGCAGCTATTGTAAATGACATGTTTGAACCAAAAACAGGCAAATTCAAAGACAAAGTAACAGAACAATTTGTTTCTGTCGAAGATGCAGTTGACAGGAATATTGTTCATCCCACTATATCTGAAATAAAAGATACGGTATTGGAAAAATTCATTCCTCTTTCTGAGGCACTTGATAGTAAACTTGTAGATCCTGTTACTGGAAATTACAAAGATAAAAAGACTGGAAAGGTCATTCCGTTAGATGATGCCCTCAAGAAGGGTCTAATCGCGACTAAAGACATTACTTTCTCATTGTTCGATGTTATTGACTTGGGATATTATTCACCAGATACTGGTAAGGTGCTGAATCCAAAAACAGGACATATAGTTACACTTGAAGAAGCTATTGAGATGAAATTAATTGATCCATCGGATATTAAAGTTAAGAACGATAAATCTGAAGCTGTTATACCATTTAAACAGGCAGTGACATCTGGTCTTCTAGATTTAAAACAAGGTTTTATAACTAGTCCTGCTTCGAATCTTAAAGATGCACGTGAAAAAGGTTATTTACTGAGCGACAAAAAACCAATGTCATTGCAAGAAGGATTAGTTCAAGGTTTTTATGATCCAGATACAGGACTCTTGACGATTAATGATATCACTATGACTCTAGATGAGGCAATACAAATTGGTAATATAAACCCTCAAGTGTTAACAGTTAGAGATTCCGGTTCTGGAGAAATACTTTCATTAGAGGATGCTATTAAAGAAGGAATTGTTGATCCCAAGGAAGGAAAAGTTACAGATCCAATACAGGGGGATAAAATTTCGCTAACTGATGCTTCAGAGCGTGGTTTAATAGTTCCTGCGAAACGTAAACTTAGTTTGCCAGAGGCTGTATTTAAAGGTTTTTATGATCCAAAAACAGGTAAATTCTCACATCCTCAAATTAAAGAAAAAATACCAACAGATAGGGCTATTAAGAAACGCATGTTAGATCCACAATCAACACTTGTACATGTCGGAGGTAAAGTTATACCATTTGAATTTGCTGTAGATAAAGGAATTGTAGATGGCAGAACAGGTACTATTACGCTAGGCGATGAAAGAATAGATTTCCGGGAAGCTTTTGAAAGAGGTATTTTAGTCGAGGTCCGAAAGCCCTTGTCACTAATTGAAGCGCTTGAAAAAGGTGTTTACAATGAAATAACCGGTCTCTTTATGGATCCTCAAAGCGGTAAGAAATATACTCTTGCAGAAGCCATTAAAATGAACCTAATAGACCCCCATTCTGTACATATTCAGGACAACAGATTAGGTAAATGGGATAAGATTACTCTTACGGAATCAATGGAAACTGGGGTCATTGATGACACGTCGGGTAAAATAAGAAACATCAATAACGATAATGAAGAAATCAGTCTTCGTAAAGCATTCGAAATAGGTTTAATTGTAGATAGTAAGGCTCCAATAAGCCTACAGAGGGCTTTACATCAGGGGTTGTACGATGATAGCACAGGTAAAATTATTGATCCAGCAACAAGTCGCAAAATCACTCTTCATGAGGCAATAAGACGTTCGATTATTAGCTCAAAATATCTTTGCTATTTCGACAAAAAGTCTGAAAAACCTTTGACATTAGCTGACTGCTGTCGTAGTGAAATTATAGATAGAAGAAGCGGAAAATTCATCGAACCGGGTTCCGATGTCCTTATACCTTTATCTGAAGCTATGAGTTTAGGTCTTGTTGTTGACATTGAAAGTGCAGGTTTCAGCTTATACGAAACATTAGCTATGAATATGTATAATATTACTGAACTAGTCTTTGTGCACCCAGTAACAGAAAAAAAAATGTCACTGAAAACGGCCATTGCTGAAGAACTAATTAATCCGGATACATCCATCGTTAAAAATATCCCCACGAGCAAATACGTTAAATTAACTGAAGCAATTCAGAGCGGAATTATAGACGAAAATAACAGTGTTTATGTCTTACCAAACGGCAATCAAATCAATTTATTAGACGCTAAACACCGCGGTCTTATTGTAAACTCGAAGAAAAATCTCAGCCTCGAAGAAATTATTAAAAACGGTTTGTTTAGGGCGGACAATGGTAAAATAGTTGACGCTAATACAAATGAGTTTGTTAACATTAACAAAGCAATAGAGCTCAATCTTATTAATCCGGAACTTACTATTGTAAAAGACAATTCCACAAATAAATTTAAACCCTTGCTTACTGCAATACAGCATGGAGATGTGGATGTTACAAAAGGTAGAGTTATTGATACTAAAGCAAAGAAAACTTACAGCATAGATATTGCCTTTGATAAAGGACTACTAGTAACTATACTTCAACCCTTAACTTCACAAACAGTTGCAAAGCGATACGTGGCTGACTCATCGGCTTTAATGGAGCCTATATTAAGAGAGTTTACATTAGATGAAGCGATTAAATACGAATTTATAGATCCCGAGACTGCTTTAATTAAAGATCCTCATAAAAACAAATACATTCCATTAAAATTAGGTATTGCTGAGGGTATTATTGATAAAAACATTAAAGGTTCGTTTGACACACAAACTGGTAGATCCCGAACACTTTGCTTTGTTTTCGAAAATAGTTTAATTGTTTACCTTCGTGAACCAATTTCATTTGAACAAGCATTAGAAAATGGTCATATTAATCTAAATACTGCCCGATTTACTGATCCGCTTTCCAAAGAAGTTTTAACCGTTAAAGACGCGGCCACTTTAGGCTACATTGATCCAGACACAGCGCTTATAAAAGATAATCTGAAAAAGAGATTAGTAAAGCTACCAGAAGCATTCCGAAAAGGCCTCATGGATGCTGATAAGGGTAACATTTTAGACACGGAAACCTCTAAACTTAATACTTTGTCGGCGGCAGTTGAAACTGGCCTTCTTATGACTCCCAAGAAGAGCTTCAGTTTAATTGAAACATTGAATTTTGGTATTTACAACCCTACAACAGGCGCATTGAATGATCCATTCATAACTACTAGTGTAATGGACAGAAAAAGACTTACATTAGGCGAGGCGATCACACAAGGAATTGTAGATCCATCTAGCACAGTTGTTAAAGAGCCAGAAACCGGAAAGATTTACCCATTGATTCAAGCCATTGAACAAAAACTGATAAATCCTGTTGAAGGCAGGTTATTAATTGATCCACAGAAGGGCATAAGCCTAGATTTAGTCAAAGCGCTAAAGAAGGGTCTCTTACTGCCAGCAGAAACAAGGGTAAGCCAAATAATTTTAATTAACTCTGTGCTTTATCATCAAGCAATGGTGTTGCTTTTAATTTCCTTTTTTCCACTCTTAGACGGTTGTCTATCCTACCTTAAGCGTTTGGCTTAAACATTGGCATGGCACGACACTCACAAGTTCTATAGTGTCGAAGACTGGGTTATAGGCGATTTTAATGTAGTTTCGATTAGATTATAATTCGCTGCATTTCAATCATTTTTTTTCTTTCTATTTCCCCTTTTACCCAGCCCTATTTAGTTGGAATGTTTTTTTATTTTGTATCTATAAATTTGTTTAAACAACAAGTACGTTAAAGCTCCATCTACTCGTATACGAGTTATGGTAATAATCTTATTGATGTCACCCAAAGGAAAAAAACAATATTTTTGCTTAATTTTACGTTTTAGAACATTGCGCAACATTTTCATTCTTTCATTAGTAGTGAAAGTATATTGTTATGTGTTGTTTTTAGTTGCTTAAGTCTAGGTTAATTTACTCATACAATTATCATTTTTCATTTGTATTTAAATTTAAGTACCAAAATTTTATATTTTGGTACACTCATTAAGTGTTTATAAATTATGATTTTGATCTAAATAAAATGTCTCTAACGTGATGCTCATTTTGAATTATTTCTAAACTGCATAGCAACGTTGACCTCATAATGCAAGATGAAAGGAACGATATGGGACACAGTTGTGTAAAATGTCGAATTGAAAATTGATAATTGTACTTGAGACGCTGCCTATACACATAGTTATAAGGCTCGATGTATGTTGTTTTTTATTTCCAGCCGTTGCCTGCGATGCTAAAGAGCCCTTTTGAGCTAAATCGTGAATGCTTGCCTTTGAGGGATCATATTAACGACGATACGAACATCACAGTTTCGCCAAATATCTAACCCCATGTTCACTTTGTGCTAAGAATTCGAAAGATCGCAAGATACGATCTATGTTTCGCTTAATTATGTTCGCTTTATCATTTTAAAACCAGCGAAATATGACTGCTGGCCAGATATTTCTTATATTCGATAAAAAAAAATCATTAAGCCATTTTAAAATATTTCTAAATTACGTTCCGACATACTCATTTCTTGGACCCGTCACATACGTTTGGAATGCATGACAAACACTAAGCTATCGTGATGTCGATTTAAAGGCGGTAATCGATGCGCAAACATTCACAAATTCACGAACTGGTAAAATATTTTCTACGATCACAAACACGGAAGGTAGTATTTCTGATTCATATACGTCTTATTATAAATACTCTCCTTTATGAGATCTTAGTTCAATAAAGTTTTCGAAAGCATTATTTATTACAATAGTTATGTTATTTCCAATTATGAATTAAGATCTCATTTCAGCTGTAAATTCAATGTTCATGCGTTTTACTCAACTCTATATATTATACTTAAAATTACGTGTACATTCTTACTTGAATACCTTAAATATTCTTTCTTTGATTCTTCAACTGTACCACAAACGAAATTGTTTCAAAGTTTCAGATTTCCCAAAAGGTATTTTTGTTTTTCTATACTTTTCTTAACAATTAACTCTACGATAATATTAATCTGATGTTCATACCATTATAAAAGACGATGCTATTTTCCTTGTGTAAATGTCACTAAATAGAATAAAATTGAAAGAATTGGTATTCGATTAGTGTCATTTGCAGCTGTCACAGCTTGCATGAGCCGCTTATTTTGCACGTTTGATTTCTGTTGTACGCAACAATTTGACAGGTTGTGTCTCGTCATCTCCACGCTGTTGTGAATTGCCTGTATGTTGTACTCCCTCTCTGTCTGTGTGGATTCATTTCTTCGCTTCATTGTAAAGGCTAGTTGTATTTTACGCTTTGCAGGTTCTTTGTATTTTAGTTCTTAGTTATTCTACTGTGTGTAAATTTGAGAATGTATTATTTGTCAAATTTGTATTTACATTGACTGTGCACTCAAAATGCACATAGATGCGTAAATAATTTCAAATGTATAGACTGACAGCACTGCAGATGTAGATAGAGGCATTGTATGATAGCCAAGTAGCTATAGAAGTGAACGCACCTATCAAACTTAGAAGATACTGTACTTAGAAGGTAGACCGGTTCGAAGACTAAAAAGTAATTCATTTTTTTTTACACGTTTAGCAAGCAGTTGAGGAGAAATACAGGCTATGCGATGATACACTTTCAAAGTTATTGGAGTGGATAGCCGTTGTTGAGGAAAGATTGGCAAACCAGGAGCCAGTGAAGGAAACCATGGACGAGCTCCGTAATCAAATCAATGTTTTGAAGGTGAGAGTCTACGACATCACTCTTTGTCGGTCTAACTTGGAAATAGTGTCCTAAAATCAAATATTTTTTTTATTTTTACAGCTGATAAGAGATGATCTAGAAAGTCATCAACGCCAGGTGTCAGCCTGCGCCGACCAGGCCAAACAGCTTCTTGTATCCGGAGGCGACGTACTGGCTCCTCATGAGGTATGTCCACATAAATGTGCTGAATAAATTTAATACGCAAACATTTAATGATGATTTCTTTTATGCACCCCTGCTAAAAGCAAACATTAAACCTTACTTTATGCTTTGCCATTTCGACCACCACTGGCTCATGGAAGTTACTCTTTTACTTTTCAGGTAGCTGCCTTGGAGCGAGGAGTGCGTCAACTGAAACAGAAATACGACAGAAGTACCGAGAGATGTGACAAGATGCGGCGAAAGCTCGCTGCCGCCAGGGACGAGCTCGGCAAATTTACGTATGTTTACATCTTTGTATTTTATAGCAGCAATTGTTTAATGCATACATTGAACTTTTGCTATTATACTTTTTCAACTATAATTTGTCTCGGGAATTTTCAGATTTAGTACTACTCATCTTGCTTAATATCATCTCAAAATACATAAATTTATGACATGTGGAAGGAACTATTTAGCAACAAATGGTGAAAGAGGGACCAACCCATTCGTCGGTTGTGTGAAATTTCATAAAAATAATGTACATTGCAACGGTCCCTCCGTCTTAGTGGGTTACTGTTGCAGAGACGGCTGGCAGTCTTTACGATTTCGAAATATTTCTACTACTTAGGGACATGCGTGTTACCACTAGACTACTACTAGATCAGCATTTAAAATTGGTAACAGAGTAGTTACTTACTATATTATTTTCTGTGCCTATTTTTCAGAGTTTTATATTTTTTTTATAACATTAGAGTGACAAACGGTAAAACAGTCGTCCACCTCAAGGTAAGTGGCTACTGCAGCCCATGATCATTCAACTGCAATCGAAGAAGAGTACTGACGTGTTGTGACTTCGGAGAAATAAGATAGAATGTCAAATAGCTTGTATACTGGCTCTCTGTAGCCTACAAACGTACGTACTCGTACGGCTCCTAGCCAATTTTTCATACTTTATCCATAATTTTTTTTACAGTAACGAACTAAACGCCTTTGACACTTGGATGGACGGCGCGTACCGAAACCTCGAAGGCAAGGAGGCCGCGCTGTCGAATCTAGACAAGCTGCCGTCTCACGGCGAGGAAGTCCGGGAATTTGTGTCCGACGTAATCGCACATCAAGCGGACTTGAGGTTCATCACCATGGCCGCGCAGAAGTTTATAGACGAGAGCAAGGTTCGTATGATGATACATTTTCCTATACGCAATCAATAAACTGAATCGTAATTTTTTTAACAATATCAATTGTAGAATGTTCCTCATCGCTTCACACGCAAAACGGAACGTCGTAAGTCAGTTACAATCAAAGTGTAACAATAACTACTTATCATAGAGTAGAGAGTAGAAAAACAATAAGTTTAAATATTTTGTGTAATTCTTTTTCTCTAATATCATCACCATAAGTCAAAGACAGACTCCCGGAGATTGCTACGTGATTGTGAAGGATTTACCATGTCACCCTTCTAGGACAAGCACGTAAAAAATGAGGGTGGCAGATTCCTACCCCTACCAATTTAAGCTATAAGCTATAGGCAAAGAAAAACGTTCAGTATTTTTACTTAATAAGTAATAATTTCTAAAAATTGTGTCATATTAATAAGATAAATTAATTTTGGGTTTTTTAATTCCGTATATTTATTACGTAAATTTTTTCAGGTCATTAATTTTTTTAAAAATAATTTATACAAGCATATAAAGTGACACTGTCACTTCAACGTGATGTCAAAAGCCAAACAGTCAATTCTCACTGTGGAGGTTGGATAGCCCCAACAGGATTAGCTCCCGCTCCAGGATTAGCCATAACAATAATTAAAATATTAAAATAATAATGTAATGTTAAAATGAGGTAATAGGAAGAAATGACAATAACAACGTACAAGTACCTTTCTGTGACGAATAACAATAACAGTAGTGACAGTTATGACAAAGAAAACCAACAATATTTTTTGTGGTGCAGTAGACAGTCGAGTCTACTGCACCACGCGAAGGGAATATGTGTAGTACTCAATCGCACACGAGTGACAGAGACAGCATATGACGCTCAGCTCACGCTCCGCGGTTACCCAATCGAGCAGTCAACGAATCTCAAAACGACTATTGGGACCCTATTTGTTACAAACTTCGGAGAGGCGAAGTGAAAATATTGGTTAAAGTTAATATGTACGTGTGTGCTCGTCGCGGTGCGCAGGAGTTCGTGAGCATCGTGAACGAGCAGCGCGCGTCGCTGGAGTCGCGCGCGGCGCCGCTGGGCGCGCGCGGCGACGACGTGCGCGAGCTGGCCGCCGCCGCGCGCCGCCGACATGCCGAGCTGGCCGCGCGCGCACAACGTCTGCTTGACCGCCTGCGCGACGCCGACGCGCGCCTGCAGAAGCACCGCGCGGCGCTGCAGCGCGCGCAGCGCTGGCTGCATGAGGTACGGTTGAGTCATCATGAGAGCACCCCTGGCCGCTGCCACAAGGCTTCTATTACAGTTCATCCACACATGTCTTCGGCTTTGTCGGTTTTTATACCGAAGTCGCTCCATTGCACTATCGGTGTATATTATTTCTCCCAAAAAGAAACGCAAATGGAAGAATAGGTATTGATAATAGCAAGTCTACGCAACAGGGATAACGTTTCCGGCTAGGAGGTCCAGCCGCGAGGACGAGGACGCCGTTCCGAAATAAGATTTCGCGGAATTTTAGACCTTGAACTTGTCTGAACGTTACAGGTCCCGAATAATTACACATTACGTCTTGCAATAAAGCTAATTCTGTTTTTATAACACTTGTGGTTAATGCATCATACTACTTTAATACACGATTTTAATGAAATTCCATAATGTACACATTATGTTATTTATCACATGTATACGGTTTGTCAACCTTGCATAAAAAACACATATTAATAGTCACCTTCTTCCATGTTATATACAAACGACCATTTACGTTACATTCAGATGGAGCCTCAAGTACGAAGCGCTCTCGAAGAGGCGATCGGAGGCGAACCACGCGCCGTAGAAACCCAACTGCAGCGTGTTAAAGCCTTGCACAATGAAATACTGTCGCAGGGAAGGCTGATTGACAACACTAAAGAGGTAAGTCGACTTATTATAGTTGACTAAAACAATAGACAGTATGTTCTCCACCGTAATTTTTTTACAAGGAAGTTGTCTTAAACGATACGCATGTTCAATAAAAACTGATCACGAGAAAATAGTTAATTAAATAACATTAAATAATTTGATATTTAAATGTCTTAATCTCTTATATTTGTATGGGGCTCGGAGGAACAAATTGTGTGGAGGACAACTTATATCAGAATTTGATACAAACCTCCCACCAAACATTAATTAATAAACTGCTGTTTATATGTAGTGTTAATTTTGTTCATAGGTAATTCAAATAGTCAAATAATTCTTAAATTCGAAATAGCAACACTGTTCCCATACAGATGAATGCTAATTTATCGCTTTGTTGTATAGCATGCTGATGACCATTGACACTGATCTAAATATTACTATGACTTGCAATCAACCATAAGCATATAATTATAATATATGTTGGTAATGTTTTGTGATTTTATTGTAATTAATTAACTTGTTTGTTAAATTGATCAAAAGAAATCTTTCCAGGCTTGCGAACAGCTTCTCGGCAGTCTTGAAGGCAACATAACACCATCAGAGATACGGCAACTGGAAATACCCGTCATAGAGATAACGGAGCGTTATAATGAAGTCGGTAACGCCGTGGCGTCACGTTGCGCCGAATTGGAAGCTGCCTTGCTACAATGTCAGGGACTTCAAGATGCTGCGGAAACACAAGCAATGTGGCTTAGTCAAGCTGAAAATGCTTTTAAGTAAGTCTTTCGAACATATATTATAAATTGCAATTTCAATTGTAATTTTATTAGTGTCGAAAAAAAAATACTGATACGTTGAAACCGGGTCAGCCTCCGAATCAGAAGATTCGAAACCGACCCCCTATGTGGAGAACACGTATCAAACTTATGCACAATTTGTGTCGCTGGTCTGAACACGCGGACGGTAACAGGCTCACCACCCGTCACGTTATCCCAAATAGCCAAATTTTGTTCATATCCGTTCACTACTTTAAGCATGATTGAATAACACGTCCATACATTCACATTTGTAATGTTAAGTGGCCATAGCACATCTGGAATCATAAGAAACATTTAATAAAAAGTTGGTTTTAAGTTAAATCCAGTCTTACATACATACACATAATTTATGTATCAGTATAGAAATAACCTTCGTCATCAGGAACCAACTGAAACCCGCTTCACTGATTCGCGAACGTCTGGACGAACAAATCCGCGAACAGCGCATATCGCATACCGAAGCGGAGGCTCGCAGCGCCACGCTGGCCAAGCTGCTGTCCGCCGCGAGAGACGCCGCGCTAACGCCGTCCAACGCCAGGATTGCCAAAAAACTGGAGCAGCGCGCCGAGGACATTTATGCCAGGTAAGAGTGCCATCAAATATTAGGTCGCACAACCGAACGACAACTGTAGAACGAAATGGGAAGAATATTTATAAAAAAGAACGCCCACTCCTGTGTTTGCGCGAAGTAACACCTGCGCTATTATCTGTGATGATAACTGTGTCTTATTTAAATGACATATGGTCACACATCACCTATCCAATGGTACGTAGAGTGTTAGGTTTAATTTAATGTCGTATTCAACCTGTATATATTTTACTGGGTGGAAGGGGCACCTTCTCTACTTAGGAGGATTTCCTATTTTTGTCTCTAATCAGCTGTGCAACTACTGCTGTGTTCCGGTTTGAAGGGAGTAGAAAGCCAGTGTAATTACTGGCTGTGAGACATTCCATCTTAACGGCGCAGACGGCGCATCCGTAACCTTCCGTCCATTGAAGTTGTATGCAGGTATCCATGAGCTGCAGTATCCAGTTACCGCCAGTTGGAGCGTAAGGTCCATTCGTCACCCCAATCCAATAAAATTTTTGTATAATCACAGATACGAGAAGCTGGTAGAGAGGTCCGCGCGGCGCGGCCAGTTTCTGGAGGAGGTGAGCGGCGAGCTGGCGCGCTTCACCGCCGCGGCCGCCCGCCTGCTCGCCGCGCACGCGCAGCTGCACGAGCTGCCCGACGCTCGCTTACACGATCAGGCCGGCGCTAGGTTGGCATCTCCTAACTACTTTATTGCATAGTAGAGCCAAGCGGCAGCTTTTGCTGCTGCTTGATTGGGCCAGCTCGGCCGGGTTGGAAGCATGGCTTCGCAGAATACCGACGTACGTGGTAACGATGTACGTGGGGGACAACAATACTAACAATAATTACTTAACCATTGTTTTGCCGTAGGGATAAACAAATGCCCCTGCTGGAGGAATGCCTCCGCGCTGGTAAACAACTCATCGCCAAAAAAGACGTCACCGACACCCACGCTGTTCGTGACAAGATGAAGGTTAGTTGTCTTGCCACATTTATTACTTAATTTTTATAAATTATTACTAATAAATTTTATAAAAAAATTCAATGGTTCAACAAAAAATTTATTCTTATATTATTCGCTTACTCATTTTGTTTTGCCTCGGCAGTGTTGTCACAAATCTTTATGTTGTGGTTCTGTCTTTTTAAAATACTTAATAATTTATATTGCTTTCAATTTTATAGATAATAATCGGTATAATTTGTTTAAGGCTTTGGAAAACCTGTGGCGCGACTTCAATACCGCGCTAGAAGAAAAACAAAAACTATCCAAACAACGGGCCGACCAACTCAACCAGTACGAAACGCTCAGGAGTCAGGTAATAAAACACGCAGTGCAGTGTAATTACATAAAAAAATACAAAGAGATATAGTACAAAATATCATATACAAGTATAATACAGACCGACACCAATACAGCTTACCATGTAATTTCGATATAACCCAGAGCGTCGCTGGAATAATGAGTCATTCGTTTTCTTCTTAGAATGAATGAATTATTGTATGTTTTATTTTTATGAAAGAATGATGAATTCGAATCCTACTCTCGCTTATTTTATCTTTGAATGGCGACGACAAATATATTTTAAGACGATTAGAAGTTTACTCATACCTATAAGTTCTGATTGTGATCAAAGTCATTGTAGGTACCACGTCCAGAATTCATCAGCGCCAATCATCAGTTCAAACTATCTTTGGGTTTGGACATAGTTGTAGCCTTATGTGTCTCATTCCCAGGTGCAAGAATGGCTGCATGTGATGGAGGAAAGAGTGGTCCGCTTACAGCCAGTTGCTGTCGACTTGGACATCTTGAAGGCGCAGCACGAAGAGCTTCGACCGCTCATGAAGGAACATAGGGACTTCTCTATTCATATCGACAAGGTAAGCGAAACCAAAATGACGAGTCTGATTTAAGTTGACATGACGTGTGTCGAATACCATAATAGTGTCTCGAATAATCCAGGACCACTAAAATTGGTGACTGGCTGCAGCCAGAGAGGCCTTATACCCAGCAATGGGCTGTAGGCTGCAAAAGGAGAAGAAAAAGAAGGATTTTTTTTATTCACAAATGCCCTATAGGAGTAATCAAAGAGAGCCCTCACACATCTTCACCTTCTAATATCCAACGCAAGGCCCTTTATATTACCTAAGGTCAAAAAGAAAGCTCTGAGGAAGTTTTTATTGCTGTGTCTAAATGTATATTTCGAATGAGATTCGAAAGACAATTATTTCAGGGATCAATATTTCCAGCCACATTATATTCTATTAATTCATAGAAGTGTCTTACATTTATACATGGCAATGATGTGTGTATTTCTTTTACTCTCCAGGTGAACGAGGCCGGAGCAATGTATGAAAATTTGACCAGAGGCGATCGCGCCGACAGTCCACACAGAAGGAGACAGATATATAGCCCGACAAAGAGGCAAACACCCAGTGAGTAACCGTTTCGTAAACTGTTGTAACCCTCTCCCACACACAAATTTTCATGAAATAATTGAAATGTAAGCCGTCGAATGCCAAAGTAAGCACGGTATGGAGCCACTTACATCCAACGATTTATTTTAAACTAGGGTAGGTCTTTCCATTCAGTGCTCTTGCAACATTTTATGATGTTGCCATTCGCGAACTTTTTTTCATCCAACTATTATGAGATCAATGAGATCTGTGTCATTAGTGTTACTAATATAAAACGGGATTAATTTAAATTCGAAAGCAGTAAAGAGTTATTTTTGAATTTAATTATATTTAAATCCTGATTTGTGCAGTGCACACAGAGACAATATACGTGTACGTACGTGTTTTTACATTATCCTTTGTGTGCATTTAACGCTACCGTGGTAAATTTTAGTTAGTACGCAATCAGCCAAATAACTAACTATAATATCATATCTATTCAACAAGTTATATCACTAAGTTATTTGCATGCGCAATTGTATAAAGTAGCTAAAATAATGGATTTGGGCAAAGTAACACCTGAACCTCTTAACTATTTTATTATCAAGTATTTGTCAAGCATTCATATACAGTGTACTGTTCTGAACGGTACATCGTTTTGGTGACATCAGAATCCTCTAATGAAATACACTTTTCCCAGCCCGTTCGTTGGACGCGAGGTCGCCGTCGCCAAGCAAAGGACACTTGGCGAGCCCCGGTTCCCACTCGGCCTCCAGTGGCTTCTCCTCGCGTCGCTCTAGCCAAGATGGCTTCCATCTTGAAGGTATTTGTTTAACAACAACAATCGCAACAACATTACAACAGTTCATCGCCATTACTGAATTTCGCAAGTCATTACCAAGTTATATAATCCATTTCAATGACGTAAATCGTTGATGAAACGCACAAATTCTGCAATTCCTTTGTTAGCTGGTAGAGAATGCATTTAGAGCATAAGACAGGCATTTAGATCTTCTTTTTATCTTTTTTTTGGAGGAAATGCAGCAAAGATTAAATACTTTTAAAAAGTTGATGATATTTGTCACTGCTTATAAATTTCTATGCTCTATCTTACATACAATATAGGTCCATAGGTCTAATGTCTCATGTCTCTTCCAGAACTTTCTCCGGTGCAGCAGCAGCTGTCCGACATCAACAACCGGTACGGGCTGCTGGGTAGCAAGCTGTCCGACCGCCAGGCCGAAATCGACTCTATACGTGAGGAGATAAGGAAGCATCTTGACAACTTCCGCGCTCTGAATAATTTCCTTGACAAGGTACGTCACTCTAATGACACTTTGATAGCACTCAGCAGAAGTGTTGCTTTTGAGGACTTCGTTTTTGACATACAATGAATACAATACCATAAAACAGTTAAAAAAGAATAAGGAATACTTTTTTTTTGCGTGTCTTGGAATTATGAAAGCAATTTATAAATAAAATAGCCCTTGTACTGAATATTGGAAACCAATACAAAACCGGCAATACTACTTATTACCAGTTGTTCTCGGCTCTAGAATTTTTTTACCACTGAGGTATTGAAACCAATCCGTCTGTCCAATGAATTTTTCATGTGCCAACTTTAGAAGGCGTTGACACAGTATATGTTAGAATGGTCGTCTCTCACAGGTTCAAAGACAGCTGCCGAAGGAATCCGTTCCTAACACGAAGGAGGAAGCAGACAAGACTATCAAACAAGCGCGCGCAGTACTCGAAGAGATGTACGAGAAGCAGAGCCTGCTAGACTCTACTAAGACACAGGTTCGATTAGAGTTAATGTAACTCGATACATAGTTGTCTTGCCCAATGCTGTCGAATTTTTCTTAGCTAAAGTGAAATATGTAAAATTTTTCTGTTTACACTGATTTTTTTTTAAATTGCAAAGCTTATTAAAGAATTTAGTTAATTTATATTATTTGAGTATATTTTTAAAATGAATACTCTTGTTAATTAAATACTTTTGTAGGTCCGTGAACTTCTTAAACGCAAGCAGAGCGTGCAAGGTGCGGATCGACTTCATGATGAGTTGGAAGATGTCGCATCTAGGTGGAAGGCCCTCCATGATGCATTCAAAGACAAGTAAGATTGTTTTGTTCCTATAATATTACATTCTTTATTTTAATAACTCTAAAGAGTGGTACAAAAAATTGTTGCATAAAATTTTTCTTAATTCGTTTGATCTTTCTCATTTTATATAATTTTCTGTTACCTCGCTTTTTCCAGGATCCGCCTAATGGAGGAAATGAAGGACTTCCATGACACCCACAGTAACCTATCTCAATGGCTGAGTGCTAAGGATCGCATGATGGCCGCCTTAGGCCCTATCTCATCAGACTCAAGGATGGTTCAGACACAAGTACAACAGGTTCGTTGAAAATATAAAGTTTATTTTTCAGTTCTCCGGTGCATCCCCGCAGACGAGACTCTGGCAATAGATAGCGGAAGATCCATTTGAATTAGCTGAAGCCAAGTTTAACAGGCTGGTATTGGGAAGCAACATTACTAGCGCGATGTTCGATCGATACCGACACCGCTTTCATCCTGCCGCCTGCTCTGCCTTTGTATGATTGTTATTTGGATATGACATTGATGCATGGCAATGAAAAAAGATCTCGGAGGCTCTTACCGGTTCTTCCCTGAGGTCTTCTTTTGCGAATCAATTTAGATTTGGACATTTAAAAAAGTTTCGCCTTTGATCAAGGCCAAATTTTCCATGCGCGGCATAATTTTTAACGTATTCTTGGTAAAGCCTAGGTCCACCAACAAAGAATCTGACAAGCGATGAAGATGAGAAGTGAGAATTTTCCGGGTAGCTTAGGTTGTCGTTGTCGTGTTCAGGTGCAAGTGTTGCGCGAGGAGTTCCGCAGCCAGCAGCCGCAGCTCAGCCACCTGGAGCAGGTGTGCGCGGCCGCGCTGCAGCGCCTGGAGCCCGCCTCGCCGGACGCCGCGCGTCTGCAGCAGAAGGTGCACGACATGCAGGAGCGCTGGAGCAAGCTACTGGAACAGTTAGTACATTGACTCTTATTTCGATACCGTCAAAATAGTCTTGTCACGTTGTCAATGATCGACCTTGCAGCGACATCTATGTCGATACAAAGAATGCTCATAGGGACGAAAAATAGATCAGCAAAGTTCAAACGAAAAATATCATCACAAAATGCTGCTATTCACAATATATCTTGCTCCCACTGCAGAACATATTATCAAAGCAGCTACAATATAAACTACATATTCAAGCTCCTAACAGCATACTGGTATGTATAAACACCTCAGATCACTACTATCCTGACCGGTGCTTCCTTCTCACTTCTTCTTACTCACCCTTCCTGTGCCACTTCATCTGCCAAAGTGATTATCGAAGCTCTGAAGACCTGGATACTACTTTTCAGTATCGGGAAAGTCGATTACAATACGACAATTTTTTCATAATTTGCTTTGACTACTTGCCTGCCTACTTGGCCTCCCTGCGTCAACTAAAACCCCACGATGTTACACCTACGCCACATATCATCTGGACCACGGAAGAGCTCACACATATATCCGCGACCCCCGTAGCAATGGCCCCTCTTCATTAATGGACACTCTCTACCTGTCCCTATCTCCGGTCAACCCATGTCACGGCTACTAAACCTCCGTCACGACAAGGCGGGTAGACTATGACTGTCTGAGTCAACAAACTAGTGTGACAGGCTTATAAACCACCTAAGTTGCAAGCTCTCAAATACAACTCGATTTTCATCAACATTTGCTGGGGAATGATTTAGTGACACCTATGTTATAACTTAAGAAGTAGCTAATCTGGTCTATATGTAGGCCGCCGATTATACTTCGACCGTAGAACATCAGAGAAGGGCGGCCCTGCGACACCTGCCAATCCTAACCGCAGTCTTCCGACTCGCATCCGGAGCGCGCTCGTCAAGCCGGCGTAGAACAGAGGTTTAAGAGAATCGGTGTGCCCTCAGACTGGAGCAGCGCGCGGAAAGCCTGGGCGCGGCCGCGGACACGTCGCGCGAGCTGGACGGCGGGCTGGCGCGGCTGCGCGACGCGCTGCACGCCATCGCGGAGCGCCTCGACGCCGCCCCGCAGCACCCCGCCGAAGAGCGGCTGCGGTGCATCGAGGTGATTATTTTAAATCATTTCTAGATCGCGCATCTTGTTTTTTACCTTAAGATATTCCTGTCTTTTTTAAATAATTTAGAATAAACAGGGAGATGAGATACTGTTTTACAACGCACTAAAATGGGTTTTTACTTTTGGTGCTAGAACCTTTCTGCAAAATAATCGTGTCATATCTTATCCTTATATTATAGCTAGATTTTAAGCTATTGAAAACCCGGTGTTGCAACAATAGAAATTTTACTGTTATAACATGTTCAGGGTTAAACACGTGAATACAAAAATAAATTTTGTAAAAAAAGTAATTTATTTGTTAGAACCTGGAGAGACAATTGGAAGGCCAGCGCCCTCTTTTGGCTGATTTGGAAGCGGCGGGCGAAGCCCTGGGCGCTGTTTTGGGCGAGCCATCTGCGCGGCAGGACGTCGCCAACAAGCTAACCGGTGCCGTAAGGCAATACGAGGCCCTGCAGCGACGACTCGACATGGCTAAAGCTGAGGCCGAAGCTGCCTTGAAGTGAGTATCCTTATTGAGTTATTATTTTTCTACAATCACATTTAAATGTATGCTAAACCATAATGTTCCAAATCGCAGGGACGGTCGTAACTTAGAAGAAAGCGTAGCGCGTACATTGGGCTGGCTACAGACCGAGCTAGCCGCGTTACCGGGCAGGCTGCAGGTGTCGGCAGTGCGCAGCCGCCTGCAGCAGCAGCTGGAGCGCCACGAGCCGCTGTACAGGGAGCTGACGCAGCGTGAGCACGAAATCATCATGTTACTGGACAAGGGTGAGTAGGAAACTGGAGTAAGCTAACAGTCCATCTAATGGTTAGAGGCTATCACAGCCCATAGACCCTAGCTAACCACTTCAATCGAAGGAAATTACAGTTGTATCGTCACCCCTGAGAACAAAGATTGAATGCCTTACAGCCTGTGAAAATACTGGCTCTCCATACCTTTCAAACCAAAACAAAACACGGGTTGCACTGCTGATTGGTAGCATAAATGGAAATGAGCGTACTCAGACGACTTCTAGACGGAGAAGCAGTCTACCACCGAGTTCCTGAAATCATTAGATTAAACTTCCAACGTTATACTGAAAACAGGCTCTTTTGTCAAACAGGTCGGGAGATGGAAAAGAAACCCTCGCACCAAGGTCTCCGTAAAGACCTGGACAGGATCCAGACACAGTGGGACAAACTCAAGAGAGAAACTGTCGACCGATACAATCGTCTGCAAACTGCTATGGTGAGTACAGACATTTGAAAATACTTCATTAATTATTTAATTTATATATTATTCAGTCATCAAGTGCACATTAATAAACAACCTTTAAAAGTAAAATGTGGAAGATACTAATTTAATTAACAATTGTTTACTCTTCTCCAACAGGAACACTGTCGCAAGTACAGCAAGGCCCAGGAATCCATCGTTCCTTGGCTCTGTGACACCGAGGAGCGTCTTGAAAAACTCCCTCCAGTTGGATTTACTAAGAAGGAAGTCGAAAAGAGACTGCGCGAGTTGCAGCAGATTAGGAATGATATCTGGAAAAGGTAAAAAACTCTGAACCACAGTAATGAAATGCATGATTTCTACACAGTACAAGACAGTTCTTATTCAAATTTGTAATGTCCAAGGTTAAATAACATAGCAGCGTAGTATAACTTTCTGCTCTATATCATTTATATGTAAGTGAAAATTTAATTGGTGTTTAGACTTCTTGTCAAAAAAAGTAAAATTAAGTTATAGTTTGTTTCCTTAGGAAAATAAATAAATTAAAAAAAGTAAATTAAAATTAAAATTCTTTACTAAAGAGAAAAATGTATAGAAAACTGTATTTTTATTTAAAGGTAATCAACAATCGAACATTTGACTTGTACACAGTATTTGATTTTGGTTCTTATCACGCTTTGTTTGCGTCAGGTCTGGAGAATTTGAAAACAACAAGACGCTTGGCGAAACATTTATTTCATCATGCGACGTCGACCAAGAAGTGGTCAGGAAACAAATCGACAGCATGAAGGAGAGATGGGACAAAATCAACAATGGTAAGTGTTGAAGCATGCGTGCCTCGTGTATACATTCGATAAAATTATGTTTTAGATGAATTACAAGTCTCCTGTATTCAAAGTGTTATAGAAGAAAGAGAAGCATCGGGAGTCTCAAGGTCTTTAGACACAACAAATATTGGCAATACTGATATCAAGATTTCTCCGTACAGTTTCTAGTTTGGCTCGAATTCATTGCCTTTTTTTTTACTGTGGGAACAGAAGTTAGTAATCGTTGTAGTTCAAATTATAACTAAAATCCAACGAATTTTTTTTTTTAGATGGAGAAAGTAACTAAATAAAAGTTTATTGTATTTCTTGATTGTCGAAAATAATAAATGTAAAGTCTTATTTCAATCGAAATTAAGTTCGAATCGAAAACGAAATCAAATTCGAATCAGTTTCGAATTCCCCGATTCTGCCTTATGTGACGTAATCACACGTTTAAATGAAATTTCTCCAAAAATAAATAAATAATGTTTTTATTTTAGAGGCTTGAATTTCAAAATATAGACAATGTTAGTATCTTTATAATATATAAGTCTATAACAATATTGATAATTGTTCGCAGAGGTACTCCAACAAGTGGAGTTCCTCGAATCGACCGGAAGGAAACTGGGCGAATTCGCCGAAAAGGTCCGCGCGGTGGAGGCGCCGCTGGAGCGCTGCGCGGAGCGGCTCACTGCCGCGCGCGCTGCGCCGCCCGCCGCCGCGCACGACGCCGTGGCGCGCCTCGCAGACCAGCTGCACGCGCTGCGCGCTCCTCTCCAGGTCAGCGACTTTCAGACATGCTTTTCGGGTTGACAAACGCACTCTCGGCATTCCAAATACTAACTTCATAAATATAAACAAATGAATGTGTCCTTAATGGGATAGTCAGAGGCCTATATAATTTTCTTTTCGTACTTGTCATAAAATCTTATTTGGATAAACGTGACAGATGAGCTTGTCGTAGTTAGACACCTCCACATAGGGCAGTCCGGTTCTCCTAACCACTCGGCTATCCTGATCTATTGAATGCTAACTAACAGATGTTTATAACATTTGCAACAACAAAAAATAGTACCTTCGTTTTAACTGTGAAAATGTCTGTTATTCCAAAATTATTGTATCTTGTGGATTCGTTAGCAATCAGTAACGTTTTTTCTGGCTTCCTGCAACAATAAAATTTGTATGAATACAATTATTGAAAATCAAAATGTTTGCACGCTTAACAGTTTACTGATAAGCGTGTAAAACACTTGCAAGCCGCATTCACTATTATGACAGGCGTTCGCTTACGACTGATGTTTGCTTGTGTTACTGTATTTATCGAGATGACAATTTTATTTATATTTTTGTTAACGCTATAGATAGGTCATAACAGTTTAGATTTCTTAAATTGTAATCATTTACATGAACAATTGTGCCACATGTCATATTAAATACACCACGTAATAGGATAACTACAAATAGTTAATAACAAATAGACACAGAAGTCGAAGCAATTATTTTTTGGTTTATTTATTCCAACTACCTTTTCAATTACATACATTACTCCCAGAACGTACACTCTGCTGCCGACGACATAATTTCCCTCGCCCTGGAGTGCGCCGGGCCCGAAGCAGCGAACCGAGCGCGGCCGGTGCTGGAGCAGACGGCGCGCGCGCTGGCCGAGCGGCTGCAGCTGCTGGAGGCGCAGGCGGACGACGCGCGCGACGCGCTCGCCGGCGCCTCGGCTGCGCTTGCACACTTCCAAGTAAGAAATCGTTTTCTATTGATAATTTACCCTCCTTTTACTATGTTTTATATTTAATACATGTCGTTTTAACACTGTTCTCTACCTGTAGGAGAAAGTTTAAAGAACTAGTATAATATCATATATTTATGACATGCTTTCTGAAATTAAAGTTGCACACAAAACTCAACTATATTTTTCCTTAGAAATCGCATAACGTATGTATTACTCGCAAAACTTTACGCCTTTCATATTTACAGGAGAAAGTTAAGGGCGTATCCCATGGGCTATCGGACTTGGAGAAAGAGCTGGACACCATGAAGGCCCCAGGACGCGACATCAAAACCGTTCGTCAACAACTTGATGACCTGGGACGCTTCTACAAACAGCTGGAGGACGCCGATGATCGTATCGCGGATACTGAGCGAGCGGCTGAGGGATTGGTAGACAGCGGACATTCCGTTGACATTTCCAAGACCAGGGATCAAGTGAGTTGGTGCTAAATTGCGTAATAAAGATGAAAGAATGTTGTGAAATTTATAATCGTCTTTTCAATCGAGTAATAATTTATGATACAAAAGCTTCATATAATTGCTTAAATTTTGATCGTTCTAAATCCAAAATGGTTGTTAATCAGCATTAAACTTCACTCCATGGTTAAGCTTCTTGAACATATACCCAAAACTATATCTAAATATAACTATCGTATTATCATACGTTGCATGTTTTCAGGTGGAAGGTCTACGTAAACAGCTGGCCAAGTTGGACGAGCGGGCCCGTTCAAAGGAGCAAGACCTAGACGACACCCTGAGCAAGCTGGAGGCCTTCTATAAGGCTTACGACTCGGTCATCGACGACGTGCAGGAGGTGAGATAATAATGTGTTTGAACGCGGTATCGTTTGCCGGAACCGCTACCCTTTGCCCACCACCGGTATGAGTGTTTGAGGTCTGGCTCAAATGCGTATAATCTTACAATAATATGTTTTACTTGTTACAATCCTTAGAAATGTAAGGAAACTGTCAATGCTTAATGCTTCTTGCTTGAGTAAGATTTAAAGCACGTATCAAATCAAGTTCTTTATTGCATCCATGAGTAACTAAGATATTATGTGAGCAGAAGACCCATTACGGAACCCTGTTATAGGGTACTTACTGCAAACGAAATTACATTACAATAGTACAACAAACATTTAGAATATAAATTGAAGGATAAAAAGATAAAAATTTCAAATTGTTAGATAATTTCCAGTCTTTTGTAATCGCATACTTATTTCAGGCCTCTGAACAAGTGCGAAGCCTCAAACCGGTATCATCCGAAGTGGAACACATCCGCACCCAGCAGAAGGACTTCGCGGACCTGAAGCGGCAAACATTGGAGCCCTTGGGACAGAACGTCGCACACTGCAACAAGATTGGACAGGGACTAGTGCGGTCCGCGTTGCAGGGCGTTTCCACGCAACAGCTTGAGAAGGATTTGGAGAAGATGAACGACAGGTGGAATGCGTTGAAGGAAAAGGTTAGTTTTGGTATAGCCCAATGCAAAGTTTGAAGCGGCTGTGAAGTACGCCGCGAGCGCGACTTTATCCATGTACAGTCAAGTTGCCAATCGTCAAAAGTGATTTTCGTTCGAATATTTTTCTTCTTCTCTTAATCTGTGAGCAAGTACCGTAACAATAATCCATAGGCCTCTCCCATGATCTGGAGGAGGATTTGCCATGATCGCCACGGTCAGCATGCGGATTGGCGATCGCAGCGCCTTGGACGCTGCTGTTTGTGTTTGTCATCGATCTGCATATTTTTGGTGTGCTGTGGAAACGGTTATCCCGCCATCTGTCGGTGGCCATTGCGAGTCTTTTCCTTTCCTTTAGTCGCCTGTTACGACGCCCACGGGATGAAAGGTGGTGACAGATTCTTACACCCATACCATACATGTGTAAATAATGAAAAAAAATTTAACCCCTAGTTAAATTTAAACAATGTGAATTATAAAAAAAATATAAGCTTGCAAGATTTATCAGATCTATACTCCATTCATAATATATTTTTGTCATAGATGAACGAACGCGAGCGTCGTTTGGACGTAGGGTTGCTACAATCAGGAAAGTTCGCCGAAGCTCTGGCTGGTCTGGAGAAATGGCTCGCCGATACTGAGGATATGGTTAACAATCAGAAGCCACCATCCGCTGATTATAAGGTCGTGAAGGCGCAGCTACAGGAACAAAAGGTTCGTAAATTGGGACAATGCAGCGTAGCCTAACGGGCTTCCGTATCCCGCTTTTGTCCTCACCGGGCCGCCCTGGTTGGTAGAGTCTCGTCACCGAGTTTGCTTTCGAAGATTGCCGTGAGATTTTCAAGGCTCATCCCTTTTTCGTCTCTTGTGCCACGGAAAGAAAGGTGCATGACAGATTCTTATGCTGACATGGCTTAAATAAAATCAAAGTTTCGTGTAGAATTCTGTAGTAATGCACGGATACAGTCTGTTCGTAGGTTCATACGTTCTATTTACATGCATAAACTGATCAAAATAAAAAATTCCTCTCTTCAATTCAAATTTTACGTTTCTCTCTACCAATACACAATCCTCTCTAAGTGAAGTCAATCAATACAATACATTTATGAATACTGAATCTCCAACACACAAACACAAACTCCCAATTAAAATGGATTTATTTTGTGCCTCAGTTCCTGAAGAAGATGCTGATGGACCGTCAAAACTCTATGTCGTCTCTATTCGCGATGGGTAATGAAGTGGCAGCGGGCTGCGAGACGGCCGAGCGGAAGGCTATAGAGAAGCAGCTCAAGGGACTCATTCAGCGATTCGACGCCCTCACCAACGGCGCCCAACAACGAATGCTGGACTTAGAACAAGCCATGAAGGTATCGTACAAATTGATAATATTCATGGACGCGTAGCTTAATAAAATAAAACGCTCTCACGACCGCATACCCAGCAATGAGGTGGTCAGAGGTCTAAACATTTTAGTCCGTTCAAGACAACGTAGCAGGTGGGGAGACCGCCGCCGTCTCAGTGACCAAGTCTACCTTCTTTTACCGTTGTATCATTTCATCAGAAAGTATATCTGAGACGAGCATTTCTATCTTCAATGACCTCGTAAATAGTCCGATGCTGGACAGAGGGTTTTCTCAACAGAGGTATTTGGCCCATGGCCATGCTTGCTAGACAGATTTTTGGAAATGTTGGAAATAACCACAAATTTTTGAGTGTCCATTCTCTCCTCAGGTGGCAAAGCAATTCCAAGAACAACTACAACCGTTGTTGGAATGGCTCAGCAGCGCGGAGCGCCAGGTCAAGGCTTTGGAACTCGTGCCGACCGATGAAGAGAAGATTCAGCAGAAGATCAGAGAGCACAAGGTTGGTACCGCAGCTCATCGAACATAAATTGTACAGATTCTGATTCACATTTGTATTATTTATCATAACATTATCATCAGTGATACTAGATAGTGTAGCTGTAAATGTTGTTGCCAGATTCTACACGACGACATCCTTTCGAAGCAACCTGCTTTCAAGCAACTGACTGAAACTGCCGCGACACTGATGGCTCTAGTGGGAGACGATGAAGCTACAGCCCTGGCCGATAGACTGCAGGCCGCTGCAGACAGGTAAACTTACTATTTGTCTATTAATTTACATTTGGCAAATATGATTTTATGTCAAGAGTGTGTCATCAAAGTACAAACAAATAACCTATCCGTTGACATTTAATAATATTGATTTACCCTTTCCTTCCTTTTTTAATATAGACAAAATAAGAAGCTAAATGAAAGTGCAACAATTGCCACTTTTTTAATAGATTATCTTTAAGCTCTACAATTATTTATTCACTATGTTCTGTTTTATTTATTCCTCATCATCATCTCATCATTACCGTCCGTCAAAAGTCCACTGCTGAACATAGGCCTCATCGACTTCCCGCACTTGTACAAGTTTGCAACTCGAGAACCTGACTGTCTCAACAGTTATCAGTTCTGCGAGCTATACGGTCGGCCCATTGCCACTTCAGCTTGCTGATCCTTTCAGGATATGCCGGTCACCCTGGCTCTGCTGTAGATATCATTGTTGCAGATAATATCGAGCATGATTTAATATTATTTAATTATCTTTTTAGATATCAAGCGTTAGTAGAACACAGCTTGAACATCGGCGAACTGCTTGACAACTCTCGCAAAGGTCTCCGCCATCTTGTTCTGACTTATCAGGACCTGTCCGCTTGGATGGATCTCATGGAACAATATTTGGCTAAGAGGAAGGTGCTGCCTGTACATATGGAGAAACTACTGAGGCAGATGGACGAGCTAGCCGTAAGTTTTGTTTTGCTTCTAAATAATACCATAAGTATTTCTAATGGTAAATAAATTCCCTTGCATCTTTGAGTTTGGAGTTTAAAATCGTTTTAAACTATTTTAATCTTGAAAATAGTTGTTCTATAATTGAAATCGAAGATCTTAGAAATATATATATATCTAATGATACAACAGGAGAAAACCGAAGAGATAGCATCAAAGCAGGAGGCAGTAGACAGCACGGTAGAATCCGGATTGGAGCTGATGAAGCACATCTCCGGGGACGAGGCGCTGCAACTGAAAGACAAACTGGACGCATTACAGCGGCGGTATAATGAGCTTACGAGCCGTGGAGCAGAGTTGCTACGTGTTGCTTCAGAGACTTTGCCTTTGGTGCAGCAACTTACTAATAGTCATGCAAAGTGAGTTTCAATAGTTGTCGAAATAATTTGTAACGGATTTATATTTACTTTACTTTTTATTCCATTAAGATTATTAGTTTCAAGTTTGATATTTAAGTAAATATATCACAAAAAAAAATTCACAGGTTAACAGAATGGATGGCAGGTGCCGAAACCTGTCTGCAGTCCGTAGAGCCACGCGAAGAGGATATTCTCAGACTAGAAGCTGAAATCCAGGAGTACAGACCTGTCCTAGAAAATATCAATCTGATTGGACCACAACTGTGCCAGGTGAGTCTGATTATTTTATCAGTATAATCAAATCGCCGCCTCAATACCGAATTTATGTGATTTCTGAAAATATAATTATGCTGCTCATTAATTCTCTTATGTAATCTCTTTCTATAATTCTTCCGAGAAAATACGATTCATAAAAAGCAAATTTATTTTATATGTTAATTTAAAAAAAAATTGATCTCCTTTATCGAAAGCTTAAACTCTATACAGCTTAAATCAAAGAAATCCTATCATCAGTGAAACAAATAAAGAAGTATTTTGTTCGAGCCCCATTAAATTATGTTTTAATTTCAGCAAGAATTAACTTAGTTGAATATATTAAAATTGTATTTTTGTTAGTTTTTAAGGTTAATGCTTTTGTTTAGATTTCTCCCGGCGAGGGCGCAACCCATATAGAGGGTATCGTGACTCGAGACAATCGTCGCTTCGACGTTATCGCTGAGCAAGTGCAGAGGAAGGCCGAACGTGTGCTGCTAAGCAAGAAGGTATACAATAAGATTAGTCTGTGACTGAAATACAAAGTTCTTTTATTTTCAAATTCTTCTGAAATTTATTCTAGAGTTTTTTACATTTCTCTTTAGTTTTTATTCTTTGAACGCTCTCTGTTGCCGTTATTTCTATCCATCATCATCATCAGAACAAGATGCAAATGAACCCAAAAAACGTAAATGGCGCTAATTTCATTCGACATTTTCTCGACCACCAGATTATTATAAGAAGAAATTGCATCTGTGTCACTTATATTAGTGCAAGATATCGGACTCAAATGACCTAACAAAAATTTACATGTGAATTCTGGATCTGTTACGCCTCCTTTCGTTGCTCCGGAGGAAGAAAACACAGCACACGATATATTTTTAAAAAAATTCTGGCCATACCAATAAGATTTATTAATATTTTACTTTTATGCTGCACTCGTAAACCGTAATGTTTTGTCTGACTAATCGGTCATACACTGACAGTGCGATGTTGCCTAACTTACTTATTGGAGCCAGAGGTACGAGACCTGTGGCTCCAATAAATGGACAGAGATAACCATGCGTCGTTTGACAGTTTTGACATATCGATGTAAAAGAGTGGCTTGTTGCCTATAGCTCCGTCCATTGTAATAATTGGTCCGAGGTTGGGAGCGTGTCATTGAGTGATGTGCCTAAGCAGGTACATTAAGTGATCTGTCTTCAACTTCTGTAAAATCTTTCGTGCTCGTGTTGCAGCGGTCGCTGGAAGTGGTGGGTGACATGGAGGAGCTGGTGGAGTGGCTGCGCGGCGCCGACGCAGCGCTGCGTGCGGCCGCACCCCCGGCCGCGCGCGCCGCCGCCGTGCGCGCGCAGCTGCAGGCGCAGCGCCCGCTGGCCGATGAGGTGGCCGCGCAGCGTGTGCGCGCACGTGACCTGCTCGCGCAGGCCAAAAAGGTAACAGTCGCTTCATATCCCAGCCCGTTAACCTTCTACCCTTCTTACCTATTTATGATAAATATTGGTTATGCATCCCCAATCAATATCTGTAACGAAACCTAGTCATCCCTCGAAAATACCACACCGTGTTATTTTTCACATCCAAGATATGGTTTCATTTATTGGAAATATCTAGACCATTTAGAATAATAACATTTCTGAGAAGATTAGATTTAACTCTACTACTAGAAATGACAATTATTACTATCTCTTGTATTACTATTGTCAATATGATGAAGTTTCACAAGTGATAACAATCACAGGTATACATTATCTACTAGTAGTGTTGTAAAGACAAACATGAAACTTTACAATATAAAGTTCTGATTGGTAATTTTTTCATAGAATTCTATTACAAAACAATAATTGTTGTTATCCATCGAACTTGTTGAAAATCACCGTTTTCCGTGCAGGTGCTCCGCGAGTGCCAGTCGAGCGAGGAGGCGGGCGTGATACGGGACCGCAGCGAGGAGCTGCGCGAGATGATGGACGAAGTGGGGCGGCTCAGCGCGGCGAGGCTGGCCGCGCTCGAGCAGGCGCTGCCGCTGACCGAGCACTTCGCCGACACGCACCACGGGTACTGCTCGCCGTACAGTTTAGACACGCGCCCGCAGCGAGCGGCTCGGCCGGCTGTCGGATCATGCAACTCGCGTTATAGTTTAAACACACACAGTTTTCTTGGTTAAAGAAATAACAAAATACTATGCTGCTATTAATCATAGAGATAGTGGTAAAACACTTTTGAGATAATTTGAAGAAGAATCTACCAGCTTAGAAGCAGTGTGGCGGGGTCTTCACTACTCTTATTTTCCCTTCAAAATATGAAAACATACCTTTCTCACCAACTTTGCCCGATGGGTTAATATGAATCATCATTTTATAATCCATAAATATAAGTAATGTAAAAATATTTGTAAAAAAATTTGTCAGTTATAAGCATAAATTTATTCTTACTAACATGTCTACTTATGTATCAAAATCCTCTATATACTGTTTTCTGCCCATAGACTTTCATCGTGGTTGGACGAGATGGAAGATCAAATCCAGATGCTGGCCATGCCGGCGCTACGCCCAGAACAGATTGCTCAGCAGCAAGATAAAAACGAGGTAACTGATTAATATAATTAATGATAGTTGACGGCGTTAATCACTCATTCATTCAATTGAATGAAATATAATTACAAATATTGTTGACATAACTGAGGTTGGATATGTTTAATAATTATTCAATCTTCGGCTACCCAGATGCTGCAGCAATCGATCGCCGGGCACAAGCCACTGGTGGACAAACTGATGAAGACCGGCGAGGCCTTGTCGAGACTATGCGGTGAAGAAGATGCCGCCAAGCTACAGGACATCGTGGAGGCAGACTGCGAGCGCTACAACGCGCTGCGAGCAGAGCTTAGGCAGCGCCAGCAGGAACTGGAGCAGGTACGAACAGGACCTTATTGCGACTGTATTAAAGTTCTAATTACAAACATATCACTACTTATGTTATGCTTAATTTATTGAAAAAAATCCCCATTTTTTGACTAACAAGCGATCAGTCTGAATGTACGTTGCTAAATTGTATTATATTTGGAAATAGTTTTTGGTTGTACTTTCTTAAGAACTACTAACTTTTGTAAAAAAAAAACTTAACATTCTGAGGCAAAAAAAATGTAAATCATTCATGGATTAATCTGATTTTTTTTTGCAGGCGCTACAAGAGTCATCCCAGTTCTCCGACAAGCTGGAAGGAATGCTGCGAGCGCTAACTGGTGCCGCAGATCAACTGCAGCACGCCGAGCCGGTCTCCGCTCATCCGCCCAAGATACAGTCAGTTTCTAATACCACTAACAGAAAAATAATTCATTACAGACCATTCTATAAATGTTTATTTCTGAAAAACAAACAGTTAACTCTCAGTAAATTTAAGAAGTATGTTATAAATCTTTACACATATTATTCCATTATGCAAAAATAAAAACCTCTATTGTGATTCCGTTTCAGGGACCAAATCGAGGAGAACAACGCTCTGTCCGAGGACCTGGAGAAGCGGCAGGAGGCCTACAACGCGGTGCAGCGCGCGGCCTCCGACGTCATCAGCAAGGCCAACAAGAGCGACCCGGCCGTGCGCGACATCCGCAACAAGCTGGACAAACTCAACAAGTCAGTTCTTTCTCCTGCTCACATTTCCTTTTCTTTCTATTTCAATGGGGTAAGAAACGAGCTGACAGTGCACCTGACTCGCTCAGAAATATATGCAGATTCCGTACGATTGAAATATAACCTTATTTCAATGAAGAAAAGACTCGATTTCAAAGTTGTTTGGCGAACTAAACTTTTATATAACGCATTTACGTCCAAACGCGCCTTTCGATGTTGCTTCGTGTTGGCTTCGAATTCGGAATGGGCGTTCGTTAAAGTTGTAGGTGTAGTTCGTGGGCGAGCTGTACCCTCGACGGGTGTAGTAGTGTTCCGATGCGGTTGCAGGCTGTGGGACGAGGTGCAGCGCGCGACGCACACGCGCGGCTCGTCGCTGGAGGCCGCGCTGGAAACGGCGCGCCGCTTCTGGCAGCAGCTGCACGCGCTCATGCGTACATTGGCTGAGCTAGAGGACGCGCTGGGCGCGCAGCCTCCGCCCGCCGCGCGCCCGCGCGACATCCAGCTACAGCAGGTCGCGCTGCAGGAGATCCGCCACGAGATCGACCACACCAAGCCGGAGGTGAGCGTCCCTTTCTTACTCTCACACACAGTTAATATTAGATTTGAATTTACAACTTTATTTTAAAGTTACGATAACTTAACTAATAATATAATGAGTAAATGTAACTATGTGGAACTGATTATTTCCACTTACTTTATACTTCATCTCTCGATATGTCTTGGCAGACCTCGTCACATCAGACACATTATTAATAACGACGTCTCCGCTAGGTTGAGAAAGTACGCAAAACTGGTTCGACCCTCATGACGATATGCGGCGAGCCGGACAAACCCGAGGTGAAGAAACACATGGAGGATCTGGACAATGCATGGGACAACATTACAGCGCTCTATGCTAGAAGAGAAGAGAACCTCATTGATGCTATGGAGAAGGCCATGGAGTTCCATGACACATTGCAGGTGAAAACAATATTTCTATAAGTTAATCTAATTGAGACATAACACAAAACGTTCTATAATGTCGATGATATTTCACAAAATTAGATAGATAAAAAAAAACTTATCAGTTAAAACAGTTTAGATAGTAATCACCACTTATTACTAACTGTTAGTTACTCTTAATAATATTGAGACATAACACAAAACGTTCTATAATGTCGATGATATTTCACAAAATTAGATAGATAAAAAAAAACTTATCAGTTAAAACAGTTTAGATAGTAATCACCACTTATTACTAACTGTTAGTTACTCTTAATAACAAACTAACTAAAAATATTTCATTGTTATAGAACCTCCAACAGTTCCTGGACACAGCAGAGGATAAATTCTCCCACATGGGACCACTGGGCTCCGACATCGATGCCGTCAAACGTCAGATCGCACAACTGGCCACGTTCAAGCAAGAGGTCGACCCGCACATGGTTAAAGTCGAAGCCTTGAACAGGTATGAACTGGTCCTTTATATAAAAATTTTACTTTATCAGTACAGTGTTCTAAGAAAAAAATGTAATGGGGTATAGTTGAAATAAAAAATGTTAATTTAAATCGAGAAATAACGAAAGGGGAAATAATAAACATCTTCCTCCAAATGTCAACCTAACCAGCACGCGCTGCACTCTGCTGGTTGACAGACGAGCCTCGGGCATCAGACTGACCACTAGGGTAAACAATCCGCGTCCAACCCACTTGCCTAACTTGGTACGGGCTGGTCTTCAATGGAATGCTTTCAGCTTTTGTTTGGTGCTTCCTTGAAGAGCTCTGTTTAGAAAAAGATTCAAAAAGGCTAATATGAGACACTGAAAACGTTTTTAAGATTATGCGAAGACAATATCCAATTTCTTTTATAAATTTAATGGCATTGAGATGATATTCTATCACTGGACTTTAATTACCTACGAATTACTTTTTTCTCAAATCCATTTTTTAAAAGTGAACAGATAAAAATACTTCCCAGCACTAATCATCAAATAATTGACTTGATTTCACTGTCATTTAGCATTATATTTAACTAACTACCTAACTGGTGATGGCTAAATTTCGATCTTTATTAACAAGGAATAAAGTTTGAGGTATTTCTAAAGTATGGATCGAATGTAATAATAATCTCTTTATCTAGTCAAAATATCGATATTTATATATATTCAGGGTATCACAAAATATTCAGTTAGTTAAATACCCAGAACGTATTGATCTTAAGTAATTTAATCACAAGATATAATAAGGTGTGACTACATGCAAACTGATTTATTCAAAGGATTCCATTCTTTAAATTACAATTTTAAATGTCGATGTAGCCTCCGAATACTTTCAACTTTAATTTAAATAATTGGTTTATTTATTTACCCAAGATAAGGATTTTTATTTGACCTCATGTGGAGGCTTTAATGCACCGATTGAGAATTGCTCCTGTCTGTATATTAACGTAATATAATACCCATAAATAACCAGGGTGAAGTGAAACCCATTTGAACTGTGCACTAATATTGTGTTTTTCTATGCACCCAACCCGCCAACGAACCGCCATTGCAGGAGTCTAATGAGGCAAGGACAAGAATTTTAAGTTTTTAAGTGTGCTGCTTGCGTTCCGTGATTGTCATACTGCTGTAGTTTTACGGGCTTCGTTCTGTTAAACCTTTGTACTGAATGTACTTATTTGCGAAGAACTTGCTTCTAGAACATTTTTTTAATATGAGTATGAAACGAACACATAATCTGTTTGATAATATATGTTGTGATTGGAGAACTAGCGTTGCTTAAAATGCAATGAAATAAAATAAAGAAGCAGCCAATCAATATCCCACTGAGCTTTTCTCAGACTCCTCTTAATTTTGGAGAAGAAGGAAGGGTTAGCCACGCTGCTCTTAGGTACAAATATTGCTAGTACTTCGCGTTCAAATGCAAAGGTTTAAAGGAACATTTCAGTAGTGTATGACTTCGTAGATTTGTCTGTGTCGTTTCGCTTTCATTTTGTCTTCTGGTTTAGTTTGTTTTGTTAAAAGTATTTTCTTGTCTAGAGTTGTACGGTAGCTTACTGTCCTTTTTATAATTAAACTTAACACTCCGAAACGTTTATGTATACTTCTACAGAATCAGAATGAATCGTGATGTAGACTTTAAGGTCAATTGATGGTATATGTACATGTTTCATTTCATATGATACCTTTTCACTTATTTGTTAGCTTAGATTTATTTTTATATACACCATGAAATTTTAGTCATTCCGGAGCCATAGTATAAACTGAAGTAATAGTAATATAAACTAATTTTAATACAGCAGTAACTCCATGTTGCAATCGTTTGTCGACCAAATTTTTTTACTAATTTCGTATGAATAAAATTCATGGTGACATTTTGATAATTGATTTATAATTTAACAACTAACAATATTCTATAGTTAATTTAATTTGAACTTAAGGTATTTAATATTTTGCTGTTCAATATTGAAAGTTATTTAGAATTAGAGTCTCATAAAAAAGAGCCAAAATTTAAATATTTCTTTTCATTGAATAGTCTGACCACATAAGCTGTAATACACCTTTCGAGACTAGCCTAGCCCGCTGGATTTATATTATTCGTGCAGGCGAAATATAGAAATGCTTTCGGTGTGTTTTCTGGTGGAGTATTAATACCGTCAATTAGTGTTTAAACTTAAATGTATATATCAAGTATAGCGATGTACTTATACTCGCATTACCCTCCCTGATATATCAGCGATGTCATTTACATAATCGTCCCATTTCAGTCCCGTGCTGGTCGTAGATGTTTTCAAAAAAGCGCCAAAAAAATCGAGCACGCATTTCTTGAAAGTTATGGAAATATATAACGCTGTGCGATGCATTGGCTTGGTTGGTTAGAGTAGTGCTAATCTAACGCTCCCTCCCTCTAATGTTAACCAAGTATTTAATAAATCGCTGTAATATTTAAATCATGCCAACAAAAACGTTTAATTTGTATGGCACGTCAAATTTACCACCGAAACTATCTTGTTCTCATGTCAACTTGTTCACTCACCTTGCTCTCCTCGCGCACCATGTCGGTCGCTTTAAATGCACACAGCACAGCTTATGTGGGCCAGTCCATTACTGTCTGTCATGTGCAATCATTCAATATACATTTTGTACTTATGACGTTTCTACAACCCCCCTCCCCCCTGCAGACAAGCGCAGGAGCTGACGGAGCGTACGTCGTCGGAGCAGGCGGCGTCTATAAAGCAGCCGCTGACGGAAGTGAACGCGCGCTGGTCGGCGCTGCTCCGCGGCATGGTGGAGCGGCAACAGCAGCTGGAGCGCGCCCTGCTGCGCCTGGGCCAGCTGCAGCACGCGCTGCAGGAGCTGCTGACCTGGATCGACAGCACGGCCGCCACGCTCGACACGCTCAGGCCGGTAGGTGGCAACCAACATCGCCTATCTCAGCTCCAGCGTTTTGTATCTGGCGGCAGAACACCATAGTTTTTGCCGTTGAAGCTGAGATCCCAAATTCCACAAACAGAGTGGAATTCGGCCTCCCCTCCCAGGAAACGAAATGGGATTAGGTGCCTCCCGTTCCGTTTGGTTCGATTCGTTTGTCCCGGAAATAATTAGCATAGGAGATGGTGTGATACTAGCGGTTTTGTGACTTACCTCCCAATTCGGTCGCATTATTTATGTCCTATTTATTTAAATACATTACAACTTTTGTTAATAAAAGTATGTCAATGAAATTATCTAAATCCTTTAATAACATCACGAATAAAGTTCTAAATCGCGTACCATGAGGTATGAAAGCAGTGGGCGAGCGACTAACTGTGCAGCGTCCGCAGGTTGCCGGGGACCCGCAGGTGCTGGAGGTGGAGCTGGCCAAGCTGAAGGTGCTGGTGAACGACATCGCGGCGCACCAGGCCAGCGTGGACACGCTCAACGACGCGGGCGCGCAGATCGTGCAGCAGGGTACGGGTACGTCGCGCGCTGCTTACCCCCTTCTCTTAATCCTCATTCTGTAACGACAGGGATCTTGAGCTCATACCAGCGCTGACGCCTGGTGATAGCGGACATATGGTGCATTCGAAATACACCAACTAAAACATCTTGGAGCGCTATTACTAAAACAATGTATCTGCGAACATTGTGCGCTCCGCGCTCAAGATCCGTACCGAACATTAATAACTAAGTTTAATTTCATTAATAATAATAATAAATAAAATCGACCAACTCGTTTCACGTATGTCGAACTAAACGAAAATTGTTTGTTTTGTTTGTGAATTTTAAATTGTAAAGTTTTAAGCAGACATAAAGAGAGATGGGGGGATAAACTACCTCAATATCATCAATCCTTTCTTAGTCGCCAATGACTGAAAAATTTGCTTTTACTCGTCATAATATAGCTAGGTGGATTAGTGACCCCAATACCGATACCCCCCTCTAGTGATGCTTCTCCTCTTCATCGATACCAGTAAGAACTCACTTCTAAAATTGTTTAAGGTTGCGTAAGACGAAGGCGAAATGGTCATCTCGAATTTAAAATACACAAGACCGGTCACGGGCTATCCGTCGTGGACGGTATTAGGTGCGACGTCTGTTGCTAGCATTTGTATCTGCCAGTCTGCCAGTCTGCCTGCCAAGCCTGGCGTTTCGGCTAATCCTCTCAGCTGATGATAATAATGTATGTCAATAGTTTTTGTTCAACAATACTGAAACGTAAATATCATGACATGTTCGTGTTATTTCCTACCTTATTATTCGAGACATGGGTAATATTTCCTCTGGCGCTAATGCTTTTAGCTTTAAATGTATGTATCGTCACGCTTCATAAATGGTGTCCGTCTTAATATTTCTGTGGCGTGAAATTAATCATTTTTATAACCTTTAAAATATTTCTAACCCGAATTTAATACAAACTCTAATATATTAAATTAATAAATGAAGTTTTCGGTTGTAATTAGTAAATTACATTATCTTTTCGCTTTCATTAGTAAGGATTAAAGATTTAATTGATTATAATTTTAGTAACTGTGTGTACAATGATAATTTAAAAGTATCTTCGAAAATGAATGGGTATAAATTCAACCGGAAAGGTATATTAAATAAATAAACCTATATCATTGCATCTAATGAACTCCTGTAGGCACAGACGAAGCGGGTGAAACCGCGGAAAAGCTAGCAACACTGAACAAGAAGTGGCGCACACTGCAGCAAAAGGCCAGAGACAGACAGACGGAGCTTGAGGACGCACTCCGAGAAGCACAGAGGTAACGATTATTATTTCTTCACAACTTTTACTGGCGTTATCTTACGTGTAATATAAAGTGTATAAATGTCAGTAACATAGTAAATATACCTAATATAGACTAAGTGTTTACCAACATATTGAAGTCAAAACATTTATTTAAGTGATTGCTTACTTAATTTCAACATTATGTATTTAATATAACTCTCTATGTTTCGTAAAAAAAACTCTTATTAACCCCTTAAGTCATCACTTTATTACAGCTTCAACGCAGAGATCGGCGATTTACTATCGTGGCTGTCTGAAGTAGACGCAGTGATTGCCGCTTCCAAGCCCGTAGGTGGGCTGCCAGAGACCGCCACCGAACAGCTTGAGAGGTTCATGGTTAGTGCCACAGATAAGATAAGTTTTGAGAGTTAGGCTTTAGATCTCGACATGGATCCAATTAGTTATCTCGTTTGAATTATCGCTTATGGCTCTGTCGAGTTTTTAGTTACTTATTACTGTTAAAGTTTTATACGCATTCGTACAAGAAAATCATAAACCCTTTTTTTTCCCAAAACAGGAAGTGTATAATGAAATCGAAGCCAACCGGCCTAAGATGGAGGCCGTGCTGCAACAAGGCCAAGAGTACCTGAAACGTCAGGAGAAACCCAACCCAACGTCCCAGCTGCATCACAATCTTAAGAACTTGAAGTCTAGATGGGATAACGTCACTTCCAGGTATTCGCTGAGATCCATCTGGAGAACCTTACCCAGAGTTTCTTCACATATTTTTAAAAATACTAAGGTATTTTATTTTGAATAATATTTATTAATTAACACTTATGACACTTTGACACAGAGCCTCTGATAAGAAAATTAAACTGGAGATAGCTCTGAAGGAAGCCACGGAATTCCACGACGCTCTCCAAGCATTTGTGGACTGGCTGACGAGCGCTGAGAAGACTTTGACATCCGCCAAGCCAGTGTCCAGGGTCATGGAGACCTTGCTAAGTAAGTATTTAGCTATAAATAAGTTGTAGTTACTGTACCGTGTTTACGCGTAGTGAAAACATTGAAACTTCTCTCACCCCGGTTATTAAATAAAAATCTTAAAAAAGGAGATCAAACCAGATTCCAAGTGTCTAAGGTCCTAGATGTCCGGTTCTACAACCGCCAATCTCGTGGCGATCACGGCCAATTCTCGCAACTTGGGAGAGGTCTATATCTAACAGTGGGCTGTTAAGGGCTGATCACTCATCGCCATCTTCACTTTCAGCTCAAATCGAGGAACACAAATCGTTCCAAAAGGAGGTCGCGACGCACCGTGAGACGATGCTGCAACTCGACAAGAAGGGTACTCATCTCAAGTACTTCAGCCAGAAGCAGGACGTGATCCTAATCAAGAACTTGCTGGTGTCGGTGCAGCACCGATGGGAGCGCGTGGTCTCCAAGGCGGCGGAGAGGACCAGGGCGCTGGACCACGGCTTCAAAGAGGCCAAGGAGTTTAGCGATATGTGGTAAGTGATGATATTATTTGTACCTACATAATACGTTTTTATGTATCCGGGAAGATGGCGCTTGATTTTACACGCCTGTTAGTCAACAATTTAATTATAGAATGTAAATTTTTTGAAATGAGAATTAATTATAAATAATGAGAACTAGGGCTATTAATTTTAGATTAACCTAAGCCGAAGGATTTTAAATATACCAAATATATCAGTTTTCACAATTTGTTGACTGATATGCGTACGATATTGATGACGCAAAAACGAACTAAACTGAACGCAAATAGAATCAAACTTATGCACTGCTCTCCCACAGGAACAACCTGATGAACTGGCTGTCGGAGACAGACCAGCAACTGGATCAGCTCAACTCCGAAGCCAACGTCAACGACCCGGAGAAAATCAAGCAGCGGTACAGTTTTTATTTTTTATGTGATTGTACTTGCTCGAGCGCTATGAAAGCCTGGTGACAGAGCGGCATAGTAACAATATTTATTCTGTAAATTGTGTATGTCAACACTAAACAGTGTTACTATTTTTGTGTTCATTGTTTTTTTTTACGCAGGCGGTTTCTTGTAGTGATGAGATAATACTCGCAGTGACGATCCTCGATATCGAAAATACTAAACGACCATTCCTCCACAGATTAAACAAACATCGCGAGTTCCAAAAGTCCTTAGCAGCTAAGCAGCCCGCTTACGACTTAACTACCAAGACCGGCAAGAGCCTTAAGGACAAAGCGCCAAAGACCGACGAGCCGACGCTGAAGACCATGCTCGCAGACCTCAAGTCCAGGTGGACCACCGTCTGCTCCAAGGCTGTCGACAGGTATGGGCTATTTCTATTGTTTCCACTGGAGAAGCGTGGTGGACTCTTTCCGGATCTAAAACCATCTCCAATAATTGAGAGGAGCCCTTTGCCTAGCTATGGGTCGTGGTGGCTTCGAGAATTTTCTGACCGTCTGTCTGTGCTTTTAATTCAGTAAAATTAGCTTCAATAGTAAAAGTTGTTTTGGCCAACAGCAACAAGGAACGGGGTTAACAAAGATACCAAATTTGGCCAATATGTTAATTATGTGATTCTCTTGAGACGTATATTTAGGTGATAGGATACCAGATCTTACTACCTCACCTACTTCTGCCGCTAATCATCAGTGCATACACTGTTGTCGTTCAATTTCAAGGGTATTGGGAGCCAGTACACTTAATCCTCAGGGGTGACTTATGTAACCTCCTTCGATTGAAATTGTTTAAAGGTGTCATTGAGCTGCAATAGTATACCCCTCACAGTCAGGCGGGCCGTTGATGTTGCTTCGTTTATAACTTCGATGTTACAATAAGAAAGGATATACATAGCCAATATGTTCAAATATTAAAATTAACCTTTGCGTGACAGACAACGTCGGCTGGAGGAGGCGCTGCTGTACTCGGGGCAGTTCAAGGACGCCATGTCCGCGCTGCTGCACTGGCTGCGCAAGCAGGAGCAGCCGCTGGCCGCCGACGCGCCATGCCACGGCGACCTGGACACCGTCATGGCCCTCATCGAACAGCACAAGGTTCTACAACCTCTATTTCAGCACACTGTGATTCAGTCTTTATGACACCGATGTAGTAGAAAGCCATATTTTTATTGGCACGTTTCTTGTCGTGTCATTTTAAAATAATTAAATGTTACCTCTGTCTATATCAAGCAAAAAGTAACATTAAAAATATTTATCACTTTTTATATGTAATATTTATGTGGTTATTAAGTATATATTTTTATCCTTATTTTGTAATAAATTGTGATGCCGATTATATTTTTTGTTTCAGCAATTCGAAGAAGACTTGCATTCCAGAGAGCAACAAATGCAATCCGTTATGAAGACCGGCAGAGATCTTGAAGCTACGGTAAATGCACATTTATAATCTTAAGCATAAGGATCAATTTCTTTGAACCGTGCAATTTTGTTCGTTATTCGTATTACCGAAATAAATTGGATTGTAATATTGTAGGTTCCGGCGGAGGATGCCGAAAATATCAGACAACAGTGCACTGAACTCAAACAAGCTTGGGAGACGATCCAGAGTCTCAGCGAGAAGAAAGCACACAAGCTCGAAATTGCGCTCAAAGAGGTGAGATACAAGATCTATTCTTCGTTGAGAAAATTCACTACGCCAATTATTTAAAGATTCTAAGTATAAAAACAGGAAATTTTTGTAAAAATTTTTTGACAAATATATTTTTATATTACATAGAAAACATTTTCTGGAGCTTTTTAACTATAAGAGAAAATATGTTCTAGGCGGAACGTCTTCACAAATCGGTGAACATGCTCCTCGAATGGCTGTCCGACGCGGAGACCAAGCTCCGCTTCTCCGGTCAGCTCCCTGAAGGAGACCAGGAGACCGCGGTACAGATCCAAGACCACGAGAGATTCGTCCGCGAGCTCACTGAAAAGCAAAGGGACAAGGAGGAGACTATCGCGCTCGCTCACTCTATCCTCGCGAAGGCCCACCCCGACGCCGTCACCGTTATCAAGCACTGGATCACCATCATACAGAGCCGATGGGACGAGGTCAGTAAAGTTGCTTTCTCGGTAGAGTTCCGCGACCTTCGTCACCAACGTTCGCGGTTTATTAGTCGCCATCTGTCACGGAAGTGACATTCTATCTCTCGGTAGGTCGGTAAGTGAGTAACGTAAAAAAATATCAATACAGTATGGTATTGAGTTTCAGAATAAGATAAATATTATCCTTGAAACTCTTTATATCAGAAAGAGACTCTGCAATCAATTTAAAATGATAATGTTCGAAACTTAAACAGATTAAAAATATTTTTTTCCTCGGTATATGTTTCCAATATCTCAAATCAGCCACAGGAGATTATTTTCAACACTTTTAGTCCTTATAAATTTAAATTAAATAAATATAAAAGCATTATAACTGTATCTTATCAGATGTATCCAATAGATTAATTTATTAACACTAAGAATGCATATTAATCAAAATTATTTATCTAATCAGGGCATAATATAATATCAATGGAAGTACTGACTGTTTTGTTTGTAATCGCCTTAAACAAATCATTAATGTTTGGCGCTTACTTATTGGTAGTTTTGTTTTAATTAAAAAAGAACGTTGTGAAAAAAATGAATTTGAATAAACCCCGTCAACTTGTTGTGTCAGTGTTGCCGGTGATACGGATCTTCAGCAAGGTTTCAGCCGGACAGGTGTTGTTAAACTTGATATCAATTATGCCAGTTCCCCCCTAAACTTTAAAACTTACATTTAAAATTAAAATAAACTACTCCAGTAGTTTATTTCTACTCCTAGAAACATTTAAATATTAAATAGACTTAAGGCTAAAAGAAATAGAATGATAATTAAACATTAATATTTTATTTTAGTCACTGAATGCAAGTCAAATCTTCGTTTTTTTAAAACATAAAGTGTTGGCTATTACAGAATTTTCTCCGAGTCGTAGGAAAATGCAGACAATGTTCACATGAACAAACTCCCTGACTATACAAATATTAATATTTGTCAACGAATATTATAATTTAATTTTTTTTTTACCGACGATTGAATATTATAATTTTGAAAAATACGAGATATAACTAAAACGAACGTAGATTAAATAAAGAAATTTCGAATAAACTTCAATTGTTCTGTATTTACTATTTCTGTCATAGGTATGGCAATGGGCGATGCAACGCGGAGGAAAACTTGAGGCTCACATGCAGAGCCTTAAAGACCTGGACCTAGTGCTGGAGGAACTTCTGCAGTGGCTCACAGGATTAGAAAACACCTTGATATGTGAGTACCAGATATTATCTGCGGTCTTTCTTTACTATAAGCTAGTGAACTGTATTGTCAAAGTGAATGATGGAATAACTTTAAAAAATGTATCAGCTTTATTTATTTATTCATTCATTAACTCAACAACTTAAGGCTAATATATAGGCTTAAGGCTAATACAGGTTTATTTCGAAATAAATTGGAAACATTGGAGCTCCTCGGGTTAAAACACCTTAGCCCTTAAGGAATATTTATTATATAGACATGTTACTCTTTATTTTCTAGCCATGGAATCCGAGCCTCTTCCGGAGTCGATCGAACTTCTAGAAGGCCTAATAGAAGACCATAAAGAACTAATGGAGCACACACAGAAGAGACAGAACGAAGTTGATCGCGTATGCAAAGCCTACCAGGTATATAAACATTTTTGAAATTATTCGAGTGAATTTCTACGATGCGCGCGCACACCGGCATCTAAAATTAACAGGATGAAGTTGGTTTCTAAATGTCTCTTAAATTATTTATAACTAAATTTTCAGATGTTATCTTGAAGATTGGAATAATTTCTGATCATTTAAATTATTTAATAATTGACATTTAATTTTTGAATGTTGCAAGATAAAATCTAATAATGTGATTAAAGGCCGCTTTGATTCTACTTCAAAATTTACTATATTTTATCAATACATTTACTTTATTTAACCCAAAATGTAGGTCCCCCAACATTGGTCATTATTTATAAAATGTTTAATTCCCTAGGTCAAGAGCCAAAGCCAAGGTCGCGACCAAACGCCACGGAAGATTTCCGCCAAGAGTGCAACAAAGGGAACACCTGGGTACGTCATACGAACATTTACTAGAAACATTACCATACTATAAATGTTGCCGTTAAAATATGATATATTTGTTGAATCAGTTTTACGTATTATGTTCCATTCTCAATTATGTCTCGTCGTATAGCCTCTGCCGCCATTTTATTCTTATCCGTGTCAAAAGCTTCCCGTTTCATTTGTTTTTGTTTCTTTCCGTTTATATCACGATCATGCACCTTGCGTCATCTTCATGTTGTGACGTCATTGCATGGTGTGCGCTTGGGATTGCCATAACGGAAAACAGACGCGGCTCACAGCACGATTTGCACAGAGAGAGGTCTGTGTCGCCAGATTATTATGGCAGTAGGCGTTTCAGGTCAGTTACCATTTATTTTAAAACCAACGTAAATATAAGTGTCTAGCAAATATATGTGCTGTGTATATATATATTTTATTATATATTTTTTTTTAATCTTAACTAAATTGATTTCCGCTAAATATTTGCTAGACTCTATTTAATGTTTTTTGAAATAAATATTATATTATCATCACTTTAACATATCATTTGCTTTTAAATGTTTTATATAATATTAATACTGTCATCAGAGAATGTCCGAAAACAAATCTATATTATAAATTAATATTTCCTTATACTACTAGGTATATAACTTTTTTACACAATGTTTAAATGTCATCCTCTGAAGACAACATGGTGACATAGCTTCATTCCGCTCTAACACTTGTAAATGTGGCTTTCTGTCTCGTTCGTATGTCACGCTTCGATGATCTCACGGGCAGGTCCAGGATACACAGTCGAAGTAGGAGAGCAAGGTTTGATGTCATTTTTTATAGTTATCGTGTGTGTGATTTTGTTCTGTGTAGACTAGAGTATAACATTAAGTAGCGATTATATTTTTGCACTTACTTAAAATTATTTAGACAAATTGAGCGCTATTTCAATAATTTGGGCAAGAGATTTCTCCAGGCTAGCGTCTGGTTTGCTCAAAGATTTTTTTATGTCTATGGCCCCTGAAGGGTAGGCATAGAGTAAGGAATTCCATTTGGCCCGAAGTGTAAGCAAACGGGCTTCTGTAATCTGTAATATCCGCATTGTCGACGTAATGGATGATGATCCTCCTCGCCGGGTTTGGTCCTGAAACTTCTTGGTTTCTTCGCCATCTGTCGGATGTCATGAACTTTTCAAGTTGTAGGAGTGCGAAAGTTAAAAAAAACGCTGTATGTCTGATAACGTTGGCGGGTTGGAACAACTTTCTTTTTAGCCTTCGCTATAGTATTTAAAACTTTACATATTCTGTAAAATTGTGCCATTAGCAATATTGACTTCATGACGTGCGCGAACTTCCGTAAGCTTGATTTTGATAAACGCGCATCCAATACTGCACGTTTATTCATTATCTATCTTTCATTTTATAAACTGTCTATGGATCGGCGAAGGGTGGTTCGGAGCGTGTCGTACAATTTGTTCAATTATTTTCTCGGACGGGTCGAGTTGCGTGGATCGGTCTGGGTCGGTGTGAAAATATTTTTTTAAAATTGGTGTTTGGTGGTTGTTTAAAAAAAACAACGATGTTCAATTTGTCTAATTATTTTAATTACAACAGATCAGACTTGCATAGTGATCACGTACGAGTAGTATTTGTAGTTGTAGTTTTTGAGTTTGTGTTTTGTTTTGCTTGCTTTTCAATATATTTTAATTTCTCCCTGACGCCATTTCTTTTATTCGTTTTAAAGTACATATTTATTTAATTCACATCTGAAGTATGTCAATGCAAGATAAAGTGAAAAAAAAATTATATTGTTGTTAAGAAGTTGCGCGACTAACAAGTTTTGATACTTTTTAATTTTTTTAGGATATTATCAATTATTAGAAAAAATATTATTAAAACAGTTATTTTCATAAGTTTTGAGGTTCAATTACGCCCTAATATACATTATCTATATTTTTATGCCTAAACTGGAGACAAACTCTATACCCGAAATTGCTTAACCGGTTATTGAATGTATGAACCAAATATCTCTCCCAGTCTATGATTTGGTATTCTACTTGTGGCAGGGAAGCATGTGGCGGGTTGATTGCATTTTTCAGCACATTTACGTGATTGGGAATTACACAATATATGACTTTTTTAAATTATAACTAAAGATAAAAAATTCTGTTAATTTAAAATCAAAGTGTACTGAATGGTTAGATATTTAGAACAAATTTTCTCTATTTTTGGCATCTCTTAAACACTTTAAAATGCATGTTAAAACGAAAACTACTAACATTCCTAACAATTCTTCGATGTACTTTTAATAAAATCATGGGGAATAAAAACCTTACACAAATGACACACTTTTGCTATATAACACGCATCACGTAGTTTAGTTCCTCACTCGACTACTAACGTCGGCGACTAACCTTCACGCGTGCGACGATCACGACTCACGACTAACCGGTTGGGTTTGTATTTCACTGTCCGTCCGTGTGTCCCGTGCTTGTGATGACAATGTTGCGTGTGCAGTCGCGTGAGCCCCGGTCGCGAGACGCCGGACCGCAATCTGCCGCACTACGGGCCGCGGTTCCCACCGAGGGGCAGGTAAGGCTTTTTTCATCATCACACACGAAACTACTCCCACCTCACAAAAAACAACGGTGCTATCCCACACCGGTGTCAACATTAGGTTTTTTTTTTGTACATAATTGTATCACAATGCTGTAAAAAGGATCAAGTTGTTTTGATCGAAGTTGATGATCATTTTAATATATTTGTCGACTGTTGCATTTTAAAATATTTAGAAGTATGCTTGAAATGTTTCTAAACATTCATGGGTTGTCCCTAAGCATTCATAGACATTTTACTTTGTAATGCCTTTTTATTAATTGGGGTTTAGAAAATATTGATCACCGCTATTCATACATGATTTCATACAATTTCAACCGATATGATACTGTGAGCATATTCTGCGTAGATCGCACCAAAATAATAATTAAATTCTGAAGGTAGCGAGTTAAGCCGTGACTACGGCTGCAGTAAAGCACTCGAAACGACGATAACATAAAAAGAAAAATTCATTTAAAATAAAAATTAAAATTTCAAACACGTTAAAATTGTATGAAATCGTGTATAAATAGTGTATGGCTTTATCCAATTTATCAAAACCCAAAAGAAGAGATAAACGATAAGACAAAGGATAAAATTGTTATTGTCAACTATTTAACTTTTGAAAGCAAACTCTAATATTTAATAAATATTACATATAATAATAATAATAATTATGCAGAACATGTGAAATTTGGGTACGAGGACATTAATATTTGTTGCCCATTTACAAAACGCTTTTTAAGGGATGTCATACATGACTTCGGTTAGTGGCATTGATTTTGAGCTTTTACGTTATTTCCGTCCATGTTTTTCGGTTATTTGACTAGTATGTGGATAATTATGTATTATCTTTGGGTATGTCGCTTGAGTTTAAATCATCGTTGTTTATTATGTATGGTAGCAAAATTGTTTCAGCTTTTTTTTTTTTAAATCAACAATCGCATAGCATGTCAATAGTTAATAAATGTATATTTGTAATATTAAATATGAATTTACGTACCAAGGAAATACCTACTTAAATTCAAAATGTGAAAATATCAAATCTTTACAATCATGTTTCCAATAAATAAGCATTTCTGTTGTAACCTACAAATGTAGCGTTAATGCAAATTACATTGCGCATAGATGGACAATTAATGTCAGTGAATAGCGTACCTTACCGTTAGGCGATTGGTCCTGAGTTCGAATCTTAGCCGGAGTCAATATTTGTGCATCATACAAATTGTTGGTTTTCTGGTTTGATTGTGACGTGGTGCCCGTGCCATTGCACTGTATCTCTCGTATCTCTTCCATCATGCGTGAAGTACATATTTCCATACAAAGTGGACAGTGGTCTAGTCGTTCCACCTCAGACCCGCACATAGCGAAAGATTACTTATAATTTGTTAGTACTTATTTGTGGAAGTTAAAGATCGTCGCAATATTGATAATTGTCAACTAAGTCGTGAATTAGTAGCCGTGGTTGGGGTTCGATTCCCAGTCAAAGATGATTTCCGTACAACACGAATGGTTTCTGAGTCTCATTACCTTCGACGTTTCACATTAACATTCCGAACAGTAAGGACAAGTGATTGTCCCTCTAAGAAAATAACTTCGGCGGCAAACGAGCAATCGGCTCACCTGATGGTATGTGATTACCGGGCCGCGTTGCCGGCCTTCAAGGGTATTTGGGAGATGGAAGGGAGGATGAGGAGGGGGAGTGTGCCTCCGGTTACCTCACTCACCGAACGAAACGCAGAAGCACAAGATGCCTCTACTTCACGCCGGTATTCTGCGAGGTCGTGGTATTAACCCGGTCGAGGCGGCCCGTTCGAGCAGCAGCTAACGCCGCCGCCTGGCTCTACCACGTTGAAAAAAATATATATTACCAGAATCATCATCACACTGCAAATTATTTTAAATAAAATTAAAATGTTCGTTTAACTAATACGTATCCACACCTGGGCAAACAGCAAGGGCGCGGAGCCGGAGTTCCGTTCACCACGAGTGAAGCTGCTGTGGGACAAGTGGCGCACTGTGTGGCTTTTGGCGTGGGAGAGGCAGAGGAGGCTGCATGAGCGTCTAGCGCATCTCCGTGAACTGCAGCGAGTGTCCAACTTCAGCTGGGACGACTGGAGGAAGCGGGTTAGTGACTTATTAAATGTATTTTTGTACTACTTCCAACGCCTGGTACATAGCCCGAAGTTCGCACATCCTTCAGAGTTTACGCTTAATAATGTTGCCAGCGATTTTTCCAACTTCCGCTGGGACGACTGGAGGAAGCGGGTTAGTGACTTATTAAATGTATTTTTGTACTACTTCCAACGCATGTCCTCCTGGTACATAGCCCGAAGTTGGCACATTCTTAAGAGTTTACGCTTAATAATGTTGCCAGCCATTTTTCCAACTTCAGCTGGGACGACTGGAGGAAGCGGGTTAGTGACTTATTAAATGTATTTTTGTACTACTTCCAACGCATGTTCTCTTGGTACATAGCCCGAAGTTGGCGAATCCTTCACAGTTTACGCTTACGAATGTTGCCAGCTATTTTTCCAGTGTTCATATTTATAATATAAATATCACTTCGAACCGTTTTTACTTAGATTTTATTTTTAAACCAACGAGTCTTCTCGATTTAAACCTCTTTAAATACGTTGTCGTAAATTCTGCCACACACATACGAGTAGATAGAGAAACTTTCTATGAACATTTGCTAATCTGCTGTCCAAATACATATAGAGAACGCAAGGATATATTTTTTTAGTTTTTCATATCAATGTTATGTAGGTTATGCAACTTGCTCTACGAACATACAATTTGCTACAAGTAACATAGTTCGCATAACACAGTTAACGCTCGTTATCAACAGTTCCTCAAGTTCATGAACCACAAGAAGTCGCGCCTGACGGACCTGTTCCGCAAGATGGACAAGGACAACAACGGACTCATACAGCGGAACGAGTTCGTCGACGGAATCATCAACACCAGTGAGTAAACCGCCCTTCGTTTATAATTTATCACATACCCCCCGGACAACCGTATTATATGTGTACAATAATTATTTAAACAATAAAAAATTGCTTCATTGGTAATTGTATATTTTTTATACAACACCAAAAAAATCGATTTCGATTTTAATTATTTCAAAATATCAGTTTTGTCACACCTCAACACATATCAGATGGTACACATAGGCATCAAAGACCATCAGGTGAGCCGCATGATCGTTTGACCCCTTCTTCTATAAAAAAAAACATAACTACCTAATTTTAAATATCAATCTCATATAGTAGTCGAGATAAGAATAAGGCAATAAAAAATGAAAATGGAAATGTTGAAGCATGATCAGTGAGGCAACCTGACAGTAGAGTACGGAGCATATTTTTAATATGTGTCGGAAAACATATCTAGAAATGATGCAGACAAAACTTTGAAGTATTCATTTCTTATATTATTTCAGTCATAAACTGGAATTAAATAACTATTAGTTATTTCCAGCAAGTCTATCTAATGTATGTACATCTGCAAAATTAAAATCAACATTCTTACCATACTGTTAAATATGAATGTTAGGCTAAGATAAATATGCTCACAGCTTATAAACTTTGAGACTGATCGACTGAGTAAATGTTTAGTCTAAACCAGAAGTTCCCAGACTTTTTTTCTCATAGACCACTTTAAAAATTTAGCTGGTTCCGGTGGAGCGTGGTACCATATTCCCAAAACTCTACAAAAAATGTGAAAATTAGATTTAACTATGGAAATTTGCGCTGCGGCTTAGTTCCAACTACGAATTGATAGTTTTGCGAAAAAAAATGAGAATTGATTGGTTAATTAATTTATTGATTGAGCTGTGAGTGGATGTCAAAATTTTGCATGGAAGTTTTTACAAGCAACAGTCGCTAAGCTTCTTAAAATTTTATCTGCCTACAATGATAGTTTAATGTCACGCCACCGTCGAGTCTTCCGTGGACCCCTGAGGGTCCACCTGGACCACTTTGGGAACTAAGGGTCTAAACTCTAAACCAAAGCTTGGTATCATTTTTGTATAAACATCCTGCGTCCAAATTTGCATGTATTTTACAATAAGAAAGATGAATAGAAATATCTTTACAGAGAAATATGTTTATTATAAGCACTAGTGTCCTTCATCAAAAGGTGTAGGCAGAGATTAGGCTGGCCGCGAACTGATTTTCCCCCCTTCGGCAGTAAGTAAAAGTTGGCGAGGCTTTCAAGACTATTTTTTTTCCTTTTTCCTTTTAAGTTTTGTGTGTAATCTCGTTGCAAATGATATAATTATAATTGACCACAAATATATATGAAACATTTATAACAATAGTCTTTTCCCTAATTAATTTTGTACTTTATATATTTTTCATTACGAAAACTGACGCAAGTCCATTGTTGAACTTAGGCCTCGCCCAGATCTTGCTAACGTGGTCGCCGTTTACTACTCCTAAAGCTTAGTTTCTACGTACATACTACTTTAAATATTCCTAAATTACATTTTCTTCAACAGAATTTGACACTTCCCGTCTCGAGATGGGCGCCGTGGCGGATCTGTTTGACAGGAACGGCGGCGGACTTATCGACTGGGAGGAGTTCATTGCTGCCCTGCGACCAGACTGGGTAAGTATCCAGCCGCGTTAGTATCCAGGAGTTTCACTCGGCAGGCGACTCAGCCTCGTGGAACAATATTCCTTCCAGCTAAATGCTGAAGAATGCTGTTGGTCTTCATGACCTGAGGAGTGGATAGACTTCTGTCGTCCACCATTTTGAATTATGTCGGCGCTTCACAGGATATTTGCTATGTTCATTATTTAAGAACAGATTCGAACCGGGGAACCATAAGGTTAAGACCTTAAGTTTAAACGTATTTAAAGATATTTGAAGGCCTGAATAAGTAGGTTACTTTTTAACCTTACATGCCTAGTATTAGGCCTTACAAACGTATCAAATTATATGTTTTGCAATAATACTTGACTCATAATAGATGTGCATTAACATCAGTAAAACTCTTTGTTTTGCTCAAAAGCAGCCACTTGGCTCTACTGCGTACAAAATAGGTATTAAAATAAGTAACTTAACGAGAATCAAAATTTACCAAATTAACATCTTTAGGCGACAGTCGGAGCGCCATGAATCTTTAAAACCCTGCACAATTTTAAACCCAAAATACATATGTAAAAAATGCGAATAATCAAACCATTGCTATTGATTTCTTAGTCATGAGATCGAATCTTATCTTTCTTCTACTGATATAATGATTATTGAAGATAAGTTTTTATTCCGCTGAGTTATTTGCTGAAAAAGTAAGCTGTGTTTTTTAAAAAAAAAAAAAAGCTATGAAGTATCCTAATTGCTAAAAAACACCTGTCATTTAATAGTCATGTCATAGTTTGAAGGTATAATAACAGACTATCCCGTGTAAAAAAAAAACTTTCTTTGAATTGTTTGCGCTTTAGCATTATAAGATTATAAGTGAGTGCCTATGAGTTCGCACTGTTATATATAGTGGCATGTGTTCCGATATGTCGGCAGAAGACATAATCATCACAGATGCAAAGAGATTGAACCTTATACTATACAGCACATAACTATTTTTGTTTTTTATGGGAAAGGCGGTAAAGCAAGCTGGTAAGTGATTAACGTTTCCCACGTACATCTGCAACACCAGATGTGCTGCAGGTGCGTTGCCGATTTTTAAGGGTATTTGGGAGAAGATAAAGGGGGTGAAGAGGGAGATGAGGAGGCGAGTGGGCCTTCGGTTACCTCACTCACCGAACGAAACGCAGAAGTACAAGATGGCGCCGGCCCATTCGAGTAGCAGCAAAAGCCACCGCGTTATAATAATTTGAGGTCCTCTGCTCACGCCGCTGTGAATCCGGTCGATGTGATTTCGTGAACTTAAAAAAAAAACATATTTACAGCATACAGCAGATATAACTGTAGCCTATGTTCATCCCCGGGGTTCATAGTAGCTTCGTATCAAATTTCATCGTAGCGGTTTAGTCGCAAAAACGTAATAGAGAGACAAAATAGCTTTCGCGTTCGTTATATTAAAGGACCGATGTGTGTGCAGGTGGAAAGGCGTGGCCCCAACGGACGCGGACAAGATCCATGATGAGGTGAAGAGACTAGTCATGCTGTGCACTTGCCGACAGAAGTTCCGCGTGTTCCAGGTCGGGGAGGGTAAATACCGGGTAAGTGCTTACATTGTGAATATATTTTTTCCTATTAGCTGAAGTAATATTTGGCCTCGAGACAATTTCTATAGGGTCTCCAGAAAATATATGGATACATAAATAGCGATAGGCGAAGGCAGAGATTACAAATCTGGATTGGCCACGACTGGTACCAACATCCCACCCTTCGCCACTCACGGGTACAAAGTGAGGCAGATTCCTATGCCTGAGCATCCAGACCAGAACCGGAATTTAATTATTAGATTAAGCTATATAAATAAACCGTGCCGGACTCGAATCCACAACAAGAGCTTCACTTAGACGCCGCTTGATATGCGCACTTGAAATTCGACTCGTATTCATTAACTGCATTTTTTAATGATGGATTTGGGTGGAAACGTACTTATAGTCCGCACGGTGGTTTTTTTTTTTTGTTTAACGTGGGGAAAGGTGCTCGCACCTACCCGTCAGCGTATCCGGTGACTGGTTATGCCGGGATCAGCATTGAAGATGCCGGACCGACTAAAACCCCCCCCACGGTAGATCTGCTGTTGGCCCGGTGGCCTTTACAGCTACATCGGTAGAGACTCGCAAGCTGGGGGCCCGCGAGTTTAACACACGGTGGTAGGTGGCTACTGCAGCCTATGTAGACCTGTAAACAACGTCAATCGAAGGAGGTTACAGATCCGCACTCACCCCTGTGGATTAAGATGGCACGCCTCACAGCCTGGAATTGTACCGGGTCCTATGTACCTATCTAACCGAAACAGAACAGTGGTGGCATTGCCGGTCAGATACAGGGTGGCGCCTACACGGACTGCTCCTAGGCAGAGTAGGAAAGCCTAGCAAAGAACTGACCTGTCATTGCACACGCTCATAATACGCGGTCCAACAGTTCGGCGACTCGCAAAAACTGCGTCTGGTTCGTATCCTGCGCTCCACCGTGATGGTGCGCGTGGGCGGTGGCTGGGTGGCGCTCGATGAGTTCCTCGTCAAGAACGACCCCTGCAGAGGTACGTACCAACACGACTACGCCCTGATCGACCTCCCGGATTGCTTAACTGTAGTGGCAATCGTTACAGCAATCGGTTTCTAGTTGAAGTGGTTCTTAGTTAAATTCGACCAGTCTCTACAGCGTAATCTATCTGTCCAATTCGTTGTCCCTTCAAATTGAAACCAATCGCTATTATTATTGCCCTCATAGTTATACGCAATAGACCCGTAGGCAGGTCTTCGCTGGGAAGGCGAATGAGTTGAATGGGATTCCAATTCTTTTACGTCATTAATGACCTCATTATGAATATTGCCGTTAGTTTTGGGAAATTTAAATTAAAATATAAAGAAATGATTTTAATCAATATAATGAAAACGCTAATCGAGAATTAATAATAAAAAGATTTGCACTATTCCGAGTTTGTTGTTGTTGTTCAGTGTTGCTTTTGCGTTGATATGGAGTAAATGACATTGCACAAGTTTTGGTTCCCTGCTCATCTCATTTCGTCTATTCAAAAAAAATTTTCAAATTCGTAATGGAAATAACTTGAATTTATTAAAGGAGAATTGAAATAATAAATCTATTTAGATTCGATAAATATGACACCATAAAGTGTTTTGATAATAGTATAACACTAAAATTTCTTTAAAAACGAACTGTGAATAAATCTTTTGGGTGTAACTAAAGAAATAAACAATATTTATACACTATTTATTTTCTTAACCTATGCATTAACTGGTGTAAACATTTAAATTACTTTATTTTTAAATGTTACGGCTGTATTTCTAATTACACCTAGGACTAGATCACCAAATGGAGGGGTTGTAATTTAGTCCTCTGCCAAAGTTTAGGTTACTAAAAGCTGTACCTAATCATTTTAAAAAAAATTTTCAAGAACACTTCTACAGCAACCTTTCAATTCTCCTATTTATACAAAACTACTTAAAACTCCATTCAAATAATTAGATTTATATTTTAAATAAAAACAAATAAATAAATTTGTTTTATTTAAAATAGGACTAGTGTTTTGATGATAAAATTAAAAAATAAATGATTTATATAGACCTGCAATGTTTTAATGGTAAATATTGTAATTTGATAAATTATCCTATATAAAAATAAAGTATTAAATGTTACAGGTTTATTTTTACAAAGCCAATCTCCAATGTTTTGACTTCCAATGAGATTTAAAAAAAAATAGTAGTTCCGAGATTTTACTTTAATTAAAGAAATAATCTAGTACTTGTAGTTTGGCTTAAATTTCTTGTATATCACAATTTACTATGCCAGGAATTTTTCTTTGTGCATTGTAAATTAATGATGTATTAATTTACAAGGAAAAAGTCCCTAGACTAGTCTTTGTAATTTTTTTTTACACAGATAGTTCTGTGATATTTTGTCTCTAATATTCAAAGTGTCAATCAAAATCGTTTCGGGTTTATCTATAGATATGTATGTTTTAACACCCTAACAAGGGAAGTAATTGTACTTGTCCATTAACTACAGGTGTTGATGGGAAGAAATAATTTCAGATTTTTAAGTGTTTGACGCTTGTGTTTAAATAACAAAATAACCTTTAAAATTTTAATCATGTTTATTTCTAAATACTAAGACGGACTACAATTTTTTAAGCTTATGGTAAAAGTAACAAAAATATGTTTATAATCTATAAACGCTGGCAACATCAGTTTAATCTTATACTAAAAATACTGTTAAAAAATTATCCTGCAATGAAATTTATCGCAAATATTATCACAGAAAAAATAAGTCGCTAAAAAACCGTGGTACAAAAAGGTTTCAATGTAACATATAGTTTTGGAAGCTCACAGTTCATTACACCAAATGCAGTAAAGGTCACTAGACCTGTTTAACAATCTAAAGCAGTCTGTATGAGTCACACATCTTAAAGATATTAGAAGAATTATCAATACAAAATTGTTTTAAAGATACATCTAATTAAGCATAAATTGAGATTTACTGACAACATATTAGATTGAAGATATTTAAATTATTTTTAATGCTATCATCTATTACTAAAAAGGTTAAACTACTTCAAACCTAAAGTTCTAGAGTTCTAAATATGGTATATTTTTTGTTTTAAATATTTGAATACAAGAGTTATGCCAAATATTCCTAAGTAATACTGGTAAAGTTGCTTACAACTATGGTTAAGCAAGAATAACCTAAGGTACTGATAAGTAAAAATTCCAAAATTATAAAGTTAAATACAAATAATGTAGACAATTATCAATAATACATAGTAGAAATTCAAAAGATATTAGTTGTATTTAAGACCTCATCTTATAGTAGATCTCATCACAAGTAAAGAATTTAATCAACAGTGGTCTTCCGGATAAATGATGTTAAAGATGAAATCTCACTATTTCTCTCATTTGGCAACGGGCTGAACTCAATTTCCTCGCTCAAATTCTGAGTGTCAGTTGTATTTTCATTAACTGGCCAGCGCTTATGGCTTGGTGCATATAGGACCAAGAGGGCAAAAATATAAATGTTCCACATTCCATAAACACCCATGAAGAATGCAGAAGTATATTCTAACTCAATACTCTCATCCCATTTCCAGTCACCTTCTGCAACTTGTCCTAATATAAACCCAATGACAGTCAAAGCAGCACAAAGCAAAGTGGCCAACATTAAAAATTTGAAGCGGTATATAATTCCTTCATAGTGCAGACGTCTAACAGAACACATGGTTGGTAGTGATTGGCGTTTAAGGGATATGTTAATAAAAACCTGCCACACCATGTAGCATAAAAACAAAAAGTACACTCCAGTCGATATGCCGGCTAGTATTATGAATGTCAGAGCGAGGTTTGTCCCTAAGTCTGTTACCCATATTGAATAAAATGGGTTGCGGAGTTGCACACCTCTCTCACACATATCAAATATGAATAGTGAAATACAGCCCATTGCTACAGCACTTAAATGTCTCCAATACTGCTTTAGAGAGCTCTGTGCTGATGCATCTTGAATCAACATATGTTCTCCAGCAAAAACTAGCCAGAAAGAAAAAAGTGTCGCATAAAAAACCCCTTGTCTAATATCCCCCAATAGAAGCATGAATGGCAGATCAAAATGTAATGTCAGATATTCAAAGGGCATGTTGAGAAAACACAATGCTATTCCAAGACTCAAAAGCATCTTCTCCAATAATACAGGCTTCCGTTGTAGCATATGAATGCGATTCCAAAACCAGGTTAATATTGCAATGATACTAGGAAAGAACACGGTTTTTAAAGACAGCCATACTTTAGTAAATCCACCATTTTGGTTGATTACTGTTAGCCATAGATCTTGTAAGTGCCCTATATTAGTGTTCATATCGGGTGTGTCCACTGGTAATCTTATATTGAGTAGATAAAAATCATGATGCAATGAACCAAGCTCAAACAGGGGTATTACAGAACATTTGTACAAATATTCTTTAGTCTTATCCATTTCACAATCTAAATTCCGTTTTTCAACTGATTGGGTGTACAGTTTCCATCTATCATCAGCATCTCCTTTGTTTTTGTACGCTAATCGCGCGTCTATAGTTATAGTGCTCCTGGGTTTAACCTCCATTTGAGAATGGTACTTCAAGTCCACTTGTAGTACGCCAATTAAATTTTGTTGCCATCTGGAAAAGTCTAAGATTCGGTTTTCGCGGGGAACCGGCATTTGGAACGCAAAAACGATATCTGTTTCAGACAAGTCTTGATGCATATCTCCGAGATCAACGGTCTTACATGAACCTTTACCGCGGTTATAGAACCACTTTGTAGTGTCATTTTTCATCTTACTCTTGTCCTTGCACACTGTTCCTACCATAGTATGAGTATTTGCTGGCGTAGGTGCGATTAATCCGCCGATGAGAAAACATACTACTTGACATAACAAAAGAATGGTGACTAATACAGCCAGCTTCCTACCGCTAAGATTTTCTATTATTGTTCCTGTCATTGTAATAACACAAACCGTGTATTTATACGTAAATGTACCACGGTTTTATAGTACACAACAGGTTTCCATTGTTGGCTATCACGAGCAAAAATCTCACCGACTTAAAACAACTGAATTGCTTATTTTACGCGACGCGAACGAATCGTATTGATAAATTGACATGCGCAGGAACGATGTTGCCCGTATAATAAATAACGCGGTTTTATAAATAGCGGGTACATAACGTGATAGTTTCGAATATATTTAAAGTGTTTTTTTTTCAACTTAAATAATGGCGCTTATTAATATTGTTAACTTTGTTGTTATTATACGATAAGAAATTGCAAGGGTTTCACTAAAACGCAGCGATAGTTATTCACGTCTATCTCGTGTACCGCTAAACATTAAATAAATGATATTTAGAGCTAGTAACAGCTGGATGCAGCTACAGTGAGGATCAAAGTATTTACGTTAGATGATGACGCTACTAATTTACTAATTCGTATTTGCTTTACCCAATCCTTCTCCATGTTTCCTTATATTTTTTTAATATATTTTTACTTTCACCCTTCCTAAATAATCCATAAACAAGTAGTATCATTAGTGCTACCGCTGCCCGATCCAAGCAAGCCAGAGCAGCATGAAGCTTGTTGCCCACTCGGTAAGATATTGCGTCTTGCTTTTGGAACCTACCTTAAAGTAATAAAAAAGTCTACGTTTGAAAAACACTTGATATAATTATTGGTTCTCGTGCAAGCCGGTATACCTTGGTGTGGCTTAGATGTAATTGTTGTGTAAACATTTTAGCTCTCGGTAGGAGTTGAGTTACCATTGTCCGAAAGTCTGTGACTCGTAAACATCACGGCTTATAGGCATGGAAATTAGCTTATAGCTACTTCTTTAAATACAACGTGACGTTTTTTTTTTTGGTCTATGTTATATCACGGGTGATAAATATATAATAAAAGTTGAATTTTACGGTAACGATTATTGTCACCGTGGCTATATTTGTTCAGACTCACTTGCATTGATTTAATTACAGTAATTAATGATTTTATTGAACTTTCCCTCATACTTCAAAAGGCTTGGGATTGGGAATGTTTAGTTTAATCTCACATTATGATTATTGATTAATTCCTAACTTTCTAATAGTCACTATCTACCTATCTATAACAAAGATGCTCACAAAAAATATTGTTTGCTAACGACACTAGTCAAACAAATAACACGAAACCGCGGTGCCATAAAGAACTTGAGGTCAAGTGAAATAATTTATCACACTCACATAGTAATTTTTCTAAGCGTGATTACAAACTTCACGAAGATCAAAGCCAAACCTTGTGAAGAATATAACTTAATTTCAGTTTTGAAGCCAAACTTCTTTGGGTACGACGATAACAAAATTTCAAGATCGAGTTTGAGTGCAACGTTTCTTGTAATGTTTTCGTACAATGTTTCGGTTATCTATGTGTGTCTTGCATTTTAAATATAAAGTCTGTAATATTAATGAGTTTATCTATTTCAACAGTGAATAATATTTATTGATTAATTTCAAGTATCAAGTATCAAACTAGTTATTTTCAAGTTTCTTTCTGTACTGTGCTACATGCGCTCTTTTTTTATAGAGCCAAGTTAAAAAGTTAAAGCTCTGTGCTTTATAAAAAATTACTTAAATTAAAAACTTTCAAGAAAATCAAAGCCTAACCAGCCATCACATGATGGAATTCCGCGAATTGTAATGTATCTTGGCACGCTAGAATTAAAATCACGGTCGCGCGTAAGGAACAGGCGTTTTCGATGCATGTAACTTATATGTCACATGATACACTTTATCACTCGTTATATAACAAGTGATACGTGAAACATATATATTGCATATACTACTTGTGCACTTTATGGTAATAACACGATGTTAACATTGATGGCCATGTAATGTTCAAACTGTTGGGGAAATAACTTTTATGTGTGAATTTTTGTACCTTAAATAGGAACAATTAATTTTTAATTTTATGCCCAATATAGGCTATTGTCGTTTGCAATTTTATATTTTTTTTATAGAAGTATATATTTTATACTGCGCATAACATTATAAAACAAAGTTTGTGTGTAGAAAAGGCCCGGGTTTTCATTATATTTTTCAAAATGTTTACACAATTTCACATTTCCTACCGATATAAACTAACATGTTTACACTTCAAACTAGGTGGGTATACATACATACGCTCACATAATTTTAATTATTTGCTATTTTTTGGGATAATGTAACATGTGCTGTCATAGTAGTATTACACTCATACGTAAGTATTTAATACGGTCTAGATGTAGTTGCGAATTAATTTCAATATTTAGTACAAAGTTTCTTCTATTTTCAATTTTGCTGCTTTTTGTAAACTTCACTAGCATGATAATGGTATTTGGTTGCATTTATAGTATTTTGCCATGTTTATTTTTATGAAGTAGATACTAATTTTATAATAAAACAAGAGCTTGATATATTTGCTGCCCCATATTTTCTTTATACTCGTATACTTGTAAATGGATGTAAAATAATTTTGATTTGATTTCCAGATTGCATGAAAAAAACTTTTACACTTGTAATAAATTATTGTAATAATTGTAGTATATACAAAGATGTTTTTATAAAATTTTCAAAGTTTAAGACACAGTCTGTATGTTGATCTAGCTCTTGATTTATTAAAATTCCATATTTCGGTGACAGAAGAAACTAATGGTATTTTAAAATTCCTTTCCTAATTGCACATTGTTATATAAAAAAATCCGTTTTTTATGTGTTATGTTGTTTTGTTTGACTTTTCTGATTTTGTTTGTTGTTTTTTTTCTCCTTTCTTACCCTAATACCAATGCACGTATCCTTGTTTTTTACACTTTTGTGTTTTTTTTTTCTTCTTTCCTGTTACCGAATGGTTATTATTCTGCCTTTCCCCGTCCAATCCTGTTTGCAATCCCACGCACTGGACGCCGCCCGCATGCAGCTAAGGGACGCACGAACATCGAACTGCGGGAACAGTTCATACTGGCTGATGGAGTATCCCAGAGCATGGCAGCGTTCCGACCGCGTACGCCTCGCTCTAACACAAATACGCCACCATCCACGGGACCCATCACGAAGGTAAGTAGTTAACAGTTGCTACAACTATTCTTTAATTAAGTTCCCTTTATATAGGTCAAAGTATAGCTGTAATATTGCACATGTACTACATAAAACGCACAGTAGTAAATAGAGGGAGCAATTGGTTTGGGATTTATTTTGTTTTTGCTTTTTCCGTTGGCCTTTGTACATGGATTTCAATATCCATTTGCAAGAGGCGTTTTCGTGAGTACAGCATGCGTTCAGCTCGTAGCGTTTGGTCGTATTGCATTGGTGTGCTCAAAGCTATGTATCGAAGTACAAGCTCGTGTAGTGTTTGGTGTTGTTTGTTAGTGTATTCATTGGAACCACAGCATTGGAGAGGTGGCACATCAACGCCTATGGACCTCATGGTAAAGTATTTTGCTCATCCCTTCCACTAGATCCTTTCATACCCGCATATTACGAAATGATCCCCGTCGGTCTTCTTCTAAGCGTGTGAACTAAACGTAACCGTCGATATCTCTTAAAATACGCGTTGCGGCAAAAAACGATTGGCACTATGAAAGTATTTGTGTGTAATGGATGTGTTCCTGTCCATCCTTAATGAAAGTCCCGATTTTGTATTGGTGCGTTTAGCTGAAGAATTCATGGAGCAGCTGAGGCCTATTTTTGAGGCTCTACGGCAACGGGAAGAGCTTCCGTGTTCGTACCCGCTCCATGTGGGCTCGACGCATGGCACTAAGCAAGCGTTCATTTATGGACACTCAAGATCTCAAGGTTCTACCACACCGGGTGCCCATCACTATACGCATCACCACGGATACCAGCCCTCTCCAGGATACCATTGGGTAAAGCTACTTAGGCAGTGTGAAAGTGTCGCGTTTGAGATGCACTTTTGTTATTTTTGAATTGAACTACTTGATTTGGTTTTAGTTCCACTATTCGTTGTCAATGTGTTAGAAATTGTTATTCTTGTCTGGTGAACAATTTATTCTAGTTCAGCATGCCCGTAAATTAGAATTTGAAAAGGCCACGATATAATCACCAATATAGTGTAACATACAATAATTGCTTATAGAATTGGTAACAATAAGCTATGGAAAGCAAACACTTTAATCTATACTTATGATTGCAGAATATATTATGACTACTAGTATTCAATGTGTTATTAAAATCGTTTCGAGTTTTTTTTAAATAACTAAGCTAAACTTGCTTGAGACTGAACAGAAATTAATATCAATAGGTAAGAGAACGAACAGCTCGCTCCGTGCCCATGTCTGGCACTGGTGCAACCGGTCGCGCGTCAAGGTCTTCTCTCAGCGCAGGCACGCCGGACTCTCTGAGCGACAATGAAGCTGCAAGCGGACTTGGAACAAGATATAGGAAGCCTAGTGTGCCCAGGTAATAAAATAAATGCATTATTACACTCAACAACAACGCAGCAAAAATTCAGGCCTGTAATCACACATGGGTAGGAGCACCCACTCTTGACAAAATAATACACAGTAATATAATTTTTCAGGTTATGTGTTAAGCACATTTATTAACATAAGTCGTCTTTTACGACTCTTACGCTCAGAAAGGGATAGTGTTATCCTTTAGTTCCTTTTCCACTATGTGACTGATAGTGCACATAGTGCAGCATTTGTGAACTTGTGGAGCAGAAACTATAACGCACAATGTGACAGGTGATGAGCTTATCGCCGTTTTTAATGTGCAAGCCACCGACACAAATCGTAAAAAGTAACTCATTGGTACACCCTAACCATCGATTATCGTGGATTTCAGCACACGTTTTAGTAAAAAAAAATGTTGTTTCAATTATTGTTATTTTATCTTCCTCTAGGTCAACACTTACACCAGGTGGGTCAAGACCAGGTTCTAGACCAGGATCACGAACGGGGTCTAAACCACCATCTAGGCATGGATCGAACCTCTCCTTAGACAGTACAGGTATAGTACTTTAAAATTAAAAATTACATGCGCATTAGTAGTAACTATAACAGGTGTTGCAATAATATTTTTACCGATTCAGACGAAGTATTGACACCATCTCGTATTCCGATGCGCAAAGTAACGAATACGAAGACGTCAACGGCTCGAGCAGCAGCCGCGGCCAGCAAACTTGGAGTAACAACACCTAATGGTGGATCGCGCCCAAGGACACCGACTGGATTTTTGACTCCAGCTAGCGGAAGGTACTTTTTCCAAACAAACTGTTATTTTAATTCAAAAAAGTATTCAATTATCCAATTGACACGGAAATGATTGAATTTTTTTTTATTATTGTAAAATCAATTGTACCAAAAGTCTTACACAAATAGCTAAAAACCTCAAATTTATTATATTACAATTGGATAACGATGTACACGTGGGCAGGTATCCCAGCGGAGGGATGTACCGCACTTCCAGTATACCGACACTGTCACCGGTACCAGCGTTAGTGAGGTACAAATTCTGATTGGAGATTGCTAGTGCATTGTTTGTAAACGGGTTATGACATGATCGCAATTTGTTTCAACATTCGTGCTTCACAGCTTTTAAATGTGACATCATCTCAAGTATGACGTATAACTGAATTTTACATATTTTAAGTTTACTTATTAATATAAAAAGGTAAAAAGAACAAATTTCGATCATCAATTTATGAAAGATGAAGTTGAAATGTCGCTTTTGGGGGGGTTATAGGTTTGTTTTTTGTAGTGCCGTCAACTCCGTCTTGCGCCTTCAGTAGACAAGGCGCATGTTTGTTGACGAACGTTGTGATACTTTTATTTTTGGACGTTATGGTGGTGGGGTTTGGAGTTTCTTGGTATTTTTTCAAGGATAATACTTAATAAATTTTCTTGGCATATTAACAACAGGATTACGACGCGGCCAAAGCATGTTGCGTGTAGTTAGAGAAACTATAACATATCCTTAGATTCGTAAAATAAAACTAACAAAAAATTATATTAATATGAAAAGGTTTATTGATGATAATTAAATAATTATATTTTTCCTTCCCGCATGCCATTCAATACTACAATGGATACAAAATACAACAGCTCGACACATTCCCAGCCGTCATCGATGGCATCTGAACATCCCAAATCTTTATCACATAATCACCCAGCATTCCAAACCCAAGGTTCCACAAAGATACCTGTTTATATCGGTCACCGTTCCCAAAGATCGAAATCCGTTGATCGAAGTTTGAAAACATCACGAAAATCCCACTCCAGGGAAATTTCGCAAGAACCTAGTCCCACATCCCATGATCCGTCAAGGAAATCCGACCAAAGGAGTCCAGAAGATGATTCCTCGCTGTTCAGCATATCGGGAATGACGAGCGACAATGAATATGAAAGTAATATAAGCGAGTCAAGTGGCGAAGCACCAAAGCCAACTCAGCGCGACGTTAAAGGGTACAGGCTTCTAGAATGTTAGCTATGGTTTTGCCCGATTATTTTGACTGATGCTCGTTGAATTTTGATATTTTTTTTTCCACGGCATCACTTCCATTCACATTTGCATTGAGCTTCGTTGATTTTCTACAATGAATTGTCACCGATCCTCCTCGGCTCTCATTTGCTTGTGTCGTTCATTTATCACAATACATCATTTCAAAAGTCTTACACATTTGCACTCCATCTATATTTTCAATCAAATTAAATATTGATGCACATTTCAGCTACGTGTATATTATGTTATATTATGCGACCTATTACGTTATGCGACCGGCAATATCGAGCTTAATACGCACATTTTATATTACGCTTTTTATCGAAAACATCGCCAACTTTAAACTATTTTATATGTGTATTGTATTGTTTGTATATGTTTTTGGGATATTGTGTACATTGTGCTAATAATTTCAGATAAAATAACGAAAACTAATGTTTTATTAATGTTTGCTTTTACTGTCTTCTTAATGCTAATATTATGTGCACAATTGCCGTTTGTTTCTTCTATTTCGGCTTTTGTTACATCATCATAGTACTTGACTTTCTCTCTTTCTGTCTTATTGTTAATACACATGCATTACTATCAATTGTGTTAAAAATAAAATGCTCCTCTATTTTCCATCTAAATGTATTAGTTCATCTAGAGGAGTGTTTATTTATTTCTAAGAACCGTGGCGCATGTGTATTAGCAATATTTGTTGTTTGTTACTAATGTTCTATATAATATGTATATGCTCACTAACATCGTCGTAGGAGCGGGTCGTTTGCCTCCACCGAGGGACAAACGCCTGGCCGAAGTCGCATACCGGTCATTAAGGACCCGCACACTAACAGTAACGTTACTAGGTAATTTGATTATTTCCTTTCGTAGAAATTTCTTGAATTCGTCTGAATTTGTAGTGACTGTAATTTTAACTATATTCTACGTACTGTCGATTCATTGAAGGAATTTTATTGGGCAGTGGTTTACTTGTTAGTTCGTTGCACGTCCTTTTGTTCAATTAATATAATTTTAATATATAACGCTCGATAGGCAAAGGACGCCATCGGGGGGCACGACGCCAGTACGTCCTGGACAACAGACAGCGACGTCACGATTGCTTAGAAAGAAATCGGATGCGTCAGATAGTGGAGCCCCCACTACGCCTCTGACACGACGCGGTACTCCGGCATCTTCTCGAACTACGGATAAACGCGAACCTTTCCGACTGTAGACGAAACAAACGATACTAACTCGTGAAACTGCAAATTCGAAAATGTTTTTTTTTCGATATTGTACTTTTGTCGATTATATGTTAACTGTGTTATGACAGTCGCTTTGATATATAAATTATTCAACGTATTGACCGCATCTTTTTTTGTCAACATGTATAAGCTAAGTATGACATGCGTATATTAAAAATCATTAGAAAAATCACAAAAATAATGTGTCAAAGGGTCTGGGCATAGCAACAGGATCAAGTGCCGATATGTCTATTGGATTATACTAACAGTAAAATTAACCTGTTCGCGAATGAAGCCAAGCTTGTGAAATATTTGCGAATGTGGCTTATAGTTAGGATCAACAATGATAGTAGTAAACTTAAAGTCTGCACTCGTTGCCTTGTATACTTTTTTTTCTACAATCTGTGCGAGACTGTACGCGTTTGACTACTGATTTACATTGCCAGTATTTATTCTCTATAAAAAAAAATGTTTCTTTCGTACATTGCCTTGTGAATACGTTTTTCTACTTATTTATTGTCAACGTTGCCATAATTGTTAGTGTATGTTTTTGTATGTTATATACGTATAGTCTCTGTAGGGGCTGGAAGAAAGAGTGTGATTTGAAGATTTTCTTTGTAATAATTTGTTTAGGGACCATTTTGTTTACGGAATATTGACTATACTTGATTGTCAGCTTCGGCTTCCTTTCCTGTGATTCTCACATGTAGTAACGCCAGACTACGTGCGATGATAGAGGACTGAAAGCAGTTGTTGGTAATCTCATAAGGTGATAATAGATAATATTGTTTAATTTTTTGCACAATCATGGTTCTTTTGTAATTTTTGTTCTCTCGTTGTGTTCAAATGAATGCTGATTTATTTGACAATTCATTATTGTCACTAGGTATTTACATTATGTATGTGATTTATTTATATTACGATTTTTGCACAATATTTTGTATGTGAGTAGGTGGTATATATAGGAGCTGAACATTTTTAGGAATACTCTTGACTATCGCCAGAGTTGAAGAGTATTCTCTGTAATAATGACCTGCTTACAGAAGAAAAATTCCATAGCGGACTTTAATTTTAAGTGAAATAACTAAAGTACATTTGTCGACACAAAAGACATTTCCTTAATAAAGCTTAGAATACTTTTGATATATAAAATAAAGAGCGCTTTAAATGTAACTTTCCTTTATTTAAAAATGTTAACCAACACTCACATTTACTTGTTAATTTTATTATAAATCTGACTCTATGATTAAACCTTTATTATTAGTACTATTGTAAAACTATTAATCTGGTCATTTTTATTTAAATCATTGTTGTATTTGTTGAATATAAAATCATAGCAAATTTACTAAAAGCTTGCGTAATTTTTTTTGTATAAAATAATGATACTTAAGAGCAACAGTTTTAAAAATCTCATTATTGATTTCAAAATAAAAAAATAACAAATAATTATGTTTTATATTTAATTCACATCCTTAATATATTTATTTATTTATTCTTTATTGTTGAATTTAAGCTTAAAGTTACAATTAGCGGACTTAACGCCAAGTGGCATTCTCTACCAGTCAATCCTTGTCATGGTGAAAGGTAGTTGGCACATGCTACACAAAGAACTTAATAACTAAAACCTATAGGTAGACTCCAAAAAAAATAAAGTAATATATACACATTAACACATTTTTAAAGGCAGGCAGCGCATCTGTAGCTCCTCTGGTGTTGTGGATGTTCGTGGGCGTCGGTGATCACTTACCATCAGGCGAGCCGCACGCTCGTTTGCCCCCTTCTATAAAAAAAAACAAAATAATAAATAGATATTTATAATATAAAACACACAAATATGTATACAAATATTTAAAAAGGAACACATAAATATATAATAATAATCGAAAATAGATAAGCTGAATAATGTCAATGATCCATAAGGTCATAAATCACAAACTAATATCTTAAATTAATTTCTATTAGAAGGTGCTTTAATCTTATCGGGCAGGGCGTTCCAGAGGAGTGTCCTCAGTACAGCTTAAACCGTAAAAGAAGAGTTATAATATCCTGTATTATGTTGTCGAAAGCGAATCTTAAGTTGGTTTATGGAACGAGGCTCTTTTTCATGATCAAAGTAAAGATATTGGAAATTATTCTTAAGATACGAAGGAGAATTGGGATATAATATATGTGTGTATACTTTTGATATAATAATATTAAAAGCCACTGAAGGTAATTCCTATTATATAATCCTTCTGATATATTTATAGAGTTTCAATTGTTTCAACACTTCAAAACATCAGGTAACTGGCGAACCGCGCGGACTTCGAACCGATAAATCTGTAATATGTACGAGTATAGACTAAAAATGTGAATGTGTTACACATGTAAACGTTCCACGTAAAATTTTCCGAATACGGGTAAAAACCGCATTAAACTCCACTTAGAATTTAGAAATTACAAGCGAATGAATACACAGACAAATCCGACATTTCGAATCCGAATTGCGACACTTATATACCATTTAAAGAATTACCACAAAAACACTACCTTCTTAACACATAGCTAATAGCGCCGCACTCGACAAAAATATAATGAATAAAATAAATAGAGGTATCACTATTATTGTGAACAGTTAATAATAACGAATTATCGATAATAAAATTAATTACTGATGTAGACCCCGCTTTTCAGAATATAAATATATCATGGTCCGGGACAGGTTACCGTATGAAACATAGTAGAAGATATATTTATGTACTGTACTGTGTTTGGATGTCAACACAATTTCTACTTTTTTTTTGTTTTACCAACATTTCACTTGATATGACCACTTCACACGGTAAGGTCCAAGATGGTTATCAGATTAACCTAGAGGATTTCTATTCAGTCTTGCCTTCAGGACTCCTCTCTTGTGTTTCCCTCTTGCCGATTTTGGCCATTGCGCCTAATTTTAAATGTGTTAACTGCGCATTATACAATTGTTAGGATGCCGCAAGTGTATGTACAAAAACAGAAGCACTCACTCGTCTTTATCGTAGTGTATTCGACTGTAACGCTTATACTATTTAAGCGCCAATAGCCTAATGGGTTAGGGTGCGGACTGCGAAATATGACGTCGCAAGTTCGAGCACACCATTCGACTATTGTCGTGAACCACTCCAGATACAAGCTTTAATGCTTAATTGGAGGGTTAACAGTAATATTAGTAATGTTAGTTAAATAGCATTGCTAGTATTCTTTTAAAAAAAAATGTCACAATAAAACCGTACCGGAAAACTAATAATTTATATGTATTTGTAGAACACATTAAATTCGAAACTCAGGTCCTATGGTTCAAAATTAACTACGTTAGCGTAGTTGACTTTGATTACTACGCCATGTAGTCATCAGAACAATATAATATGGGCTTCATCGTTTTTTATAGAAGACATACCAAAAAGTTCTCCCTGCTGTGCAAGACATAAACGATGAATTAAAAGTACCTCTTCGACTTAAGGGTAAATCTATCCTAGTGTCATGTCGTTTGGTGATAAAATAGGGACCGATAAATTAGTGATTGTAATTCGTGTATACACTCAGAAATATAACTTATAGAAGAAAGACCGCTAACTACGCCACTGTAAAAGAGTATGCTGTTTTGCTTCAATCATCGAATCATCAGACATATGCCAAGAGACGGCACGTATTTTTACCAATCCTGCAGGAACTTCGAGCATTTATAGACATTCTACAACAACCGATTTCGATTCGCCCAGACATTCCATCGGATAATAAACTCCGTTATCTTATTCTGGAAATAAAAAAAAATGTATGTTGCAAACGATCAAAATAATTTGGTATTTCGGCGTTATTTTGTATGCTATGTATCCTCAGCATGCTTTTTAAATATATTTTTGATATAACAACACTTGCTGCGATGACTATTGATTGAATTTTTTTTTTTGACAAACTAAATGTCATTGTATTGACTGTGTTATGACGTTTGTGTGCGTATAATTGCATATCATTTTAACTTTTTTGTATTCAAATTCAATTCAATAATAATATAAGATAGTATTTATATGAACTAGCACAATGGTAGGCTACAATATGGACGGCCCATCAAGGGATCGAGTTATGAAACTAATCGAAGAAAAAGATAGAATTGAAAGTGAAATACGCGATCACACTGCTATCTTGGAGACTAATTGTGTCGGTATGAATGATACTCTGGTTGATAGCGATGGCTTTCCTCGAAATGACATCGATGTATACAAAGTGAGACATGCGCGACATCGTATAATTTGTAAGTATACTATGTATATATAATATTTATTATAATAAATAGTTGCAATATCTAAGCCGCTTCAAAAAACTGCTTGCCCTTAAATATTATGTTGTTTATTTAATACTAATGGGTCCGTATCTAGGACATAAGCTGTATGCAAATTTCTGTGCTATAGCTCTATTGGACTAGAGACAAAGTGATCAAACTTTGAACTTGTAATACATATAATTTATTTATACATATAATGTATTGATTATTATAATACACTCAATAGATGTGTTGAAAAGGGGTGAGAATATGCTATCCCCTTAACAAGAGAAGAAAGGTAGGTTTCAGAAGCTTGTTGTGTTACACTAAGTTGTGTCAAATGGAAATATGTATTATCTGCCTTCTCCTGTGAGTGACAGGTGTGAGTGCTTGATATTATGTGAAAAAGTTCAAATTATAGTATAAATATTACAACTTTACTGCTCTGGAATCAGGGATTCCGAGGAATTGAGTAAGAACAGTAAAATTTTTTTTTTAACCTAATGCAAAAACCTTTCAATAACAAACAATATTAATAGAAAAGACAACCAAAACTGACAAGAATGTTCTGACGAAGCAGGGAAGGCCGTGAGGCCAACTCGTATCTCCTATCAGTGAGATTTTAGTCGGACCAGCACTTAATACTGATCCCTACATATGGTGTAATTAGTACATTTAAGTGTTGGTGAGCCAGATGCCTTTGTTACAACTTCAAATTACTAAGGGGCCATATAAGACAATTTGTTTTTCAATTTATTGAGTATTTTCAAAGAACTGGGCCAAATACTCCAATTATCAGTTGTAAACTGTAAATATGTAGTTGACCGGACTAACTCATAAATAACTACTATATTACCTACCTTTGAACTTTGTATTGGCTTTACAAAACACATAGGAATTTCTTTTCTTAAACATGCAATAATTCTAATAATTTCAAATATCATTTCAGGTTTACAAAACGATCATAAATCTATAATGAGACAGATTGAAGAAGGTCTTGGGGAAATTCATTCTGACTTTCGAGGTTCAAATAGGAATGGATTATCATCGGAAGCACACAACTCTGGCTCAGCACGTTATTCTAATGGCCATACTTTAAACAACGAGGATGAACATAGAAATGAGTTACAATGTTTTGCTATTATTGGATTTGTTCATGATGGCTCTCCTGCAGATCTTGCTGTAAGTATTTTAATGGAAAATTGTATTATTTCTTTAACTGTGGTACTAGATCTTAAAAATACCAAAAGTCTGTTATCATATTTATGATTTAAGTTCCATGCTTAGAAAGCATTATTATATTCTTATATTCATGGACTTAAATTCTATCTAAAGCTTGTCATGAAGGTAAGTAGGTGTTTGAATATAATATTTAGTGATAATTCATGAGCTGCAACTGATATTGCATGTCCCCAATAAAATACCATAAGACATTACGCTGTGGAAATAACTAAAATAAACTATCCAGGCTGTTCGAATATTAGTAAGACATCTTATTTTTCTTACTGCATATGCAGAGCTAAGTCTGCTAGCAAGTTTGATTATATGAGGGCCCTGTTGAAGCTTTGTGTCTAGAGTTATTAAAAAATAAACTGTGGTATCCACATTCCTAACTCTTCCTCATATAAGTACTTTGGTATCATTTAGATAACATTATGTGTTAGAGTTAGGTTTAGAAGCATATTATTAATGCTAAATGCATTATTCACCTTGTCGTATCTTACTTAAGTACTCGTTTAATTTTAAAGATTAATGAAGTATCGTCAGCAAATAATACTATTTCATGTTTATCGCCTACAAAGTAAGGCAAGTATGTAAGTAAGAAATAGGAATGGGCCAAGAATCGAGCCCTGCGAAACCCCTTGTTATGTTGGACCCGGAAGAACTTTCACTATTAATTACCATTAATAAATGTTTTATTCTTTCAGGGCTTAATGGAAAATGACGAGTTACTCCAATTCGGTACAGTTAACCACAGGAACTTCTCTGATATTACTCAAGTCCATGATGTAGTGGCACATTCAGTGGGCCAAAGGATACAGGTGAAAGTGAAGAGAGACCTTCAGGTTATTTCCCTGACTGTTGTGCCAAGGCCGTGGGCACATCCTGGTTTGCTGGGCTGCCAGATTAGAAGATATACTGCTGCATAATCTTTTCATTCCGACTAATTTCAAAGGTTAAATCTTACATTTATTATTGACCTTTTTTAATGTACATATGTTATCACTACTAATACTACCTACACCATTATTATAACCTTTCATTAAGTAACAGCCTATAATTGTCCCATTGCAGGGCTCAGATAGACACTTAGGTATACAAGATTTAAAAAAAAAACAGAATTGTATATAATGAAATAAATTACTTTTTATTTACAAGTGTAAAATAAGTAAATATAAAACAGCAATAACATTTATAAATAAAAGAATTTGTTTTTTATATTTAAAAATAAATCTTGTGATTAATAACCATTGCATTTGATTTTCGGAACCTCCTCTTCTGTTCAACCACATCAGCATTTTTGTTATTTAATTTAAGATCCATAGTTTCTTTATCAATTTGTGCCTCATCTTTGTTGCTACCTTCATCCCCATCGGGATAAGTGTATCTCATGGAGCATTCAAAGTAAACCTTGTCATCCACTAATCGATAATCTGGTTTCGTTACAGTTCCCCTAATGCAGTCGTGGTAATAGCACACAATCTTTTCTTGTTCGTAAGTTTCGCACGAACCTGAAATGAGAATAAAAATCATAGCCTTTTCGGTTCCAAGTTCAACGTCATCTTTCTGTAAATTCCAATAAATATTGTCATCACAAAGGAGATATCCGAATTCTGCACCATCCGAAGCCAAGTGTGCGACAGACGTATATAATATTTATACTTAAAAAAGATAATGTAATTAAACATTGGAGTGACAAACGAGTCAATAGGACCTAATGGAAAGAGGCTACAGCTGCCCATGGATTGCAAATAATTCTTAATTAAGAAGATTTCAAAAAGTTGTGTTGTTCATTGGCACATGGAGTCCTTCATCCACCTTAGATAAAGAAACACTGGCTGAACGATTTTCTGCTTCGGGTCTCGCTGCGAACTTCGGTCACGGTGAGGCCACACCACGCCTACAGATAAATTATCCGCTTTTTGTTTTACTGAATCCGGATAATTTCTGCAGAAATCCATACGTTGCGTATTTCTTTCCAAAGGGTATTAAGAGAAAACTAATTGGGAACCACTGTACTAAATTTACTAAAATCATACATCCAAATTAAAGTACGCTAGACAAACTAAAATACTTTGTATCATACCAGGCCTTTGCACACGTACTGTGAGCACTGCGCGTTCTGGCGCCATGTTCTTAAAATGCACGAGGTAGCAGGCCAGCATGGTACCGGTTCGACCTCGGCCGTGTCTGCAGTGCACGCCGATTACCTGGAAATCAGACGTTACTGCTATGTAAATGAATGAAACCTGATTGAAGATTGCAATATTTCTTAAAATCGCTGCATGATTCAGCAGATAACGTAAGATAAGGAAATAAATATATCAGACCGACGTTCAGTTCGGTGTCGTAAAAGTCAACAGCAGTTTCAGCCTGAAGTCTCCCACAGTAGGCGGAATAGGCTTTACATTAGAAAGTTGCATATTAATGCAACTATCAACGAAATAACCATTTCTAAATGCACAAACCGCTAACGATCATTTACGGCTGATCTACGAGGTATTAGGTAGATACTGAGATTGCCAATCTGCCGGCCAAGATAGTAAAGGCATGATCCTTCCCCCGCAGCGCCACCTTTTCCGTGCTCCATTCAGTAAAACTTAAGTACCCTAATGAATGAATAATTTTATTATTTATACCTCTCCTTTTAACTCGGCTCTTTCGCAAATTGCAATAAACTTCAATAAATACATTTTAAAATATTAAAAAATTATGAAAGGTATAAACGTAAACCTGGAGCTACTTACTCGTTTTTCCTTTTTACCTTAACGTAGCCGGTGTTACGCTTACGCGAAAAGATCTCAGGAAGCGTCAGATGCAGTTCCGGAGACACGGCTCAACACAACCACACCCGGAAACTAATAATTTATATCACCGACAAATTTTGGCTTCATTTGGGATGGATCACTATGCCATTGGGCTATTTACAAAAGCAGACACATACTGTGGTTATAGTTAATTAAAAGTAATACAGAACATGATTCTTAAGCATTTTGGTCGTTGTTCATAATTTATATGTGAATGTAGCTATTTTTTTTATAAAAATGTACACTATTAAAAGACAATAAACTTCAATAAATACATTTTAAAATATTAAAAAAAAATTATGAAAGGTATAAACGTAAACCTGGAGCTACTTACTCGTTTTTTCCTTTTTTACCTTAACGTAGCCGGTGTTACGCTTACGCGAAAAGATCTCAGGAAGCGTCAGATGCAGTTCCGGAGACACGGCTCAACACAACCACACCCGGAAACTAATAATTTATATCACCGACAAATTTTGGCTTCATTTGGGATGGAGCCATGGCACAGCAGTCAGGTACGCAACCACTATGCCATTGGGCTATTTACAAAAGCAGACACATACTCGTGGTTATAGTTAATTAAAAAGTAATACAGAACATGATTCTTAAGCATTTTGGTCGTTGTTCATAATTTATATGTGAATGTAGCTATTTTTTTTATAAAATGTACACTATTAAAAGACAATAAACTTCAATAAATACATTTTAAAATATTAAAAAATTATGAAAGGTATAAACGTAAACCTGGAGCTACTTACTCGTTTTTCCTTTTTACCTTAACGTAGCCGGTGTTACGCTTACGCGAAAAGATCTCAGGAAGCGTCAGATGCAGTTCCGGAGACACGGCTCAACACAACCACACCCGGAAACTAATAATTTATATCACCGACAAATTTTGGCTTCATTTGGGATGGATCACTATGCCATTGGGCTATTTACAAAAGCAGACACATACTGTGGTTATAGTTAATTAAAAGTAATACAGAACATGATTCTTAAGCATTTTGGTCGTTGTTCATAATTTATATGTGAATGTAGCTATTTTTTTTATAAAAATGTACACTATTAAAAGACAATAAACTTCAATAAATACATTTTAAAATATTAAAAAAAAATTATGAAAGGTATAAACGTAAACCTGGAGCTACTTACTCGTTTTTTCCTTTTTTACCTTAACGTAGCCGGTGTTACGCTTACGCGAAAAGATCTCAGGAAGCGTCAGATGCAGTTCCGGAGACACGGCTCAACACAACCACACCCGGAAACTAATAATTTATATCACCGACAAATTTTGGCTTCATTTGGGATGGATCACTATGCCATTGGGCTATTTACAAAAGCAGACACATACTCGTGGTTATAGTTAATTAAAAAGTAATACAGAACATGATTCTTAAGCATTTTGGTCGTTGTTCATAATTTATATGTGAATGTAGCTATTTTTTTTATAAAATGTACACTATTAAAAGACAATAAACTTCAATAAATACATTTTAAAATATTAAAAAATTATGAAAGGTATAAACGTAAACCTGGAGCTACTTACTCGTTTTTTCTTTTTACCTTAACGTAGCCGGTGTTACGCTTACGCGAAAAGATCTCAGGAAGCGTCAGATGCAGTTCCGGAGACACGGCTCAACACAACCACACCCGGAAACTAATAATTTATATCACCGACAAATTTTGGCTTCATTTGGGATGGAGCCATGGCACAGCAGTCAGGTACGCAACCACTATGCCATTGGGCTATTTACAAAAGCAGACACATACTCGTGGTTATAGTTAATTAAAAAGTAATACGGAACATGATTCCTAAGCATTTTGGTCGTTGTTCATAATTTATATGTGAATGTAGCTATTTTTTTATTCAGTCATTAAAACGTCCACTTTTAATTAAAAAAAAAAAAACAAAACTGGAACATTTACCTTCATAAGAAATTATACGATCGAAACCACATCACCATAGAGCGAAGCAGTAAACCATCTCCGGAAATACAAGGCACATAAACAAAAACAAAGTTGTCTTCCGCGATTTGATGTGGGATAAACAGAGAAAACGAAATTAATGGCGATATTATTTTCGTCGCCGCCCTGACGTCACGGCTCCCAGCTGGAATCAGGCCAGGGGAATTGGCTAACGAATTTGGCATAGACTGATTCGTGTCGTTTGGATTTACACTCACGTGTAGTGTCAAGTACATTTACGAGTATAGCAGCTAATTGAGAAAATTATGTTTTTATTTATTAATAAAGACACATCTTGAATCTAGTTTTGGACAAGAAAAACTTCAGCAATCCGATCAGGACTAGAGCGTATTTATTATTATTGTTTACTGATTGAAAACGTACGGACCCGGTGGATAGTTCTGGTTGGTTCTAGAAAGAGCCGATTCGTAACGGAGCTACCACGAGTCATTTTAACCCCCGATACAAAAAGAGTGGTGTAATCATTTTAAATACCAGTCTTTGATTTTCTTTTTGATTTTCTATAAAATCGAAGCTCCCTAACGAATAGATCGTGTTCGATGCGGTTTTTTTATTTCATCTGTTCAGCTCTTCTGTTACATATAATGCATATTTATTTCACTTCTGCTTGTCTGATCGACTTGATGATGTCCTCCTGTCCGATTTCGACCACGGTGTCCTACCCAGCTTATGTACTACAAGTGTGACTTCAAATACAGAAGCACTCACTCGCCTTTATCTTATGCGGTGAGATCGAAGGAAGGGTCAGATTCAAGGGATTACCGATAATTTATGAGTTGCATGAATTTTGACTCCGGCTGGGATTCGAACCACGGACTCATGGCTCAGCAGTCAGGTAAACTTGATCGAGCTGATTCTGAACCCAGGACAGTTGTATCTTTATTTTGATTTAGTTTTTAATTCTGAATTAAGTATTCAAATTTTATAATGATATATACTTTTGTATCTACCATTTCTGCTGACTAGAAATAAAGCATTGTTCGATTTCCCTTCAACCCTCACTTTCTATGCCCTAAATTCTGTAGCCTGCAGAACGCATAGGGTATACAAAAAACATTTCTCAAGGGTCTGTCTTAAAGGTCTTTTGATAGACGGTGAGGCTGTTTTTAAAAACAAAATTTTTGAGATTTTCATTTAAGTAATCGGTTCAATCTATAAGAGATAACATTTTGATTCATAAAGACTTATTTTCACTTCACTTCCCTCCCACACTCGCCACACTTATGTTTATTATATCCTTCTTATTTTATTTTCTCGGGGTTTTTTTTTTTTTTGTGATATAAATGTCGTTTTTCCTCTTTAATTTTAATTTCTCTATTGAAATGCTGCTCTTTTTATGTTACTCGGGTAATAATCGCATATAAATGTGGGTACATATTGTAACGTTGTTTTCAATGTAAATAAAAAAGAATACGCGTCAGAACTGAAACTTAAATTACTCTACGTTTAAACACATTAAAATATGTATAGATAACATAAGCACAAAGCTATAAGTCGGGTATGCAAACCGACAGCAGGGCAGCCAATTACGTGACTTCGATATAACACAGAGCAGTACCACGGACAGAATGATGTATACTGCATGTCCAGCGATCTCCTCCTAGCGCTTGTTCTATGTCGCATGGATGAGATCTCTTATAATCTATATAACTACCTCCGACACTGCTTCCCTCCATTCCTTTAAAAATAATTACTTTCCACACACCTAGTAACTATTTCTCTGCGAATAACGCGAATAGAATTAGCAGACACTAAACAGCGACAGAAAATGTCTTCCTGGAGCCAGCTTTAAAACTAATTTAATATACAGATTTTGCTGTGTGTCCATTTCTATAAACTTCTCGGGCTTTATTCTCTATGCTACAAAAAATTACAATAATTCAGTGTGAAATAATTCCTCGATAAAATCATTTAGTTTAGTTTAATTTTTTTTGTTACTTTTGTGGATAATTCGATAATGTTGTATTGTTTCCTACTGTTTAATGTGCCAGAGACGAGTCGTTTCAAACGTTTCCGTAAGTTTCAAAGTTCATGCCGTACATCGATGAAAGATTCATTGATTTCATTCATAAATAGGAAATTCATTGAATTTGCGCAGTTCTTGAACGTTAGTATTCAACGTTAACGGGTCGCAAGTTCGATTCCCGTGCGCTACAATAATTTTTATAGCGTACTAAATACTGTTTCACTTCTTTTTATACATCTGAGAACTATGTCTGTAAACGGTAAACACATAGGAGACATTTACGGTAAGGCGATATTTAATTAATATAATGCGTGTGGCTTAATGGTGAAACCACGACTCGTTGAGTCGTGGTTTCAGAGTTCGAATTCCGGGCGAAGATAATATTTGTGTAGTAAAAAAAGTGTGGTGGAACATACCATCTCTTTCTCCAAACGCCAACCTCATCAGCACGTGATGCACCCAGCTAGCCAATGAACGAGACGACGGAATCATGGCGGAATAACAATCAGAATCCGCCGAACCCAAATCCCACGAAGCTTAGCGCCGGCCAGCTTGCCCAGCGTGGTGAGGTGAGTATGGGCAAAACTTCTAAGAAATGCAAGCCGGCTTTATCTGGAGCTTTCTCGGAGACACCAGCTGTTCAGCTGTGGACTAAGAAAAACCAGACTCAAAAACCCAAAAGTCTGGATGTACGTAACCTTCTGTGCATCCCTGCGCATTGGATCGCTTTACTATAGTGTATTCTGCGCGTTATCATATCTGATATAAAAATAATAGTGTTTGTGAACCGAGCATAAGAGAAACAAAACAAGTTTTAAAACACAGATAAAATATATTTATTGCATTCAGGTACAATATATTGTTTTTATCAAAATTACAAATAAATCACCAATGAATGTTAAAAATCACAGATTATCACGTTATATAACCCTCTTTGTGCTCTCCTTGGCTGCTTCGATAAATTCTTCCATAACTTCACCGCTCGCGCCGAACCTCAGGGGATTGTCTTCTGTCAGATGCTCGAAATATCTGTCAACGATCTCCTCGTGTTCGGGAGAATCGAGGGAACCTGGAAAACCAAGAAAAGTTTTTATTTTTTCTATTACACTCAGAACAAAATGTCGTAGTATGGCAAGCTTGGCATTCGCAGTATCAGATCCTTTGCAACTCAACCGCTGCTGTCAGTTCTGTCAAAATCTGCGTATTTTTGATCTGAGATTTTTTGTGATGACTATTCTGCTATCTGTCAAATGTCATAAAGTTTTCAGGCATTTCCTTTAATGGATTCTAACGACACCTACGGTACGAGACGCTCTTGTAGATTTTCTTACCAACTACAAATCTAAGAATTGGATAACTAAGACTGCTTCCTAATTAAATACAATTGAAAAAGTTTTGTTCAAAAAATACAAATTATTTGTGCCCTCTCCTTTGATTACAGTAAACATTTTATTAAATTTAGCCTTGTTTAAAGCTCTTATGAACGTCAAAACTACAAGTAGCACGCAAAATAAGTTCTTCTCGGAGAAGAACCGATAAGAAACTCTCCACGGTTAATTTTTTTAATTATTTTTTTTCATAGCAAAATGTGTTGATGACCGCCTGTCGCCATTGTCCAGAACAAGATGATGATGATAATCTTCCTGGCTAAACCCTGGGCCGGGCCGTTCAGTAACAGACAGGCACGACAAGCACTATATGTGTATATATCATGTACAGTGATATATATATATATTTGTAACAAAATAAATTTTTATGACATGGGAATGAAAAACGAGCTAATAGTCCACCTGATGGTAAGTGGTTACTACATCCCGCGACCACATCTTGTGCCTAATATAATGGAAGAGCCAACTGGCGGCTTTTGCTGCTGCTTAAAAGGGACCGGCTCGACCGTGGTGATGCCACTGCCACGCAGACTACCGGCGTGAAGCAGATGCATCTTTTGCTTTTGCGTATAGTTCGGTGCGTGAGGTTACCGGAGAAACATTACCCCTTCTCCTCTATACATATCCTTAAAGGGCCGGCAACGCACCTGCAACTTCTCTGGTGTTTTAGATCTAGTGCTCTGGTGAACTTACCTTCAGGTAAGCCGCATGTTCGTTGGCCCCCTTACCCATAAAAAAAATAATCTCCACACTACTTTAATTAAATAAGATAACAGAGACATAACGACGCCTCGCAGCCTGGCTCTCTGTATCGTTCAGCAGTACAACGCTTGTTGCATTACTGATAAGCGCCTGAAATAGATAAGAGGCTGGTATCTACCCGGACGGTTCTTTGTTCTAACTCGCGGGCCTTCCGCTCGCTAGTATCTACCGCTGGACCTGTCAATACTACCGTGGAGGTTTTAGTCGGTTCGAAATCTTAAATGTTTATCCCGACATAACCGTGATAGGTAGTTGTCAGCATCTTTACGTATAAGAATGTGTCCTTAGCTTAGTTAAATACAGCTACTTCGCACAATTCCGAATGCAGTTTATTCCGCGTAAATGATTCTTGATTGATTGATCTACGCTTAGAGAAACGTCTATTACCTAGCCAAGCGAAAGACGGTGAGTTTTTAGTTAACAAACTTCAAGTGTCCGTCTATTGAGAACAGGCCGCTTAACTGTTCACTAAGATGGCTATTAATATCTTCATATTCGCGAATCTACCCAGCACAGTCATGTATCTACTATGAAATTTACGGCGAGCACTTGACCGCTGAGCTGAATGCCCACTGATTTATGCTACCCTTATGTTAGTAGTTGCCCTGATTTCCTGTAAAATTTTAATTTTAAAAAGTGCTGGTAATACTGTGAAGCCAATACAATTACCTGGCCTCATCATCCGGATAACGTTGCAAGCCTGGTCGGGCAGGAACCGGTGAAAGTGTACTAGATAGCAAGCCAGCATTACCCCGGAGCGACTGCGCCCTTGCCGACAGTGAATGCCCGTCACCTAGTGAAGAAGAAGAAGAAGAATACTTATGATAATTATATAGTAAAGAATTATTTCTTACGCCTCTTTCTTCTCCAGAGGAAGCTAATAACGGAACGGTGGTAGATTTAAATACAAAATCTGAATTTCTTTCATCAAATAAAGAATTTTCATTTAATTACAAATATAAAAAATGTGTCTTCATACCTTCACGTTATTTAGACATTTGTATTGTATAGATATATAAAAAACGTGAACTCGATATGACTAAAAACAATGAAGATTTCCAGTATCCACCTTCCGGCTCCATCATGCAGTACCAACAGTATAATAACATTTGCAAAGTTGAACAAATCGATTTGACCTTTACAAATGGGTATTAATCGACATCCAAGACCTTTCATATATAATCTGTGAAGTATGTTATATTCTGTGTAGCATATCCGAAAAAGGTTTTAGCAGAAACATAGAAGCATTTCCGTAACCTCCAGGTCCTGTGTAATACACATACCCCCATACCCATTACTTAGTTGCACAAATATTCACTTCGACTAGGATTCGAATTCTGCATAATGCTGAATAATCATAATCACTGAGCTTCGCGGTCATTGCATATTCTTAGGAAACGCAAAAATTAAGTTATACTAAAAAGGTTTATAGTTTTCGAAATTATCACAATAAATTTTAATTATTTGAATAGTGTATCAAGAAACAATAATTTAAATTAGTTTATTTACTACCTTACCGACATCGTATTGACATACTTATCAAAACTTAAATTTACTTGATTTCATTGGACAGATATTCCTTTAGATGCATGTTCCTTTAAACACAAGTTCTAAGTTTTCAGTGTTCTTAATGAATTTAGTCCACTGTTCACATTATAATTGATCTTGTGAAGGTAATGGGAAGAAATTGCTTTTAACGATAAGACTGTCCATTGTACTACCATTAAAGTAAAATGAATTACTTATGTAGATTTTTGTGTGTGATGTTTTGGTATGCAATAAACACTACATATATTTATATTTTCATTTGTGCTAATTGCAACACATTTGTTTAATTACGAATACTTTTTTTCACAGTCGGAACATATCAATGTCTATCGATAGTCTTGTTTCATTTGTTTTTATCGAAAACACCTTTATTGTAACAGCCATAAATTTTTATGATATTTTAAAGTAATCAAAGTTAACTCAACTTGGTCGCTATAGTTTGATATGAACCTTATATATTATTCACAGAAAATAAAATGACTTTTCTTACCTCCCCATTTTTATCAGCTCTTTTACAAACTTCGATAAACTTTTTAATCTGCTCTACAGTGGGTAAATCGAATTCTTCTATTGGTATTTCTGTCCATCTAAGTCTGGCAATATCATCAACGGGGGGCTTTTTTCCTGCTGTTAAAGTCACGAGATTAGTAATACCCTGATTCACAAGAAACTGCAAATTTTCTTTATTCCTAGGAAAGGCCATGGCGGCTAACTTTTTTGGAATAACCCATGTGAATTTAAGTGGTGGATAGGCGTCCACCTCTATTTCCGGAAAAGGGTTCTCTGGTATAATAACAGTTAAATCGTTTCTAATTTCTTTTGTCGCTCCTGCTAAATGTCTGTCGTCCTGTTCAGTTATATTTTCCATTCTGGTATACACATGGTAGGTTTCATCAGCCATAATGTTGTCACTTTATGCACTAAACAACAATGAAAAAATAACGCGAAGATAGATATTCCCGCGTTCACAAATGTCAATTTTGTTTTATTTTAAATCTAGTATATAATTTTAAGGCAATTGCGACACAAACTTTGTTCTATGACAACACTCGCTCCTGACTGACCATCGGGCACCGTTTTTGTGTGTTGACTGACGACACAGTATGTAGGACGGGAACTTGGCACTGAAATCACGATTCTGGAGCGGATGTAATATTTATTTCTGGAGGCCCAGACCTTGTCTTTTATCTTTCACTGTTAGTAATCTATTTCTCTGTAATTCAATTTTTCAGTACATAGGTTACGAACGTAGTTAGGAACATTTATTACAGAAACCGACTGGTTTAGGTAGGTATCTAGTATCTTCTCAAAATTGGCTTTCAGCGCGTTAAATTGTCTATATTATTTTCGGGCGATCTGTGTTTGTTTTTAAGGTGACGTAGTAAATATTCTATAAATATATTGTAGTGGCTTGGTCATAGCGTAGCATCATTATTTAACGAGCAATAAGATAGACATCATATAGGTAGTTTACATTCATCTATTTATTAGTTACAAACAATGTTTACGCAAATAAACTTGAGCGCATGAAAATTGTGGATAAGAAGATGTAAATATTGCAACTTAAGAAGCTGGCATCTCCTTTTTTCATGTCTTAAGACATGCCAAGTGAAGATCTCAACTTAAGTAGTGTCAAGTATCTCTCGGATAGACGAAAGGAGGGTTGTGAAAGTTCACTAGGCTTCGCTGAATTGAAATATTTTACCTAAACGTGTATCAGATACGTGAGTTTATATGTATGAAATAATCAAAGCTTACGGCTGTAGTGCCATATCCACTTTGACATAAAAATCTTAAAATCTCTGATAAATAACACGGTATGATTTTATCGCAGAATTCTACACGCAGATTTCGTGTGATTTTTTTATTGTCGACTAGCGGATAAGGCCCCGCGTTGGTTCGACCGGAATAGGATGACGACGTCATTGAAGAAAAGGTAATATAATAAAACACGTGGGTTTTAGAGGTTCACACTGATCGGGCACCCTCAGTAAAACGTTAGCTATACTTACTGTACCGGTTGTGGTTGACAGTCAGCAGTTCATCAACCGTAATTTTTTAATTTGCACCAATACGTGCCGCGCCCCGTCAGAGATTGCACGGATAAACGTGCAATGGCAAGAATTCCTTGTGTTCGTAATGAATCTATTTATTTATTCATACCCAGCGATGCCAATGACACTGGCTAGTGTTAGCTACATCGGACTGATGGTTTGTATCTTGCTTTATTTATTAAAAATATCAAAACATGGTCAATTGCCTCTAATAATATAGCCAACTTTATACCTAATACGTATATTGTATATTACATACCAAAGCGCCAATAATACTGCAATATCCGATCCTTTTGCCGAGTGTGGCATTCTCCTTATGGAAGCGACTTAAGCTCTGCGTTTGGATTATTTACAGGCAATTGCAAGTAAGAATCCAAGCAACATTACAAACAAGTGATAGCTAAACCGAAAGGAAATTATTCACTACATTTTGTAAGGTTATGTTTACAATTATGCAATCATAGGTGGATATTTAATTTAAGCTATAGAAACGTCAATGATCTTGTGTTTTGTTGAACAGTAATAGTTGTAGAATCTAGCGCTCATCTTTCGCCACTTGCCAAGGGAATATTTCGAGGTGATTGATCACATTTAAGCGCACACAGTTGCAAAAATTAGACTTACGTCGAGTATGTTTATAGATTTAAAATGTTACTTACATACAATATTTACAGCAGCGTTACATAGTGTTCATGTATTTAGGTTATCTTTGGTGTTGTTGCAACCTTTTTAAAAATATTATTTATTTAAAATTTGTATAACGAAGTCATGAGGTTAGAAAGTAGTTCGCGCGATTTTCTATCAATGGATATTGTGCGTAAACTTTTATATGCAATGAAGTTTAAGCTTTCAAGTGTGGATGTGAGTCTTACAATGTATTAGTACCAACCAGCGTTTGGGGACCTTGCGTCATTCTGTACATATATTTTTAGATGGTTCTCTCAGTTGAAACAAGAAAATTTGCCTCGAAAGATAATGACAAGTGTTCGTTCTGTGATTTCTGTAAATCGAACGAAAAACACCACCATAATACCTACAATCACAAGAAAGACATTTTTAAAATTTCATCTCCGACCATTCTTGCATTGTATTATCATTATCAAAACCTCGCAAGTCGGAAACTTTGTTCATGTTGGGTTCCTCATGTCTTGAAAATGGCACAATATTACTTACATCCTAAAATTGATAATTGGAGAATTATCCACGTGCTCGGCGGTAAATGAAAACATCGGGAGGATACCTGTTTCTAATATAATAATAAAATACTTTTTCGAGAACATGTGAAGTCCGCCAACGCGAACTGAAGCAGCGGGTCCAAAACCTTCTCAAATATTCGCCTTGCCTTTGCTCAGCAATGGGCATTTACAGACTGTTGATTTACTTCCATTAAGACTTGTGTCCAGCAGTAACTATGTTCACATTACTCTGCGGTCATAGCCTGGACTGGACATAACCAGGGAAACCCCTGAAAGACTCGTACTGACACATCTGTCTTTTCTTGCATTTAGACATTACTAATACCGGGGCTCGCCATCTGTTACGTTCTTTCACCCGAAAGCGAAAAATTTACTGAGGAAGCCCAATTAGTATTTGTGTTGGTTGTACGATTATACTATATATCTATCCGTGGGAAACCGGCGCAGCTTGATAGTAAAGTAGCAACCTGTAAATGCCTTGTGCTGGGCAAAGACCTTCTCTGAAACATTTGTGAGAGAGCTATGGAGCCGGGAAGGATACGTCAGGTTACTCCAGTGCGGCTTGGAGTACTTCAGGAGTCCACAATTTTTTTTATCATCTCAGACATGCAGTTTTCCTTACAGTGTTTTCCTTCATCGGCGAGCACGTGGTTAATTCTATAGTTGGTATGAAAGTATTGTATATACCTAGAAGCTGATGAGGATGATGATTTGTATGACGTTGTCTATAAAAAAAAGAGACCACATCAATAAGAATATACTTTATTACATTGGAACACAGTTGTAACACTATAACTAGAGGGTAAATATAACAGCATCTCTGTTTCCACTTCGAACGACCTTCACGGCAAAATTGAGCCAACCAACAACTGATAGAGACTTTCCCACTCACATTTTACACTATAACAGCCTGTTCACACGTGCATCGGCGTGCGACAAATTGTATTAACACGTTTCGCACGTGTGGACAGGCTCTAAAGGCAACTTGTGATTTAACAACGATTAAGTACGGTTTCATATAAAAAAAATTTACAAATCAGTACACAATAGAAAGAGCGAAGTGATATTTTAGTATTAAATAATACAACAGATGTTACACCGAAGACTCGAGATTGAAGTGAGGATATTAAACGATTCATTCGTAGCAAATAACAAACCAGAAAACATCAATTAACCATACATCGAAACCGCAAGTGCATATGCGGTACATGGCAAAATCCACAATGATTTAACTAGGTGGCACCAACTACTGAACCCTGTTTAAAAAAAAAAACATCGTATACTAAGAACATCAGAAAAACATGACAAATAAAAAAAACATTGCATCCAGCGTCTTCGGTGTAAAAGCAACCTACTCATTTAAACTTCGAATACTAGGAATCATACAAATAAATACCGTGTCAACGCAAACAATTCAATTGCAGTTCCATAATCGAAAAGGTTTTTTTAATATCTACAAAAATAGCAATATAAAAAGTGTGTGTATATGGGGTTCAATAACCCGCAAAAAATTAAAAAGTATAATAACGCGAAATGGCGGAGCAATAGAAAAGTGTATATAAAAGTCTACGAAACTTTTGCAATAACAACAATTACGACAAAGATCGTTAAGTTTCCTGAAAGCTTTACATCTATTTAAAAAGAAACATATGTGTTGGTCCCAGCAAGCGTTCCTTTGTGTTAACTTATTACTTTTTATCACAAAATCTGCAAAAGAATTCAGACATACCAAAATATAAAAATGGTTATAATTCGTTCGTTTATTGAATACGCATTATTGGGCATTCGTTAAACAATTATTTAAATAAAATTATTATAAATAATGCTTAAGACTTGATGTTTAATTCATGACCAGGACTCGATTTATAGCAAAAATAGTACCGTACCTATGTAAATTTCAAATACATTTGGTGTTAAGAATTATCGATTAATATGTAAACCCTTGTCAACGATGTGTTAATGCAATAAATAATAATGAGTGTACCACATAATTCACATTTGTAATTTCTTAACTATTTATATAATAAAACATTTCCACCTGGTACATGTTTAGGCGCGAATTCACCAACAAATTAATTAACAGACCAAACAGCCGTTTAACTCTCATTTTCGCGTGGTAAAATAATTGATTATGTATTAACGATATGTTAATTTTTTATTGAATACGAGCCTTAGGTTCGCCTCGAAAATTGTTCAGAAAAATCTAAACTGACACATACATGCAAGGGTAGACTTTAAAGAGGTGAAAAAGTTAAAATTCAAATCTACATTATTTGAAAACAAACTAAACGCCGATGCTTTAATGAAATGCTACATTTATTTTAGATTAAATTGTGTAATTCTGACGATTGACGCACATACAGAATGCATTATACCCTCCCGTTCACAATTTCATATATCACATTTGGATAACACACATTTTTGTTTTAAAACTTACTATCAATGGTACAGATCTTAAGTCTTGTATAGTATAATGTATTCCAAAGCTCTCCTTGATATGTGCACAGATAATAGACTTAACACTAATCGATGATACTTACAGAATCAAAAATTAAATATTCTTAACTAAAAAAATTAAATTAAGCTCGAAGTACTAGTTTACTTTGATCCAAATAATACATCTCTAAAAAAAAATAGAAAAAATGTTGATTGAACGATTGTAAATACGTTATAATTTCCTTACCCCTGTTTATGATTTGTTTATATGACAGCAAGGGGTGATAAGAGAAAAAGTAGAATTTTCTTCATAACTGTGGTGTTTACATAAAATATACAATAAAAATAACTTCGCCAACAAAGTATTGATTTAAACAGACGACATATATTTATTAAACATGTCCAAGAACTCCGAAAGTTTACGTTGATGCTGATTACTTAAAAAAAAGTGCCTCAAGGCACTATTACAAGGCATTATTTATTGATTTCAGTGGAACATTTCTTAAGATAGACTTTACAAACACAGAGATAATATAAAATTGACAACATTGTTTCACATTAGTAAGCTTATCTTAGAAAATACAAATACAGAGCCTAAAAGAGATTCCAGGCGCAAGACATCTTTAGTAATGGAATGTATTAAGTTAAAACAATATAATTAAGTCTGAAACAAATCTTTTCTTCTGTCTGTGTTCTATACAAAAAGGAATGTACAACAGTTTTAAATCATACCACTTTATAAAAATTACGATAACTACAAATATGATTGCCAGATTTTTTTTAAATTAGCACCTTCCATAGGAAGTGATTAATTACATATATCACGATTATCGACACATTTTTTTTACAGATACAGCACTGCACTCTTGTAATATTATCTTTTTATTTTCTTAAATGAAAAGGGATCTCGAAATTATTTAGATACATTTTGTTGCGATCTCTTGCAATGATAATATTTAAAAGAATGCAATCCATATATATTAATTGGTTTATAATAATAATATAATAACAATAGATAGGACGACTAATAACGAAATGGATGGATTTTCTCACCTAAATGTCTAAAACTAATTTATTGTCCAATTTCTAAAACAGTGTAACCTAAGAATCCATAATAAACTGCACAATAATTTAAATGGAAAAAGTCATATTATAATAAACGCATTAACATTTTAATTTGCAATACTTTATTTTAGGAATGTTATATAGGAAAGATGTATTTCGAGATACATATAAAATATACTTAACCAAATTAGAAAATATTTTGCATGAAAACCGTTAAAAACATTTCTAAATATTTTTGTTTCATATTAATTAAATGGTCTAAATGTTTAATGTTAAAGTTACTAACATAATTTTCTTTTCTAAATGCAGTATTCTTAGCATCTCTAAAATGAAGCAATTCAATTGTAATTCGTCCTCTTACATTTAAAGCGTCATTCGTTTGATTTGCATGTAAGCGAGGAATCAGGTTAGAAGGACCAATTCTTTACCATAACTCTTAACCACGAAAATTCATTGCCACTATACTATTACTCTATACTATTTGTATCCCGCGACTCTATCTGCTTTAAGTTACGAAGGAATGACCTGGTAATTTTTATTTCAAATGTTGGCCAAGAACTAGCATACATTCTTGTACGATTTCATAAAAAAAATGTTTATAGCGTCTGAACTGCTGAACGCTAATTTAACAATAACTTTTTGGATTTAAATTGTATATAACATGAGTATTTATTTTCTCCGATCGCACTCCCATTTCATTGACTTGCTAATAAACTTTATAAAAATTATTGCCAAGTTCATATCAGCTATCACCTTACTATATCATATTTATTACGCATAATTGAGCCAATAATAATAGTTAGGCACACTTTTACTACTGGTACTACAAACCGGCCAAAGTCTATTACCCTTATAATGAAAGATGCGTCATAAAGTTATTAACCAACTAAAATGGGAAGGTCAACAAATAATGATACATTTCATTATTTCTCTTTAATGTCGGCGATTTAATACTTACAGTCGTGGTTTAACTCAAAACAGTAAACAGTCGATTAATGGAGTAATATTTTTTAAATAATTTTTGCGACATTGCCCCACAGAGAATTTAGACTATCGACTTTATATAGATATAAAACACCGTAGTTTTTGATGCTTCCAAGTTTTCCCTTATTTGTCTACTATATAGGGTAAAAGTCCATTGAATAATAGATTCAACGAATCTCTAAACAGCGGTTACTTTTTTATTTATATATATTAAAGACTATCCACACGAGAAAAGACTTTAAGGATACAAATACAGTTAGGATATAATACCCCACAATAAAAAAGAAAAACTAAAAAAAAATATTTAAAAAAAGAAACGTTTTTTTTATATTTTGTCTATTCCTTTAGCAATTCAATTAGGCCCCAAGCAGAATATAATATTCTCCAACATTAGAGAATTTCGTAAATTTTTCACATTCCTGCTATTTATTCACGTCACATAACTTAATGTATAAGGCACTTATGAATATTTAATAGTTACATAAATATATATTTATATAAATAAACACTAGCGACACGCAGTGATGACACCTTACCTCAATTAAAAGTAAAACACGTAAATAATAAAATGACAAAATATAAACGAAGTAATATGCAATACGCCATTGTGCGCCAACATGGACGGCAGAATAGTGAGTAATTTGCAACTGGATTTAATTAAAAGATCTCAAATAATGAATTAATAACTTTCTGAGACATTACGTAATCTGTGATGTAAATGTAACTGTAAATATACCATGTAATTCTCCAAATGGTAAAAACTCGCCTACATGTGATTTAGCAACCGCCTGATGCCGGAAAATCCATTCGGATTTGCCAAACTAAAATCTCATAGACAAGTCATGGGGAGCATCATCACTGACCAGCGTGGTGTAGTATGACCAAATATTCTATGAATGGCATGCCCCAGCTTTTATGGCCGTTTTCATAGAGCCTATGTCCAGCAGTGGACTTATACTGACTTATAGATAAATTTAGAATTACCTGAGACTTTGTTTTATTTTAGTAATAACATTTTAAATGTTTACATAATTTTGATGCTTTGATGGCTGATATTCTGTCATCTGGCATCTGCTCAGTATTATCGCTTATGCGATAAGTTCGAGGGAAGTTTCCAGAATAGTTATTAAAGGTGTTCCCACTTGGTGACGTTAGTGTTTTAAATGTTGTGTAAAAAAAAAAAAGAATAGATGTATATTTTAACCGGGATTTCGGGATCTATTACATAACACAGGTGATGATCCTATTTAGCGATTGGTTTCTATTTTCAAATTATGAGAGATACGGCAGTTCAATATACTACGTCATATACTTTTCTAGCTTAGTCGAATATTGTTTCCGGGAAAGAAAGGGGTCTCTGCGTCGCGATCTGTTCAAACTGTCTAGTCTGTACAAATTGAAACCGATCACCATTAATATTATCACCAGTTATACAATTAGATAGGCGAAATATAATACTGCTTTACAAAATAAATAAAATCATGTGGATTTACCTTCTACCATCTATGATACAATACGATTCCATTGCATTCATTATTGCTAACTCTTATACCAATATTGTGACATCTAACAAGATATACTATTTTGACACGTATCTATATAGACTTAAAGCGCAAAATCGTCTATTGCTATAATTAAGTACCAACGCACGCCCAGTCAGTATTGTGACTTGACATGTATGTTTACGATCTAAAATGGAATGATCACTTCACTGCACCATACAAATAGTAATTTGGAATGTCACTTTGCTATTTTAACACCTGTCACTTTGGAGTTATGGTGCAAAATTGCTTGCTTCCTCGCCCGTCGATACCTTTCGAGTATGTACTACAGATGGAGGACTTGGCCGTCGTCCTTCGTGGGGACGGTGTGGGCGAATCCTGCGGGTTCGGGATGCTGGTCCTCTAAGGTAACGGCCGTCAAGTCGACGATCTCGTCTTGTTCATCTTGATCGAACCTAGAATGAAGCAATTTGTTATTAATCAAAAAAAAGGAAATTACGGGTTCGGCATACCTAAATATTAACAACGTAATTCTGCAGATTTCATGCACACCTAGTCTTTCACCTTGGGAATTCGTGTGTGTATGTACTGGAATGGGAGACTATGTGCCTGTGTGCATGACCATGGAAATATGCGCATGTATGTGCGTGCGAGGGCAAGTGCGTCGGGTGAGTGCATGCGCGGGCGTGTGCGTGCATCTCTTTTTGATTTAATAATTGTAAGCCAGTGATATTTATGTACAGTTGTCATTGGCAAGTGTATCCGAGATTCTCACCTATCGTCGTCAGGCTCGCTGGAAGGTTGCGAGTGGCGGGAGACAGTTTCCGCTGGGGGAGGACCGGCCCTCTGGTTGGCTGGTCTCACTGTTATGATCAGGTTCGAGGAGTTCGCCACCATCATGTCAGTCACCTGGAATACATAACAAAGAATCAAATATCGTATCATCGGACGCACACCGTCATAAATGTGAATTATTCTTTCTTTTTTTTATTCAGGACGACAACTGACTTTGTAGGATTTTATATTGTAGCGTAGAGAACAAACAAACAGATCAGTGACAACCATTACCTGTTGACTACAGAAGTACCTTCTCTCTCCGCTGTAACTAATAATTGAAATAATAAAAGATCTAGTTAATAGAAATGGCCATTTATAAATGAATTTAACAATATAAACTACGGTAGCCCGAGTTAAATCATTAGGACGTCTTACACTTCAGCCCACAGGTATTTCATTTTGATTTATGACATTATATTTTTGAGCATGTTCTGTCATTCTATACATAGATTTTTTCATATGCTGTTAAAAATTTTAATTATTACCATACCACTAGTACTTCTACCATTATTTGTTTAGTACCATTATTGTTTTTATCTTTTTTTTATATATATAAAGAATAATATATATATATATAGGGGTGAGAAAGGAGCAAACAGTCCACCTGATGTCAAGTTGCTACTGCAGCCAATGAACATCTGCAAACAACTTCAATCGAAGAAGGTTACAGATGGCGTTGTACGAACGCTCAATACCCCTGAAGACCGCAAGGAGATGGAATGCTTTACACAGCCCGCAGTTACCCTGGCTGGTTACTACCCCTTGAAATCGAAACTCGACTCTGGTTGTACTGCTGCACACCGCACCCACCCCAGATGAGACAGAGAAGGAGTCTACCACCAAGGATACTATATGTGTGCCCTAAATGAATTATTTTTCTTTCTTATCTCTCGAAACATTGTATGCGGAACGATGAGTTACACTTTGACAGTGTGGTGTACGAAAACATCGTTGACGGTTTGTTATATGGACACATGAGGTTACCTCGTCGTGAGGGATGAAACAAGTGAATTTGTGATATTGTATATAATGTGGTGGGAATCTTATCTTTCTGTGAAAGTGAATTTCACATGCTACCAAAAATATTTGCCATTGTACACATACCTGATCCAGGGTCTTGTTGGAAACGTCGATACCGTTGACCTCCAGAACCTCGTCGTTCACACCCAGCAGCCCAGTGGACTCGGCCAGGCCGCCGGGCACCAGCCGCGATATGAATATGCCCGGGGAGCGTTCCACACCGTTCGGCGTTACGCGGACCGAGGTACCGTCCCTGTGGAAAGGATTTAAAAAAAACATTGTTGTAGCTGAAAATGCACTTGAAATATTAAGGTAATACACAAAGCAGCTATAACGTGGTAGAGCCAAGCGGCGGCTTTAGCAGCTGCTCGAATGGGCCGGCTCGAACGGATAATACCGACGACCTCGGAAAATACCGCCGTGAAGTAGTAGCATCTTGTGTTTCGTTCGTTGAGTGAGGTAACCGGAGGCCCACTCCTCCTCCCCATTCCCTCCTTATCGTCCCTCCCATCTACCAAATACTCTTATATGCCGGCAGCGCTCCTGCAGCACCTCTGGTGTTGCAGATGTATGTGGGCGACGGTAATCACTTACCATCAGATGAACCTACTGCTCGTTTGCCCCCTCTCCCATTTCCCATTCCCAAAAAAAAACCATTGTATTTCCGTTCTTTTGAACGCAAATTGTTTTTTTTTGTGCGTAATCGTGTATATGTACTTGCGCGGGAGTTTGTATGTGTGTGCGAGCAGGAGGAAAAGTGTTAAATAATACATTGGTGTAGCTGATGATGGTCAGTGTAATAAATCATCACTTTTCTGCCTAGAAGCCGTCGTGGTAAACCCCACCTTACTTATTTATACCATCAATCATCAAAGCAACCACTGTTGTGCTCCGGTTTCAAAGGTCTACTGAGCCAACATTTCTCTTAGGATTAATCCTCAGGACGTACATACATACACATACACACAACTCTACACCGTCTCCAAATGAAGTTGTTTGCAGGTGTCCATGGCCTGCCACTTACCATCAGGAGGACTTTTCGCTCGTTTGTCATGAATTTCATCATTGTCCAATCTCAAGGCTCTGGGATTATTTTGAGATGGCTAATCCACCAGATGGCCAGTGAGGGTAGTTGACTGGCGAATTAAACATCTGAAAATTTACCCAGATCACATAGATCTTTCAATCTTGGAAGAGACCCAAGTAGTAGTAGACTATTAAAAGGCTGGCGACAAAGAGACAAAAAAAAAAGAATTGAAAACCTTATGAAAAATCCTAGGGGTCGATCTGAACCGTGCTTGAGAAGTTTCACCCTTCTACACGTCTCCGGCACTATATCCACGTCGATGATTGCCGACACCTGGCAAAGGAAAAAGAAAATATTAACAATTATGTCATCTTGGCCGATTTCGATAGATTCTGCTCAGTAGATATTATAGTGCCGTAAATACACGCGCAGACATGGGGCACTGACCCACATTACCTTCCGGATCGGATATACCAGTAAAACGATTATGCGATAAAATCGGAATGTTAATAATGTAATGAAGGGCGAATATAATGTAGAGTCAGTGCGACACGGGATGAACACAACGTTGTAGAGCTCAACGGCGGCTTTAGCTGTAGCTCGATTGGGGCGGCTGGACCGGGTTAGTACCACGACCTCGCGGAATACCGGCGTGAAGTGGAGGCATCTTGTGCTTCTGCGTTTCGTTCGGTGAGTGAGGTAATCGAAGGCCCAGTCCCCTTCTCCCAAAATAACCTCGTTTGCCCGTTAGTCGGGAGTTAAAGTATACAATAATATTCCATTGGCTCGTAAGTGATTGACTTTCCTCTTATGTATTGTTTTCCTATTCGACTATGGTGAATTGTGCCGAATATTCCATACAATGTTCCATTGCCCTCTGATAAAACATATGCAGTAAACATAGTAAGAAGGCACACATACCATCCTGAAATCGTGCGGGTTTGATATAGCGAGCCCCTTGTTCTTTGCCGGTGTTCCACTCAGTATCGAAGATATTATGTTTCGCGGCCGCATTGTGCCGTAACCATTGAGCTCCTCCAGACTGTCTCCTGAAAAAAAAAACAGAGCTAAAATTATCAAAACGGAAAAGTAAACGAGCATCGACTCGATTGGTGCCGTGGCAAAGCGTTTAGCTAGAGCGCTTCCGGACGGCAACAAGTATTTGTACAGACTACAAATATTTGTTCCGGGTGTTTGTCTGTGTGCAATCTATATATGTAAACTACCTCCATGACACAGGAGAAATTTCTACAGCGGGGATAACGTGGTAGCGGGTAGAAAGACCATTAATATTCATGAGAGCTTATGTGTCGGAAACAGTCCGCCCCGCTGCGCGGATGCGCAAGCGCAGGGCTACGCATTTTACTTGTCAAATTATCCGCTATGGATATTATTATTATCGTCTCAGTTTTAAACGTTACAGAGAATGTTAAGTTACTTAGTCGTCGTTGTGGTACTGGTACGTGCTCCTTGGTTTAGTGTGACAACTCACTTTTAATTGGTTTTATATTAAGATTTGTTCTGGATGTCATATGTTCTTTTTGTTATTTATATTTTGATACCAATTAGATACTTCATTGGTAGTCTGACGACTGCTCGCGAATTTATCCAATTATTTAGTTGTGGCAACACTACTATAGCATTATGCCGCCGAGTCGGATGCTGCAACTCAATAAAATCATGTCGTTAATTAAGTTCCTTGAGTTGAGGCAATGAATAAAGTATGTTTCTTTCTTTGTATGCTACAAAAACATTTCATAAAATTCCGTATGAAATCGCTCCTTGACAAAATTATACAGTGTCATTACACAGGCACATACATAAACAAAACCAGGTCAATAAAATAACACGGTATGATTTTATCGGGGAATGTCACACGGAATTACGGCATACGGCTCTAGATGTTCCCCTTCACCGCGGTGCACATCAGAAACCGATAGTTGTCCACTGAGAAATTGCCTACATAAGGCCGAGCCTTGAGACACCTCGCCTCGTAAGTACATAAAGATATGAAGGCGTTATAGAATACTATCGACGTTGCATTGCAGTGTTAGAAGAAAATTATGTTTAACAAATGCCCACAGTTGGACATGGCTCGCATCTAAAAAGCATTAGCAATAGTTCTAAAGCATTTCCAGAAGGGTTTTCCTTCACTTATCATGCCTAGACAACCCGGCCACTAGTGGTGCCTCTCCCCATTATTATTCAGTGGAATTTTGGTTCAGTCTCTTCGAATGGAATTTCGCCTTGTCTGTCTGTTAGCAGGGGGCAATATACGCAGGAGAGGAAGACATTTGCTGACAGAAAATTGATATCTTGTGATAACAACAAAATCTTTCATTGATCACTTAATTCGACCAGTTTCAATGATATCGGACCTTTCTCATCGCGTCGTACAATTTTTGTACTAGAATCGTTTATTCACTTAAGACGGAGATAAATAATTAAAGCGTTAAATTAAGAAGAACATCGACCTTGGTCTTGATTGCTCTGACGCAGCTAACCGATTAATGGAACTACCAGTAAATTAACTGTTTAAATTGAAGATCGTAGAGTTTAACTTAAAAAAATATATGGGTAACCTGTTCAAAGATCCAACATGATCCAAGTGTTAGGAGATTATTTATTAGGAATTTAAAACCGTTCACCTTCCCGCTGTCCTATAACCTACGTAATTTATTGTGAAACCGCATATAAAATACAGGAAAATGTAATTAAAAATGTAAAAATTGACAAATCCTTGACCGACCGAATGTATCACAATTAACAATTATATACGATACGATTTATTCATTTATACAATACAAAAGTTACAAGAAATACAATTATACAGAAAAAACAATAAATATGTAAAAACAAAAAAGAAATAATTTAATAGAGGCTGAGGCATAAGAGGAGTCTGAGGACTTGAGGAGGAGGAGGAGAGACTGAGGTCGACTTTATAATTTATAACTCGTGTCGTGTCAAATGAAACGTGGCAACGCTGGTCTTCAGTCACCACCGACCATATAGCGCGATGTACTTCGCATACTGTCTCATAATCGTAGCATCAGTAATATGAAGATTGTGAACGTTCTGTCAGGAAAGGAATTGTGATAATTATAACATGCAACACGTGGTAGAGCCAAGCGGCGGCTTTTGCTGCTGCTCGAATGGGCCGGCTTGACCGGATCGGTACCACGGCCTCGCAGAATACCGGCGTGAAGTAGAGGCATCTTGATTTTTGATAGCTTATAAAAGCGAAAATGAGTTTTTACGGACCCATACTTATACCTTAGGAATAGTCAATAACCTATTCAAGTCTACTAAATAATTAAAATATCGTTGTAAATATGTGTACTCTTATAGACAATGCTAACACCAGCCAAATTCCTGAGAAATGGTTAACCACCAACTTTGTGATATAAAAACTTTTCTTTTTTTACCTACTGCCTACCCAGGGTCAAAACCCCATTAGACAAATAAGATACGCATAATCATCAGACGGCTTCAGAAGATCCTTTAGGATGTTAATTACATGGAGATGGGAGACCAGACTATCTGAGCATCGTGTCATATTAATTTGCGCTAAAAACAAATATCAACAGAATATTAATAACGATTTACTAATGTCCTTGAATGGGGGATATAGTATTCGTGTTTACTATGGTGCGGTGTTGAAAGTTTCCTTACTCGATACGGTATTTACACTGGTTTACCTGATCGCCTCGCTGTTCATTGCATTTGGTAGTGTACTAGATTGAGCGTTGGTAAAGTGGATAGCCCAGTGAGTAAGGACGCTCGTTTCTATTTCATAGTACACGAGTGACCCGGATTCTATCCCCGATATATTATGTGCCGAATTCATCATGTGCTTGATTTGCGACAATGAAAAACATCGGGAACCTACATTTCTGTGTAATAATAAAAATCCGAGGACATGTGAAGTACGACCACCCTACAGTGGTGGGCAGGACCACTGGAGCAGGACGGTGGGCCCCTATCGACTCCAAAATCCTCTAAAATATTGTGAGGAGGCATTTGCAGTACAGTGGGATAATTACAAGTTGTAACTTTATTTTGTAATTTAAATATAGTAAAAATATCAGGAGGCCCCCCGACTAATGTCGAAATAAAAATAGTTGGTACCACTTCCATGGACTGGTCTTTCCAATTTGCCATAGGCCCGATCCGATTTTTAAATAGATTTTAATTTAAGATGAGTGTCAACGCTGGGAATCAGTCTGGTTTCAAACCCTGCGCTACCACGGCTCCTGCAGTGAAATTACGAACTAAAATTAGGGTTGACAAATTTTAGAAGAAAACATTTTTTGCATTTTCACCAGTAGAATGTTACTTAAAGAAATATAAAAAAGGAATTTAAAATTTTTAACAATGATTTTTAAGTTGGACATATCAAAACGCAGACAGACATATCAAAATGTACAGTGATGTGACATTAAAACCATTTAAATTCTTTTGGTTTGAGTCATATCAGGATTTATGACACTATAAGACCAGTGCATCATATTTTGAGTCAACGACTTTTTTAAATATGACAAAAGTATTTTTTCCTTGAATACACCTGTTAAAATCAACTAGGGTTCCGTATTCTAAAAGGATTATCTCTTTGGTCTGTCAGTCACTTTTCTCAGAAATTATGATGAAAAAAAAAGGCTAACAATTAAAAATATAAAAAAAAAAAAATTGAAACCAATATTCGATCGAACAAGACAATCCAGTCTCTATCGAAACGTCAACATTAAATCGATCACGATTGCGATTACCACCTAATGATGTTATAAGTATCAAGGTGTACATAGGTTACCTACATGACACCTTCATAAACGGCACACTAACGCACATATAACTAACGTAATATTACAATGTCACACTATATTACACGTGGAAGTGGGACGGCATGCCTTAAATAACGAGAGCAAAAAACGCACTTCATCATGGGGTATTTTTTGTTGCACCTGACTTTGTCTGACGCACTATTTTTTACACATGTCATGTCTGATTTGTGAAAAACATTAAATAATTCTTGGAAATTACGAATTAATTCCTTGACTTTCAGAACTTTTGCTTGCCTCAAACTATTTACGCAGTCGCTTTTTTTGGTTGTTTTGGAACACAATGGAACACTCGGCAAACGGCATGCGCACATTGACGCCCGTCGAGATACTGAGGTCAGGGTGAGCTAATTAGCAAAGTTTTAAGGTGCCACTGGCGGTGCGCTTGTAACATATCTACATCGTTTTACTTGTAATATCATTGTTATAACCAGATTTAGGCAATAGACCTCCCATACTGTTGCGGAAATATATGAATGCAGAGCTATGCGTGCTTTGTGGCAATCTCGGGAAGGTTATTTAAATAAGCGTTTTGTTATTCGGATCACAGAAATCATTAGAGTGTGTGGTTTACCTAAATTAAAGGCACATAACTATCTCCTCTAATCCCACTAGGATAGACGAAATAACAGAATGTGACATAATCCGGCTATCGTTTCACTTATAAGAACTAAAAAAAAATGTAGAAAAGAAGATTGTTTTTGCAACAGACGAAGTGGCGACAGAAGTCGTCACTTATAACACCAACAATTAGGGCCAACCGCGCGGGTCAAGTTTGGCAACGATACAGAGTGTCGTGCTCGCTCCCCCTTATTCCAAGATTACCACGAAGTACTACTCCGCTTAATTTTTTGTTTTATATATTCCTCAAAATGTGTCACAGTGTCATTTAAGTACATATTTAAGAAAGTAAGCATCGTATCGTATCGTAATTCAACGGAATTCAATATCTTTAAAATGAAGTCGGACTTAACGAAGTCTAACAGAAAATTTTATTCAGGCTTCAAAATAAAAAAAGTAATCGATCATCAGGAAAAATAAAACGAAATGCCTCGCAAGGTTGTGGAGCTGTGAGCTCCATCACTTGAAACTTGTTTTAAGTTTCTTCATATAAAAAAAAAAACCCAGCCAAGTACGACTGACTACAAGACTGGCTGGCGCAAGGAGTTTTCCATATTAAAATTTAACAGATTTGATTCGGGTACGTACCAACTAGATGTTTTACAAACAAAATATAAAGCGTATCGTCTAGTTTTCGATTGCAAAAATTGTGGTAGGTGGGTACCCACTTAAAGTAAAGTAGCAGCCTGTAAGTGCCCACTGCTGAGCAACGTTCCTCCTCGATTTTTTCATTATTCCTCAGGACATGCAGCTTCCCTCACGATATTTTCTATCACCGCCGAGCGCATAATACCTAAATTCAGCACCTATAATTGCTATTAACAATTTTAGTGTTGCCGGCGTGGGGGACCGAACCCAGGTCACTAGCGTACTGTGAAATTAAAGGGAGCGCCCTTGGCAGTTGCCTATCGCGGGTTAAGTTACGACGACTATATTTTTTAGAAACTACGGCTGCCAACCGAGTGTATATTACTTACCGTACGAGTATTTGTAGTTCCGGTACTGAATTCATCAACGCGTCTCGTCCAGTCGTCGGTAGGCATTTCAAAGTCAAAACTTTTTTATCCAATTTAGGCTTCTTTGAAGGTCTTATGAAATTCAAAATCTACACTGGATCTAGACTGAATCTTCACAGAGAGTTTTTAACTGGATGCCGCAGAAATATATATGTGCCGACGGAATAGATAATATTCTATAGTCACTATTCATATCTGATCTTACATGGTACGTTCAATAATGGTTATACGATATGTTTAATAATCATGTTATGGTTTTATAATATTACTTGACGAATTTATTCATATTATCTAATATGACTCTCCAGAAGTGGGCTTCATTTAACAATGGGCTTAAATAGGCTAGTGAAGGAGAAGAGTGCTGGGCGCCATTGTATTGTGGGAGAATACTAACAAACACAAGATTTTTTTTTTATTTCTATTCAATTTACTGCATTAATCATTGCAATTGAATCGGGCATTGTACAGCCAAAATTTAAAATTTCCTTATTATTAAAAATAAATGACGTAAGCAAATCGATGAGAAACGGAAGCTTTTTATTTAATATCGCCACGGTGCTTACTGCGTGATCGATTCATCGGTTAAACAACACCAGTTATAATTCATTAACGTAATGTACAAGGCGACCAGGTAGGCGCGTGTGCACTATATATACTTTTTCGTGTGGTAGCCCCCCCCCCAAAATCAAAGAAGATCTCATAGCAATATCCGGGAGCAAAAGCACGTCACGTTCAATCTCCTAGAGAGGCGAAAAGTGGGTTGCGGTAGAACGTTCCGCCAACCTGAGTCATGCAATGACTTTACTATACTTATACTTTTCCGTACGCGAAAAGGGAACCCGCTATCCGCAGCGCTGTAGACAATCAATCAGCCACTCAGCACCAACCGAGGCGATTGTATGAGTTACGGATGTTCTTATACCAAGACAAAATCACGTCACATCTACACACCTGCGCGCAGCGACCGCCTGCTCAGTGACAAAGAGCATGGAACGGCCGGTCGTTCGGAGCAAGCTACCAAATACAGCGGGAATGCCTTAGGCAGCGACAACATTTCGCACGCATAATAATGGTTAGGTGATCGGGCAATAGGTAAACTGATTTCATCATACACTTAAGTAGTGTAGAGTGTTTGAGTAAATACAAGAGAATAACGGAGGGACAGGGACTGGCCTGGGGACCGACGGGTGACGGTAGGTTCATTAGATTATGTCGAACCCAAATAAAGATCCGTGTTATGTATTTATCAGCTTAGGAGCCTTAGCGCAAGCCCGGCTCACGCATGCCCGGTTTTTACTATTTGCTGTTTTACTTTAGAGTCTGCACTATAACGCCTGCTTGTAACGCATGTGTCATTTTTACCGTAGAGCTAAAACCAAAAAAAAAACGTTCTCGTAAGATGTGTCTGATTTAAACTTTTTGTTTTTTTTTTTAATTTGGTAGGATATCCGCCAAAATTTCAGCCGGCTACCTACAATTACTATTACGTTTTAAAAGACAGCACTTTAAACGTAGGACAGACGGTACGGACAGACGAGGTAGGCAAGAGAGGCTTTCATAAGTGTACAAATATCAACATCTAAAGTAACAGTAAAGAAAGAGATGAATATAATTCACCCATGACTGATATTTTGATAAAGTGAAAGTCTAGTTCGTGTAATTAAAATTTAAAAACGTCGACATCTAATTAATTCTTAAGAATAAGAACGTCGCTGGAAATTAGCTAGAAATTTCGCAATTCAATTTGGCATCACTCAGCGTAGCCGAACGGGTTTCCCTGGCGTGTGGCGAGTCTCATCACGTTTTCAGGGTTTTCCTCGCCATGTTTTCCTTCACCACTCACCACGAGGTTGTAGTATCAAATGTACTCTCTCTTACCTACTTGTCCATTACGTGGTCATCGCTTAAGATCGCCTCAGTTTATGGTTTACAACCAATGTACTAACGACGCATAGCATACGAACACATGTCGAGACGTAACGTGTCGTGACGTCTCATGGTCACGGACTCTGAATAGTTCATTGTATCGCTGTTATGTATTAATGGTTCATTATTGCCGCTGAATTATAATGCGAAGGCACACGAGCGAGCATTGTCGATCACAAAATTCATTGCAATATCTCGACGGTGAAGAAACACACCAGGTGATACGGTTATCACCTGGTGTGTCTCTGCGAGTCAGAGAATTAAAAAAAAAGAAACTCGCGCCGTCTCCTAATAATCCTTTGTAACTCGTCTGGACATAAATAATGTAGGAATTTAAAAAGTTATTTTGATCTGAATTCCAATTTGGAATGCGTTTATTATTTAAGAAACTTAAAATTTTCCACATATTATTTTTGACCGTCGCTGTTAAATTCTATTATGGAGAGTGGGGCGTCAAAAATAAAATAGAATTGCAGTGATTCCTTTGCACATAGTGATATAATTTTAAAGACGCTTCAAAGGCGTACACCAGGTTTTTTTCTGTTAAGGGATAGGACCAATATTAGAGATAGATAGATATAGACAGTTTATTGTTTTTATTAGATCTAGGTGACAAACGAACTAACAGTCCACCCGATGGTAAGAGGCTATTGAAGTCCATGTAACAACAACTTCTATGGAAGGTGTTTAGAGGTTCGTTATCACCCCTGAAGACGAAGATAGAACGACTCGCTTACAATTATACTGGCTGAGTATTCCCCAACTATTGTTGCATTGCAAATTAAAAACCATTGTGGCATTGAATGGAAATACTAGCTAATAAAAAAAAGTGAACACATGGTCCTATTACCAGCAACCTCCATCCTCATGAAGATAACAAGTATCAGTGCGTTGTCGACATTTTTTGGGTATTCGGCACTCAAATGGTTGTCACACATAGAATAAAAATTACTCATCCCTCCAATGAATTTTAATCAGTTACTAAATTGTCTATGCTGCGTCATATATTGTCCTTTTGTTTTGTGGTGTACAATAAAACTATATTCATTCATTCATTCATACTGTCACGTAACAAATAGTTCATTCGGTTGCGTACATTCACAGTTTGACATTATCATAAAACTACAACAGATCCGACTCAGTCAATAATTTTTTTTTTTTAAATAGAAACGAATATGTCTAGTAGAAGTGGTTTAGTAGGAATAGATACTGGCCTAAGTTTTATCGGTCTCATCTCCCTGAAATCGCATAGCACTCGAACGCCGTAAATCTTATGATGCTCCTCATTTTACGGGAATATATAAGCCTATTAACAACGTTATGGATTTGACTTGTCTTGGATTTCCGCTGTCATATGGGCGTGTGGGATAGGCGTATAAAATACCCAAGTCATTCGCGCTCTATGAAACTATAGCGAACGCCCTGAATACTAGGATATCGGGGCTTATATACTATATTTATAAATATATTCTAAATTTTTCTTGAATATTCTATATTCAAAAGAAGTAGCAGCTTGTTAATGTCCATCTGCTTCGCAAAGGCCTGCTTTAAAAAAAAACTGGTATCAGCCAAAATTTTGCTGAGATTAGATTTTACCTTACCTAAGATTATCTCAATTATCTCAGGACAAAATGTGTGAACACGCAAGCATCATTTAGTATTATTTATAACGTGGCCCACCGGTAGGGTTGCCAACCATACTTTATTATAACGTATCCTACTTTCGTTTTTCTGAGCATACTTTATACTTTTGGTTTAACATAAAATAAGTGAAAATATTTTATTCCCAGTCCTTATTGTGATGTGATATAGTTATGAGACGTGAAGATATACGAAAAGGCAGATTGTCAGAACAGTCGAAGTCACATGACTTGCTTATCAGTTCTCTATTCCCGCAACCTCAGCTTTCACTGCGTGAGTTTTCAAAGTTATGAATGTCCATAAATAATAATTAATAGCTATCAGATTTGAAGAGCTAAAATCACAAAATAATGTTTAACACCTTATTTTACTCAAAAAACATTTGACAACCCTATCCAGCAGTACCCGTCACAGACCGTTGGGCGAGATATAAATTAACTGTGCAGGTGCAGTGTACCGTGAATGTGCTTTATTAACTCTATCGAGTTTTCAAAATGTGTATACATTTACGCTGTATGACTTAGGTCCGAGTCAGGTACAACCAACGGACATTTTGAGAGTCAAAACAACCGTTAAGCGGTAAAATACCATTGTTTTCTACTAATGCACTACCAACCTCATAGCGCTGCGGCTTATTTTAATAATTAACGAACAAGGCTCTGGCGGTTAGCGGAAAATCCATCATAATTTACCGAACATACTCGTAAATGTCACAGTCACATGGGGAACAGCATTACTAGGTCCAGGATACCGGATACTGCGGCCAGCAAACCGTCTACCCAGGGTGTTCTGGCTGACACTGTTTTGGTGAGTTCAATGTTGCTTGAATGGGCCGGCTCGACCGGTGTAGTACCACGGCCGAGCAGTGTACCGATGTGATGCAGAGGCATCTTGTGCTTCTGAGTTTTCGCAAAATATCTTGAAAGGGCGACTACGTATCCGCAACTCCTCTAGTGTTGCAGATGTTCATGGGCGTCGGTAATCACTTGCCATCAGATGAGCCGCTGGTTCGTTTGCTCCCTCTCCCATAAAAATAAATCACACACTCGTGGTTATGACGACTGAGATCTAGGACAAGTTACGTTGCTCGTGAACTTGGAAGTTAGCGGCTAGTAATTTGAGGCTGGAGGACTGGAGGGCTGGAATGACAATCTATGATGATGACCACACGTCAGACATCGACAAACAGTAACACCTTTATTCCGGTGTTTAAGAGTCAAGGGCCTCACGGGTCTAGAAACGTTAGTAGAAAACTAATTAATAACTTGAAAAGAAAAAGAGTTGAGGGGAACAAAATTTTCAAACGACAATAAAGTCAAGGAGGCTACGACTACTTAAACCTATTTTGAGGATAAAGACAGAAAATATTTTTTGAGAGGTTAGAAAAGTTATTATCCCGATCTGCGAAATGTATTGAATTTGAGATTAATTAAGGCAAAAAAAAGTTTTGTTATTTTATTTCATTTACAACCCTTCTTTTCTACGGAACCTCCCCTCGTACTTTTCAAACCGGAACTCAACAGTGGTTGTACTGCTGATTGGTTACTAAATAGCTTATTAAGGAATGATTAACAACCTTCCACAAAACTTCCACAAATACCATGGAAAGCAAAAAATAAATTAACATGTTTCAGATTTTGTCTGTTGTTAAATACATGTCGATGAAATACGGGACAGTGTCAATACAGTACCTATTTGTGTGGGTATGCAACTGTGTAAAATACAAAAACATTGAATGCCTAGTAACACAAAGCTCTATTACAAAAAGAGTTAAGTTAGACTTTTTTTTTAGTCACTGTCATTATCGCTGCCAGTTCGTTATTCATTGACGAAAGTTTTAACGTCAAAGTGTGTCACAATACAGTGATGTCAAATACAAGTGTGTCACTGTATGAAAAAAAAATACTTTTAAGTTTCTACCTAACACGGCTTCAGCCATACAAACAAGGGAATCTAAGCCTTATTTCATAACAATAACGTATTATAAAATAATGAATGATTCCAAAAAGGAGTGTCGCATTCTATGCTAATTAGCTGCCTCCGAGACGATAGACGACTGTTTGTACAAGCGTAAAAAATATGAGGTGATATTTGTAGTCGTCAAAATGTCCAGAAATTGTATTTCGCTTATTGAATATTCTCTTACTTCATCTATTGATAATAACACTAGTACCCACTAGTGTAATTATGTGTGTTAGGTATTCTTTGATACTAGGATTGTAACAGATTCTTAATACAGACGGAGATATATTCTCTTTCTGTTGAATGCAGGACAAAAATTAGAGAACAAGCAAGCATTCCAGTCGAGGTTTCCATAATCATCATTCTGGGTTTGAGAATGGATGATAAGGATTTAAGACGGTCATCCACATGTTGTGTACGGTTTCCGCAATCCTCTATTGATCTCAGAGACCTTATCCCCCATTGTACCGTGCTATCCTGTGCAGTGACAACTTCTACTTGTTGACCCTTCACGTGTCATAAATTTGAAAACAATTGATATTCTAATGCTGCGAGTCAGAACAGATATCTGAAGTAACTACACCAGAAGGGTTAACGGGATTTGTTGCGAAGCGTTGGAAGTCAGGAATACATCATCATCGTTATTTTCTTACCTTGGCTTAACAGCCTGTAAGTAGTCTACGGCTGGAGATAGGCCTCTCACATTAAATGCGCAATTTTGGTGTGGCATTTTTTGAGCTCAAAGTTGCTCAGCGCGCTATGGAAAGGGCTATGCTGGGATTTTCTCTGCGGGATAGATTCTGCAATAGTCCCAAGGATCAGCAAGCTGAAGTCGGGCAATCTGTGGGGGATGCTACGTTCAGCGGTGGACTTGTGGTAGGCTGAAATAATGAATGATGATGATGATTTTTTGAGATAATTCTCACGCCATCTGTCGTCAGTCATTGCGATTGTCAAGGCTTTTCTCTAGGTCGTCTCTTACTAACCGGGTGGTAGATTCTTGCGCCGGTACCACACGGTCATTATTCATTACATCATTATTATCTGACATCTGTCATTAATATCTACATTTAATTAACCGTGTTAGTATGGTGCATATGGTAGCCACTGATTCTCTTTTAAGTACATGATCGATGTTTGGATTCGTTAGGATTTGTAGACGTGCGACTGGCTCACCACTTGTCCCAAATAAGCCCCGGTGAAAAGTGGATTGAAAGAACTAAGATGGATAGAGCTCTGACCTCCTCAGTATTGGGTGTACGGTCGTGAAAGCTATTTTTTTTTTTATTCTCTTTTATTTCTTTCGTGATATGGTATAGTGGATGATATAGTGGAATCCATTGACGCAAGGCTTTATAATTTATGACGTTGCTTACAAATGCCATTATACAATGTCGGTAATCACCGACTGAGTTCGGAGACCTTATAATAGGCTTAAAAGATCACCGAGTTAATAACTCGCCATGGTAGAACAGTTCAATGCATTTTGTTTTACATCTCAGCACTGTCTTAATCTTACGCCTGTGTCGACGTTTGGGGTGGCACAGAATCGTTTGAATTCGTTGCCTTCAATTAGATTTCGGATTCCCATCACACATCACAGGAGCCGCATTAGGTAATCTTTAAAAAAAAAAAACAACAAGATAACTCGTCACATCTTTCTCAGGTTGTAGACGTGGGCTGTTTTAACAAATCTTCGTACAACTGTGAATATTAATTGTATGACACCGCGGCCTACAGTTTGTGGGATTGAATTATCATTGTAATAAACTTCCATGAAAGAGACCAAGGTAATCAATAGTACAGCCACTTACCTTTCCTCTGTATGATGACCCTGAGCAGCGGTCTCGCCGTGAGCAAAGCCCTCGCCAGGTTGTCGTCATTGTTGATCGGCAGCAGGTCACCGTCCCGCGGGTCGGTGTAGGAGATGAGGAACGCCACATCATGCAGCCGATGTAGCTTTTCTATGAGCGCTTTAAAGTCTTCATACTTCAACTTCTCCGTGCGTTTGAGGGAGAAGCGCCGGAATTCCGCGTCGAACTGTGGATCGATGGGCTTCGTGAATACAAAAACAATGGAGTAAACAGAGGTTAGAAATTGCCCGGGCAAAATGGATTTGATTTCTCAGAATTAAAAAGATATTTTAAACACATTTTGCATTAAAATACTTCCTGATCCGGTGAAAAACACCGGCGCCATTTTAGGTGAACCCACGGGACGTGATGCTTCGGTAGAAACCCATTTTTCGTCTCTCCGGGAGTTAGAAACAGAGCTTCGGCACCTGATATGCCGGATATTGGACATGAAATTTTCAAGGCTTTTCCTAATACGCTTCTTACGACACTCGCGAGTTATTAAGGGGGGTAAAGTCTGTATAATTGTAACAAAAAAAAAACAGTGCACAATGTTGATCCAAATCTAATTTTCACAATCACACACGTGACCATACGTGACCCATTGTCTTAGTAACTGGACGGTGATAAAATCAAATAATCATATATACACACATATAAAAATCCATGAATCGGGTATAAAAATTTATGTTAATGGTACCAATGTAAGCCACTTGCGGGATTCTTACCCTCAGCTTTGATGGGAGGTCACTACCAACTGGGCTATCTGGTCGTCTATATTATATGTAGCACGTAGTATCTCCAGAAGATTAAAACTAACTATAGTTGTAGATCAAAAGAAACGTCGTGTTAATTTATCTATAAAATTGTTTTCACATAACCCTGTACATGAGAAGCGCCGTAAAGTGTAAACGTACTTCACCGCAAAACCACAACAATAGCATAGTAAATGTGTCCTTCCAAAAGATCCCGTAATTCATTCAAAATATACTCAATGTACGTTCTCACTCTGAACACAAAACCCACCGATTAGTACGAATTTGTTCAAAACCACACCATATACTATGTTTTACTAGACTGGTGGAAGACTTCTGCTTTGCCAAGGAGTCGTCTGGGTAGATCCCTATTTCTGCTTTTTTTTTATGGGAAAGGCGGCAAACGAGCAAGCGGTTCACCTGATGGTAAGTGGTTACCGTCGCCCACGTACATCCGCAACACCAGAGGTGGCGCAGGTGCGTTGCCGGCCTTGAAGGGTATTAGGGAGATGGGAGGGAGTATGAGGAGGGGGACGGGAAGGGGATGTGGGCCTCCGGTTACTTAAGGCTATACTCGTATAATCTGTCCTATTTCATCTTTCATATACTTTTTGTACAATATCACATAGTCTTAACATGCCTCCCGTAACAATCATTAGTTATTTTTTCTAATATTAGACCGAAATTTATCTTATCGTTATGAGCTTAAAAGATAAAGAACCAGGGCCCGCCTTATCTCGAAATCAAATAGAAGTTATTAGTATCCGTGTAGGTTAATAAAATTTAAACTTTAAAAACGGAATATTAAAACTTTTACTCGTTGTCGTATATTCTTCTTAATATTGAATGGATAGCCAGGAAACCATCACTAACTCCGCCATGGCGATCCTCTTAGCTTGTGGTGTATAACCCGACGAGTTCTCCAAGTGTCCATGCGATTAGCGGAAGGCACGGTGGAAGAACCAGAAGCATCTATGCTTGAAGGTGAGTGGGGAGACAGTTATGGGCCCCTGTGTAGTCCTTTGGCCTTTCTCAAAAGGCAGACACGATGATGTTCCGTCGCTTGGTAACTAGAACTTGCGATGTAGTGCACGGTTTTCTCGTGCGCGCGTGATGAGTAAGGGAGGTGTGATCTCCAGCTCCACTCCTCTAACGTGAGCGTCCCGTTAACATTGCATGTCAGCAGATCGTAAGACTAGTGGCTTCATAGGCCCGCTTGAATAAGATGCCTAAGGAGCGAACATTTGTTTGCCGAACCGGATGTTTCTATGCGCCTCTACAAAAAGAAAGGTTGCAGACTTTCTACGTCACTTTATCGCGCTAATAGTTGGTTAACCTATAATAAATAATTAAATTAAAAAGTGTTCCTCCTGATCCAGTGCTGGTTGGCCGAAAGCAAAATACATTTCATTAATTTAAAAAAAAACATTAACCGTAAGCGTCATCTCCCGGTAATTATTAACAATAATACGCCCTCTTACGATGCACTCATTTCTCGGGAAATGACGCCAAATAATGCCCGACGATTGAGAACAATTGATGCCGTTCGAGGAAAGAGTCATGGTAGCGGGCTTTATGTTATGAATTTTAATAATTATAACATGCATTCTTACTAGGCACTATGCTGGGCCGCAGGACCTTCGGTTACCTCACTCACCGAACGAAACGCAGAAGCACAAGATGCCCCCCCCCCTCTACTTCACGCAGGTATACTGCGAGGCCGTGGTGCTAACACGTAATATTTGTGCAAACATATTGGGTTTCGGGTCTGGTTGTGTTGTGTTCGTCCCATGTCTCTCATACTGGATCTGATCCTTTCTTCCAATGTCATCGCATAAACGTTACATTGGATATGGGAAGGCGAAGACTTACGGGACTATAGTACTCTAAAATTGTCGTAGTGGTCGAAGTCGGCCAGGAGGACATTATCGTCATATAACAAGATGAAGTTTAGAGAACTGTTCCCTTAGTGAAAATAAAATGTACAACACCTCCATAACAAACACTCTTATATATATAATACACATATATAATACATTGAACTTATTTTAAAGGTGAATTAAAAGTATCATTGTTTAGAACAGTACACCGAACAAACACAAAAATGTGTAAAACATGCTATTGTTTTACCGAGGGCAATGACCTCTCGTGCCAATAAAAATGCCAGTTCCTTTACTCAGTAGTTGATTTTTATGAATTTAAATAACATCCTTTTCTGTTTATTTATTTATGACACTTGACTCTGATTAAAATCCCCTGCTAGTCTACCCCATTCATTGCTCCGTGCCACCTACATCCATTGCCTCTTGCTGGAATTTTGTACGCTTTTTTGCATGCATAAGCATGGATAAAATCCCAGATACAGAACAATTATTTGCAAATCATATGAATATGTTCTATTGAAAACTGTTCAGATTGTTCGGAAATCTAACCTACAGCAACACAGCATACTTATCCACTGTTGTCATAATATTGAGCCATAATTAGTGTAGTTATAAACAATTGTATTATGACATATTTGTATGGTTAGTCTAATCATTAACACTAACATGCCAGAGGTCTCGATATTTACATATCATGCTCTTCCACTTCTAAAAACTACCTTCTGAAAGATCTTCCATAATTTAGGCGGGGACAATTAAATGAATATATCAATTGCAGTTCTAGACTCAAAAAGCAAAGATCGATGACTATGTGTACTAAGAAAAATAATTTTGAAAAATAGCCATTTGTTTTGGATCTCATAAATCCTCACCAAAAACTAGTCTTGATTTTTATCAACTATGAATTGAAAAACCAAGTTCTTACAGGATCTAATTGTGAGTAACATGTCATAGATCTATGGGCATGTATGTAATGGCAGATTCCTCTGATTACAACATAACAAAAAAAGAAATATAAAAACATAACTTATACTAATACAAAATCATTACTTGAGCACATACTTCAGAGTGGTAGCTAAGTAATAATGTGTAACATGCATATAACTACTACCCGCACTATCACAATCTTGTGCATTGACGGATAGACGGATCTGGAAACCAAACCAAGTCAACCAATTCTTATAACCAATAATTTTCATGTTAGACAAATGGCATCAGCTGACTTCCAGCCTGTTAACACATTTGTTAACAGGCTGGAAGCTGACAGCATGTCTTGTGAGTCATTACTCACAAGACATGCTGTCAGCTGATTCATGTCTTTGTCAGTTATATGTCCATTATAGACCATTGCTAAATGCAACCCTTCCAAATTGAGTATTATTATGTAATTGCAATGTTTCCCACATGTAGAAGGTTATTCATAACCACAGCATAGTGCCTAGTAAGCAGAAAAATTGTATAAGATAGAAATTTGAGCAAAGGGATGCTGATACCTCTCTTCTGGTTTTCAGTCAAGATATGAAGTGCAACAGAACTGTATTTCCTTTGTGTTGGTATTTCTGCGAGAGGTCTGGGATATGGTCTTTACCCAGTTATGCCTACCATGGACTATAATATATGCAGCAGTGAGTCCATGCATGACTCTAGTATCTATAGTAGTAGTATTCTATTAAATTATATATAACATAAAGAAATATCATGCTAACAAAAGCCTTGGCTTAAGAACAATGAATTAATCACTATCAAGTAAATAAAAAATTCTACCTGTAAAATAACAATTGTAAATTTTTCCTTAGAAAACTAAGTATACTAAAACATGAAGAATATGAGGAATTCTGTGTAGTTAAAATACATGAAATATTTTTTTCACATGTAAAATGTTTTGCATTTTCTACACCATGAATCTTAATTACTAGCATCGGTTCTTTTTGATGGTTAAAGTATTATCCCTCTATTTGTACTTTCTAATAAAATTCATCAAAAAGTAGTGGTTAGGCAATCTGCCTTTGAATCAGGAGTCTTGAGATTGGTTCCTCATGTGGAGGGTTTGTACTCACGAGCTCTCCAAACTTACGTACAGTTTGTATAGTTGGCTTGGACACTACAGGCTCACCACACCACATTGTCCCTAATATGCTCTTGATTTTAGTTTCATTCAACCAACTTTGGGTTGAATGAAAATACAAATGTCTAGACCTCAATATTGGGTATACTGTTGTGAGAGCTTTTTTTAATCAAAACATTATATTTTTCATAGTTTTTTGAGGTTTAAAACACGTATGTATGGCTACGTATTCATTGAAGAATGACAAATATTTTTAGATTGCACAATTACGTTGCGTGAATTGCTGACTAATATTAAACACCTAGACCAAGTTCCTCTCAAATAAAGTAAGAAAATTAGAAAAAGGCTCCTACATACCTTGGTTTTAACTTCAACGCTTTGGCTGTCGATTCGAGCAGCAATTTTGTTCTTCGACATCACGAAAGCATTTAATACATACACTTACACTATATATAAAAACTATGTTGAAAACATTTAGGCACTTGATTCGCTATAAAACATTGTAAAATATCAAAAGTTTTTAAATAATTGAGGCTGTTTCATTACACTCGTAACTCTCGCGTCGTAATTTTAATAGATGTTGTTTCATTTACAAAATGTTTATAGTATTAGTAATATTAAGCCAATCAGAAGCTTCTATTCGATTTAGACAAGTTTTGATTGGCATATAAAATTAAACGAAGAAAACGGATCTTTCACGTTTCATAGTATGCATCATATTTTTAAGAAATACTACCTGAAAATAATAATATAATTATGATTGACCATAACTCATGTTAAAATGTTTAATTCTTTAGAACAATATAACTCTTTTAAATGAACCATATTATCAGTTAACGTCAGCAGAAGTTAAGCTCTATGAATATAAAATAAATTAGATCAACAGGGTGGCCAACTTGAAATCAGAGATGCTGCCTTTTGGTAAGGAAACTGTCAAAATATCGCCAATTTCATTATAGTAACGAATTAAAAATTAGATAAAAAACCAATTTTACATATATATTCATTTTTAAAGTCAAAATTTAGAGTCATAAAAAATAGCATTGCTGACTGTACAACACGGGTGCACGAGGGGAAGTGCGATAGGAAGCGGGTGGCGAATTTAATTCCTCGTGGGTTTCTAATGCTGGTTTCATATCACGATGCACGAGTCCTACGAAAGGCTGAGGTGAAGTTGCACCTACACTTTGCGGCTGAAATATGGTCCTTTCCAACCTCAACACTGGTGGTATCTCGGATGTGTGCACGTGCATTCCAGAGACCCTACCATATGCAGTAATGGTGTAACACTTCTGTGTTTAAATCTGTGCAAGCCCGAGCTTACTTTTCCTTGCACAAGAAGAAGTAACGACTGTGGGTATTCGTAATATATTTTCTCTCGTATAAAAAAGGGTAAAATGTATAAAATAATTTAAATGTATTAGGCTTCTTGCTTTCAATAAGGCGATGATAAGCTACGTAGCGCCAATATTTTGGCGACTCGAACAAAAACAGACTTGGCAGCACTGGTCTTTTCTTGTCACTTATGCTAATGTGCGTGTCAATGTCAACAACTAGAATGTATGATAAAAATCCCCATATTAACCATTATTGGCAATGGCGAAATTAAACAACGCTGAAACGGCTGCTCGAATAAATCCTTGTTTGAAGGTTTTGCTTTTGTACAATTATAAAAGTATGATGGTAGTAAATTAATTCCGAAACGATATTTGCATTATGTAATTTTATATTTTAGGAGCAAAATCAATCTTACGAATGCTTAAACAAGAATGGATTCGATCAAGAGAAATGTGAAACCTATTTTGATAACTATAACACATGTAAAAAGTTTTGGGTAAGGCCAACATATCAATGTACAGAATAAACAGTCTAATGTCAATACCAGTAACCTTTAAAAATTGTTATTTGAAATGTTTTATGTGCAATTTTATTTTTATAGTTTTTCTAAAATATGATCATTTAAGTTAGTTACCAAACCAATATTTTCATAATTTTCAAATGATAAAAATGAATCAAATGTATTTCTAATAAAATAGAATGTCACTACAGTAAACTTCTTAGATAGTGTCCGGACTTTATATATGCATAATATTAATTTTTTAACTTGTCAGGGTAAAGTGTACAGAGACAGAAGAGCAAAAGGCATCCACCCATATTTACCAGAGTTGGAAGAGAGGGAAAGAATTAAGACCGAATATATGGATCCTACCAAAAGGACATAGTTATACATAATAGAAATAATAATAAGTAATATTAGGGAAATAACTACAAAGTTTATTTTTTAATGCTAAGGAGTAGTAAATAAAAAATTTAATATAAATATTGCAAATATTTCTCATGAACATCATCATCCTATTTATGTGACCATAGACCTCTACAAGAAAGCGTTAGCAAATGAGCTCATTTTATGAAGTTTGTTTATTGTACACCTTGCAGGGAAAACAGGTTGGCGAGTGTTGTACTAGTACCATTGCAATAATTGTAGTAATCTGTGATATTTGGGTATGGCAAAAAGTAGTCTTCAAAAAATCTGATGAAGGAAATATTGACAGATTCAAAAAAATGTTTGTCTTTTTAAGTCCACTGATGAAAATAGGTCTCCAAGAAAGTGCCAGCAAATACAGCATGGCAAGGAGCAACAGAATTTTGCAAGAGATACGTTTATGGGCTAGCAGGGTGCAGCACATGGAGGTGAGGTTGGAATTTGTAGATAAAGATGATGTAGTTATATACCTCTTACACTCCATTTCTGGCTAATAACCCTTGCAGTCATTGAATTTTTTTTTTGTGGGAAATGCAGCAAACAAGCATGCAGTTCACGTGGTGATCAGTGATTACCATCCTTTATGGGTATTTGAGAGATGGGAGGGAGGATGAGGAGGGTCATGGTTAGGTGGAGTGGGCCTCCGGTTACCGCACTCACTGAATGGTATGGGAACTCTACTTCACCCCGGTATTCTGCGACGCCGTGGTACCAATCCGGTTGAGCCGGCTCATTCAAGCAGCAGCATAAGCCACCGCTTGGCTCTCTCGAAAACTAATGAAATGGATGTCCTGCTTATACTGAGTCGTCACGTCATACCAGTGAACAGCTACCAAATAGTAAACACGAAGTGTACACACATAATAGATTTTCCGTATCGCAAGTTTGTGATACAAGTGACATTATCATCCTTTGCAATTTCCCATTTGGGTTGACAAGAAACAAAGAAAACCTTATCTGAGAAAAAAAATTCTAGAAGATATTGTGATGTTTGCAAATTAGCAACGAAGCTGACAGACTTCTCTCACCCCCAGCTGTGGGATATATTAATAGGCTGTTATATTACCCCCCCCAAGTTGAAAAAAGTACCCATGATTTACTACCTGTAACTGTAGCAAAGGAAAGGTAAAATAAAACAATGAAATAAATTAAATAGCTTTTTATATTTGGTGATACATGTAGTGTGTTAAAGTAGATAGCGTGTAAAAGCTTAAAACTAGCGGGCTACAAAAATTTGTAAATATCACGACAAAGGCAAATTGGGAAGAATTTGTTTTTCTATCTACATTAACATATGATGCTATTCAATGTTTCGACCACAAATCTCGTGTAGACAAATTCGATATTAGTATGGAAAATATTCGAATTAAATTTCATAGTACACGAATGAGCTTGGTTCGATTCCCAGTGCCGGCACCACTAAATTGTTAATTGCAATTAAGTGCCTAATTTACCATATAAAGGCAAACATTTTGGGGAAAGTAGCATGTCTGAGAAATAAAAATAATATTTCGAGGACATGTGAAGACCAACTCGCACTGGAGCAGCATTGTTGACAGTTGTCAGTATTCAATATCCTCACAAAATGAGCGGTCTTTACCAGTGGGACATATTTACGTGACCGCATGGAGTAACAGTATCCCTAGCGTGGGGACATTTATTGGGTGTTACTTATAAGAAAAATTTTGCCAACTGGAGTTAGTTTAAGATTATCCAAACCTTTATAAGTCTCGTCCCATGAATGTCTTAAGTCGGAGAAGGCAAATTATTGGGAATAGTTATGACATGGCTAACTCAAATGCCTGCCATGCGGGGTGTTAATCGTGATTAGTGTAAATATCTGTATCTACTACCACATCATAGCATGCATTGCATACACTCGATATGCAATTGAACTAACACTATTTAATTATTAATATTAAAATAGCAATTCATAACAAACAGAAATTAACTGTGATGTTCTATTTTGAGAATGTCAGAAAATTTGTTGATAATAACATAATGATAAATAAATTTTATCCAATATGAATATAACATAGTCATTATAAATATGATTTAGAATTAATAACAAAAATAATTGTAATTCGATTAATTTATAATAGTAAATTATTATATAATGTACATAGTAAACGCGAATTATTGACAATAAGAAAATGTCTTTTAAATAAAATATTGCAAAATACAAGTGCATTTATATTTATACACAAATGTAATATAAATGGAAACTTTGTTTTGTACTAGGTTTTGATGAAAAGTGCACGAGTGCATATTAATATTATTTTCAAGAAAATTACGAAGTTAACAAGTGTTAAATTACTTTATCAAAAATACATATATTGCAAAACTATTTGACAATCATGTTGATGATGTTTTCTTACTTCGAGATCTTTTGAATACAACCATTATTTATCATAAGTCCAGGACATTATATTGCTAAAGTACTAAAAACAAAACGACTGTCATCTCGCCTTTCCCGTATTTTATGTAAGTCATGTAAGACCCTAACTTATATGTTCGGTGGAACCACTGCCGTGTCAGAGACATGGGACAGTACAATGTGATTAGTCACAATAATTTACATTTCATAAATATTTAGTGAAGGTGGGATTCAAACCTAGGACCCCCAAGATCAGCAGACAGACTGATCGTTGAGTCATACGCATATATTTCTAAAGTTAATTGAAACGAAAACAGATGACATCTATACAAAACAATATATGTAGAGGACATTGTTAAAGTTAGTAAAATAACTTAGGTTTAAAATACATAAAAAGCATTTCTTTTGTCATTGTAAAATAATTATATATTATACTTAATCACTAAATAAGATATACATTACAATTTTTTTTAATTATTTAACTGCACTTATAATGGTTGATTTGAGGCCTGTGGTTGTAAGGCGCTACTCCACTGCTTCTATCCGGCATCAGATAACGGACGTCGGCAGTATTGAAAGGCTCTATGTGACCGGACAATGCCTATGCATTAATTCTTACAAGCTTAGTTAGAATGCGCTATTATTTTATAACAACCAGCAGCAGTTCATCAAAAAAAAAATCAATCTTTTGCCACAAAGTCAAAGATAAATGGTTTAATTTATCAATATCCCTCAGGTCTAAAATCCTTACTGGTATAATATGTTTGGTAACAACATTAAATCTAAATAAATACACACACATCTTTGCAACTCACACATTACTGAGATTGTAGCAATAAAAAAGAAATAGATATTGTTCTACCGAAAAGGTATAAAACTCACAGATCAGAAGGTAAAGTATTGTTCATTTTTTTTTATTTAATTGATTCCGTATTAGAAAAGGTTTTGGTTAACATATAGAACGAGTTTACACTTAAAAGTTAAAAAAGACTGTTTATATCCGGACAAGGTGCACATTACATTTACATTTAGCTTATACTTATAAAAGACATTATTTTTTCTAATTGTATAACAAACATTGAATATTTAGTTTTTTTTAGCATTGTCATTTGTGTTATTTGTGTCTGCCATAAAATATTAAACAACCATACTTGATTTTGAATGCACCTAGCTGTATATATTTGTTCCAAATTAATAAAAAGAAAACCCATAGGACAATGCGTGCTATAAATCCTCAAATATAAAATCATGTACACAAGGTGTGAAAAAATCAAATTAAAAGTAACCTTTTAATTTGATTCAAATACTCTTAAGTTAATTAAAAATTTATTATACATGACTAGTAAAATTACACCAATTTCCCATGGTAGGGGACAACGGGAACAAAGGGCCATATTTCAAATGTAAATGTTAGTATTCAGATTTGTTTTAAAATATTGGTGTACACGATTTATTTTTTACATATAACATAACATCAAAAACAAGATAACAGACTAGGCTAACATATATCCATGAAGACAAAGCTGAAATGCCTCGGTCTAGAATTATACTGTCACTCTATACATTTGGAACCGGAACACAACAGTAATTATACTGCTGTTCGGCTGCAGAAAAGGGGAAAGAGGACTCCTAGGCAGAGGAGTCCATGGTACTGCGATCGTCAATCCGTTTGCCGAGCGTGGCGATTATGGCAATCCTTATGGGAGAGGCCTTTGTCCTGCAGTGGACCATCCACAGACTGTTAAGGTAATGGACCAAAAAGTGTAACAGGGAATATATAATAACATATATGTAGATACTAGAGACTGGTAAAGGGAAGCAGCATATATAGTACAAGGGTGCCAGCACTGTACAGGGAAATCTTCCATTCATAGCATATTGTGTCTTATTGAAATGAATGTAATGACTTTTTTTCAGGTACTTTATCCATCGGATTCCACTGAAATTTCCATCTTTTCCATTACACTGATGCAAAATAAAATGTCTGTTGTATTAGTCAGTATGGACGATGCAAAATACTTTTTTTTTAGAATATTGTTGTCATTGTGTAATTAATGTTATGTTATGTGATGTTATCTAGCACGCACTGTCGTCTAAGAGTCAATCTGTACGTAACTTTATATGGAAGCAGCTTATCCTGAAGTGATCGCACATCTGGCGTACCTGTGGATGGAAAACAAACTATAATTTGTGTATTTATTTGGATATATAATAGTTAGCTTATTATAAGATAATTATATGTATCTGAATATGTATCTATAATGAATATTCATATTTATACAATGGGACATACAGCAATATCAAACTAAAAATGGTATCTCGGATCTTCTTGTATTTTTATTTGTCATGAATAATAAAATTAAATAGCTAGCAAGATAAGCAGTGAAGATAATCATATTGCTAGGTATTTCTCAGTATGGTAGAATCCAGGAAAGGGTAACCAGAATAGCTGTAGATTAAGAAAACGAAGTGGGGCTCAAGACTGTACCTTGTGCCAATCTTTGGGGCTGCCTATGTGCAGCTCAGCAGTGGACTTAAGAAAGGCAGCAATCGTGATGATGATAATAGTGTAGATATTTTCATACCTTTTAGGCTTCTATTAACCTGGCAGCAAAAGTTTTCGTCTAAAAGATTACTCACCACACAAGCACCATAATGCACATGCGCAGCAACACTGAAGACGGTGAGCGCGTAGAAAGCAGCCAGCTCATAGCGCGGCGCGGCCAGAGACAATGCTGCGGCTATAGACAACGGCCAGGTGAGCCAGTTCACTGCATCACAGCGCTGGCTACTCATTTGGCTCACAATCAGCCGACACTGTCGAAACATTATTTTTATAATAAAAAAAAACCGAAATAATTGTGGGAAAAGGTCCCATTGCTATGGACAGAGGCGTTTCTGAGTGAATTACTCAGCCACGCAGCTCAAATGTGGGCTACAATTTTTTTTCCTCAGAGATGCAGCCTTTACCAAAATATTTTTAGTAAATGTAAATTACAATACCATTAAAATTTCTATTAAAATCACATTTCACATACACGAATTCATTATTAATTTATTTATTATATCATAGACACATTTCGGTAACAACGCCTTAGCTGTAAAATTGGACGAGTCTATTGTCGCTGGCTGAGAATCATCATAATACATTCAATATCAGAAACCAATAATTGATATATATATAGCACTAATATTGTCGTGTCACCGTAGGTTTAGGTGATATCGGACGGTACACTTTGTGTTCATTTCTGTCTAACATTCAGCATTTTTCACTCAAAGTGAATCTGAAGTAGATAACTCTATCTCGCAAGACCTCGGCTGAGGCCTAGATCTCGCTAGACTGACGGTTAGGTCGATTTTTCATATAGATTTCCACGGATTTCTATTTTTATTTCGATTTTCAAAGATATCTGAAATAAAAAAATAAAAGATAGGTAATATATGCCATTTTTTAATTTTTAGGTGCGGAATTTTGCGTAGTAATTTATTTTAACTTCTTTAAGATTACGCCGATTATATTTACTATATATTATGTATAAACATTTTATACCCACCAGCATTGTTTTTTTTTTGTAAGTATACGATTAATTTTACTTTACATTGTGGATTTAGGATTTAAACACAGTATGTACGACTAAGCAGACAGATAACATAATATACATATAAAATAACTCACAGCAACATTACTGAAGACAGTCCCGATGAGCAGGAAAACAGCACGAAGATCGTGTTCGGGAAGCTGCGTAGACTTATGCACCCAGATGGTGGTGACGGTGAACACTCCCAAAATAGACCAGAGCGGCCGCAACGCCTCACTGAACGAACGCATCTTGCCGGTCCGCAGTTTGTACGACCTGAAGATGAATGAACCTTAATAGATTTCAGATTCGCTATGCAAATAAGCATTTCCATATCCGGTGTTAATAGACAAGAAAACGATCACACAGACGGTGTTTTTTCTTAATTTTTTTTTTATTAGAAAGAGATCAAACGAGTAAGCGGGTCACCCGACGGTAAGCGATTACCGACGCCAGTGTACATCCCGCAAACACCAGTGGTGCTGTAATTGCGGGAGAGGGCCTCCGGTCACCTCACACACACACACACGTGGACACACATCCACGGGATAGGATAGAAATAAGTGATGGCGAAATTGCTAGAAAGGTAGATACTCTAATGCATGTAGACAGACACAAAAGAAACCAAAAATAAGAAAGAAAGAAAGAAACACATTTATTTGGCAATCGCACAACAAAACACAAAATAAAAAACAAATTAAATAAACAAAAAAAAAACTTGAAAAAGATTAATTTGTTTTGCGATGTCAAAAAGGTTCCCGTCTCTGTGATATCAAAGCACTGTTTTTCAGTCGGGTCCTTCATTGACTTCACGAACAACCGGACAAGAAGCATAAAAAAAAAAGCATTATTAGTAAAAAAAACAAAAGATACAGTTCTTAAATCATTGTAACCGTTGAGCAGAATACCCATCTCGAAAAAAGAGAAACTAAACAAAAATAGAGCCAAAACCAAAAACAAGAAAAACTTCAGCGTGCGTTTCACAAAAAAAAAAAAAATAACTCACTGATAGGTATTGTATATCGCGACTGGTAGATTGGTGAATATGCCTGTCCCGTAGATCAGCCATTCGAAACCGTTGGCCAGCGTGTACCCGCCGAACATATATCGTTTGTAATATCCCGTACCGTGTATTCCAGTCCATATGAACAGTACAGTGGCGGCCTGTTATAAAGAAAAAAAAAACGATATAAAATCAAAAGTGGATATTTTAAACACTAGTTACGCGATATCTTCCCGAATCGGAACTGACTGAAATGAGATTCTTTCAAATTTATGTACGACCTGTATCGAGGGCTTAGAACATAAAGACGTCACATTGTTCTATGCAAGCTCTGGTGAAAGGTGACTTCATACGGCTGAAATAAATGTCTCTAGACCCTCTGACTGTAGTGTTAGGTACAGGTGGAAATCAGCAAATGGGAACTGTGTACAGCTACATACAGCTGGTATTCTTTTTTTTTTTTTTTTAGGAAAGGCGACAAACTAGCAAGCGTTTCACCTGATGGTAAGTGATCACCGTCGCCCACTTACCGTGGGCCTTCCCCGGTTAAGATAGATTGTGCCACCACCAAAACTTAGGCAAATATGTAAAGTAGCAACCGATAAATATCCCACTACTGAGCAAACACTAGCTCTCATGTTTTGGATAGAGTTTGGGAGTCGGAGAAAATCCATTCCACTGCTCTTAAATTGTCGGACTGCTCATGTCCAATTAATTTTTTTTAAATTCATTTCAGACATTCAGGATTCCTCACGATGTTCTTCTTCGCCGTCGAGCACGTGATAAATTCAGCGTCGGGAATCCAACCCAAGTCGAATCTTAAGCGAGCGTCTGACCCATACGGCACGGCACAGCACCAAATGAGTGTAACTTCACTTACCCACATACTAAAATCATACCCCCAGGGTAGGAACAGGACACCGGTGTTATATTTCTCCCAGTGGCTGAGGTAGAAGTTGAGAAGTAAATTCCACATCACGTAGTACATCCTGGAAATTAACAAAATTAATTAGTTTATGTCTATATTTTAATTTTATTTTTTAAATATACGTAGAGGAAACCACTTCGCGCATATACGAGCCTTTTTTTTTTTAAGTTTGTCTTTGCCACGTTATCGACGAAGCATATTAGATGTCATCACAGACGGGAGAGACATTTAAGCAAATATGAGATATTATTAATGATAAATATACTTTCCTGAAAATAATATTATCTATATTATAAATAGTAATATTAAAGATCTGAAATAAAGGCTTTAAATGATGATTCTTTCGTTTTACAGGTGAGTGAATATTGTGTTAACATATACACTCCTTATTCTCCACCCTTATGTTGTATACATCCCTCCATTACGCACGAAGCGGTTAGCCTCTTCTTTCTTCATGCGGACGGCTAAGGAGTGAAACTCTCTGCCGAGGTCAGTTTTTCCGGAAAACTATAATCTGGATCGTTAAGGCCAAAGTGAACAGACATCTAGGCAAGCGTGTTCCATTCTAGGCCTCATCTTCGCCTTCCATCGGGCAAGATTGAGGTTAAACGCAAGCCAATTTTTCATAAAAAAATAAATAAATAAATATAAAAACATACATACATTCATATTAACGCATATATATAAATATATAACAAAAATACTCTCACACACTCTCAAAAAAAGTAAATACAATATAGACATAAGTATACTAGTAATTCGTCCGGGCGTTGCCCGAGAGATTGAGACAAGTTCTTTAACTAATATACAAAAAAAAAAAAATACAATAAATTTGGTTGAAGGTTGTAAATATTATAATTAATGGTTCTCTCGTTTTACAGAGTTACGCAATTACGTCGTTTTTCATTATTCTAAACCAATAATATAACACTATTATAAAAATTGTTCGCATGTGCTCCAGTGCTTCGGTAGCAGCCACTTACCATCAGGTGGACCGTGAGCACAGGGGGGCAGGTGCTTCTGTGCGCTCCGACTTCTTGATCCCCATGCTCTCCGGGGTGGCGGGCTCATGGGGATCCGTTAACCATATGGGTTAGTGAAGGCCAAGTAGGAAGGCGCGTCCGTATTCCGCCACGCCATGTCAGGAGGCAGAGCGAGAGGAAGTGTCCTTTTATGTGAAAGTAAGTTGAGTGTGTGCAGATTTGGACGTATCCTGACGATGTTTACCTACTACCGCCTACCTATATGACATATATAAACCTAGCATATACTAAATGATTGAACACACCACGCCCGCGCCTACCATGAAATATAAGGCGAGATAATTTTGCTACGTATAATGTGGCCTATGGGGTTGTCAAAACAATTTCCATGCTAAGTTTAGAGATACTTCACTGTCTACCACGTAAGACGGCAGGTGTGAATGTCAATTTGTCATTCATACCTCGTGACATCGTATCTATCGATTAATAAATATCGATTTTTATTAGCAATGTACGAGTACTTCAAGGCCGAATGCATGTACAATACGCGAGTAATAACAAAACACGAAAATTTAATTGTAGAAGGCTAAAGATCACTTGGCCGTTTGAATGCATTATCTAAATATATTTAATTGTATAAACAATTGGCAGATAAGATCGCAACACTAATTAACAACTAATATAAGCGATAGCCTGATTTGCGAGAAATCACCTTCTCCAGTGCCTTGATTTACCTTCCTTTACCACCCTGTGAATAGTCCACTGTTGGACATAGGCCTCACCTATAAGGATAATTCACCATAATCGCCACGTTCGGTAAGCGAATTGGCGATCACACTGCCAGACACCTCGCATATTAGACGGTGAAGCCCGACATCGGTCTGCTTAATTTTGGTGTGTTTGTTCGAGATGTTTGCGATTCTCAAGGGAAAACCTTAGTCACTTCTTTCGATTACGATTTTATGATTAAGTGAACTATAAAACCGGTTATTATTGAACTGTAGGTTTCCCGGTTAAATTTGTTTCGTGATTGTTGTTTACATTTTCACCAAACGGAAAATTCTCCGATTGATTAAAATAAAAATAACCTTGGCCGGTTATTGACGAATGCGTACACACGCGTGCGCAATCGCAGCGGGGCCCGCAATGTCCCGATCGTAACAAATGCATGTCAGTTATATGTATTCGATGAAGTTATTGCTGTTAGCCGTTTTGGCTTTTACAGCTTTATAGGTTTGCGCCTGCGTCCTTGAGGCCGCAGGCGTTTATGCTTTAAGTAGATGTGCAAGAGTACATCTACTGCTTACCTCTTTATGGTAAGCTATCTAAGGACCGTCCGAGGTTGGTTCGGGCCTCGTCTCGGACGGTCTAGGTGTTTCGATAGAAGTGGGCGGTAAGGACCGCCCTGAATGCCGGGTGTACGGTGTGTACGCGGGTGTTTTGTTGGCACGATACGCTCTTACGCGTCGGCGGGGAATTGTGAAAGTTTTTCTACTCCTAACTGTGTGTACAATGTGTGCTTGAGTAGTGTTAACCGAAGCTGGGTCGGTTTGTCGGTCTGTTGGCGCTGTTACGTCGTCCGGGTCGTCTAATACGATACGCGGGCGACGGTGGCTGTATAATCGGGGAGTGCATGTCAGTTACATAACGTGGTAGAGCCAAACGGTGAGTTCTGCCGCTGCTCGAATCGATCGAAGGCCGGCTCGACCGGGTTGGTAACACGGCCTCGCAGAATACCGACGTGAAGTAGAAACATCTTTCGCTTCGTTCGGTGACTGAGGTATCCGGAGGCCCACACCACCTCCCCATCCCCCTTCTCATCCTCAATTTAATTTCCCAAATACCCCTAAAGGCCATCAACGCACCTTCAGCACCTCTGGTGTCGCAGATGTATGTGGGCGACGGTAATTACTTACCATCAGGTGAACAGCTACTCGTTTGCCGCATTTCCCATAAAAAAAAATTGTCAGGTTCGGATTGGTTGGCGCAATGATTGTGCGATAAACTTTATTATTTATTTATATAGAACACCAGCAGCACATACATTATTACATTATCATATATAGATAATTACGATACGAGAGAAATGCCGGAATGGGGCAACATTATTTCACAAATAGTCTACGGTGAAAGTGGAGGGAACAGCACGCCTAACAAAATATGGTCCGTATGTCCAAAATACAATACGAAAACTATTACATATTATGAAAACATCATATAATATAATTAAGTAGGCTCACTAGATCCGATGGACTATGATAAGAATTTTGATTTATGTCAATAATATTACAAAAATGTTTATACAATATGTGAAATAAATATTATAAGTACAAAAATATAAAAAATAAATATGCCGCGTTAACTCAATCCGTCCTGTTATTGTACGTGTCTGTGAGAGGCTTTACACAATAATTGCTCAAACTCAACTATCTAAAGTTCTGTAAAGCACCCGAAACGTCGGAATTTCAAATGGTACTTAAACGCGAAAAAATTCTTAAATAATAGTTTCAATTCAAAAGTAAAAAAAAAATCAATTAATTTATAACAACATTTATATCTATGTGTATCGTGACGTACTGCACAGTGTTGCGGGTAGTCGATGGATGCAGGTGGCTCAGGACCGAGCTGTGTCAATCTTTCGGGGAGGCCTATGTTCAGCAGTGGACTTGTGATAGGCTGAAATGGTGATGATGATATCGTGTAAGAGGGAGCGGACATACCATATTTTTCTCCAAATACCGAACTCAGATGCCCGTAGAGCACTCTGCTAGATGTCAAACGTGGTTCTGGCGTCCGATCGATGGCAGAAAATTGCAATTTAACCCGAACCCACATCTCAGACTGGTAATGCATAGCAGCGTCACTTGTAGGAGGAACGTTGGACACAAATCCGCCCCCACCCAGCGCAATATGTATTCTATTGTTTAGCAGTGGACTCGAATAAGACAGGTTGATGGTGAAGATAGACATATACATTAAATGAGAAACCAACTAAGCTTTTGATTATAATTATACATACCTAATAGGCGGTATGGAGAAATCCATACAACCAAAAATCGTATAAAGACATGCCGGTATGAAGAACACTGAGTAGGAGTCCAGCCCATGGTCGAAGAGTTCGCCAAGAGGGCCGGATGTCTGTGTCCTACGCGCTTGTTTTCCGTCGATACCGTCTGCAAGGTAATTTTAAAACTTAAAACACCTCTACCTTTAATTACTAAACAGGGTTAAAAGATATGAAAGACAATCGTTAAGGAGGGCGCGATGGGTGTTAGGTAAAATGTACGATTTGTTTCTTCCAATGCCACCAACCCCACCTTTGCTTGGTGCCACCCTGCTAGCTCACAAAGGAGGCTCTATCGACCGAGTGATAGCAAAAAATTCATCTGAATTTGCCGACACCAGTGATGGGGAACACCATCCCTGTGCGAGGTACCTGCGCTGCACTCACCAATGCCCTTGCCCGGCATGGTGAGTATGGGCAAACCTTTCAATTATTGCATGCCGACGCCTATGTCCAGGACTGTACTTAAATAGGCTGATGGGGAAGAAGTAAATATAAATTGTGCGAAATAACAGGCCATTGTCTATGTAATAGTAATTAATAACGTTACATACAATTCCATCCACCCTAGCTTATCTACGGAATCTATACTACTACATATATGTATAGTCTGTCGGTAGTTTAGACAACTATGACGGATCACAAATTATAATTAGATGTGGTCTCCAGGTATTTTTAATTTTTTTTTATAATTCGTAAACTAACTGGCCATAAATATTATAAGAATTTAAAATGTGTCATTTCCACAAATAAAATTATGAACATGTTTCATTATTCCAGAAACTTCGATTGGGGATTTTTGACTTGCCACTCAAAACTTCAGTGTTTTTCAAGTGCTCGTGAATGCGTACGGTAATTAGAAAATTCAACAGAAGACCGGAGATCGCAGAGTTTTGTTCTTGTACTATTATCTAAGACTACTTCAAAGTTAACTATCATTCTATCGTCTGATAAGCGAAGTTCGACAACTTGACTTATATGGAAATTATTCATGCAACATTAAATCCTGTTACTGTATAGAGATCCTAGCCCGTAAAAGGAAAAAATAAATTCGATCGAACCCCCACAGCTGCTGTTTAATTACAATAAGTAGTGATGTGTTAAAAAAAACCGAATTGCAGCGATTACCTAATACAGTGGGTTCGGAGCCGTCAGTTATTTACGACACATTGAAGCCGCTTGAAAGAAGCCAAGCCACAACGACGTAGCCTCCCCGTTACACATAAGCCAATGTTGTATATTAATATTAATTAATATTGTTATGTTACAAAAGCCCGACACACAAACCCACTTGCCACCCCTGTGAAGTCAGGCATTCCTCAATAAAATCTTACGATATTTTTCACATCCAAGACATGGTTTCATTGATTGGTAACCATGTCTTGGTCGGAAGAAACCATTTTAAAAATAACACTATTATTTTGTCCGGGATTTTTTTTTATGGCATAGCGGAAAAGACCACATCCTCGCAGAATATCGTTAGTCAGAGGCATCTTGAGCCATCCCCTCTCCCAAATATCTTTAAAGGCCGGTACCTGCAGCGTCTTTGGTTATGCAGGTGCACATGGGACGGTAATCACTCATCATCAGGTGAGCCGCTAGCTCATTCCATTAAAAAAAAACGTCTGACGTCATTCATATTTTTTTTGTTCGTGTGACAAGAGATCACACAATCTAGAATATTCCTGCGCACTGGTAAATTTTGTGGCTTGAAACCCTTACGGCGCTTGTTTTAATCACAGTCCTCTTTGAGTCCTATAAAAAAAAAAATACCAAGCCGTTGAATAAATAAAACAGAGTTTGCAGATAATTCACTTAACAGCCGTACTAAATACGCATGACCAACGAAATCAAACGTAATTAGACTTATCTCTCATATTTGTAGGCAGGCATATCTCATATCTTAAAAAAAAAAAACTATGCGTGATGTCAATTATGACAGTTCAGGGCCGGCGTGAGTTTTGCAATAACAAAAAATCATAATTCTGTTAACGCAGTCATTGTTCTTTGAAACTTATTTCGATGGAGTTTCTTCTCCGTCAGAGGAACCGCTTTACGAAACGGTGGTAAAATTACGATCGACAAGTGAAATTCATGTTGCTCATGCCGTGAGGCATGGGCGAAAATATCCGCTACCCCCTTGCTTCATGGGTGTCGTAAGAGGCGACTAAGGGAGAAGCCATCATCGTCGCATGGATCAAAACAATTTGTGTGCAAAGCCGGTTACGAGGCTCGCTACCCGTCACGATCTATAACCCGGAGAGGAGAAAAGTAGGTTGCAGAAGGTCGTTTGATTACGCTGATTCGTTTCAGATGACAGGCGTATGTGCACTGGGAGAATTTACGACTGTTCTCTGCCGTTTAAAGAATAAAAATGTTTCATTATGAACGTGTGAAGTTTGGCAACTCGCACTAAAGCATCGTGGAGGATTTTTACGGCTTTGAAGAACCCAAAAATTATTGGATACGAAATTTCTGCGTGTTAATAACCTGACTCTCTGATGTGTAAGACTTAAAATTTAATAAAAGTAAAACAGCAGCGTATAAATCCCCACATCTGGGCAAAGGCTCTTCTCGAATATTTATATATTGGAGCAGGAGAGATTCCACCATGCTACTCGAGTGCGAGTTGGCAGGCGGGTTGGTCCTCGAGATAACATTGTTTATGATTACTCAGACGTTTTTCTTCACCTCCGATCACGTGGTAAGTTCATCGCTTAAAATTGCTACTAACAATTTTAGTGGTGCCGGCACCGGGGATCGAACCCAGGTCACTGCTGGACTCAGGACACGGCTTTACTTCGGCTAAAATTATTGCAAACAATGAAACTACTCACCTAAAGTATAAGCAAGGAACAAGAAAGCAGCCATCAAGTACCACAGTCGTTGGGGTATGACCTCGGGATGGCCGTCCAGGGGCTGGTCGGCGATGGTAGCGTTGCGCAACGATGCGCTCGCGGCAGTGTAATCATAGTCGTAGTATGAGAGGAGAACGAAGTCCAGAACTGTTAGGAGGAAGCCGACGAACGTTAGTACGTTCGGCGCAACCCAGCGCGGTACGAACTGCAAGTATAATACAATTGTTAACGATTGTTTATGAATGGACGTGGGCCTGTGTTGAGTGCACAGACTAATGAAAGAAACTGTTTTTTTAAAACGTCACGTTACCCAATTGTAAATGTAGTGACAGGACATGGAACGAACACAAGAAGACCTCATCATCATCATCATCATCATTTCAGCCTATCGCAAGTCGACTGCTGAACTCCCCCAAAGAAAGGCGACTAAAGGTAAAATAAATATATTAGGAGATGGGCAGAGCATCTTCCTGAACAGAAAAAGAACAAAAAAAAAAGGACTGCGGTTACCAAACCGCTCGCCACGCAACCCCTGCCTAATTTGTGTTTTTGCACAAAAATTTACTTTGGCTCGGATTTGAACCCAGGACACAGCGCTGTAAACAACATAGTATCGTTGTAAACAACTGTTAGGCATAAATTAAACATATATATTTTATAAATTAAGTTCTTCAACAAGTTGTACATTTGCAACTAAGAGCGACATGCGATTTGTACTGAACGCCTCGTGTAGTACGTCAGTACATTGCTTAGACAACTAAAATCAGTCGACTAGACCTAGTGGACAGGGCGCTCGCTTCGTAGAGCGCGAGTGACCAGAGATCGATTCCCGGTGTCTGCACCTCTAAATACTTTAATAGCCATATTTGTGCAGAAAGTTAAAAAAAATCTTCGAAGTTATTGTATCTACGTAATTTGTCAAATTTTATCGCAAATAAATTCCTGTATTGTGTAATAAACTTTTTCAAACAATATTAATTTAAGATTTTTTTTTAATTATAATAAATTTATTAATATTCGAGGAGGCCTTTGATCAGCAGTGGGGGTATTTACAGTTTGTTACTTACTACTAATACGTATTGTAAGCGTCAGCATTATACTTAAATGGCTCTACGATATAACTTCAACTAAACAGACTACGGAAGTACAATGCTGTAAACGTGATGTAACTGAAACTTAAAAATATCGCATATGAACGCAATCATAGATCAATAATTCGATGTTTTCCAATAACTCGCTGCGGTAGATCGTAATGAATTATACAACTGAACGATCACGTCCATAACCCAATGTACTTTAATTATGGACTTTAAATTCAAACTGGGTAACAATACGGTAAAAAAAACCTAACTTATAAATGTGAAAGAGCCTCAGGTTTTTGAAATTCGAAACCGCAACCTTCAACTATACAACCCAATGGTACACTAGTTTAGTTTAATAGTGACACGGCCACGGACTTTAATCTGGCACGGAAATGAAAATGTACCCATGTACTCGCTCAGGGTTTAGGGTATCCAGGCGTATAAAATTTCTGTAAGTGATTACTGATTATCACCTGCAACACCAGAGTAGTTGCAGGTGGTATCGGCCTTTAGAGAACACAATACGCTCTTATTCTTAAAGGTCCCTTAGTCGTAACTGTTCGGAAACACCGCTGCTGGCAGCTGAGTGCGCTAAGTCAGAAAGTACGTCACGATAAATTCCGTGAGAGACGCACAGTGGGGGATTTCCAATATTAATATAGTTTTTTTTTATTTAAGAAAGAGGGCAAATGAGCTAGCGGCTCACCTTATGGTTAGTGATTACCGTCGTGCGATACCAGCCTTTAAAGATATTTGAGGGGATAGGAGGGAGGATGAGGAAGGGGAAAAAAGCAACTATACACTATATAAAGTCGTCTATCCACGTACAAAAAAGTATGGATGAGATTTTATGTTACTGCGTAGTAGTTTCACACTGGTATATGACAGCAGATTGAACCACCTATAAATCACCCATAGAACTTATCTCTTGTACGCGTCACATGCAACACAGAATCGCTTGTGAACTTGATGTCCTTCGAGCTAACTGCGATCGTGTCAAACACGTTCTACAGTAGTTACAACATTCCGTAGTCGTTTGTTTTTGCTCTTCCACATACATACGACGCTTGTATAACCCCGTAGACACCTGCACATCTCTAAAAAGAATCAACATATCCCCGATGATGTTAAAATTTTGAACGCGTTAGAGCCAAGCAGTGGCTTTTGCTGGTAGTACCACGACCTCGCATCATAACGGCGTGATGTAAAGCCATTCTGTGCTTCTGCGTTTCGTTCGGTGATTGAAGTACTCCCAAATATCCTTTAAGGCCGGCAACGCACCTGGAGCCACTCTGGAGTAGCAGATGTAGGTGAGCGATGGTAATCAAATACCATCAGGTGAGCCGCTTGCTGTTTTGCCGCCCAAAGCATAAAAAAAAACTCTAAGAACATGAGGTAATGCCGGCAACTTTGACTGTTAGGTTTTCGACTCACCTGTTGTTTACACAAATTCGCTACCAATGATAAAATGTTATCACCTTGTCTAACTCATCCTCATTTCCTACACTTATTTATCGTATTATCATTAAGCGTTGAATCGTATGATTTTTTACTGCGTCATGATATTTTTTTGATAAGAAAACAAGCAAGCTTAAAATAAACATTACGTCTTTCGAATAAAAGCGATATTTGCATGAACTGACATTTCTATGTTGTCGTGATAGTGCCTGTAGTAAATATTTCCTTGTATTATTTAAATCAATGCAAATGATAATGTAGAAAACTGACGCTATATTTGCTCCCTAAATATAGCCAACTAATTGAGCGCCTATAGCCTAATGGGTTAGGTTGCCACTGAGAAACATGATGTCGTATGTTCGAGCCCGCCATTCGACTATTGTCGTGAACCACTAACCAGATACAAGCTGTGATGCTTAGTTGGAGGTTTAACCGGAATATTAGTACTGTTACTTAAATAGCATTAATAGTATTCTTTTTTTTTTTAAAGTATAAGCCACTGACCTTTCCCAGCTGCAATCTCCCGAAAACAAGTATATCTGAGGACGCCTATGCAAAATAGACACTTTGAGAATAATATACTTAATTATATAAGAACATAGGACTTTCAATTGGGCCCAACATGAGATCGCTCAAGTTAATCATAAATTAACAAACAGAAGTATTATAAACAACCTAGAAAGACTAGAGTATAATCAATAGGCTTATAATATCTCAAGCTAATCACAGAAATGGCCGTCAACTTTTTAGGGCATAATATTTGCATACATATGCACACACACACACCCATTGATGACAACTAAAATAGTTTTCTCTTATTAGTAATCCTAATTAAATGTTTTGAATAATGTGTTGGGTGTGTTAATTACAATATCCTCTTAATAATGGTATATTTTTGTTATATATATAGAAGTAAAAAAATCATAGAAGCAATTTAGACCTTCAAAAGTTGATTACAATGCACTCCCTAAATGCTTACAGGTTATGAGCAGTGAAAAACGAAGGTATTTAAGTTCATCAATAGCCGTGTAATGTTCCTAGTTCATACTAATAGTTCCTTACCTCAACCACTTTGTTCCAGAATGGGTGCATAACATAGACGCTAAGTGGACTTGTGTCTTTTGCCATGTACTGAAAAGAAGAGAAGTATATTTAAAGTGAAACCAAATTGCATTAATTGCAATACATAACTTGAACCAACAAATCATGATGATGCAGGTGGCACAGTGGTTTAGCAGGTTCATTTACTAATAAAAGTCTCCTCGCTTTTCAGAGAACTGAGAAGAGTGGAGTGAGAAGAATTCGCCCTGCCACTCCTGTGCAGGTTGGCTGACTTCAAATCTCTTTATAATATGTTTTTATTACTTCTCAAACAGGAAGCTGCACCTCAGTCTTTTCCTTGCAGTGACTGCCAAGCATGTAAAAAATTCTTTACTTAAAATTGCAATTTCAGTGGTGGCACTGATATTCAAACCTGGATAACTTGCTTACAATGAAATTTAAAACTAGCACCTGGCCACCAAGTCACTATGACTCTATTTTGCTCCTGTGGAGCAACTAAATTATTTTTCATAAGATTAAAACATGCAGATCTTTATGTCAAAATTTCAGCTAGGGATATCTTTGAATTTATTTATATATTCTTTTATCTTTTAAGTTGATGCATTCATCTTCTTACTAAGTTATTATCCAAATTATGTTGGATTGGCACACTTTTTAACAGATGACTCTGCATTCCTAATAAATATTTTTACAGTACCTCTACAATATTTAAGATTAAAATTATTCTTAGTACACATTAAAGCACTTCACTACGGGAAGCAAATTTTCTATAGTACTTATAAAATTTAAGATTTATAGCATACATGGTCAATCAAATGCTTTTAGTAAGTACCACTGCTATCAACTTAAAATAGAATAAAATAAATTTCTAATAGAAGTATTTCAGAAATATTTCTATTCAAATTGAAGAGAGCTAACTGAGACACTTGACTTCTGCTTCTTATAGTTGTGTAGTACATATGGGCCAGAAGATGTGACTATGGAAATGTGCAAGGGTGAAGTTCTTTTAAACATTAACACATCCCTAATCTTTAATTAATACATTTTACTGTATTTGGCTAGTCATATTTATTATGTATTAGAAATCTTTTATAATATTTATTTAATCATTTAATGTTGCGTAAAAGATCGATACGTTTTAGGCTATGAATGAAGTTGATAGTGAGTATGAAGTTTTAACACAAATCCTTTTCCAATGTGTATTTAATATATAAAAATAAATTTAAGCAAATGGTACCTTATAATTATCGAATCCCTCCAGGTGTTCTTTACAGAGATATTTGTAATTAAACATTTTTTCTGATTTAACAAAACGCGAAACACACAAAACTTATAGCAAGAAAATACAATTGATTTATAATGTAAAATACATTTTGGTATGCATTTACAGTGGCTCAAAAAACACTGTTTCATAAATAATTATAAATCACAAATAGAAAATTAATATCCATTTAAACCCCACTTTATTACATTCTCAAATCATGACATTGACAATAAATAGACGTGATTAGTGATGTCAACCTGTTTTAAGAAACCTAAAAAGAATCTGTTTTGGGAAAACCGTTAAAAGATTAAGCCCAAATTATTATTTAGAATTTTATTGCATGAATCGTTGACGTTATGTACGGAGGCAAGGAAAGCCGGCATGCAATCCTGGAAACCTCTCTGATACTGATAGCGCCAAATTTCATAGATAAAATACCTTGAGTCCTGCCGGTTGAGTTTATAAATTTTGAATATTTTCTGAAGCCGTTTTGAGACTGGTTAGTTAAAAAAAACAGAGCTTGAAATACTGGACTCAAACAAGTAAGTTGATGTACTTGTTCACTTTTAAATTGTAAAATGTATGTAAATTTATGTACAAGAATGAATATAAGAATTAAGAAAATATAATTTATTAATACGTTTTAAAAACGGGTCAAATTTTATTAGAGGTAAGTTTATTTAAAATCTTTATTTTATTATAAGTACAATTAAGATAAAATTTTTGGTTAGACATAAATTTATTTTTCTTACTTTAGTGAAAAAACCTTCATAAAACGGTGTTTTCTCAAATAATCAGTAAAGCCGGTTGGTAAAATTGTAAACTGTTCACATCACTAGACATTATTCTATTTCAGTGCTGCCAGGTCACGTTTCACTTTGTTTCACATTGTTTTCACGTTAGTTGGGTACACATACAACTCAGGCACAGTACAGCACTGTTGACACTAGGCATGCAATATTTCACGCATCACTTGTTATATAACGACTGATATGATAACATAAATCACAGCGTGGTGTGGCACCAGTTATATGCATCGAAAACGCCCGTTCCTCTCACGACCATGATTTTAATTCACGCGGACCAAGCTACATGATATAAAATTGCATCGTGTAAGGGTAAAACTGAATATAATTATCAATATGAATTAGCTAGTTATTTTTGATTACTTTTTTTATAACGCGCTGAGATAACATACCTTAATCAAAATTTCATATTAATACTTATTTTATATATAAATATATTTGCTCTAATTTACGTGATTTTTTTTTATCAGTCCTAAGAAAATAACTATGTGAGTGAGATAATTTTTTTCACTTCCAGTTTACTTGTCGTCTCCGCGGCTCCATGTAATAACTATTTGGCCGACTAGAATTGTTTCTAAATATATTTTTGTGAATATATTTTTTCTTAACTCATGTTTTTTCAATAACCATAATATAAGATTAAACTGAACTTTGACAGTCTCAAGCCCGAATTAAGTCAAAATCCACTAGCAAACACTTAAGGAGGTAAAGTCAAAATACTTCATATGTGTAAAAATAAGATATTAAGTTTATCGCCGTAGTTTGTTTTTATAAATAAAAATAAAATCACTAATTATCCTCAACAACTCGATGCTATTGAGCTTCTAACTCACTCGAGTCACTTTCAAGACATGTAACAGGCGACAACAAACAGCCACGGTGACGATAATCGTCACATGTAAAATACAACAGATCGAGTTTTATGTGATGTTAAACGTCACAAGATAAAAAAAATATTATTTGATTTCATAACGTCGTGAAGTTATTATTTATATTAGTTGGCACAGCTCTTATTCCAGACTTAATTATATTATATTGATGAAAATTAGCATAGATAATCTACATAGTGTGAACATTGCATAGAGCCGTTTACATGTCATTTTCCTTGATATAAAAATCGAAATTTTCATATACACACATATTTGTATGATAATTAGATGTGTAATGAATTTTATAAACCGCCACCCTTATGTTCATAACATGGACATTCATAGTTATCTATACTAAAACTCACAGCAATGTTGCTGAACGAACATTGGTACCATGAAATTGCTTCAAGTTTTAAATAAAATAAAATCTATATGAACTTTTATTATAAAACGGTTTTAACCGATTATTAATCTTATATCACTTGTAGATAGATATTATAAACAGTAGGTCGTACATAACCAAATATGATAAAAGTCCGAATAAAAATAATCGAAGTGTTCGATTAAATCAAAAGTCTGTACTACTTTATTCGTTGTCCACCTGAACTATAAGATAACACTTTGACGTGTTGAGATTAATAATGTAATGCTTTCGGTATCCGGTTTCTATAACTTAGATTTCGAACTTAGAAATCCGTAGATCACAAGAAAATGCTAAATACCGTACATTAAACCCGTATAGTTTAAGCTTTAAAAGAGCTACTTTAGAAAACTTAAAAAAACGAATAAAAATAATATTGTGTAATGTATTGAATTCGATACACACTTGAAGATAAAAACTAAAATATATAAAGCATAGTAAAGTTAACAATAAGTAAAAAACCTGTACAATAAAAACCCAGTGCCATATCTCAAACTTTGCAACAGAACGCTTGTCGTCAAACTGAATTATCAAATAGATAAGATACGTATAGATCAATCGACGCTTATAATCACACGGTCAGTCTTCGCAGAATCGCGAGTGAAAATAGTGACAGTGTTTTCAAACAATAACAAAATGCAGAGACGCAACCAAGACGAAGTCTTTGATAATGATATACGTGACGAATACGTGACGAGAAAACGTAAAGGTAGAAAAAAAGGAAAAGGTTCCTTTACTTTAAAAATAAAACAGCTTTTCGCCGAGGAAGAATGCGATACAAATACAGAAGAAGTTGACATTGAAAACGAAAAACTTACAGAGACCGAGCAATGTAATAATGTAATAGAACCAACAAAAGTTATAAATGACTTAGTTGAAAATGTTGTAGATTGTGAAATAGTGGATGAAGACGTAGAACTTCATTCTTTAGAAAGTACTGTATTAGTCGATGGCATTATGAAAGTCCCACCACAGATTAGTGTAATAGAACCGGAACCTTGTGACAAAGAAGAAATGTATTATCCTCCTGTACTTCTAGAACCTGATATATTACCATATAACGTACGTGCGCTATCAAAACATGCTGTTACATACGAATTAGAGAAATTTGAAAAAAATTGCCTTATAATATTCAATCAAGAAAAGGTTGAAGGATTTAAACCACGATTTGGAACCGAGCAAGATGTAAAAGCGTTGAAAGACACATTTTCTTACTACGGTTTCGAAGTAACTGAGCACAAGGATTTCACAAAGGACGAAGTTCTTAGAGAATTAAAGAGTTGTACGTATCCATATCCAAATATAGATTTCAAGATGTAAAACTCAATGTTTGTTTGTTTGCCCCTTAAGGAGTCGCAAGCGAGACGGGAGAGACACAGAAAGAAGCAGCAACTGCTGTGTTCCGGTTTGGAGGGTATAGAGACCCAGTATAATTATGGGCTGAGAGGCATTCCGTCTTAGTCCTCAGGAGTGGCAACGCATTTGCGACCTTCTTCGATTAAAGTTGTTTGCAGGTGTCTATTAGCTGCAGTAACCACTTACAATAAGGTGGACTGTTTGTTGTTTTTTTTAGCACGTTTTTCACTCTAGTCTAATAAAACTAAATAAACTTAGAAAAATAGTCACTGGCAGGGTATAGCCAGGTTCGTTGGGTTAGGCACCTAAAGTACGCGGACCCGTGACTTTTCACTCAGTCGCAGGAAAAAGGGAAACAACCGCTATCACACGGCGCAATGAGTTTATTAAGATTGTGTCGTTGTCGTTAACATTGAGTACAAAATAATTACCGTCACATTGTTAATGAGAAAAAAAAAAGGGTATGACGACTTCATTAATACATTTATCAAGTTACTCAATAATACAATCCATAATTACTTGGTCGATGGTTGATCTGACATGTATCAAACTTATTACAGATTCTATTTTTTTCTATCTATAATAAAGATCCTAGCCTTCCATCTTAGTCGACGATGGATGCAGGACCACAACGACCTCGAACCATCGCGGTGGGCGGTGTGATAGTTTACCCTTATTTAAATGGAACTTTGCAGTTTAGTGCACAATGTTATTGAAATAAGAAGTAGAATATATAGATATAGATAAGCAGCTAAAAATACTGCTATGACATCATTTCAAACATTATAATTTTTAGATATTATTACTCTATGTAATACTTGCGTTTGTTATCTCTTTGTGAATGTACATTATTATTTAAATAGATGAAACACTTTCTTTTTAAATTAGTTTCTGACTGTTTACGGATTTTATCTCCTTTTTTCGTTCCCGCCGTTTTGAGTGCTTTACAGCACCCGTGGTCACTTAGACATTCTGATGTCATAGTTAACTCGGGCTACTTTCAGCTTTTAATTATTAATTTTGATCCGATCTACGCAGAACGTGCTCACGGTATCTTATGGTCTTGCAGTAGGTATGCCTGATTTTACATTTAATTTTATTTATTTCTGGATCCTAAGGCGGTAGTAGCACCCAGCCATCTTCTCTATTGAAATAAGTATGTTCTATCCTTTAATAGTAATAATCCGTAAATAAAAGTTTCCATTTCAAATGTACTACACATTAACTGAACACTACGTTCGCGTAAATACAAGACAAAATTATAGTATCTGGCTGTTTTTAAAATGTAAACATAATGTATAAATATATTTTCGTTAAAATCGTTTAAATAAAGTCTAAATATTAGACCAGTGTCTTGTGACCCCCTATAATATCTCTGATTGCCTGGAAGAGAACGACATGCAGCGATAAAACCGCCAAATGGTACCTTCTAATTGACTTTTGTTTTGGGGTGTACTATAAAAGTATATTCACGTTCACTACAGACCTACAATCGGCCCGAAGCGATGATTACTGGCCAAAGTGAACAGATATCTAGGCAAGCGTGTACCATCGTAGGCCTCATCTTCGCGTTCCATCGGGCAAGATTGAGGTCAAACGTAAGCCTTTTTTTCATAAAAAAAAAAATCTCTCTCTGGTGCACATTTATCTTCTTTGCCATTTTTTGGAGTACAGTAATTTTACGTCTGCCTCGATATCGCACAGACCATAAAAAAAAAACTTAAAGTTGAGCTTTAGCAAATATACAGAGCTGGCTCTGGGCTCTGGTTGGTGGCTGATGGTATGCAAATATATTCTAGTAGTGGCAGGCCAAAAAGACCTGATACCGCACCGTAGGAGAGTCTGTTGCATATAATCTTTACCTCTTTACCATCCCCCTCCTCATTCTCTTTTGCATCTCCCAAATATCCTTAAAGGCAGGCAACGCACCTGCAGCACCTCTGGTGTTGCAGATATACGTGAGCGACGGTAATCACTTACTTTCAGGGGAACCGCTCGCACGTTTGTCGCATTGCCCATAAAAAAAAAAACCGTTTTTTTTACCACAATGAAATGTCACTATCTAACTAGGTTTTTTTGATCTATTTTAGACGAATAAGTTCGTTATCTCTTGGTTAGATCTTTAGCGTAATAATTAAAAATCGTTGAGGATTTTGCAATAGACGAGACAATTCTAATTTGATTCACTTTGTAAAAGCAAAACCATTCGTTAATTGTTTTTCATTCTAATTTTCTTTCGCAGTCAGCGAAAAGGACTTCACGGACTACGGATGTGTTGCTGTCGCAGTCTTGACACACGGCTCCCACCATGGCCTCCTACGGGCCAAGGATCAGCCATACAGCGAGATCGAAATTGTAAACCATTTCAAAGTATATAATAAACCAACTCTGGTTACGAAGCCAAAGATGTTGATAATACAGGTAACCTTAACATAATTCTGTGTAAAGTTGTGTTGTACGCGCAAATAGTTTTTCTTTCATATTTTAGTTTTATACAAGTTATAATGATATATATTTTTTTATTTTTGTTTCTGTGTTTCTGTCGATATTTAGACCATTAATAAACGTGTTTCTTTCTTTCTTCTTTCGAAAGACCTCGCTCCTCATACAGTACATAAATTCTCTCCATTTCTGTCAAACAATTGTATGTTTTGACAGAACTATGCGTTACGCATAGTTCAAATACAACACCCTATTTAAGACTGCTGAACATACGTCTCTCCGAAAAATGCATGTCGGCATGCTGGCGTTTTCTTTGCCCTTAATCACCTCGCTGGACAGACGAGGTTGGAGAGTGCTAGAGGGCTTTATCGATACCCTCGCACTAATGACGCTCCTCCCCATCACTAGTCTGTGGGATTTGAATTCGGCATAGTCGGATGGGTTTTTCTCGCCTGGGCAACGTCGCTTGGTACGAGATGATGTTGACCTTTGAAGGAAAAGATGGTTTATTTTCTCTTACATCTCTATTGCCGTGGACCTGGACTCAGACCAGATAGTAAGAGAAAACAAGGGGCACATTACACTTTTATTTTTTTTATAAATAAACAGTAAATAAACAAACAGATTTAATTCTCAGTATAATACTAATATGTCGGACAATCACAAACGTCATCCAGTCCCAAACTAGGATTCCCTGTGTCTTAACTGGATGGTGCTAAGATAAATACTTATCCATATACTACAGATAACTAATTATGCGGAGACTATATATCAAATATAGATAAATAATCATAAATACATAGTGGTAAGGACGCTTACACACAGACACTTTAACTTTATAGAGTGGTACCGGGTGTCAAGCCCAGTTCACCCGATCTGATAGCAATTTTTTTCGAGGATATTTGAAGCCCGCAAACCCGCACTGGAACAGCGTGGCGGAGCCCTTCCCGGCTCCAAAACCGTCACCGATATTTGAGAAGGAGGCCTTTGCCCAACTGTTTACTAAAGTTACTTGCTACTTTTACAAACTTCCATGACTCGGGTACAAACTTTTATATTCCTCATACAAATGTTTGCCTCGGGTCGAACTCGCAACCCTCGGCTTCGAAGCCGACCAACCAACTGAGCTATCAGGCCGTCAGTATTGTAGGAAAAGGACCATGTTAAAAATTAACAAAAAAAAAACAAACGATCAAAGCAGACAAAGAACAAAAACACAGATAAAGAATTATGAATAATACACGGAAGAAAGTGTCCTTCTAAAAGGTATTGAGTAAACGATAGCGTAAGCTTAGGTTCTTTCAATAACCTAATCACGAAGCGGTAGGCAGTAAGCAGGTTGACTCACACCGGATATCTCTTGTTATAGATATTGAGATAAAATTGATAACGGCATAACTAGGTAAATCCCAATAATGGATAAATTAAATGAAAAAATGTCTTGCATTTTGCCAAACGTGGCACACGCCTTTACATCTGCGGGGCGGAACGCTGGCTGTAAGTTTTTTTAAAAAATTCGTAACAGCTGGTAAAATCGTTAACTGCCTACAAATGAACTGGGTTTGTACCACCCCCAGAAATGTCTGCCGGCAAACAGCAGCGCAATCGAAAGGTATCTTAGTCATTAGGTGTTGATGGGCCGCAATAACCATATACCATCAGGTGGACTGTTACCTCATTTCACAAGTAACAAAAGAAAAATTTTTTTTTTCGAGTCGCGACTCAGCTCGTGGTCACCGATGATTAAACTGAGCGTTAATATAATAACCAATCGTTTCACTATACGATGGAGGTCAATTAATTTGTTCGTGAACTCTCTGCTGCCATTCCAGTTGCACATATTTTTAACAATGAATCGTTTATATATAATTACTTTTAACAATGGAAAGAGGAAAGAAAGAAAGTTTAAACATTTATATGTAACGACAACTTCTACACTTATACCGGAGAAAAAAATCTTTTTCACCTTTAAGATATTAGCTAAAGAACTTGTCTCAATCTCTCGGGCAATCTCCGGACGAATTACTAGTATACTTATGTCTGTATTGTATTTACTTTTTTTTGAGAGTGTGTGAGAGTATTTTTGTTATTTATTTATTTATATGCGTTAATATGAATGTATGTATGTTTTTATGTTTATTTATTTATTTTTTAAGAAAAATAGGCTTACGTTTGACCTCAATCTTGCCCGATGGAAGGCGAAGAAGAGGCGTAGGATGGTATACGCTTGCCTAGATGTCTGTTCACTTTGGCCTTAAAGATATCCAGATTATAGTTTTCCGGAAAAACTGACCTCGGGAGAGAGTTCCACTCCTTAGCCGTCCGCATAAAGAAAGAAGAGGCAAACCGCTTCGTGCGTAATGGTGGAATGTCTACAACATAAGGTTGGAACTGCTCGCCGCGTCTAGTCGGTTGGTGATGGAATGGGGAAGGGAGTATCAGGTTATGCAAAACCTCTGCACACTCTCCGAAATGTAGCCGATAAAAAACCAAGAGGCAGGCCACTGTTCGAGGCTTAGAAGATTTGCCTCCACGAGTGAGTCACTGCCTATGATCCTCTTCGCTCGGCGCTCCAACGAGTCCAAAGGATCAAACTGATATTTAGCAGAACCATCCCAGAGATGGGAACAGAGTTCCATGCAAGAGCGGACTTGAGCTTTGTATAGATCTAAGAGCTGCTCCGATGTGAAGTACCGTCTCACCCCCGAGAGGATACTAAGTTTTTTGGCAGCAGTGTTTGCTATGGACTCGATGTAGCGACCGAAATTTAGATTAGAAGAGAGATCTAGACCTAAGAGCTCAAGACGGTCATTAATGGGGAACGGGGACATTGACGACAGTCGGAGTCAGTTGGAATGGACTCCGTTTTGCCAAAAAAAGACAAGCCTGTTTTAGAGGGGTTAAACTCGACTAAATTGACATCACCCTATTGAGAAACAGCCTCCAAAGTCGAGTTCACCCCTTCGATCATCGATTCCCTGAAAGACTGGACTTTTGGCGCCAGACTTCGCATCGGACAAGTATCTCCCCGAGACTGTGCTGTCATCTGCACACTCAAAGATATCGGGTGTTACCAGGTCGTTGATGTGCAGCAAAAAAAAAGTCGCGGAGAGCACAGACCCCCGAGGCATACTGGCATTAATATCACGGAGATCGGACGAGGCGCCATTAACGACAACCCAAATCGATCTGTTCCTCAGGAAATCCTCGATCCAGATGCAAAGCTCGGGAGCAATACCATATGCCGGAAGCTTGCCAATGAGACTTGCGTGCCAGATCCTGTCGTAAGCCTTAGAGATATCAAGAGACACGGCAAGAGCTTCACCATGTCTCTCAATGGCTTCGCTCCAGAGGTGAATAGCATACACAAGAAGATCCCCAGTAGATCGGCCTCGACGAAACCTGAATTGACGGTCACTGAGGAGGTTGTTGTCTTCCAGGTATGCAAGGAGGCGGTTGTTTAAAACACGTTCCATAACCTTACAGAGTATGGAGGTGATTGCCCTAGGTCGGTAGTTGGCATGGTCGGCACGACTTCCTTTCTTAGATACAGGTTGGACATTGGCAATCTTCCAAGACTTCGGAACTTGACCAGTCCTCAGGGACAAGCGATAGAGACGAGTCAGAACAGGAGACAACTCAGGCGCACATGACCGCAAGACTATGGCAGGAATGCCGTCAGGCCCACTAGCCTTATTCACACCTAGAGTTCTGAGTATTTTGATTACCTTATAATTATGTAAAAATATATATTACATAAATACATATATGTAAGTAAGTATTTTTAATTTTATTGTATGTATTAAGTTTTAGTTGTATAGTACGTATATTTATAATGCACTACATACCTCGTATCTGTAGCTTTGTTCCTGTACGCCTTTGGTTGACTGGAAGAGATCGATGTGCAGCGATGATGTAGCCAAATTGTACCTCCTTTTTTTTTAAAAAAAAAAGAATACTAGCAAAGCTATTTATTAAGTAACATTACTAATATTCCTGTTAAACCTCCAACTAAGCATCACAGCTTGTATCTGGAGTGGTTCACGACAATAGCCGAATGACAGGCTCGAACTTACGACGTCATGTTTCGTAGTCCGCACCCTAACCCATATGGCTTTTCGCTATTCTTTCTTCAAAATGTTTTCTGTACTTTTGTTTTGTGGTGTTCAATAAAGTATATTCATTCATTCATTCATTCAGTCATTCGTAATACTAAATAAGTGTTTATTGCTTATAAAACAGGCATGTCGGGGTAAGAGCGAAATGCAAGGCGTGGCGGTCTTTCAATCCGGAACCATAAGGACCGATTACGACGAATCTCTGGAGCCCTACACATTGCCAGCGGAGTCCGACATGCTGATATTGCACAGTTCATACATCGGCCACCCGTCGCATAGGTCAGTGCCACAGATCAAAGTGCCTCTGCAGTAGTATCATACCGCAACAATATACCGTACATACATTAACTTAAAAGATTAATGTTTTCGAAAATTGTATATATTGTCGGATAAATTTCGAGTGTTTCGACAGTGATCATTTCGAAAGATTTCGGCGACATGTCCTTAATGCTGGTTTCATGGAATTAAAATATTTTCTTTGTACGACAAAATGAAAAAAAAATAAGTTGTTTCGATCTCTAGTATCTCGATCCATTAGTGGTTTCAACCCACTTTTCACCAGAACTTATTTGGTAGAAAGTGACAGGTGGTGAGCTTGTCTCTATCTTAGTGTCCAGGCCAACGACAAAAATCGTACATAAGTCGGGAAAAAAACTCTTTATCGATCTGTCACGGCTTTCATTGTAAAACACTTGCTCGGATTTCCTTTTTGATGTTACTCGTATTTTTGATAAAGAGGTTTAAACACTTTTGCACTGTGGCCTGTGTTTAATATCGTTTACCGAGTTTCAACCGGTTGATATACTGAATTAATCTCATTTTTGTACCTCGATCAGCGGTCTTGCTCTCTCTGTAGTGGAGGCGGCATTAAAAAATCTCCCACCCATCTCATTCCGCGTGGTGTCAGAAAAGTCAACTCAGCGAAATGCCAAAGTCATGTTCTTTCACTCCTTGTCTTGACATAGCTTTCATCTCTCTCTCTCTCTCTCTCTCTCTCCATGGAAGCTCCCCATACTCACTACGCTGGGCAGGCAAGGTGAGGTTGACTTTCGGACACGTTGGTAGGTACCCCCCATTTCAAATATAGAAGACCTAAATTATCCAGTTGCATACCGATGGGTGGCAGCAGGGTCTGTAGTTGCCGGTCTCCAGTTCTGCGATCACCAACGCATGGCAAGCGTGGCGATGTCAGCAAATCCTCTCTGCGGAAGAGGCCTACGTCCTGCTGTGGACTACTTATTTTTTCCTTTATATGACTGTCACTGCCACATTTAGGCCTCTCAATCAGCGCCATCAAGAGCTTTTCATTGAAGATTGAATCAACATGTTGGCTGTTTAATAAGAAAGATTTTTTTTATTTTAACTATGTCCGTTAAATTTCCTTTTTCGAATATATAGGTATAATGACATTTATATAAATGTTTTGAAACATTTATTGATCATATAAAAAAACATTTTTAGTGTTTATGATCGATAAATAATTATTGCACAAAAACACATTTAGCCATGTTATTTAAACAATTAGAAAATCTTAATTATAGATTAAAATATAGAAGTATTCATACAATTGAGTTAAAAATGTTGACAAATAAAGAGTAAATTCAAAAGCAGATTACAAATAGTCTACTATAATAAAAATCAACAGTTTTCTACTTTTTCTTTGACCTTCTCTGACTGCTCTGGTCCATAAAAGTAACAGCCTGTAAGTGTCCACTGCTGGGCAAAGGCCTCCTTCTCAAATAATAGTATCAGAGAAGGTTTTAGGAGCCGGAAAGGGCCCGCCACGCTGCTCCAGTGCGGGTTGGCGGGCTTTCTCACGATGTTTACCTAGACCGTCGAGCACGTGGTAAATACAGCACTTAAAATTGTTATTAACAATATTAGTGGTGCCGGCACCGGGGATCGAACCCAGATCACTCGCGCTCTATGACACTAAAGTGAGCGCCTTGACCACTAGGCTACCACGGCTCTTCCATAAACTAGTCATATATTCATTAGACAAATTGCCTTCGCCAGTAAATGCCCAATACCAATGTCAAGTAACTTATTAATATTATTACAGGGATGAACTCTACGGCTCTTGGTTCATACAAACGCTTTGCCATAAGATCAACGAGCTGGCGTCGACGCACGACTTCGAATCAATTATAACCGAGGTGAAGCGGGAGGTGGCGGTTGAGAAGTATCACGAAGAGTACAACAGGAGGACATTCGAGATGGACGTCAACAAGCAGATGCCCGTCACTACATCCACTTTAATAAGAAAATTGTACTTGAAGAGATTTGGCGATGATTCTCCGAAGTTAACGCCCACGTATAACGAGACGGGGACCTCCAGGAGCGAGGTGCTGGACAATAGCGCTCCCAGCACGCCCCTGTTGATACATTTTGGTCCATGCTCGTGCTTTCTGGATCATTTCGCGTACGCGAGGAAATGTTTAAGGTACCTACAACATTTTTATATTCAAAAAACCTAGGAAAAATAATGAGAACTAAACTTTAAGATATCATGACTATTTCGTAAACAATAAAATAGATTAACTGTTATTGATAAATAAATCAATAAACATAATAATTATGATAAAATGTGATGTGAATGGGGCATTGCATACATGTACGAATAGCCAGACGATATCTCACAAAGCTCGTTTGGCTGTGCATAGAGGGGTATTGTTACCAACACTAACACATAGGAGCAGAATAAATGCAGTAGAAATGAGAGCGTTAAGAAGTATGATTGATGTGAAGATAACTGACAGGGTTCGAAATAATGTGATCAGAGAGCGTTGTGGCGTGAAAGACGATGTAGTGACACGAATTGAGAAAGGGATGGTCTATTTGTTTGGACATGTGGAGAGGATGAATGAAAGTAGGTTGACGAAACAAACATATGAGGCGAGTGTAAATGGTAGAGACAGGAGAGGAAGTCCTAGCCGCACATTTCACGATCAAATCGGAGACGTTCTGAAAAAAAGGCCAGGAGAAGAGAACAAGGCGTGAATATATACATACAAATGTGATGTGATATATAACTTGTGATGGTCGTACTAAATAGTTAAAACAATTTCAACCGAAAAAGCGCTGTCTTCTTTGAGGACTAAGATGGAATGCCGCGGGACCCGTAGTTATACCGACTCTCCATATCTCACAAACCTGAATGCAACAGTAAATAATGGGTAAGAGTGTGGTATAGATAGATAAAAAATCTACCACCTGCTAAAAGATAAAGTCCCATATGTCACTTTCAAAAAAGCTCAATGGGGGAACACATCACATGAGCTTTCTTCTACTTTACCAGCCTGCAAAAGCAAATGTCCTCAGCTGGACATAGATCTCTCACGAAGAAAGAATTTGCCATAATCTCCACGTATGGTTGGCGGTCGCAGTAGCGTACACCGACGCACCTTAGACGCAGCTTTTTTTTTTTATGGGAAAGGCGGCAAACGAGCAAGCGGTTCACCTGATGGTAAGTGAGTACCGTCGCCCACGTACATCTGCAACACCATAGGTGCTGCAGTGCGTTGCCGGCCTTCAAGGATGTAAGGGAGGATGAAGAGGGGGTTGGGGAGGGGGAGCGGGCCTCCGGATACCTCACTCACCGAACGAAACGCAGAAGCACAAGATGCCTCTACTTCACGCCGGTATTCTGGCCGTGATACCAATCCGGTCGACCCGGCCCATTCGAGTAGCAGCAAAAGACGCTACTTGGCTCTACCGCGTTAAAAATGTTATTGGTCTTATATTTTCGGTCCGGCATTGTTTGCCATTTTTTTAATATTATTATTATCTTTTATTAATTATCTTCATTACAGTTATAACTATTTGTTATCTTCATTACAGTTACTATGTGGAAGAAAATCCCCATGACTTAACCGCGAGGTCATATTTGGATGTGTCCGAATCGTTCGAAGACAGCATCGAATTTAACACAGCCAAAAGAAAAATGGCGAAAGCTATTTGCAGTTATCTAAGTACATCCGCTCGGGACACGTATTATTTCAAATATTTATACTTTTATAAGCACGGAAACGACTGATGTTGAATAAATATTTACTTCCTTAGTGTTTTCTCGTTTTATTTTCGATGCCCTTTTTAATATAATTTTCTCCACATACCTATGTATAAAAAAATCGAACTCGTCTAGTTTATTTCCGTTTATTTTTTTTGTGAGTATGAATATCTGATTTTAATACACTTTACGGGGAATGGCAAAGGGCACTGTCTGTCGAGAAAAAACCGCCGGAATTGATCAACAGAAAGGGTGTGGTTTTTCATCATGATAACCCCAGACCACAGACATCTTTAGCAATCAGGGAATATTGACAGAGCTTGGTTGGGAAGTGTAAATGTATCCACTATATAGCCCTGACCTTGCATCCTCAGATTTTAACCTGTTTTGGTCTATTCAGAATTCTTTAGGTAGTGTTAAGTTAACCTCCAGAGAGGACTGTCAAAATTACTTGTCGTAGTTTTTTGATCAGAAGTCCTAATTACAGCAATGAGTTTATGTCCCTAGCTACAAAATGGCACAAGGCACAAGATATCAAACAAAATGTCACATTTATATTGTAATCAAATGTAAATAAACTGCGATAAAAAATATTTTGAATTTGTATATAAAATACGAAAAAACTTTTACCCCGCCCTTTTATATCTGTACTTCAAATTTTCAGTTTTTTTTTTTTTTTTTTTTTTTTTTTTTTTTTTTTTTTTTTTTTTTTTTTTTTTTTTTTTTTTTTTTTTTTTTTTTTTTTTTTTTTTTTTTTTTTTTTTTTTTTTTTTTTTTTTTTTTTTTTTTTTTTTTTTTTTTTTTTTTTTTTTTTTTTTTTTTTTTTTTTTTTTTTTTTTTTTTTTTTTTTTTTTTTTTTTTTTTTTTTTTTTTTTTTTTTTTTTTTTTTTTTTTTTTTTTTTTTTTTTTTTTTTTTTTTTTTTTTTTTTTTTTTTTTTTTTTTTTTTTTTTTTTTTTTTTTTTTTTTTTTTTTTTTTTTTTTTTTTTTTTTTTTTTTTTTTTTTTTTTTTTTTTTTTTTTTTTTTTTTTTTTTTTTTTTTTTTTTTTTTTTTTTTTTTTTTTTTTTTTTTTTTTTTTTTTTTTTTTTTTTTTTTTTTTTTTTTTTTTTTTTTTTTTTTTTTTTTTTTTTTTTTTTTTTTTTTTTTTTTTTTTTTTTTTTTTTTTTTTTTTTTTTTTTTTTTTTTTTTTTTTTTTTTTTTTTTTTTTTTTTTTTTTTTTTTTTTTTTTTTTTTTTTTTTTTTTTTTTTTTTTTTTTTTTTTTTTTTTTTTTTTTTTTTTTTTTTTTTTTTTTTTTTTTTTTTTTTTTTTTTTTTTTTTTTTTTTTTTTTTTTTTTTTTTTTTTTTTTTTTTTTTTTTTTTTTTTTTTTTTTTTTTTTTTTTTTTTTTTTTTTTTTTTTTTTTTTTTTTTTTTTTTTTTTTTTTTTTTTTTTTTTTTTTTTTTTTTTTTTTTTTTTTTTTTTTTTTTTTTTTTTTTTTTTTTTTTTTTTTTTTTTTTTTTTTTTTTTTTTTTTTTTTTTTTTTTTTTTTTTTTTTTTTTTTTTTTTTTTTTTTTTTTTTTTTTTTTTTTTTTTTTTTTTTTTTTTTTTTTTTTTTTTTTTTTTTTTTTTTTTTTTTTTTTTTTTTTTTTTTTTTTTTTTTTTTTTTTTTTTTTTTTTTTTTTTTTTTTTTTTTTTTTTTTTTTTTTTTTTTTTTTTTTTTTTTTTTTTTTTTTTTTTTTTTTTTTTTTTTTTTTTTTTTTTTTTTTTTTTTTTTTTTTTTTTTTTTTTTTTTTTTTTTTTTTTTTTTTTTTTTTTTTTTTTTTTTTTTTTTTTTTTTTTTTTTTTTTTTTTTTTTTTTTTTTTTTTTTTTTTTTTTTTTTTTTTTTTTTTTTTTTTTTTTTTTTTTTTTTTTTTTTTTTTTTTTTTTTTTTTTTTTTTTTTTTTTTTTTTTTTTTTTTTTTTTTTTTTTTTTTTTTTTTTTTTTTTTTTTTTTTTTTTTTTTTTTTTTTTTTTTTTTTTTTTTTTTTTTTTTTTTTTTTTTTTTTTTTTTTTTTTTTTTTTTTTTTTTTTTTTTTTTTTTTTTTTTTTTTTTTTTTTTTTTTTTTTTTTTTTTTTTTTTTTTTTTTTTTTTTTTTTTTTTTTTTTTTTTTTTTTTTTTTTTTTTTTTTTTTTTTTTTTTTTTTTTTTTTTTTTTTTTTTTTTTTTTTTTTTTTTTTTTTTTTCCTAAAGCATTTGACGTCTTATCAATATAATTAATAATGTTTTTAATTATTTTTCAAACACATAAGTTGACTCACAACGTTTTCTTTCACCACCGATTTCGTGGTAAATTCAGAACTTAAAATTATAATCAACAATTACAATGGTCCTGACACCCAGATCACTAACAGAAATTAAATACTTCTGCCGTGGTACCAAGCCGGTCGAGCGGGCCTATTAGAGCAGTAGCAAAAGGCGTCGCTTGGCTCTTCCACGTTTAAAGGACACGTGGTCAGGTAGTCAATGACCTCAACAGTGTCTCCCACTGTTGAGTTCACTGTGTCAGTCTAAGGTCTACGTCGTCGGTTAAACATATATTCGTTATAGATATCAATACCGTGCGTTAGAGCAAGAAGCTTGAAAACACCCGGTCTCACAATATTCTGCAATTGAATTGAGCTCGAATTCCGGCTCTGTTTAGACATTGTTGGCTCGCTGTAAAAACATTTTATAAATAAACGGTTTATTCAATTCGCACTCAATTAAGAAAACACAATACGATAAAGGAATTAATTAGGTCTTACGCCACTGACGTCTCCGTCCTATATGCAGGTCGATGTTTATCCTGTTTGGGATTAAGTCGGCGAACACCTCGTATATTGCGGTGTGACATTTCACAGCTGTATGAGACATTTTAAATGAACTGTTACTGATTGTAATTTTCCACAAGAATGCCTTCCTTACATATCGATCATATTGCTTACGAGAATTTAATCGTCTCTGAAGTAATGCGAACGCTGAAAAGTTAAACTTTTTTTTTGTGTAGTTGTTAGTTAAACATTTGACACATGCGATTTGATTTTTGGATATAACATTTTTTTTTTTTTTTTTTTATAATAACAAAAGTCGAATTTTGACTGTCACTAGTATACTCTTTTTTTTTCCTAAAGCATTTGACGTCTTATCAATATAATTAATAATGTCTTGAAATTATATGATTTTTGTACAATTTGTATAACAATAATGATATAGGACGTAAACAAAATGTTAACATCTTTTCATGTATCACATATGATCAACAAATAACGTATTATTATGCGTTGTGTCATATGGTAGACGTGCAACATCTGAATTAGGTAGGGAAGGTATTTTTTGGAATATTTACAATCCCAGTTTTAAGTTATCTATGTTGCTTTAGATTGCGTGACATGACATTGGGATCAAAATGAAATTTATCGAATTTTAATTTAATATTAATCTTTAAAACGGAATAAATTAATTTCGAGACAATTCAAATGTCGAAAATTCACAGCAGTGTAATAAATAGAAACAATGAAAATTGGGCGATGTACATGAAGCGGCCGTTGAACGCGTCAACTTATATTTAGGATTCATATTTAGTTTGAACCTAACACAGACACAATCTCCCGGCGACACCTAAGAGCGCGTCGCTTCAACCGTACCGCCCAGAGAGATCGACACAACGCGACCGTCCGAGACGAGATCCTTACCCCTCTTGGACAGTCCATAGATAGCATATCGGATAAAGAAATGCTGTAGAGGTACATTAGTACACCTACTTTGAAAACACTTAGGGCCTCGAGAACGGAAGTGCATCGTCCGATGAAGCTGTAAAATCCAAAAACGCTACTAATTATCCCGAATACATATGGTCTGTGCACAATGTGACAGCGGTGCAACTTCCTTCGCAAGTCGCATTTGAGACGACTATAACACTTTGCGAAAATATCAATGTGTTTTAGTCTGTTTTATTACTACTGTGCATCGACAGGCTCTACTAAGCTACCATGGCTCTACTAAGCTACCATGGCTCTACTAAGCTACCATGGCTCTACTAAGCTACCATGGCTCTACTAAGCTACCATGGCTCTACTAAGCTACCATGGCTCTACTAAGCTACCATGGCTCTACTAAGCTACCATGGCTCTACTAAGCTACCATGGCTCTACTAAGCTACCATGGCTCTACTAAGCTACCATGGCTCTACTAAGCTACCATGGCTCTACTAAGCTACCATGGCTCTACTAAGCTACCATGGCTCTACTAAGCTACCATGGCTCTACTAAGCTACCATGGCTCTACTAAGCTACCATGGCTCTACTAAGCTACCATGGCTCTACTAAGCTACCATGGCTCTACTAAGCTACCATGGCTCTACTAAGCTACCATGGCTCTACTAGGCTACCATGGCTCTACTAAGCTACCATGGCTCTACTAAGCTACCATGGCTCTACTAAGCTACCATGGCTCTACTAAGCTACCATGGCTCTACTAAGCTACCATGGCTCTACTAAGCTACCATGGCTCTACTAAGCTACCATGGCTCTACTAAGCTACCATGGCTCTACTAAGCTACCATGACTCTACCAAGCTACCATGACTCTACTAAGCTACCATGGCTCTACTAAGCTACCATGGCTCTACTAAGCTACCATGGCTCTACTAAGCTACCATGGCTCTACTAAGCTACCATGGCTCTACTAAGCTACCATGGCTCTACTAAGCTACCATGGCTCTACTAAGCTACCATGACTCTACCAAGCTACCATGACTCTACCAAGCTACCATGACTCTACCAAGCTACCATGACTCTACCAAGCTACCATGACTCTACCAAGCTACCATGACTCTACCAAGCTACCATGACTCTACCAAGCTACCATGACTCTACCAAGCTACCATGACTCTACCAAGCTACCATGACTCTACTAGGCTACCATGGCTCTACTAAGCTACCATGGCTCTACTAAGCTACCATGGCTCTACTAAGCTACCATGGCTCTACTAAGCTACCATGGCTCTACTAAGCTACCATGACTCTACCAAGCTACCATGACTCTACCAAGCTACCATGACTCTACTAGGCTACCATGGCTCTACTAAGCTACCATGGCTCTACTAAGCTACCATGGCTCTACTAAGCTACCATGGCTCTACTAAGCTACCATGGCTCTACTAAGCTACCATGGCTCTACTAAGCTACCATGGCTCTACTAAGCTACCATGGCTCTACTAAGCTACCATGGCTCTACTAAGCTACCATGACTCTACCAAGCTACCATGACTCTACCAAGCTACCATGACTCTACTAGGCTACCATGGCTCTACTAAGCTACCATGGCTCTACTAAGCTACCATGGCTCTACTAAGCTACCATGGCTCTACTAAGCTACCATGACTCTACCAAGCTACCATGACTCTACTAAGCTACCATGACTTTACGAGGCTACAATGGGTCTACTAGGCTACCATGACTCTACTAGGCTACCATGGCTCTACTAAGCTACCATGACTCTACCAAGCTACCATGACTCTACTAAGCTACCATGGCTCTCCAATCCATTGTAAAAGGGCTCTGTATTACAGTATTATTATTTTTTTATGTGAAAGGCGGCAAACAAGCAAGCGGTTCACCTGATGGTAAGTGATTACCGTCGCCCACGTACATCTGCAACAGCAGAACAGCCGCAGGTACGTTGCCGGCCTTTAAGGGTATTTGGAAGGCAGGAGGGAGGATGAGGAGGGATAGTCGGCCTCCAGTTACCTCACTCATTAGTATTAATGAATCAAAATGAAAATATCTTAGTCTTTAAGTGAATTTTTAGCACAATAAAATTTTAACATCGCCACGGTCTTACTTAAATGACATCATCTGTAATTCGCAAGTAGCCAATTAATGCCAGTAAAATAGACGAAATGAATTCCCCGAATGTTGCTAAATGATGTAGTCTTGGTATGCTGTTAATTACTCCCAATCTTGATAAGGTTTTTCTTGGATGTGTTGCAATTTTCGGAGGCTGTAATAATAAGTAGATAGTCCTATCCTGTGTACTTAAATATGAAGAGAATTGCAGTTTGCGACTATACCTAAAGGAAGGAATGACAACAAGCGAATAAAGAGTTTAATTTTCTTTTAGTATAAAAAATAAGTAAATAAAGGTGAAAGTCTTTCAACAAGTCTTCCTGTCGTCTCGTTTCTCTCTTCCTTCACTGGTTACTTTGCTTTCTCATCTTTTTCTTATAACTTCTCTTCTTTTTTTCTTTTCTCTTCTTTTCTCACCTTTCTCTTAGAATTTCATAGCAATAGTTTTTGAAAAAATCATATTAATTGTTCGTACTTACATTATAAATTTTTAATGAAATAAATTTTCGGTATTTAGTTTACTCATGTTAACTATTGCAGCCGTTGGTTCGTGTGTTAAAGTATAACTCTACAAAATTTCATCGATTTGGTTAGTTTTTGCGTGATGCTTGAACAAATGAACAGACAAGACGGACAAAAATTAAATAAATTGTTCATTTGGCTCCTATTGTACTTCTAATGACAAGATACAATACTATTTTTAAAAATTATATAATGTGCAGAGTTGGATCTGTCACAATTTTATAGTATGAATAGATTATGATTGTGAATTATGCCATTTAATATATGATTAAGATTTATTGAGGATTGATCTCCTCTTCAGCTTGACTGTTCCTGGTTTTTGGTGGTTTAATACATCCGTACTAAAGGAGCACGTTGTGCTTCGAGGATGCTTTTAGTAAATTTGTAGAAATTAACTAGAAAGCTTCCCCACGATTGAAAGAGTCAACTGAGGATCTCGGGCTCCAGAGACAGGGGAGCGACTTAAGGGCTATCTTTAATAGATGCTCAAGTCTCTTACATGGGGATAATACGCTGCCTAGAAATCAAGTTGAATGAGGTAATTACCGAGATGAATTTGAAAAAGAAGTGTTTCGATTTATGAAACATCTAGTTTAAGTAAGCTAAATGTTTCTTGCGATAAGTATCTGGATTTGATTTAAACTTTAGCTGATAATTTGTTCTGGTACTGAGTTGAACGTGCAACTAGACAACTATTATTTGTAACTATAATTATAATAAATTTGTTCGATATTTTAAACTTAACTAAATTTTCCTTTTGAAATTTAATTATGTTTTTATATACCACGGCTGCTCTAAAACACTCTAAACGTCTCAAAATTTAACGCGACAAAATCCATAAGTAATAGTTTAATTTCGAATGTGTAGTGTTCGCGTAAACACAAGAAATTATTAATTTTTTTCTATCAGAGTTCAACCTATATCCATGAAGATATAACGACATGCAAAAACTTAAATCCCCGTTTCATTTTGATTCAATAAATGCAGGAGAAGATGGTGATAATGTTCATGTCTGCGTATTAAATTTGCAAGTGCATTAATAATCAACTCTAATGAAACAGATCGTGGTTGTGCGAAATCTATCTAATTTTCTTGTGTTTTCTTAAAACTGCGAATTTAAAAATAAAACAGCCTGTATAAACTACGCTACTCCTATGCAATTTACAGAAAATTCTTTGCTTAGATATATAGATATAGAAAATAAGAGAGCAGTGGAGAATTCGTAACAGGTCGGTAGACGCAGTGGCCCGATTCCCGCATGGAAGATGCTTTTAAAATTAAGGAATAGATGTTGCCGGTTTGGGTGTTGACATAGGGCGAATTCCTACCATTGGTTACTTATTTTTTTTAAAGAAAATAATGAAGTTGTATATATTGTTTATTTCTGGAAAGCTACACGGAACAAACTCCTATAGAAGTGGCAACAATTAAAAATATCTACGGTTCAGTTACTAGCGTTAACAAAAAATGGTGAGAACTCACAATCGCTTAACCGTACAATCTTGAAGTAAAATACAATGTATGATATTGTCAAATATCCTAAAAGAACTCTTTCTCGTATAGCAAATATTGGCAGAGCTTTGTCATGCTAACGAATTGACGCATTTATTATGTTAATTGGTGCAAACAGTTTCATTGTTATTTTCAACAAAACGAGTCATGTATTTGCGAAATCCTTGTATATAAAAATATTGTGTTCGTATTGACAATTATTATTATTTCTTGTACTAGTTTCACAACAAATACATTTGTGACTGTACTTATACTAGTTTTAGTTTTTACAATGGCAAGTATAAATTATATATTGTGTTCATTTTGCTGTCTACATTACTTAGACTAGAAGTGTGATGATATCTTAATTTTTTTTTTAATTTCATGTGTTCATGTTATGGTCATGTTCATATACAACAGATTTGACATTTTTGTATTTATTATTAGCTTGAACTTAACCTTCTTTTCACTTTCAGACTCTGACTCGGTCTACTCTATGTTCTCTCATCAATCAACATATTTGTAGCTTATCAAAAACATACAGTGTTTGTTCTATTAATACTCAGAGTATACCACAAGCTTAAGAGGTGATTAAGGGCAAAGTCTAGAAATTGTCAACGGCTACTGTCTGATAGCGGGATAAGCATCTCGAAAAATGCCAGACCGATGACTATCAGCTGCGTCTGTAGTGCGAGGTGCCTTGTACTGCGATAGTTAATCCGTAATCATGGAACCGTCGCGCGTGGCAATTATGGCAAATCCTTCTGTGGGTGAGGCCTACTTCGTGCAGTTTATTATTTACAAGCTGTGGACGGTCAGTGCATCCATGTGTTAAATTACAGAAAGCTGGCTAAAGCCTATATTGGCGTCTACTTCTTTTGGTATCAGGTATACCAGATGAAGTAGACACGTTTTATTCTTTTGCTCAATGACCATACCGCCGAAGGTGGTGGAGGGGTTTGCTTCCACCGTGAACTTGTGCTTGCATCCGCTTCTGAATATTCTGGAACTGCAGAATACTTATTTCTAGAAATCTCAATTGGCGGAAATAAGATTCTTGGTGCAATTTATTGTCCGCCAAACACCAACTATCCTAATGATCTAGATTTGGTACTATTTTCAATAGGGTTTACTAATCACATTCGCTTAAATTTTTTTTAACTCGGTTAATTTATATCTCTAGACCTCTGGGGCCCACTCACCACAACCTCAATACTGCCGATTCATTGATTGACTTATAATTACTTTCCTCATGTTAATTTCGATGATTTTAAACTTCTAAGTTTGTTTGAAAAGTCTAGAGGCGTAAACCCTTCTTATGAATAAATTCGAAATATTTATTATTCCATATGTAGGAATACAAAAACGTGGACTAAACTATACTATTAGAAAGAGCATAAACCATTCTATTATTGTCTGTTTCGAATTAAGTGCCTAAAGAAATAGCATGTGTTCTAGATATACCTATAAATTAACGTAAAGTTAGTTTTGCGCTGCTAAATTAACTAATTTTGGTTCAACCACATCACAGAGCGTTTTTACTGCCGCTCATAACTTTTCACAGATGTCGCTGGAGATTGACCACCATTTCAGATTATCTAAGATAATATCCACGCGTGTGAGGTAACCGGAGGCGCCCTCCGCCTCCCCATTCCCATCCTCATCTTCCCTCTCATCTCTCAAATACCCTTAAAGGCCAGCAACGCACCTGCAGCACCTTTGGTGTTGCAGACATACCTGAGCGACGCTAATCACTTACCATCAGTTGAACCGCTTGCTGGTTTGCCGCCTTTCCCATAAAAAAAATACTATGGTAATTACTTTCATAAAATTAAAAAACGAACGCATTTTCTTATTTACTTGTTATTAGTCACGAACTTGTAGCTTGATTTACAAGACGTTTCTTCACTTAAGGTAAATATAACGCGTGTACAAAATGAAATTTAGTGGGCGTATTCAGAAACCGAATCTGAATCATTCGTTTAATTATAAGATGATGTCCCCCTGGCCAATTTCGACAATGAGGTCAGCTTCAAAATACTTTCGAAAGAACTTCGCACAATAAGTTATAGAGCCAGTGTACGCTCAAATAGAGAGCATGTGCGCAATATAATGCCTGTTCGATAAGTCAGAGACGATCGACATAACAAAATACAACTCGATAACCAATATTAGGGTGTTGCTTAAATATTGATATCATATTATATGATTCATTCATTTACACAACACAAACGTTACAAGCAATACAATTACAGAGTAAAAACAATAAATAAGTAAAAGCATAAAATAAATAATTTTAAAGTAGCTTCAGACGACTTTATAACCCGTGTCGTGTTAAATGATATGGTGCTGACTCATCATACTGTCGCGGGGTTAACCGCAACGCTGATTTTCAGTCCGACACTGATCCGTACTCTGCATTCATGGCAACGCTAACCACTAGCTGGAGACAATGGGACGGGGTCTTCATAGCCAAGCAAAGGTAGGGCCACGGTTGCCGAACGTAGATATAGTGACCCCACGTAAGCGCTGATGGTGACCACCGTGGGGTTTTATTCAGCCGTAGTCTGACATCACCCAGCTCTCCCCGAGCTGGACATCCATAATGAATTTCCCTACGTTAAACAAATGTACGCTAAGCTCTAATTCTTGGGATCGATACGAATTCTGAAGCTTATTTTGTGATGGGTTCATACTTTTTGTAATCTCTTTCTTCCAGAGAGGCAAAATGTGGGTCGCGACAGCTCGTTTGGGTACGCAGAAATGTGCCGAATGGTTAACCTAATCTCTGCCTACCCCTACATAACGAACATAGGCGTGAGTGCTCATATGTTTCATAATCATAACAACGCGATGTGTGCCGCGACGCCTTGTAACTCTCGCGTAAGTGTGATCCACTGCTACCACAACAGTACTAAAAACCACTACCACACCTATCAGCACCACAAGTTCATTTTGGTACGATAGTGGTATTTTGTTTTATTGAGACGGAGGAGAGAGACCTGAGTTTAACGAAATTTACACTCTCAGCACTTACAAATATTTCGCCTTACAAAACAATTCAACAAACCCTTCCCCTTGCCCTGACTTCAAAGAACGTTCCCTTTGGTTTGAAAAGAGGCGAATGAAAAGGCGTGATTTGATTTTGATCTGGTCATATTCCGTTGAACAATTTTGGATTTATGATAGGCAAGACTAATTATCCATTGCAGTCAGTGTAACAATATGAAGACTTACTTCACATTACCATGGAGTGCATTCGAAATGAGACTTAGAGACGTACTGCCTTATCACGGGATTATAATGTCGGTATCTGTAACAGCATTCTGGCATTTTTTGAATCCGAGAATGCTAGAATACAATGAGGGTGACATGTTCGATACATACGAACAAACCCTCCAATATATACGAACAGACCTTTAATTAAATAAAAAAAAGCACTTCCACTTTGTTCATCGGTGCTATTCTCTAACGTATCCCTTCGTGGCTGCGCTCGAAGGTGAGCTGGTCGTCAAAGTGGCATTGATTTTGACAAATAAAGTCGATGCTTTGGACGTCGTGGTGATAGTTTTCGAAGAACAGACTGTTTGTGCATAGCGAATACCGTTTTCAGATAAGAATTGTCGACTTGTGTACTTCCACCAAAAGTTGTAAATTCTCTTGACGCTAGTAAGCTAGTAGTAAGTAAGATTTAAGTAAGTTTGTAACTTAAATAATCGCAGGCCATCTTAGAACCCCACTATTCGGTTGGTAGTCGATAAAAGTTTTAGTTATCATTTTAATTCTCGTAATTAAGGAATGGTCAAATAGTAGATATTAGAGTTTCAGTTAGAGGTATTCAAAGTTGTAAACTTTTGTAAACAAACAACGGAACATTCGTGGGCGGTCAATGGTGAGGAATGTGGAATGTAATTTAGATTAGCATAAACCGCAATGTCAACGTAGCCCGAAAACGGATCGTTAAAGATTTTTGATGACGTGTTTCTGTTTATGCTGTCCTGGTATTTTCACAGAGTTACCGACGTAGCCTCAAAGAACTGATAATCGTTAAGGTTAACCTCGTGGATGGTAACGATGCGGAAGGCCCGCAAGATGGTGCGACGATCTGCTCAGTGTTGCGGGAAGACATCGATTTCTTTCTGACTTATTGTTTTGTAATGAGGCTTTAAATCGGAGAGGGGTGAGGGGTGGGGGGAAGGGGTATAAGCTTAACAGTATCACTAGAATGTTTTCTTTTTCAAATTAGATTACTAGTTAAACTATAGCTTATTTAAAGTTTAAAGGAAATAAATCGAATAAGACATGTAATAATTAACGTTGGACGATTATATTAGCAGAAACAGACATGCTCTCTCTCTCTCGTCTCTACCTTCCCGTCTGTATGTGTGTATGAGAAAATAGGAATAAGGATCACATAGCATTAGACAGGGCTATGTGGTATCGGGGTAAGAATTTGCCATCGATATTCTTATCTGGAAGAATACCAGATAAAAATTAAGCCGCGATCGCCAATCAGCTTGACGAGCGTGGCGATCATGGTTTGTCATTTTTTTTATGGGAGAAGACCATGTCTTGCAGTGGACTATTTACAGGCGCTGGTCTTGCCGTACCTTGTCAGACGCACGGAACACAGCATAACACAACCCGATTCGACAATCAAAAGACTGCGTCTACTGTAACCCCACTGTACCCACGCCTGTTACCCACAGGAATAGGCAGGGATTACTGATTTCCATTTGGCACGTCTCAACGTGGTCAAACAGGCTGCTGCAACCCATTTGTCACCTCTCCGGGGGATAGAAGGTGACGAGCCTCGACACCGGGTTGCTCCCTGGATCGCCATGTAATTATTTAAAAAAAGTAACAGCCTGTAAGTGCCCACTGCTGGGCGAAGGCCTCTTTCTCAAATACTAGTATCAGAGAGGGTTTAGAAGCCGGGAAGGACCAGCCACGCTGCTTTAGTGCGGGTTGGCAGGCTTCCCATAACCTCGAAATTATTTCTCAGACATGCAGGTTTCCTCACGATTTTTTCTCCGCCGTTGAGCACGTGGTAAATACAGCATTTAAAATTGTTATGAACAATTTCAGTGGTGCCGGCATCGGGGATCGAACCCAGGTCACTCGCGCTCTATGACACTAAAGTGAGCGCCCTGACCACTAGGCTACCACGGCTCTGTAATTATTTAAAGATTTTCCTTGAAGATCTTTTAAGATACAGACGAGAAGAAATGCTGGAGCTGGAAGATTCTTACGCCGTTACAACTGCCACTTTGAGAATAACTGCTTTATAAATTCATAATTCTGTGACTCGTCTATCTTGTTACGAAAGAGTGCCGTAAAGATACGACTAAACGATAACTTTGTTTGATGTTACGCCGTCTTATAGCATAGAGTCTAATGAAATGCTTATTATAGTCATTAATAAGTTAACAACGGTAAACAGAACAATCTCAGTTAGAATGCGGTTACACGAGAATAAATTAGATTTATAAACGCTGCCTATGTCTTTTTATCTATAAATAATCGCTATACAATACTACGAGAATATAGTGTATTTCATAACATTTTTAATTATAGAAAAAAAAGGTTACCCTATACACTATAGGAATTGACGTTACACAGACTAAAATTGCACATAGACAAACAACTCATCGAAATCACAACATTTCAGGATAATATAAAAACCATAATTAACTCAATAACCACACCTTCCCATCACAATGAATGAGTTCACTGTAAAAAAAATTTGCGAATTATTTGTAGTCTATAGTAAGTAAGTCATGAGAACCTCCCAGCAATCTCAGGGAGCGAGTAGGACTTTATCCGATATAACCATGTCGTGGATAAAAGAAGCCATGTTGGAAAATAACACGGTATGCTTTTATCTAAAAGTGTATAATGCAGTGCACGCAGTGTCAGGAAAACATCATCGGTCAAGCAATTTGGACAAATGAAGTAAAACTAAAAGAATTAAAAGAGTCTGCCGCGCATTTTTACATTTACATCTTTTTTTTTCTATTCATACAGGTTTTCTTACGATATCTTTATGTCGAAATGTAAAAATATAATTAAAAACTAAAGATAACCTTGCTAATCGTTATATGAACATAACAACAAAGCTCAAACATTTACGGGAGCACGTCACCTCGTATGTTCTCACAGTCCTCATAGTGAAAGTGGATCGGAACTTAGCCAGTGATAAGTCTTCCGACCCCGAGGTCGACTGCATGAAGCAAGATTTAGCACACGTTGTATTCCTGGGTAACCTCTATCACGAAAGGTTAAGAGAAATCAATTGTCTGTCCTTACAAACCTATCTACATACAAATCTGTGCTTGAAAGCTTATACAGTATATCCAATTTATCAAATGTATTAGTCAGTTTGACATAGAGGTTGTGAATTTGAATCAAAATGAAACGTATTCCACCAAAAATGTTATTTTTTTTATGTTAAAGGCGGCAAACGAGCAAACGCTCAGCTGGTGGTAAGTGATTACCGTCGCCCACATACATCTGCATCTGATAAGATATTTGGTGAGGGGAATAAACTAGAGGGGTTGCAGTGGGCCTTCGTTTACCTCACCCACCGAACGAAACGCAGAAGCAAAAGGTACCTCTACTTCACACCGGTATTCTGCAAGGTCGTGGTACTACCCCGGTCGACCGCTGCTTGGTTCTACCACCTAACAAAACGTACGTGGTAAACTCCTTCTCCTCTGCCTAGGAGTCCTCGGGGTAGCACACTCTTACCCATTTCTATCGCTAAAAAGCAGTTACTGTTGTATTCCGGTTTGAAAGGTATAGGGAGCTAAATCCTCAGAAGCGACCACGCGTTTGTAACCATCTTTTCATTGCAGTTGGCCTGCAGTAGCCGCTTGTCATCAGGTGGACCGTTACCTCGTTTTTAACCCTTATACAAGTAAAAAAAAGGTTTCAGATGCGTTGTTACACACGGACGACCAAGATGGAATACCTCACAGCTTGTGATTTTAGTGGCTCTGTATAATAATATACCAAATACGTCATAGATTACCTTTACCAAGTGTTTTCTACCTAACGTAATTTCGCCTGCGTCAGTTAATGTGATATTGGATTTAATAAACTTATCATGCATTTGCACTTATGATTTTAAAGAAACGATTTAAATTCCGACCTTAATACACGCGGTATTCAGTATTCTATATTTAACGATATATTCAAACGATTTCATCATGGTAGCAGTGAATTAACACGGGATACTTATCCACGTACTATGTGAAACCGAGCCGTCGATCGCTGAAATTTTCTTTTGATTTCCATTTATACGCCACGTCTATGTTATGTTTGTTTATCATAATAACAAAATACAGAAAGCTCGAATGGGCCGGCTCTACCGAGGTAGTACCACGGCCTCGCAGAATACCGGCGTGAAGTAGAGACATATTGTGCTTCTGTGTTTCGGTCGGTGAGTGAGGTAACCTTAGCATTTTTACAATCACCCGGGATGCAAGCGGCTTGTCGAGACCCGTGAAGCCACAAAAATTCCACGGAGTTTTTTCGGATAGACTTTGGACAAATGTTGTGTGCAGAGTTTCTAAAGTTCCTCTTAACGTTATTTATATATTAGAATTCCTTAGTCTTATCTTAGTCTACAGGGGTCACAGCGCACATAGACCTTCTTCGACTAAGGTTGTTGTCCATGAACCGCTGCACACATTCAGCAACAGGTGGACTGTTAGCTCGCTTTTCACTCCATTCCAATAACAAAAAAAAAAGCATACGAAAATACTAAATACAACAACTCAAAATTTTCAAAACATTCTATCGACGCAATGGAGTTTTATCGCTAAAATATGCACCGAATCTATTATACGCACTTGTTCGTACAAAGATCGAATTGCAATTCATACCTCGTGTGCAATACCTCAATGGCGAGTATTTTGGGAGACCACGTCCGCCGCCACTTATCCGATCACGCTCCAAAATCCCCAACTATTTCAAGAGCCGTGAATTGTTTCTTTGTTTTTTGACGTTCGACTATTTTTAGTCTGTGCGAAAACAATATTAATAGCCTGTTACAACACTCCATGAATTCCATTTGAGTGATACATCGGACATCGATTTAATATGTTCGATCATTACGCGGAATGTTTCAGACTGACTCGACTATGTGATTTATTATGGGTTGTAAGGAGAAATAGGTATTTTTCCAAATGTCAACCTCATCTTCTCGCGGTGTTTTGGCGGACGAATGATGGCGGATTATCCATCAAAATTTACCGAACCCCAATCCCACAAACTAGTGATGGGGAGCAGCGTCACTAGTGAGTGGGTTCACCTAGCATTCACCAACCCGCTGGCCCAGCATGTTGATTATGGGTAAAGCTACCAAGAAATGTGTTCCAGTTTTGGTTTCATGTGGAGGATTAGAATCTGTAGATCGATCGTGTATCATCCCATGATGGTTGTAAAGTTCGACTAAATCAAATGTCTGGAAAATCATATGGCTAGCAAAAGATTGCGGATGACGGCTAGATTGAAAATCCGGATACAGATAGAAATCTTAGGGGGTAACAACGCTCCTTCGATTGAAGATATTCTTGGGCTGCAGTAGGTATTTAACGTTGTAGTTACTTAAGTTAGGCATTAAATTCAGTCTGGTATATTTGGTATATGGTCTATTTTATCTGTGCGTTTCGCAGCACGCCCTGAACACGACTCAGTATCGAGGAGGAAACGTTTGTATACATTTTAGTTTTCTTAAATGTTTTCTTTTCGAGTGACGTATTTGTGCAATAAATGTTTCTTTCTTTCCTCCTTACTTCTTTCTTACTTGTGATCAGATGGACTGCCAGTTAGTTTTATCGCCTCAATCCAAATAAAAAGACTTAGGCACAGGGTCGTCGTAGTTAATCAATATATTAATTGGCATGACACATTCGTGAATTGTGAACCGAACACAGGCATCTAATTATGCGTACCCAACTCGGTGACTCGATAAAGTAATATTCACGTGTTTTCCAATTGTTTATAAACAATGATAAGTATTGGTTTCTCCATTAATATTTTATTTTAATCAGATAAAATATTAAGAACCAAAAAATAGATGAAACACTTCTTAGTCTTTCAATGAATACTATTAATGCTATTTAAGTAACTTTACTAATATTCCTGTTAATGCTCCAACTAAGCATTACAGGTTCTATCCGGAGTGGTTCGAATGGCGGTCCCGAACATACGTCGTCATGTTTCGCAGTCTGCACCCTAACCCATTAGGGTATTGGCGCTTTAAAGCTTTAAATCACAGCTAGACAAGAACACAAAAATATAAACGTAGCTGCGATTACCCTTGTTGTTTCTTACGGCGTGGGCAGAGGTGCTAATACGAAAAGTATTAGTTTAAGTATGGGAGGTTGAGTTCCATAAAGACTGGATCGGGATGCAGAGGGGGAGTAAACGATCTATTTCTCAAAATGCTAACTTGACCTGAACGTGCAGTACCCAGCTGGATGACAATTAAAGTTCTAGCGATTCCAGATTCCGTCTTTCTGACAGGATCAAGAAAGTGTACCATTCTTATCTAATCATAGGACAAGTTATACAAGGTGACGTATGACATGTAAAAGAGTAAGAATCTGTAAATGATAGAGGGCAAGGAAAAGGCCTTCTCCCTGTATTTGAGGGGGTTTTGGGGCAGGTCAGAAGTCACTACACCAGCGCGCGTCGGCAGAACGCACATATCCCCGATTTTTTCTTTTCTTTACGTCTTTTCGGGTTTCTTTACGACGTTATTGTTTTTATATTATTCAGAGCTTATATCTTTATGCTTTTAGCTACTATAAACAAAATAACTAGTACTAGAGTGATCACGACTAGTACCAAAGTCACAGATACTATAGAATTAAAGCGGACGCCCTGACTTCTGACCGATATTGTTTTTACCTTTTTTTTTTTATAGAAAAACGGCAAACGAGCACGCGGTGCACCTGATGGTAAGTGATTACCGTCGCCCACATACATCTGCAACACCATAGATGCTGCAGGTGCGTTGCCGGTCTTTAAGGATATTTGGGAGATGGGAGGGAAGAGGAGGGGAATAGGGAGGGGGAGTGGGCATCCGGTTACCTCACTCACCGAACGAAATGGAGAAGCACAAAATGCCTCTACTTCACGTCGGTATTCAGCGAGGCCGTGGTACCAACCCGGTCGAGCCGGTCCATTCGAGCAGCAGCAAAAGCCGCCGCATGGCTCTACCACGCTTAAGACCTACGAGCTTACCTTACATCCTACCTAACATCCTATCACTATGATGTTAGGTAGGATATAAGTATACATTTTTTCGCAAACTCCAACTGTCAACTAAAAAACGTGCCGCCACTAATTAAAAAAAAATATTTTGGTGTATTGTCTTTTTGGCTGTCTGGCTGTAAAAGCGATTAGTAAGGCACGCTTCTACCAGGGTCTAAGTTTTTTTTTATTTTCACATTTACCCTTTCGCACATGTTTCATAATTGCCTATGTTTCTTATCGTTTCACGTTATCTTTCTGCCACCACGACTCTTGTTAATTTTTCTATCCATGTTTCTTTCGCCATGATAACCCAATAGTAACTCCTCATTACTCTGTATCGGTATAGTTAAGTCAACTCTAGAACATAGGCCCCATAGGCACTTACAGTCTGTTAGTTTGCTTTACTTTTATGATGCATGACCTGCAGGTGAGATTGGTATTTGGAGAAATAGTTAATATATTCCCCACCTCTCTAGGTGCGAGGGGGGATAAGATAAGAGTATGTAGCACCAGAGGGTGTGGAAATGTGTAAGTTAAGCACCCTCTGGTGCAACTTACACATTTCCACCAGGGAATTTCCATGCCGATAAAAATTATGAAGTTATTGTAAATCACAATGTAGTAAGTTTTTGTATTTGACGTGAGATTTACCTTATGCTGCAATTGGTTTGGAGTCTTGAATGCAATTTCATCAGGATTAATTCGGCATGTAATTTTATTTATTTAAATTAAGCGAACATTTATTCCGGCTGCAAATGTAGAAATTTTTTTTTGCATATATCTTTTTATTTTATATGAGAAATGTGACTAACATTCGATAATAAAAACTTTTAATAGTAGCTTTTACTACAATGCAGTCGAATCTTTGTTTACTTCTTTCTCAAAGTTTTATTAAATATCAAAAAAAAATCTAGTTTAATGTATATGTATGTAAAATTTGCGAACACATATTCGTTCGTTCGTTCTACATTAAAGGACCATATTTCGATTTTAAAGGAACGCCAATCGATTACAATTGCGTACGTCATCGACCAATACGGTGCTAATTTTGCCAATGACAAGTCCTTGCCAATAGGTGTTGAATTACTTTTGATGACATGATTATACTGTGTTACTGTATGTTGTACGTAATGTAATAATATTGTATGTAAGGACTCCTTTATTAACCTCTAGTTACCGAATTTTAATATATTTAAAAAAATTGTGAACTTCATTTCTCGGAAACAGCTCTAACGATTAGGATGAAATGTTGTGTTTAGATAATCTATCAGTTCCCAAGTTTATCTAGAGAAAATTCGTTTTCACACAAATATATTTTTTTCTTACGTCATCTCATCGAATCAATATAACAGTATCATTGTCATAGCGTGGATGGATGCAGGTGGCTCAGGACCGAGCTTCGTGGCAATCTTTGTGGGTGGCCTATGTTCAGTAGTGGACTTCTGATAGGCTGAAAGAGCCAAGCTCGGTCGCCCAGGTACTAGACATTAACAAAGAAGTTTAAATGAATTTTGTATTTCAATGGGACCATTGCGGTTGTGCAACGGGTAGGTGGGTCAAAATCAGTGGTTAGCATACCAGGCTGATGCGCCATGGGTTCTAAGCACAGCCCAGCCGAAGCTAATATTTAAGCAAAACATTAATTATTGGCATTCGGGTCTGATTGTGTTGGTATCCGATCTTAACGTAAAAGTGTTACGTTGGATATGGGATGGTAAGAACTAGACAGAGCCAGTTTTTTTTTAATTTATAAAGCGGGCAAACGAGCAAACGCCTCCAGGTGAGCCGGTGAGATGGTAAGTAATTATCGTCGCCCACATACACCTGGAATTTAAGGATATTTGAGGGATGAGAGGGATAATGAGAAGAGGAAGCGATAGAGAGCCGAACCTCACACGCCGAAAGAAACGAAGAAGCTAAGATGCCCCTACTTAACGCCGATATTCTGCGAGGTCGTACTACCCTGGTCAAGCCAGCCCATTCGAGCAGCAGCAAAAGCTACAGCTTGGCTCTACCACGTAAAGTACAGCCTCTGCTTGCGGTTACACTTCATCACCACAATGATATCCACAACGCAGTTGATCACTCCCGATTATGTTGCCTCGCCTCAGCTGTCGCCCTGGTCGAATTCGACCACGAGGACGAAGTCATCATGATTATGATAGCAAGCGAATTTAATGCCCGTGGACTTCTCCGTCAGCCAACAAGAAAAGTAGAGTACCCGCTGCATACTCATAGATACATACATGCTTCCATATAAAGATATACATATACTAACAAGTTATGTCTATGTTCAGCAGTGGACTTCTGATAGGCTGAAATGATGATGATGATGATGATGATGACTTATAACAGTAGCGATAATAAAATAAACAATTTCATGTCACATTCGGGGTCATCAGAAAATGCTCTCGAACCAATATTTTAAATGAGCACTTACTGGACGCTTGTCTTATCGGGCATGGAATTCCATAGCATATATTTCCCATATATGCTATTCCTTTCACGGGTGACTTCATGGCATCTGTTTACAAATAATTCGCTTTACTCGTCTGGAGACTCAATTGATTAACGAGCGTAAATTTCCAGTCACGAATAATTTATAAGGGACAATCGTAAACAGCGTGCCCTGAACAAAGCAATAATTTTTTTTGCTACGCAGTGTAACATGGCAATACACTGGAGGCCAGACAGTTAAATACGCAGTGGAAGAAATATTTATCCTGGTATTTTTCTTACAGTTAATATCGTCGTACAGATGGCGTAACACGAAAATACGTAGAAGTGTGGGAACGCAGAAGGTTCGAGATAAGGTTATTGTTTTTTTTTTTCTAAAATCGCTACGATAATTTGAGCGTTTGTAAAGCAGACGCACTGATGATTATCTGTTACCTGCAACTTTGACCACGTGGAATTAAACAACAATATTTTCGAGCAGGATGCTTAAATTTCCAAGGTAATAATTAAATTAAGATACTATTCACAAAGTAAATTTCACGAAACTGAGTGAGTGAGTGAGACTGAGTTTCGTGATTTGTGTAAGAGCGTTCAGCCGCTTCCAGAATTACCTTCCGAAACAATATACAGACGGGCTTTTTCAGCATTGTGCAAAAACACATGCTGTTAGGAAAAGGAATTTTGACATTATAAACAGACAAAAATAAATTTTATTTATATGCAAGATGGTCACACAAAAAAAAACAATGTAAAAATAAATTTACTTTGGGGTCTTTGTACAACTTTATTCGAATAATAAAATTATTCTTTAGATAATAAGGATAAAATATTTTTATTGCCTGAAATAATTCAGATCTGCCGTTTCGTTCCATAATCATTGTCACTCGTAAACGTTCTGTTCTTTTTTATCTTAATAAAATAAAAATAAAGAATTATTTAGAAAGTTTTCTTTCAAAAGTTACCAGTTCAGCATCCATAAGTTGTTTAGAAATTACGCATGTTTCGTTTGGTGCTTCACAATAAAGACTATTTTCGTATACTTTATAGCCTAGGTATAAATCTCAATTTTCAAAAATAAAGTAGGATAAGTTTCTATAAAGTATCGTTGGCAACCCTAATTTACTTCCGCTGTTGTTCATAAGCTTAATGATGAAGATGATGGTAACCTCCTGGCCGATTTCAAACACCTATTACAATCGGCAGTTGTAATCTGTGAAAGAGATATTAAAGTGCCACTAGTGTACGAGCAAACATAGACGCAGTCACTCGTCTTTACCTTGGCGTATTGGATATATGAGATCGGAGGTAGGTACAGATGCAGTTTCAGAGACAAGGGACATGACTCGCCACGGGTAGACCCGAATTTTAATTTGTCTGTAAACCAAGCGGTTGTAAAAATCACGATACGCCCACAGCTTATAACCGATAGCCTGCGGGTTGCACAAATTAAGAGTCCAACTGGGATTAAGAGCTACAACAACACGCGACTTTCAACTTAGTAACTTAGAACTCAATATGTTAATGATGCTATCATCAATCTTTTTTAAACGAAACGACACTTTAAATATCGAGGATCGGACGACGTCGACATTCGAAATATAAATCAATTTAAAAGACATCAAAAAATAAACATTCTCCGGTGTCGTCTTAATCGAAATGTTTGTAATACATTGATGTGTTTACAGCGTTTGAATGTCGTACTGATCGAAGACGCACTTCGTTGAAATCGAGAGTTTACTGTCAAAGTCATTATTTTTAATTGTCCTTAAAGTGATGACGGTCGGTAATCTAAACTGTATGGCAGAGGTTAGTGACATTTTTATAAACACTGGCCATTGATTAATATACTCCTTGATAAGTTGGAACGTTTGTTTACTATAAGTCTGTCAACGAATCCATTCAATGGTACATGAGAAAGGTAATACCATAATTATAATAAACATACGTTATCGTTTTAATTACGAGGAAGACTTCGTCCATCTTTTTTAAACAGTCTGTAATCAGTCCGCTGCTGTAGGATTCTCTGTAAACATTGGCTGGAGGGTTGGCGATTGTTGCGCCAAATACTCAAACGAAGCCAGAAGTTACGAAGTTAAAGTATTCAAATTACACAAATACGATATTGTAGAAATTATAGTGCCGAGGTAGATCAGGAGTCACAGCGCTAGCATAGATTTCATACTACACATGTGACCTGGGGTTGTATCCTGAGGCCACCACTTAAATTGTTAATTGCAATTTTTAATTGCTGAATTTACCACGTACGTTCGATGAAAAGAAACAATTACTTTTTTTTTATTATTTGAGAAATAATAAAAAAAGTACATTTGTGGGACATTTGAAATCCGTCTTGCACTGAAGCAATATGGGTGCGTCTTTCAGGATGCAATATCCTCTACAAAATGCGAGGAGCCCTTGCCTCAGCTTTAGAAATTATGGGCGGCCAAAATAATTCAAAAGTATGAAAAACTATTATATTATTATTCAGTACGTTATATGTCATGTCAACAGAAATTATGCTATGGTTAAATAGATTTCATAAAAATAGAATAAGAAAAAAAAATAGACTTATATCATTCCCGATACAGATTTCCCGAGGGATTTAAAATTTTTTTTTTTGGAAAAGAGACTAACGTCCCTCATCTCAGCTGATGCTGAGCAGATGATGCATGAGCATGAGTGAGCAGAACTCTAGAGCTGCGAAAGAGCTGAAGAGGCGTTAGCGACGTTGGCCAAGGGATTTTGGGCCGTTTTGTTACCGGCCCATTCGAACAGCAGCAAAAGCCACCGCTTGACTCTACCACGTACATACATACATACATACGTACATACTTATTCTGCTTTATATTACGTACGTACATCGGCCCAATTGTTGATATAGTGACGTAGGGCCCAACTAACAGTAACCATGACTGACGTGCATGTGTTAGTAGATGTATGGACGTGAAAGAGGCGAGAGAGATGTATCTGGACTGTACCAAATAATCTCAGCCTACTCCTCTCGGTGTGTGTAATAATTATTTAAGTTATTATGTAAGCCACTGGTCAGGGCGCACACTTTAGTCTTATAGAGCGCGAGGGACCTGGTTTCGATCCCCATTGCCGGCACCACTAAAATTGTAAATAGCAATTTTAAGTGTTATATTTACCACATGCTCGAGGATAAAGGAAAATATCGTGAGAAAATTTACATGTCAAAAAACATTAATATTAAATACATAACCCTTGTAAAGATATAATATTAACATTTAATTTTCATTTGTTATTTATTTGAAACCTGCCAACACTCAGCTAACAGTTTTTCTTTCTCACCCAGGTAAGAATGCCAAAAGGCATTAAGTCCGTTAATTGTATACCTTAGTTTTAGTCACAATAAAGAATAAATTAATAAATAAAATAAAATGCCGGAGAAATAATTAAAAATATTATTTCCAGGACATATGAAGGGCTTCACAACCCTCTCAGATATTTGGGAAGGAGGCCTTTGCCCAGCGTAGGTAAATTACGGGCTGTTACTTTACTTCACTTTATTTACATTCGTGTCCCAGAAACAACCCAGTCGTATTATAAAAAAGCTTCGCCGTCATTCATTTCGAAATTCTCCTCTTCACTGCAAAAACAAAATATTGAAGCAATAAAACGTTCAAGCGGAGTTAAATCGAGCCGAGCACTCAAAAACAGTTGAGATCATTTTGCTCCAGTTCATTAACCCCAATTATGTTGTGAATTTCTTTTATCAAAATACAATACGAACTTGTGCACGTTAAGTGATAATTCAGGCGAAGGGCAAAGTTCAAAATGCGCTTCAAGATGTTCACTTTAGCACGGGGTATATTATCATGATTATAGAAGACTGTTAAAAGCACGCGACTCCGCCCGCATGATCTTGGATTTCATTCCGGTGGAACTCGATAAAAAATGCGCGATAGTGCGACAAACATCGAATTTCCATTCGAAATTTCACGTTTAAGAAATAAAGTTTACAACGTGAACAATAATTCTCCCTTGCCTTGTATTAGTTACACAATAGATTTTAATTATTATATAAGTAACCGACGGGTTTCGCCTTACTTAGGAGTATTCAATTGTAAAGAACTTTCAAGAAGCACCGTTTCATTTGACACGACACGGGTCATAAAATATAAAGTCGACCTCAGTCGACTCCTCTTAAGCTTCAGCCTCTCTTAAATTATTTATTTTTGTTTTTACATATTTATTGTTTTTTCTGTATAATTATATTTCTTGTAACTTTCGTGTTTTGTAAATGAATAAATCGTATCGTATCGTCACTTTATAATACCAATATAGAAGTTACACCGCGTGTCAACAATCGTGAAAAGTTTAAAATTTCACCTGCGCACAGACTCTAAATCGACCGATCGCGGGAAATCCTTACGACCATCTTGAATCCAAGTCCCATAAGGATATACTGCGTCCACCGACCGGTCTGTGCCTATATGCCGACGTGATGAGTATGTGAGAACCCTACAAGAAATGAAAAGGGCTTAGCTGGGTACTTTGTAGGGGAAACCTTTGTGATGGCACCGGTATCGAGATTCGACCTAAGAACACTATTGTGTGTAATAGATGGTAGGGTACTCTGCCTAGGAGTCGTCTGGATAGGTACCACCCTGTTCTTGTACACCTATTCCTGTCGCAAATCGGCAGAGCAACCACTATTGAATTCCGAGTCACTACATCTTAGCCCTCAAGGATGAAAACGCATCTGTAAACTCCTTCTATTGAATCTGTTTGGAGGTGTCCAAAACCTGCATTAGCCATTTCCTATCAGGTAAACTATTAGTTCTAGTTCTAGGGAACTATTAGTTCCCTAGTTAGTACTACTTAGTTCGTGGCTCTTAAAATGAAATAGCGTAGTGCCTCAGCGTAGTGGATGACTTCATGTATATGTACGTTTATATGGAACCGTAAACATCTTGTCGCTCTAACTAAAACGCGGTAGAGCCAAGCGGCGGCTTTAGCTGCTGCTCGAATGGGCCGGCTCGAACGGATTAATACCACGACCTCGCGGAATACCGGCGTGAAGTGTGCTTGTGCTTCTGCGTTTCGTTCGGTGAGTGAGGTAACCAGTGGCCCACTCCCCCTCCCCATTCCTCTCCTTATCCTCCGTCCTATCTCCCAAATACCCTTAAAGGTCGGCAACGCACCTTCAGCTCCTCTGGTGTTGCAGATGTATGTGGGCGACGGTAATCACTTTCCATCAGGTACTGCTCGTTTGCCGGCTAACCCATAAAAAAAAAAAACTCTCGCTAGACATCTAAACATCAACCGTAATAATCCATTGACCTATTTCAATAAAAACATATTACAGATTAAAAAGCAAATAACTAATATCATTATCGGCATACGTCCAGCCGCACACAGATCTAAACACATCAATGTAGATGAGAAAAAAATAGCTCCTGGAATACATTACGCGTTCCATGCAATCGACACAGTCGATCTATTAAAATGCACATGCCACTTAACGTTCCATCTAAAAGCCATTTAGACAATAATGGCGTATATTACATAGTTTAAAAAAATAGCGGTCAGTGTTGCTATGCATTCTTTCTTATCCAAGGTCGGAAGGAATGAATAAGTTTTAAAAGTTTTAAAAAAATAGCGCGTCCGCGTGGAATAGCTCTTAATTAACACCTGTTAAGTCGTGGTTTTTATCTTAGACTTACAGACAAATGCAATATACTTATATGCAACTGGCACTCCTTTATCTTTGACCTTCCCTTTCCTTAGATCTTATTAAGTACGTAATACATCGCCATGTGTCGTGAATTCTAATTGTGAGTTAATACTTACGTTTCAGTTATAATAACGACCTCTTTGCTTAGTTGTTAACGTACCAGACTACTGAGCCTTCGTTCAAATCCCAACCGAATCTAAGGTTTGTGCAAAATCTGCCACCCCCCTTTCTTCCCGTAGGTCGTAACTGGCGACTCGGGCAAAATCTTTGTAAGAGGCAGTGGCTACCGACAGATGGGGGGATAACCATCACGAAAAATACCAGACCGATGACGAGCAGCAGCGTTTAAGGTGCCAGATGTATGGCACTGAAATCGCCAACCCGCTTGCCGAGCGTGGGGATTATGGCAAATCCTTCTTACGCGAGAAGTGGACTATTTACAGGCTTCTAAGGGGTATGGTTGTGTTCTGTTCGTCACATATCTCCGACATACTTCTGACCGTTTCGGAGGTATAGGCCTCTTAAATAATAATCATATAAAAATATTTTAATACAGATTTACATCCATAGAAAAAATATAAAATACCAAAGAAATAAATGCAATTTAAATAATACGTAAACCCGACATGTCATCGGAGCTTAAAGCTTCTGCTTACAGCTCTGATGATATCTTTTTCTCTTGTTTTTCTTGTTTTTTTTTAAAAAAAAGTTACCTTCCTCAGTAGGAATTTCTCCTGTGTTGCGGAGGCAGTTTACATACATGAATTACACATGGACAATATCTTTGGTGACATGATATACTCTCTGTCGCCACTCAGAAATGATACAACTCTCTCTTTCTAATTACTACAGCACATCCGTGGGCACGCGCTTGACGAAACATCCATGATGCACTATAGTATCTGATAAGCTTTTATGTAGCTCGAAACACATCGTTCTATTGCAAACGCAAAAACACATTGTACGATCATTAGAGTACAGATTATTTGTTTGCACGTATACTTACCTACACTATAACATCTCCTGCGCAGTTGACAACTGTCGATAGTATTCGAAAGTTATCGTCGTGGATGTATATTTAGTTATAATACATTGTTATGTATGAATGTTTCAGAGTGTTAAAGAGGCATAAGAGAATCCGACAGCCCTTTCTTATCCCGCCGAAGACGTAGGAGTCGACTAAGAGTACAAACTCAATGCAATTCTCGTGACCTACGAAAGCTGGCGTAATAACTGTCATAATTTTACCACATCTGAATAATTAAGAGCAATCACAGCCAGGTCGAAGGTGCAATTTGTAGAGCATTGAGATCGTTAACCCCCTTATTTACCCTTATTTTGGCAAATCATCCAACTGGGAGAAGCGTATGCCAACGGACTATTAAATGACAGATATCCTCCACAATTGACGGCTTATAATTACGTCCGGAAGATGTCGCTTTCTTTGAAATTGGCTAAGAAGTTACAGGTTCTATTAGACGGGGATAAGGAGTTTTCGTTTATGTCGTTCTCTAATGGCTCTTACTATTCGAAATACATGGGTCTCCAAAATTGCCTGGAACTGATACGTGACGTTAACTGCTGAGTAAATAAGGTATGAAAAATGAACGTATTGGTTTATTTAAAAAAAAAAAATTAAGTTTTATTTACGCTGCGAACGCTACGTACGTTGCGCTTTAAGAAGATGCAGAAAGGTGCTTATTGTTTTTCGGGTGTCGTATAGTTAAAACTATTTTATTTTATTTAATAATGTGATTACGCAGATTATCATTGGCGTACCTGTTTTGTTTTTTCTAGGTAACCCACTCATTTCTTTCCGTCTGCCCTCCTCCCCCTAAACTTCATATAAAACAATTTCATTCATCGTAGCATGACTTTGAAGTCTTTATTTATATATATATATATATATATATATATATATATATATGTGTGTATATTTATAAATCTTATGTACATATTTGTATATATGCTCGACATACACTAAAACAAACTGGGGGCTATTTTACTACATTCTCCATATCTTCCGTCTGGCAACAGAAACAATTTACAAAATTTCATATTTATAAATTATGTAAACTACAAAATTTATTATTAATTTATTTCCGTCGTTTGGGTGGAACTTAAATATTATTTGGAAATAATATTTTTTTTCAGCAGTGTGCCAATACGGATTATGAAGAGAACGGGACCAGTAAGAATATGGGACCGTATATTAACATGAGACAACAGTCACGTATACAAGCAGTGCGCGGTGCCAGTGATGACTTATGGAATCGAAACTTGTTATTTCCTGCAGGCCTGGTATTTATGGAAAGGGCTATGCTCGGTGTTTCTTTGCATGAAAGCCTAAGATAAAACTACGATATCGGCAGCAGAACCAGGATAACAGACAATGGACCACGTAGCTCGTTAAAGTGACAACCGTTGAAGAATAAAGGTTCTTGAGTGGCAACCTTGTATAGTGCAAAAGCAGCGTAGGAAGACCCCCCAAAAGCCCCAAGATGGAGTGTGCCTGCACAATGTTGCGGGAAGTTCAGTTCGGGTGGTTCAGGACCGGGCTTTGTGACAGGTGCAGTGGACTCGTGCAGTTTTAATAAAACACAATTAATAAAGAGATGACCTAATTAATCATTACTTAAACAGATTAAAGTCACGAAGGAAATTTGAGTAAATTATTTAACAAATAACATGATTTCGTAACTGAAAATATGGCTTTGACCTCGTTCCACCAACGAACAGACGCCGCGACTGTGACTGTGTATTTATTTTTAAAAAGGACCTCGATGATGGCAGGTATTTAGGACGGGAGGATTTTAATAACAATGTAAAACCTTGAAAGATTAATTATTACACTCAGCCCATACGACGGATGTTCAATTTTATGGCAATATGATTCTTTAATGGAGCAACGAAACTAATTTCGAGAGCCATAAATAATTTCACGCATAAATTCAAATTGAGAATGGACGCTAACCGAATGACGCATTATTGCCCTTATAAAGTTATGGCGGCAATTGTTATCTGTATACAATTTTTGAATTTGGAATAAGAGTTTGCGCGGGCGAATTCCACCGGCGGTCTATAAATAAAGATAGCATTGGCAACTGACTGAGTGGTAGTCGTAAACCGGCTTCAGGTGAAACGACATCTTTTAGTGCCATTGTTTAGGCATTAAATCATTTTCAGAATTCAGTTGCTCGGATTGAGATTTACAGTCTTTCAACGGATGTATCTAAAAATATATGGCGTTAAATATGTCAAAAGAATTTAAATAAAATGTAACTACAACTACCATTTACATACCATAATTCACCGTGGTGGAAGTGTCAGATACTCCTCTTTTTCCCACATGGGTTTCGTAAGAGCCGACTAAGGGAAAAGCATTGAAAATGTCACAGTGGCTGACAAATGGCGTATTAACAACCTAAGAAATGCCATACCCAAAAGCCAGACTGATTGCGGTCGCACCGTCTTGCGCGCAATCTCGTCTTCCAACTGTCAACAAAAACTGTTAAGTGTGGTGTTCACAGCCTCCTTAAACCTCCCATCAGAAGATGCCTGCTTCCAGCCTGATGAAGAAGAAGAACGAAAATAATGCAATACATTTTGTAAGACAAAAACACGACCATCTATCCCCATCTGACACAGATACGATACGATTTACTGCTGCTAAAATCAATCACTAAAAAGAATTTTTTTTTTAAGATGAACACTTTTTAGAGATGTTGTGAACATTAAAAAGTTTTGGAGCCCATGAGAGTTCGCCACGTTGCCGTATGACGATTTTCATATGCTGTATAAATATTTTTTATCTGTCAAACTGCGATATTTTTCTAGGTGGTTATACTGGCATCTACCGGTCGCCATGAGATTCGATTCGAATTCACTTACATCGCTACCACTCGGAAATTATGGAATTTACAATAAAATATGAGTTTTTAGTGATTGGCAAAATACATTTGATTGGCAAAGAGTTTGAAAACAGAATTTAGATTAAAAAAGAGAGAGACTTCAGCTACTATTAATATTAATATCAATTGATGAATATCTTTCTTTTACTTATGTGGCCATCACTTGTGTGCCATTCCTACCACAGGACATACACTTTTTCATTAATACGATGTATTTTTAAATTTGAAGTACATGATAAGTTTAGGTAACGCTGGGGCTCCCTTATCCCTGGTGAAAAAGCCCTCTAAATAAATAAAAAAAGCATTTTTTTAAAGCGAAGAAAAAGGTTAAACCGCATTATGTTTTATGCTGTAACCCGGATAACATAAATGCAAAAACCTTAAACCTTAATGTTAAATGCATAATATTAAGACAAATATTATTGCAGTTTCATTTAATTAACAATGTCTATGACTAATTTATTAACTTTATTTGTGACCATAATTCTACGAATAATAAAATAGATGACATATTAACTTTAATCACATTTTGTTTTGTTTTAACATTATTTGTATTTGAATGTCTTGTGGTAGTGGTCCTAGAATTTTGTCTCCCCCTCGCTTCGTGTGGGAGTCGAAAGGAACATCAGAAGGAAATACCAACCAAAGTGACATTTTCCACCTTATCTATGGCATCCTAATACATGGTGGAATCATTATCATCATTTCAGCCTGGCACAAGTCCACTGCTGAATAGATCTAAAGATTGCCACAAAGCACGGTTCTGAGCCACAATACGATGTTGCCACTCGAGAGCCTTGCTTACCCAACGGTACTTCATCGTGGAATATACTAAGTTTTTCTTCAACTGTCAACCTCACCTGCGCGTGTTTGCCGGTGACCAAATGATGGCGGAATATCCGAATTTTTCGTACCCAAATCCCATATAGTCTATGGGATTTATGGTGAGCAGCCCCTTATGCGAGGGCCTCGATACTGCACTCACCAATCCCCTTGCCTAACGTGGGCAAACCTTAGAAACGTATGTTTTGTTGCAGAAGCTTTGTTTAGCCATGGGCTAAAATAGGTCGATGGAGTGATTTAGTAAACTAAAATAATCACTCAAATCAATCCAAAAATTACACAAGACCGATGCTGAGCTGCATACCCCGAGTTGTCTAATACTACGGAAGCAAATCCAGTCCTTAGGGCACCGAGCGTGGAGATTGCTATAAATCCTTCAGGCTCCCAGGGTTCTATGTAACTGTTTAAGTAGTGATCATAGATAGTTAAGATCATTGATAATAAAAGACCATAGAGCAGTCTCTATGTTGGCTAACTCTAACTTAAATGGTAATCGTGATCGGTTTCTTTTGGGTTCATCACTTTTCTATAGATTCTACAGTTTGACAGATCGCGCCATTAACACAAAATTCAGAGTTACTTTAACGTTACAAGATATATCTGTGTACAGTTGTGCAGAGTGCCCACAGCCGACATAATGACATTCCGCACACCGCTTTTAAAAAAAATATACGCAACTCGCAATTGACATATTGCAAATGCGGTATGTTATGAATGTGGAACATATTGAAAAATATTTCAATAAACTGTTGTCGGCGCAACGCTTAATGAAAACGATTACAACACGGAAAATGCCTAACGCATGTGTATTCTAAGCGTAACACATACAAAACACACAAATACCCATCGCGTCGAGCGTCATTCATAGTTAGAAACTAGTGGATAAGATGTGCGTAATAATTTTTATTGTGAACCAGTCAGAGTCGGCTCTGACTCTGATTATAGAGCCGCAGGTGTACGCGCCAATACATAGGCGCGTACACCTGCGGCTTAACAACTCGTGTCGTTTGTGGTACAGTTTTTCTCCTTCAACAGCGTATTTAAGTCCACAACTGAACATAGGCCTCTCCAAGAAACGCTAGTGAAAGGTTTGGCCATAAACAACACGCAGGGCGAGCGGGTTTTGGTCAGCGCAGTGTCGGAACTCAGGCACTTTGGATGCTGCTCCACATCTCTGCTGTGATAGATTTTCTTCTGTATCTTGTTAGCTAGCAGGATGAATCATGTTAGGGATCATGAGGTTGAGGGCACTGGGAGAAAAATATAGTTATTAAATTTTGTACTAAAGCTGTCTTTTTTTAATGAGAAAGATCCATAGTTTTTCATCTCTCTAGCTCAACTAGTAGTGAATGTCACAAAGCATTAACTCTGCTCATTGTAGCTTTTAGATTAATATTGAATATGTAAATATAACCGGCAAGGGCGAGGCAAGCTCGCACACAGAGGGTTCCGTGCAATTACATATTACTCGTATACATCGGTGTTAAGTACTAAAAAAAGAGTATTTTCTTTCATTCAGCCCGGGATCCTTAGCGCGAGTCCGACTCACACTTGACCGGTATTAGTTATTTGTTGTTTTACTTTGGAGTTAGCACTATGAATAAACAAGCTAGACGCTTATATGTAATACGGTTTTTACGATAGAGTGAACAACTAAAAAAAAAATATGGAAGAAACATACGTTATACGTTACATATAATCTTTACTATTAGTTTTATTTTTATTATTTATTAGGATTTTCGCCATAATAACATATATGATAATTTCAACCGGCCACCCATTAATGTTCAGTAAGTTCTGTAAAAGATACTGACAGCACTTTAAACGTAGGACAGACGGACGGACGGACAGATAGCGTTGGCTTAGTTATAGCGCTCCATAGGGAATCCTAAAAAGGATCTAGTTATCCGCTTACAGAGTAACGATCCACGTGGCAACATTAGATGCACTCTCTCGTTTTTACCTTCCCGTAAACTTTGCAAAGCTATTAGCTTCCAGTGGGATTCGAATCCAGTGACAATGGCGAGCAGACAGGCACGCAATCCTCTGAACTGCGTCATCGCACTCAATCTCAAATGTACTGACATATAGTCGTAATCTCGTGTGACGTCATTATTAGACCCAGAATAGAATATACGCAGAAATAAATACTGAAATAATACTCATTCAATAATAACTCGATTCGAGTTTCCAAATAGTAAACAATTCCAGCAGTTGGTTAAGCGTAAATTTATCGCGGTTTGAGGAATTCATTTGTTTGTCATAAGATGACATTACACTATAATAATACAATTAAAGCCTGTTTGTGTCATCTGCAGAGTGCAAAGGCCGTTTATTCTGTGTTTTTGTCGGTTTCGAACTCGGCGACATCATGCATAACTCGAAAATCTTTCGGAAGTTGTCACTTGAGCGGGATATGTTATTGAGCCGTCTGGAGTGGCAAATCCTCCTTGTGGTAGAAGCCTATCTCAAGCAGTGGTCTATTTACAGACTTTTAAAAGTACGTACAAACACACAGGCACTCACTAGCTATTTCCTTTCCTCACTAAGTAACGCTCATGCGATAAAGTCAGTGAAAGGGCCAGATGCAATATCAGAGACACGTAACACAATAACACTTTGTGTCTCTAGTGTGACAAATGCAGCGTAGCATAGCAGAGAGATGTAGAGCATCTTGTTTATAGATAATAAATGGAGCGTAGCATACCAGAGAGATGTAGAGCATTTTGGTTATAGATAATAAATGCAGCGTAGCATAGCAGAAAGATGTAGAGCGTTTTGGTTATAGGCAATAAATGCAGCGTAGCATTGCAGAGAAATGTATAGAATTTTGGTTATAGATAATAAATGCAGCGTAGCATAGCAGAGAGATGTAGAGCATTTTGGTTATAGATAATAAATGCAGCGTAGCATAGCAGAGAGATGTAGAGCATTTTGGTAATAGACAATTATGAAGATACGTCATACTAGATGGTCGAAATTGTACCGTTACATATCTGTACGAAGGCTTCGCTAGTTACAAAAAAAATTTCTTCTTTAACATTCTGTAATCACTACACTCCTCTGCTAGACATAGGGATCTCATAGGAATATAGCATAGGAATTTCCGTGATCCCCACACCAGCGCTGGCCTCCGGGTAGCAAACTTGAAGAGTCGGAATGGCGCCTAGGTAGTTTAGGGTGGTCAGAAGGTGGTATGGCCTGGCCATGGGAGTGGGAGACGAAGATTTCTCTCCCCAGGATGGTTACACCGCCATCTGTCGGCAGCTACGAGTTTTTTCTCGTATTACTAATAAAGAATAATGACACAAGTAGACTGTCGGTTTGTCGCTGCTGATAATTCTTTGGTAATTTTAATATCTCCGGTGCTAGTCATTCACGCAGCACCTTGCATGAGATCGTTTTTTTTTATTGGGGTGAAAAACGAGCTATCAGTCCACCTGATGGTAAGTGGGAAATGCAGTGCCGTTGGGCACCTTGCAAACAACTTCAATCGAAGAAGTTTACAGATGCTGAGTGGCATGCTGATTGGCATGTAATTATGATGGCTCTATACACCTTTAAAATCTGAATACAACAGTTGTGGAAACACAGAAATGGATGTGTGAGTGTTATCTATCCAGACTACTCCTAAACAGAGAAGGTGCCTACCTACCTGGTGAATCTTCCACGTATAAATTCTTTACTGCATGACTTTTTATTTCATATTAATATTATTCCAGCCAGTTTCATTGAAAATACAATAGACCTTTAAGAATATGTCAACGACAAAACTACTCAAACTAACCACACAGACGTTAATATTAAAATGCAAATTTGTTTCATTCTAAAAAGGCATTTGATGTTCTGTCTGTCATAAAGTAATATGCATGGTAATCGGGAGTCAGGTCCAGTTTTCTTTATTAAAATTCCTTACTCGAACGAGCTCTATCTGCCTTATACAATTATTTATTTCCAGACAGTAGTATGAAGTGAACATATATAGAAACGTCATCTGTCATTTGAAAATGGAATTGAAATTATGATGATTGTTGCTGTTTTAACGGATCGCGTTTATGTTTAAATGTCTCTGATTATACGACCATATATATTTTTTTTTTGGTTAAACATTCGGTTAAATATCGAATACACACCGAAGTCATGCTCGTTTTTAAGCAGTATTTAACGTACGTAACCCAGAAAATATAGATAAGATCATTGGTAAGAGTATACGTTATTTGGTTATTACAAAACTTTACCTCATTTTAGGAATTCTCCTGTATCGTGCATTACAGATAAAATCGCACGTGCACAAATATCAATACACGGATGTATATTTGTAATATATGTATAATACAAACATAATGTATATGTATGAAATAAATATTTATTCTATTCAGAAATCCACACGCATAGTTTTGAAGAAGAAATAAGTGAACGCCACTAATCGTATAAACTTTGTTTTTATTATCTAATTCTAGTTCTAGCACGAGAAGCTATCTAATTCTTACCAAGAAAGAATTTAAGTGTTATAGACATAAAGACACGAACTTGTTTTGTGTTATAATAAAAATAAGCTCACACGATCACGGTCTAGACCTTTATTTAGTCGTTTCAAGCAAATCCGGATCCGCGGTGCCGGCATCACTAAAATTGTTAAAAGCAATTTTAAATGCTGTATTTACCACGTGCTCAGCGGTGAAGGAAAACATCGTGAGGAAACCTGCATGTCTGAGAAATAATAAAAATATAATTTCGATGATATGTGAAGCCCGCCAACCCGCACTGGAGCAGCGAGGCGGGACATTTCTGGCTCCTACACCCTCTCAGATATTTGAGGAGGCCTTGGCCCAGCAGTGGGAATCACTGGGTAGCAGCCTGTAACTGCTACTTTACTTTACTTTACTAGCGAGTCAATATTAATGAAGCCAATTAATAATAGATAAAGGTGCTGAGTAAAAGAGCTACCCGCCAGGTCGGGTGTTCGTGACCTGGGAGGACGTCACCTCCAAGTGTCAGAAGTGGGATGATGTACTTCGCGTCCTTCCCGGCTCCTAAACCCTCTTTGATACTCGTATTTGAGAAGGAGGCCTTTGCTCAGCGGTTGGCACTTACTTTATTTACAAGTACAACACAATACTTATTACAGAAAGAGAAAAGAAGATGCTGCTTCCTATCAATAGTCTGTGAGATTGATGTTCCGGATAGTCTGATGGATTTTACGCCGACAATCGTTCGCCACAGCAAGGTGCACTATGTTTGGTTGACTTTTGCTATACTAGTAGGTACTGGTCAATTTCCCTTACACTAATAATTATACGTTCATGAATAAAATCTTTGGGGGAGGCCTATGTTCAGCAGTGGACTTCTGATAGGCTGAAATGATGATGATGATGATGAATAAAATTATCACATCGAGTAGAACATTTATTAAATTCGGCTGTGATTTATGAGTTGAACCCAATACCCGTGGCTCAGCAGTCAGCCACGGCTAACCACCATGTCATGCGGTCGTCAAACAGGCGATCCTCTGTTAATGAATACGTCAGTACATGGTTTGCAACGGTTACGCTCATTCCTCCAGCGCTGCAATATGTCTCACGTATTTGCCGAATATCAAGAGATACTAGAGGCCTTCCCTTTAGTTGACTCTTAGGACACCCAAAGGAAGGCTAGGTTACCAAGGCTTCGAAATATAACACGCGAAAAAAAGTATATTTTAAGGAAACCAATGATTTGTTTTTTTTTTACACCGTAGGTGCTGCAGGTGCTTTGCCGGCCTATAAGGATGTGTGCGAGATGGGAGGGAGAAAGAGGAGGGGGATGAGGAGGGAGGAAGTGGACCTCCGGTTATCTCACTCACCGAACGTAACGCAGAAGCACATACGTCTACTTCACGCCGGTTTTCTGCGAGGCCGTGGTACCAACCCGGTCGAGCCGGCCCATTGGATATAGTCGGTAGAGCAAAAACCGCCGCTTGTCTCTATCACGCATAAAATTTTGTTAAACTCTTCTTAAATATTTTAACTATTTACTTTAAAAAAAATTATTCATAAATTTATTTATGGGAGAGCCAGTTCTTTTTTATGGGATAGGGGCAAAGGAGCGAGCGGTTGAACTGATGGTAAGTGATTACCGTCGCACACTTAGATCTGCAACACCATAGTTGCTGGAGGTGCGTTGACGGCCTTTGAGGATATCTGGCAGGAAGAGAGGATGTGTGTGGGGGTGGGAAGGGGGAGTAGGCTTCCGGTTACGTCACTCAGCGAAAGAAACGCAGAAACACAAGATACCTCTACTTCATGCCGGTATTCTGCGAGGTCGTGGTGCTACCCCAGCCAAGCCAGCCCATTCGAGCAGCAGAGCCACCACTTGACTCTACCACGTACAAACAACAACGCATCTGTAAGCATTTTCGGTTGAAGTTTGTGTACACGGACTTTTCGATTTGAAAGGTTCAGAGAGCCAGTATAGTTACGGGCTGTGCAGCAGTCCATCCTCGTCCTCAGTGGTGACAACGCATCTGTAAGCATTTTCGGTTGAAGTTGGTGTACATGGGCTTTTCGATATGAAAGGTACAGAGATTCAATCTTAGGCCTCAGGGGTGACAAATAAGTATATAAATAAGAGTGATACAAGGTCTGTAAACTTCTTCGAATGAAGTTATTTTGCAGTAGGCTGCAGTGGCCACTGAAAGCTAGATTTTCACACTAATCCAATAATTTTTTTTTAAAAAGGCTAAGCGTGGAAAACGCGACGTAAAACGGAGACAAATTCATCACCGGTCACGATTTTCCGAATTTCCCAGTTCCGAAAACCCAAGCACGGTTAAAAAGTGTTTGAGCTGTTCCAGATTAAAAGAGCTTATTTTTTTTAAAACATAAATTGTATAATGTTAGGCTACAAAAAAAATCATTTATCAAATTTAATGGAGAGCATTTATTAAAATCTTTCTAAATTACTCTAAAGCTTGCTTATGGTATCTGTGAACTACTTTCAAGTCATCGAAAGATTGTTATAATTTTGATCTGTTATCGATTCTGTTCGTACAGAGGAGCTAGTTTTCCAAGAATCGATGTTCAAATACGAAGATTCTACTGTCGAAGCATCAAGAATATCAATCGTATTATATTTTTTTTATTCAAATTAAGCTAACCTAACCTAAAATATATTTAATACAAATCTTTTCCTTTTCGGGATAAAAAGGAGTCTGTGTTACTCCGTTTTGATTTGTGATAGTGACAACCAACCTTAAGGAGGAATAACCGAATACCAAGCGGAAGAAGTCGCGAGTTAAAACTAGTTGCTAATAAAACTGTACTTAATAAGGCGTGCTTTGACTAGCAAATGATATTCAGTATGAGTTATCACATGAATTAGCTTCCATGAGTAAAGTTCTGTTACGTAGAGACACATCATTCATGAATCATACTCCAATGTTGAGACATTGCCTCAAAATATCTAATCTGCGCGGCATCTGAAACTTCGTCCTTGTCAAATCAATTTAAAAATAAATAGGTTAAGATTGTTTTTTTTTTAGGAAATGAAAATAAAATAATATGAGCTCTCTACCGTGTACCCAATACAGCGGTGCTCAGAAGTCTAGACATTTGTTTTAGTGGTTTTGACCCACTTTTTACCAGAGCTTCATGAACATAAACATTTTTTTACGTGGTAGAGCCAAGCGGCGGCTTTAGCTGCTGCTCGAATGGGCCGGCTCGACCGGATTAATACCACGACCTCGCAGAATACCGGCGTGAAGTAGAGGCATCTTGTGGTTCTGCGTTTCGTTCGGTGAGTGAGGTAACCGGAGGCCCACTCTCCCTCCCCATTTCACTCCTTATCCTCCCTCCCATCTTCCAAATACCCCTAAAGGCCTGCAACGCACCTGTAGCTCTTCTGGTTTTGCAGATGTATGTGGGCGACGGTAATCACTTACCATCAGGTCAACCTATTGCTCGTTTGCCGCCTTACCCATAAAAAAGGTGGAGAGCCTACTACCATCCTAGTATCCAGATCAAGGATACAAATCATTTATAGTCGTAAATTTGGAAAAAGCCGTCAAATAGGGGATCGAATTCTAGTCTCTTGACTAATCAAGTAGATCCTCTAACCACTCGGCATATCGTATCGAATACTTAACAGTAGTGGATCGATCCACGATCACTTTCTCCAAGTGCCAATGTCTACAGTACAACCATATCGAAAAATCCAAACTCGAAAAACGAATTTGCGGAACCCAAATCCCGCATACTATGGAATAGGAGCAGTATCACTAGCTTATGAGTACGGGCAAGCCCAGATATCCCTGGCGGCATTTGTCGGCAATACTAAAGTTAGACCACTTTTTGGGACTAACTTTGTCCCAGAAACTTAAACTGAGTGTGTGTTGCAGAAGGTAGGATACATTTTATGAGGTGATAAGTTATACAAATAGATACACAGACATATAAACATAAACACAGACGTAAAGCGAACCCACGTAGGAAAAACTTATTTATTTTTCTTAGGAGATTCTCAACATTTCTGAATACTGAACTTATCTCAAACAATGAAATTTAACAGACAGACACTTCAAAGTTACATGTCCGTATCGAAGCCGATTTGATATTAAACATATGAGTATGTATTTTCGCGGTATATTAAATCAGGTGGTGGATGGCGCGGTACACAGTTTCCTTGCGGCGATCACACTGACTAGACGCTCTCGCGCTCGCGGGACGGTTTGCCACGCGCGCCTAATTCGAAATTCAAAGTGATAGTTTGATATTTGTTTTTTATTTACAATAAATTCCAGCCGAACTGCCAGTGTTCCTTTTTTGACTTCGTGAACAATGGCCGGATGATAAATAAGAAATTTTGTTAGAGGACACATTGTGTATAAGACATTTTTGAGCTGAACAATATTTACGTTTGTTTAGTTCGAATTTACATTTTCTGACAATATTGGTCCCTTTAGCTGTGCTTAGTGTTTACAAAAGCTGTCATGGCGAACGCGTAAGTAAATCCCTATTTTGCATAGTTCAACGAATACCAGTTTAAGTTAATTATTTAGAATGCAGTGCAGCACCTTTTGCATGCATCTTCGTCCCACGTGTTTTGCAGCAATATTACTTATTATTTAATAAGCTTACCAGCAAAGGTTTGTTTATATTTCTTCGACATGCAGAGTTACCTTTACCCCTGGTGAAAGTTAAGTTACAAATGCGAAGAACATAGAAACGTTTTTTCGTTTGGTGGATGGAGAAAACAATTTTTTTTGCGCGACAAATCACTGAAGTGAAAATTAATATAACGAAAAAAATGGAAGAAATTTGACGAAATGTTTAAATCTACCTCCTTTGCGTAATGAGATTTCTCTGACGGAGAAGAAACCAGCGAAAGAAACTTTGTAGATATCCTCTTTTTTAAAACAGATCTTGTACATTAAAACTTATACAACATAAAATAAAATAAGAAGCAATAAATAGTCTCACAGGCAATTAAGCCACATTCTAAGATAAAGTTATGCCCAAAAAAACATAATTTAAAAAGACTAACGCAGGGTTTGCAAACCCGAGCTGACCAGCCAACACAAGCGGCGCCTGTTGCACGCATGAAGAAGCTATCACCCTCCTTGACCATATTAAAGGGAACCCGTAATTCTAATAAAAGTATTTCCAAATTCTGAAACTATGACCTACTTCCATTCGATAGCACTAGTATTTCTGAGAAAAATTGCCTTGACATACAAACAAACCTCTTTTGCTTTATAGGTACGGAATTTGAAAAAGGTGTGTTAAGCGCGAATGAGGAAAAAATAGAACTTAATTTTTTTTTTGATATTACGTTATTTTCAAAATAGTGCGTTAATAATGCCTGCGGACTTTTCTCTAAATTTGCTAGATTCTACCTGCCCCAGTTAAAATGATTGAAGTGGGTTGGTTCAGAGCAGTTATGGGGAGCAGCGTCTCTACTGCCAGGTTAGGCATGCTCAGCGTGGCGAGTATTAGGCAAATCTCCCATGCATGGCATGCCAGATTTTGTTGGTGTTTTCATGGAATGACCTATGTCCTGTGCAGAGTGCATATACTAATGAAGAAGAAATATTTATTTATTTAGTTTTAAAACCCAGTGAAGGAATTGCTCTTGTGTCGTGGAAGCCACTGACAGACACAAATCGCACATGGACAAACACCCAAATAGCCGTGCGTTATCGGTGTGGTAAGAGGAGGCTTGAAAATCGTGCTGCGATCACCAATCTGCTGGCCGAGCGAGGTTACTATAGCATATCCTCCTTATGGGGGATGCCTATGTCCTGCCGTGGACAATTAATAATTACAATAACCATTTGATTTTTATTATTTGGAGATCAGAAAAATGCATCTCCGGGGCAGTAATCGAACTCAGCCCTCAACCCTCTGCACTCTGTGCATCTGCACAGCCAACGTGTCGTCATAATCTATATAAAAAAGTTGAGATAAATCATGAGATATTCCATAGAAATTTAATTTACCTTAAGACAAAGAGCACTCTTTTGTTACCTAGGTAACTAAGACAATTTAAAACTAGAGAAAGTACCGTCGTGACCAAAAATATATCTGCAACAAATTTCTCCTTTCGTTGCGAATTGTTTTTGTGATCTTTTTGGTTTCGGATCTTAGACCTGTTTTCTCAGACGGACGCAGCAGGGGTACCAATATGTTCTATAGAATCGACTTATTGTTTGTACTTATTAAGTTTTCTTTAAAGATATCTGATGAAGATCGTAATCACTATCAAACGTGTTATTTGCGTGACTGGTGGTGAGACTCGCACGCGCAGAATACCGGCGGGAAGAAGTGGCATCTTGTGCTTCTGCGTTTCGTTCGGTGAGTGAGGTAACCGGTGGCCCACACCTCCTTCCCATTCCCCACCTCATTCTCCCGCCCATCTCCCTAATACCCTTATGGGCCGGCAACGCACCTGCAGCACCTCTGATGTTGCGGATATACGTGGGCGACGGTAATCACTTATTATCAGGTGAACCGCATGCTCGTTTGCCGCCTTTCCCATAAAAAAAAATACCGGTGTGAAGTAGAGGCATCTTGTGCTTCTGCGTTTCGTTCGCTGAGCTAGGTTACCGTAGGTCAATTTCTTCCTCCTCTTCTCCCACCCTCTCCCCAAATATACTTCATGGTCGGCATCGCACCTCTTATGATGTAGCAGATTTACGTGGGCGTCGGCAATCATCTACCACGAGGTCGGTTGCTTGTTTCCCTTAACAAAAAACAACTTTCTCCAAACTTATTGGTCCGCGCCCTTCGCTTAGGGAACGGAACACGAATCTCCTGATTCGGCGATTTCTTAAAGAGATTCTGAAAATGTTAATTAGTGACTATTCCTTTAGGAGAAGGGAAGAGTGTTACTCTTCAAACTCACTCACTTTTGGATAGATTTTTTTTTCATCAAGGTTTTAATGTTGCATTGAAGTCGTAAAACTACTTATTGGATTGATGCCCTGTCTATTATTCCTATGGCGAATCGAATAACAAAAGAGAAACATTGTATATAATAATCAAAATGTTAGATAATATATATGAGAGAATTGGACCTTTATCTCTTGTGGTAGACATAGCAAATAGATTAACGAAGTCTAACCCACACGACTTTTTCTCCAATACCATAGCCTCGGCTCTACATTAGAGGACACATGTGTAAACCTTACATAATCAAAATCACCACGAACAGCCCATAAACATGCGTTTATTACTTGTATAAAATAAACACGAGAGACAGTTAAAAATTTTTTTTACAAGTATGGTAACCAAGCTCACAGCGAATCACATGGTTAACGACAAGGTATTTAATCTGTGGTTACATGTATTCACGTGCAAGAACCGTTACAAGTTCACCGATATGATGTATCGACGAGGGTAGGTTATGGATTACTTATGGATAAATAAATAATAACACATACGTCCGCGTGTAAACGATTCGAATTATCGTTCCAATTTCCTGGAAATTGTAAGTAAGTAAAAAACGCAACGATAAACCAGGAGAACATGAGTAAAATATACCTGGGGACCTGAACTAGTAACGAGTCAATCTCTGGCATGACAGCTCCTGAGCCCATTACGCAAAGAAATGTCAAATAACTTCTTTGCGTTTATGATGCCCTAGTAGCTATTTATGACTAAATCGGTACCTTGAAAGTTCATTAACAAAGAAGGATTCAGAATTATAATAAATATTATCGCCAACACACTCCGTTTCACATATCCAACGGCGATGGATGGCTGTAAAACTGTGACGTGAGATGTGAAAGATCACAACACTGTTATTTCTAGGTAAGAAGAAATACGCTAACTTATTTTCAAAATGTAAACCTGACGGAATGGAACGGACGAGGCTCTGGTACAGAGCATACTCTACTATACACCAGCGGAAAATCCATTCGAATATAAAGTAAAAAAAAAGTAAAGTAGCAGCTTATAAGTGCCCACTCCAGCAGTGGCAAGGGCCTCTTTCTCAAATACGAGTATAAGAGAGGGTTTAGGAGCCGGAAAGGGCCCGCCACGCTGCTCCAGTGCGGGTTGGCGGGCTTCACATATGCTCGAATGCTTTTATTATTTCTCAGACATGCAGGTTTCCTCACGATGTTTTCCTTCACCGCTGAGCAAGTAAATACAGCACTTAAAATTGCTTTTAACAATTTTAGTGGTGCCGGCACCGGGGATCGAACCCAGGTCACTCGCGGTCTATGAAACTAAAGTGAGCGTCCTGAATACTAGGCTACCACGGCTCTTTATATTCGAATATGCCGTTTTAATTTAATTTTTTTATGGGAAAGGTGCAAACGAGCATTTGTCTCACCTGATGGTAAGTGATTACCGTTGTCCACGTTCATCTGTAGCACAAGAAGAGCTGCAAGTGCGTTGCAGCCTCACTCACCGAACGAACGAAGCACAAGATCTACATCACGCCACTATTCAGCGAGGTCGTGATACTACCCCGGTCGAGCCGGCCCATTCGAGCAGGAAAAGCCGCCGCTTGGCTCTACCACGTAGTTATTTAATAAAACTCCGAGAGATTCGACTCTGTTTTAGATTTTAAAAATAGCAATGAATCTGTTCAATAGCAGTGACTTCGATTCTGGCCTAGATATTTTACCTCTGACCTATGAACAGGCATTCGTTGAACGCCGCTCCTTAATTTACTTTTAAAATATCTACGCGCAAACTTAAGAATCATAGAACAACAAATTATATAATATAACAAGAGCCATGGTAGCCTAGTGCTCAGAGCGCTCACTTCAGTATCAGAGAGCGCAAGTGACCAGGGTTCGATCGCCGGTGCTGGCACCACTAAAATTGTTAATAGCAATTTAAGTGCTGTATTTGGCACGTGCTCGGCGGTGAAGGAAAACATCGTGAGGAAACCTGCATATCTGAGAAATAATATTAAAATATTGTTTCGAGGATATGTGAAGCCCGCCAACCCGCAATGGAGCAGAGTGGTGGGCTATTACACCCTCTCAGATATTTGAGAAGGAGGCCTTTGCCCAGCAGTGGGCACTTACAGGCTGGTACTTTTATGACAAATTTCCATGTGGACGTAGACGTAATTTTTTAATGAAATATATTAGATTGGGGACGAGAAACGAGCGAACGTCCCACGTGATAAGTGTCTACAGCAGACCATGAACACAACTTAAATCCAAGAAGGTTACAGATGCGTAGTCACCTTTAATGACAAAGATGGATGACTCATAGTCGAAGCCCGTAATAGTACAGAGTCTCTATACGTTTGAAACCGGAACACAACAATATTTACGCTGCTGTTCCGCGGCAGAAATGGGTAAGAGTGTGGTCCTAGCCCAGACAACTCCTAGACAGAGAAGACATCTATTGTTTATTGATGAATATCATAGCATATCGATTCTGTAAATAAAAGATTTAACTTATATAATACTGTACGGGATATCGAACAATCCCAGTTAGTGTTTAGGAAAACACACCAGTTAGGATTCCCAGTCTTGATACCTAGATGGTACTAATATTAATATTAGTATATTATCGGTATACCTATATAAATAAACAACCATATATACGATTATATACTCCTGCAACATAATCGATCACTGCTGACGGGATTTGAATCTGCAACCATAAACTTCGAACGAATAGTTTCATATATAAGGCACTATAGCGGTAACCGACGAGTATAGATTAAAATATGTATCTACTACTATATAAAAAAAGGGTTCCGACAGAATACCAGCGCTGTAGTTGTGGTTATTCATTTAGTTTTGCTACAGCATTACGCTGAGTCGGACGACGTTTTGTTGGTGCATCTCAATAAAATATTATTATTTTTTTATGTTATATTAATTAAGTTTTCATTATATGTTACTTTAGTTGTAGCAATGAATCAAGTACTCTCTTCTTTTTCTTCTATATACAATAAGATTTTGATTCATAAATGCTCTGTATCTTCTAAACTTGTTCAAACAGTATTATTATTATTATTAATACGAGTATTATATTTAAAGTAATCAATTAATTCTGTAAAAGCTTTCTTATTGACTGGTATTAATTGTAGATTGGTTTCGAAACCCTGCGGAAATATTTACGTAAACGCTTGGGTATGAGAAAAAAAATGCTCCTGTTTCAAAAGATGAGCTGGTAAATGTAAAAGAAACCTTTTCTTATGTATAATATACCAACAAATGAGTTTAACATTCCACCTGAAGCATTGTTTCTCAACACCTTTGTTTGCGTGGAAGAGATCGCTGCATAAGGCTGTTAAATTGTACCGCCTCATTCATTACTGGTTACTCCAGCCCAAGTATACACACGTGATCGACTTCACACAAAAGAGGCCACTTGTGTGGTCATCTTTTAGGACTAAGATCGAAGCCCTCTCAACCTGTAATTGTACTGGCTGTCCATAGCCCTCAGACTCCTCATAGCCTGCGAACACGTACCGATGCTTAGCAAATCATAATCAAATATAGCCCAGAGGATGATTCCTACGCAGACGGCTCATAGGCAAGAAAAGTACTAAGTATCCTAAGTATCCTACCAACTAACTAGTATATAGTTAAGTAGTTTAGTTTGTTTGTCACAGTTTAGTTTGCCCAGTTAAGTTTATTGCTTGTAATCATAAACGAATAAACACTCGAGTTACTTTAAATGGCGTTGAAGCGATGTGAATAACCGATAAGTATCGAATCACAATTATCACGTTAGTAATTGCTTTAACAACCGTTCTCAACTGTTTGTATGCGTTCAATTCGCAAATTCGTTCAATGATAGAGTAGACGAACATTTCACGATCGAATCGAAGACGTTCGGAAAAAAGGCCAGGTCAAGAGTACTCTAAACCAACGAGCATGCATGCGAAGATTGATGAAAGTGGAAGAAGCGAAAGACGTATGTCAGGACCGTAAACCGCAAGTGTAAGAAGATTGTCTCTGCCTACCCCGTTGAGAAAAGGCGTTTATATATACATACATACATACATACATACAATTCGCAAAATACGTAGGATCAATTTGTATTCTTATTTTAATTTTTTTTTATTGGAAACGGCGAAAACGATCAACCTGGCTTCCTGAGTTACCTGAATGACCGTACGGGTCACCGTGGTCTATGGTCTAAGCTAAGGGGCGATTTAGCCACTGGACCATAAACGTACACGCACTGGAACTTTGATGGGATAAAGCTGTAAACACACTAACGACAAATGAATACGGTCTTTAAATTACTACACGCAGTCATTTCGTAATCAGTAATATTTAAATTAGTTCTTGCCTTGAAATACATAGTATTTGTGCTATAAAATTAAGAGGCTGTTTATAAGCATTTTAGAAGACATTTGCATTCTGTTTATCGTATACCAGCTGTTCTACACAGCGTTGTTCAAGTTAAAATAAAAAATATATTTAAAAAAAATTGTGCCTATGTCCGTCGCAACATCATAAGAGAGATATTTAAAAGAATCCAATCAAAATCGGTCCAGTGGATTTGAAGATTAGCCTGCACAACGAAACACAGTTAAATAGTCTTTACATAAATTATAAACAAATATGTAAGTATTTTAAAAAGAATTCTAATTCTTCATATATATAAATTCACGCGGGGTGTAAAGGAGGAATATACCATATCTCCTTCCCAATTCAACACCACAACCCCACCAGCACGTGGTACCTAGCCGGCGACTGAATGTTGGTAGAAATTCGTTCGAATAAATTGAACCCAAATCCCACAGACTAGTGATAAGCAACATCACTAGTGGAAGGGAACGATACTGCGGTAGGTTTTCGAAGCTCTTTTCTTCGTGATCTTACGAGACCCGCGAGGAGAAAGGTGATAGATTCTTACACCACACGGCATTGTCTGATATAAACAAAGTCGAAAAAAATATGCTCTATATACCTAATACTGAAGTAGTCAGAGATCTAGACATTTTAGTCCTTTCCACCTATCTCTCACCAGATGCCTTCTTAGTATACAGGATAACGATAAAAATCGTACATAAGTTACAAGAAAGTCATCAGTGTGCCCTCCACATAGGGTTTCGAGATCGAGTTTCCCGATTCGTAGGTAAATACCCTAACAACTCGGCTATCGGGTTATAAATAAAGAAATACTTTACAAATCCGACAACTAAATTTCCCAACGTTACGAGCGCAGTTAATAATGTGAAGGGAGAGTTTGTCTTTCTATAATAAACTAGAACATACTTTTGCAATACCTTACGCTATACTCTTCAAAGAACTTAAAGGTTTTTGGGTATAAAGCTTTGTCTAAGCCAACCTGGACTTGCAACATACGTAAGACTTGATTGTAGGCTCCTATGCTACCCTGGTGTTTCAAATTACACGCTCGCATTGTACACTACGTTGTAAGCGTAAAATTTTAAATTATACACAGTATCTCTGCGATTCGAACGAGCTTTTCTTATGAGTATGTAAGGTGTTAGCTAACTGTGGGACGACCGCGTGGATTAGTGGTCAGCGTACCGAGTCCTGGGTTCGAATTTCAGCCGAAGCCAATATTTGTAATATTTGTGAAGGCGGCCTATGCCCTGCTGTGGGCACTTAGAGGCTGCTTCTTTACTTTTACTGTTTTCATAGGCAGATAAGTAGATACCAAAAATTGGAAGATATGGACCACCCCTATTAACTACATATTTTAATATATGGCCACAATAGCGGAGTGATTAAAGGTTCTATCTCCGAATCAAGAGGCCCGAGTTCGATCACCTATGTGAAGAGCTCGTACCAATCAGATATTCTAAGCTTATGTACAATTTGTATCGTAGGTAAAAAAGTAAAGTGGGAGCCTGTAAGTGCCCACTGCAGGGCGAACGCCTCCTTCTCAAATATCTAAGAGGGTTTTGGAGCCGGGAAAGGCCCGCCACGCTATTCCGTTGCCGGATGGTGTCGGAACAAATGTCTTTATGTATATGATATATATCTATGTATATCTATCTTATATGCTACCCTGGTGTGTCAAAGACATATGAGATGAGTCTAGTAGTAGGTGTTGTTGGTGGTCTGACCTGACTTAGACGTAAGGCAGAGATTAAGAATTTCTATTTGGCATGACAAAGCGGAGTCAGACGTCCTTCCGCAAGCCTAAGCGGGTGTGACGTGTGCCTCGTGTGGATGGAGTTTAGAATGATGCATGACAAACTTATTTCCAAGCTGCTATCTCAAAAAAAAACTACCAAGGGCGAGTCGGACTCGCACCTAGGGTTCCGTAGTATGACACGATATACGAGTATGTTATGTATTTACTAAAAAAAATAGGTATTTTTTTATTCATTACGGTATAGCGCGTGTCAGACACACACTAGGTAAATTTTTATTACTTGTTGTATTACTTCATAGTTTCAATATTCAAAACAAAAGTAGCTTGTGATCCAGTGTTCTCTACTCAAAAAATTGCTATCTATACTTTGACTTTGACTTTACCGCCTGTGCTGGAATCACATCAATTTTAAAGCGTCTAAATATCTATTATCTTTTTACGATAGAGCAAATATAGAATAAAACGTGGAACAAAACACGTTTATAATACCTCCTTATTTTTTACTTGTCATTTATTATTATTTGTTCGGATAAAATGAATATCCGCCATTATAATATATAGTCTGTGAAAATTTCCCATTACTGTTAAAAAGATAGATCCCATTAAATGAAGGACAGACGACGGCGTAGGGTTAGTAACAGGACAACGTACGGAACCCTAAAAAACTGTATTAATTTTCAACAATACCTTTCGTGACTAAGTCTCGTTCTATCAGTCATAAGCTCGTGACAGATGATCATTGGTGTTACTGTGCTATTTACAATGAATAGATTGATTGAGCGGTCTATATAGTATTTTATGTTTCATGTACTTTGTTAAGAAGTAGATATAATGAAATAATGAAAAAACATTTGAAATGAAACTGTAATTTATGGATTTTATAGCGTTTCATTTTGTTTTTATATTCCCGACGTTTCGAGAAAATGAAAATGAAATTTGTAATATAAATCCATGGAAGTCTAGTGGTAAAAGCGCTTGCTTTATGTTTATTTTAAGCGTGTGACCTGGATTCGATTGCCGACACAACAAAAATTGTTAAAAAAAAAGATTTTTTTTGAATTTTACTCGTAAATAATACAAGGTTTCTTAAAATGATTTTTTTTTATTTTGTTAAAAGAATTGAATTAACTATTCCGAATACGTGTGGACGCGACTGATTATTGTTTACGGTTTTTTTTTAGACAACACGTTCACTAAAAAAAAGTTGTTTTATTGCAAAATAACTTAAAAGGGTATTAATAAACGTGAGCGTAGTGTTTTTACTTCACCTGGCTCAGTTTAAACGATAAAAAAAAATCAATTGAGACGCCATATTTCATTTTAACGACTTGTTGCTGAACGTCAAATGCGCCGCGATATTTCATGATTCGTATATCGAACGAATTCCTCATAAATAACTTCATCGCTTTACACAATGCGATAAACCATAAAAAAAAAACTTCATATACATAATTTTTAACGTTGAACAATTTATCATTTTATTCGCCTCCTGATCGATACGTAACATGAGACTGCACTAAAAAATAGCTACATTTCTGAATGTCTGTTAGATAAGAATCCGAAGAAGACTCGGTAAGGACGACAGAGAAAAAAAAACAGATATTTATGAATAAACTTCAATTGAGATATTTAGAGACTAGATTGTTTTTAATGGAAACATTACCCACACCTCCTCGAGGTGGCAGGAGTAGTGCCTACAGCATTTCCCTTTTTATAGACATAAACACCCAGACCAGGAACAATTATTTTAGTAGGAATATTATTTTTCACGAAAAGGGCGAAAAGTTGTAAACGCCTTGATCACTATTAAAGTGGTCACTGGGTTATGTTTCGTCAAATACTATCTTAGCGTTCACAGCCACTCGGGTCCTAACACGGCGGGATCGCTCCGATTTTTTATAGTCTTTGATAGTGGAATTGGTGGTCTACCTGTCGGCAGAGCGATACACAAACATACGGATTGTGTCTAGCTTCCGAAGCGTCGTAAAAATTTCAGACGACTCTGTACCCATTTTGTGTAGAAAGAAATCACTGCAAATCTGTTTTCTTTAAACCCCCACTCCATAGTGTAATTTAAAAATCATGCCGAAATATAATATATATAATGACGGCAAATCGATCAAAGCATCTTACATATTAAACTGAATTAAAAAAGAAAGAAAAGAGAACTGTTTTAAATTACTCCTTATTTATTGCAGCACTAGTTTTGTTCAGTATAAAACTAACAAATTTTGACACAGTCAAAATTGTAAAATTAACTAGAGTTAAATGTTATTTAATTCAGTATTAATTATTTATGTAGGTATTAATCATAAATTTACAAATAATATGTTTTATGACCATTTGAAACGAATTACGATAGATGTGCACTTGACCGAATTATAGTTATTATTTATCGGTCAAATGGCATTCGGAAATAAGCATTTTATTTAATTCTTTTAAAAACATCTTTATCATTATTGATTATTTCAATTGTTTTGTTTTTCTCTAAGCTTTAAATTTATTACTTTCTTAGATATCGGGTCGAAATTACATCATATATTTAATACATAAGTCATGTCATATTCTGTTATCGATTTGGTTAGAAATTTAAAGATCCTTTTTCATTTACAGTAAATTTTATAATGTTACATAAAGTATTGTTCCGTGTCAAAATTTTTTTTTGTTTTTTGTAATCAATAATAAAGCGTAAAAAAATGTACAACATATTAGCAAAATCTAATCAACATTGTCGATTGACAAATGAAAATTACCTATAACTATCGGAGGTTATAAAAAGTTGCCTGTAAGCCACTGCTAGGCACTCCTCCTTCTCAAATATCTGAAAGGGGTTTTTGGAGCCGGAAAGGGCCAGCCACGCTGTTCCAGTGCGGCTTGGCAAGCTGCACATATCCTCGAAACGAAAATGTAATTTTTCCTTAGACTGCAGGTTTTCTCACTGTTTCCCTTCACCGCCGAGCACGTGTTAAATATAGCACTTAAATTTGCCACCGGGGATCGAACCCAGGTCACTGGCGCTCTATGGACTGAAGTGAGCGCCCTGACTACTAGGGTACCAGGTTATAAACGACTGGAGATAAAATTATACTGCCGCAGCTGTAAACGCAAACACAAGCTCTCTTCGTTACTTACGGGAAAAAACTCGGGAAATATTCGAAGCTATGTAAGCGACAATGAAACAAACAACACATACTGAACAGAACGACAATAATCTCACGGACCCCATATTCGTGAGTTGCACAAATTTGGGGTCCGTTGAAGATTCGAACTCAAGAACCACAATTCATAACGCCAAGTATTCTGTCCTAGTCGTATCAGGCATTAGTAAATCGAGTCAAGTTAATATGAGTTGTCACTATTCAAAATTTTAAAATATATAATTTCATTGTTATTTTATAAATAAAGTCCATTTACGGCATCCTTGGACTTTATACTGCTATATGAAGCCATCATAAATATTTTATTTATGATTATTTCTTACTGTCAATTACACAAACAATTTACTCGCTAAAATGTAAGGGGTCAAAGAACTCTAAAACAGCTGCGACCAAAACCGTTTTATCCGCCTTTTTATCTGATAGTCGTATTAAACGTCATGTTGACAGTGACGATTGAGTTGGCGCCAACGCAGATTAAAATTATAAGCGGCATACAGGTTATAAAAAAAATCGAATCATTGAGGATAGAAATAGACGGAAGGATACATTAGGAATTATTGACGCGAAATTTATTCATCTGTAAATAATAATTGTATTTTTATTGAGTTCTTTTTTTAGGGCTTTGTGACTTATATGTTAATAGTATCAAACAACAACTAACAGTCAAAGTGATATTTCAACATATTTTTGATGATTCTTGACATGATTGAATAGTCAACTTCTGCTGAACATTTGTTGGACTTGACTCGACTTGGCACCGAAACGAAAATCAATGATTTCCGGCTTTTAATTGATTTTTCCTCATGATACACATTCACAAGCACTTGCGTCATAATGCACTATTAATATTATTCATCAAAAACATAAAACTAGGTTATATTTTTTTAATGGTATGGAATCCCAAGGTCAGAGTTAAGCCTCCCAATTACATTGCTATCAGACGTACGCTCATACAAAGGTGGACTTAGACGCATAGGAATTTAAAAAGCAAATATTGTTAGTGACAGATTCTAGAATGTAGATAAATGTTTATAGACGATTTTATCGAGCTGCCTTTAGACAGTAGATAACCACTGACATTTAATGTATAAAATTATAAATTTAATACATTAAATGTATTTAATTTAGTCAGTGGTGAAGGGAATCAAAAGACTCGAATTCGACACCTACATGTGGGGTGAAGTGGCTAGTACTAATGAGTTTTTCAAAACTTGTGTACGATTTGTATCGTTTACTATACGCCAGGCTCACCAACTAAACCCACGTTGTCCCAACAGGCTTTTTCTTTTTATGGGTAAGCGGGAAAACGAGCTAGCGCCTCACCTGATAGTAAGTGATTACCGTCGCCCATGTACATCTGCAACACCAGAGGTGATCAACGCACCTCGCGTTGCCGGCCTTTAAGGGTACTTGGTAGATGGAAAGGGGGAGGAGGTTGGGAATGGGGAGTGGCAATGGGCCTCCGGTTATGTCACTCACCTAACGAAACGCAGAAGCACAAGATGCCTCCACTTCACGCCGGTATTCAGCTAGGCCGTGTTACCGAACCGGTCGAGCCGGCCCATTAGATATAGTTGGTAGAGCAAAAGCCGCCGGCTTGGCTCTACCATGTGGCCCATGTACCTAATGCTCGTTTGCCGCCTTTCCCATAAAAAAAACCATCTCAAAGTACAGCTGATTATCGTTAGCACCGTTTAAGTTTGACAAGCTACAATGTTTATATACCAAGTTACAAAAGTAAAATTGTCACAATAATCTTTAAAAAGCGCCAATAGCCTAATGGTTTAGAGTGCGGACTGCGAAACATGACGTCGCAGGTTCGAGCCTACAATTCGACTATTGTCGTGAACCACTCCAAATACAAGCTCTAATGCTTAGTTGGAGGGTTAACAGGAATATTAGTAACGTTAGTTAAATAGCATTGCTAGTATTCTTTAAAAAAAATAAAAATCTACCTATTTAGAATTTTACATGTAAGATCTCACAACCATTTACCCGTAACCGAGCTCGTCAGACGTCCGGACATTCAGTGTTTCAGTGCCGTTTGCCGTGTCATGTCATCGTCATGATTTTCAGGCCAACGATACAAATCGTGCATAAGTTTCGAAAGATTAATTAGTACGAGACGATCGAACAAGAGTTTCCTGATTCAGTCAGATCCTCTAACCACTCGGCTATCGAGGCCAGAGTCTATTAGTCTATTTCATTATTAATGATAGGCGATGCTGTATGTATACGGTGAAAGAATATCTATCATCCCCTTTCATTTCGTGCGGGTAGTCGACTATGGGAAAAGCCTAGCGAACCACATAGTGTCCGACGATTAACGATATCAAAAAAAGGCCAGATTTAAAACACACGGAACGTAGATAGCGTCTAAGGTACAACGTCTAGTGCTGTGATCGCCAAGCGTGGTATTTATAGAAAATTCTTCTATTGGAGCCTATGTCTAACAGTTGAATATTAACAGGCTGGATTTATATCACTTTTGAGGTCATAATGAAACAAATAAAAAAACTGCTAGAGTTGCCAGTGTCATAAATGATTAATGAATAAACAAATCTATTACGTCTTGTCAGTTGCGGCATATCAGGGGCACCTTGTAGTTATCAGTGGAGTTAATGATACATCTGCCAAAAAATTTAAACGCTCTTATTCTGGAGGCGTAAAGTTTAATCTATTTTAAAATGATCCACTGTTTGCTGTAAATTACAGTTTGTTATCTAATCCAGGAATGCAAGTAATTAATTGTGATTAATATTGTATGCATGCGAAACTATTTATGGACGTGTCTTGCAGTTTAAGGTCGAATAACTTTGATTTATTACCGCATTGCTTTGCGAGTAATGTACGGAAGATCGATCGCTTCGTTACAATCAGAACATTAGGAATCGATAACTTTTACATTGACTGTAATAGGTTCGCGGGGCTTAGTGATTCACTGAATTTAATGCTGTGCTGTGAGTTCTGGGTTCGAATCCCAGCTGATGTGAATATTTGTTCGAAAACAAAAATGCTTCGTTGTGTTGTGTTCGTCCCGAGTCTCCTGACCTCTATTCCTGAAGTGTTACATCGGATACGAAGGTAAAAACGAGAGAGTGCTTCTGTGTCCGTGCTTACATTTACGGTACTATAATATCTCCTGGACAGTTGATAACCGCTGATAGTATTCGGAAGCTGTAGTCGTATCCGACATCATCAGTCTGTAACACAGCCGCTTAGCTTAATGGTTAGCGCTCATGGCTGCTGAGCCGTAGAATCTGGGATCGAATCCACTGCAGGATATAGGCTTCTCTCATTACGAGGATTTTACATAAGCACCACGTTCGGTAACCGGATTGGGCATCGCAGTACCAGACACGTCGCACCTTAGACGCTGCACCCCGTCATCGGTTTGCTCAAGTTTCGTCTGGTATTTTTCTTAATGGATATCATGCAGTTGCAATTTTCATGGCTTTTCCTTTAGTCGTCTCTTACTACATCCACGGGATGAAAGCGCGTTGCAGATTCTTACGCCGCTACCACACGGGCACGTTCCCCATACTCACCACCACCGCGCTGTGAGATGCTACTCCCAGGTACAACTACCACCGTATTTGTTTTACGGATTGATTTCAAGAGGAAGGTAGCCTGAGCCTTGTTCTTTAACGTGGTGTGCAGATTTTTTTTTTGGGGTATGAAACGTGCTAACAGTTCACCTGGTAGAAGGTAGCTCATGGACACCTACAAGCAACTTGAACCGAGGAAGATTACAGACGAGTTGTCACCCCTGAGGACTTAGATGAAATACCACACGGCCTGGAATTAAACTGGCTGTCAATACCTTTCGTACCGGAACACAAGAGCAATTGCAATGCTGTTTGGTGGCAGGAATGTGTGAGATTGTGGTACAAAACCACACGACTAGTCCTAGTCAGAGAAGGAATCTACCATCAGTTAAAAGGCTTTCAGGTGAAGTTGACTTTAGAAGAAAAAGTTAACATACTCCCATCATTCCCGATTGTTTTGTGCTGCACTTTATTATTATAAGCTCATGATTTTATTCCAGGTGGTTTAAGATGTCTTTTTCTTTTCTTTTTTTTTTTTTATTAAAACATAGATGAGCTATATCTATTGCAGACACTACCGGCTCAATAGTAGTATAAGGCTGTGCTGAAAATCAGTGTTGCTCTCTCACTTAACGTTACGAATTCCCCGTAACGTAAAGTGACCGTAGACCCATTTGTTTACACCGTATTGCAGTTATATCCTGGCACTGTCATGGCCATACTAAAGTTCGAGTTTTTTCATTAATCCAAATAGATAGCCGATTGATATTTTATCATCACTCGACTCACTCGTATTGTTTTATATTTTATCGTTTATTGTTACATCGACATGTATTAAAGTTACATGTATTTTATATCAGGCTTATGAAATACGTTTTTTGTTTACTTGTACAGGCAAATTATAATATTTACCATGGGTTTCATTTAATCAAAATATTTTCAAGCGCTCATGCAAAAGTGGGGTAGGGGTTAAGGGGTGTAGTTAACCCCTGGAAAAACGTTTGGATTTATTTGGTATCCCCTGCCAGGAAGGCTAAAGTTGACAGCATTTAACTGAGCTACTCGAATGAGGAATAACTAGAATTAATTATTACGAAAATATCTTACAGGCAAATAAAGCATAGGACGTCCCCTTCAAAATGGAGACACGTCGGATGCAGATGACTTGGCACCATGCTTTGTGACAGTCGCTGGCGGAGGCCAATGTTCAGCATTCGACATGTGATAGCTCGGATCAATGATAACAATGTGAAGGTCGGGCTGACATTCACGTTGAATAGGAAGGAATACGTTATTTTTATAAAGTTAAAAGCTTCAGTTGTGATGGTAACTAGTGGAATGGTACGGTTGCTAGTTACCAGACCACACTGTAAAAGTTTTAACGATAGTTTTAGAGTGCGTCTGAAGTAATGATGTTCAACATTAAATGCCTTATTATCTAATCACCCGATATCGCTGCGAATTTTAGTTAGGTCTTTCTTTTATCTTTGTATCTCAGTGGAGCCGTGGTAACTAATGGACAGGGCCCTAACTTTAGTGTCATAGAGCGCGATTGACCTGGGATTGATCCCCTGTGTAGGCCACTAAAATTGGTGCTGAATTTACGACGTGATCGGCGGTGATGGAAAACATCTTAAGAAAACCTGCGTATCTGCCAGGCTACTACTTCACTACTTAACATTATCTTTAACAACAAGAAAGAAAAATTCTTATTTATTTCACCTGATTTAAATTGCCAATTAAGAATCACTAGAACAGCAATTGAAACGAAATAAAAAAAAAGTCTGACACTGACATCGGATAGGCAATGGACAAATTCAACAATGACCAATTAAACTTTTAACCGCTTTGAACTCATTTCGGTTTCTGAGTAAATTGTCGAAACAATTCGGGTCGTAGAGATCGAATTTCAGAGAACTCACTTGATATGCTCCAACTTTAAGGTTACGCGGTTATTTAATGTTGCCAGTCGACGCACTAACAGATAAAGCTGCCAACGCATCTTGGAAATTTACTTATTTACAAACATAGCGATTAGAACCAGCCGGGTTCCAGCATCTGTCAGCGTTGGTTTTGTTGTAGGATGCTCAGTGTCGGAATCTGGAGAAAAGATAAACAAATAGGGAAATAAAGGAAACAAAGTAATGAAATAAAGAAAGAACCTTTATTCATTACATCTCTTTTAGTTTACAAGTTATTAATAAAACAATTAAAAGAATAATAAAAACTAAAAAAATACTATATAATTTTAGAAAAAAAAATTTATGTGCTACAGTGTGATGCAACAAATGGGTTTACGTTCAGGTGCTGTAAGTATACTCCGGCTGGTATATAAACCCAGGACTCAAGTATCCAACAGTCACTAAGCCACGTTGTCTTCAAAAAAAGAGAAATCGCGTTCAGCAATAAAGAGGGAAATCAGTCGAAAGAACGTTACCACCGCTCAATTGTCGAATGTAAAGCAGATTTTAATATCGTCATATTATGTCGAAAATTTTAATTTGTTAAACAACTTCACAAAAGGAGGTGTGTCTGTAGGTATGTTTTTAATGCATAGATGTATGCCCAGCACAATTCTCACAAAGTAATAATGAGGACCGGCATCTCTAATGCTTGGGTACGAGCTCTGCGCTCGCCATCCCCGGCGTGTTCAGTATATACGAATCTAACGATGTCTGAGAAATAATAGATAATATTATTTCGAGGATATGTGAAGCCCGCCAACCCGCTCTAAAGCAGCGTGGCGGGCCCTTCCCGACTCCAAAACCCCATCTGTAATTGAGAAGGTGGCTTTTACACAGTTGTGGCCACTTACAGGCTGCTACTTTATACGCTAATAAAAGTTCTACCGAATGTTTGCTTTGTTCATGATTTATTTAATATAGTGGTTCGTATCGTACAACTATACTATACAACAATCAATTCATTGCTCATTCAAATCTGCAAACAATTGATCGAAGATATTTGTTACAACAAATTATCAAAACAATGCGGGGTGGAGTGGACTAGGTTTCATCGATAACATTTGAAACGTCGAACGCTTATTCTATGACGTGTTCATGTAGTAGCATCTGGTAGGATTAGTCAATTAGTTTGACAGATAAAATTATTATAATTTAATTTCGCAATTGACAACTGTTATACTATCTGTTCAGTTTGTAAAACTGTTGAGTTTCATTAATGAAAAATACATCGAGTTTGTGTGATTAAATTTCTGATAAATTATTTTAAAATTCATATGCCATGACATTTTTTAAATTGTCAATTAATTGCAGGTGAAAAATGTTCTATCGTGCTTTACATTGCAACTTCTTGTCGCAGTTGAGTGGAAACTTGACGCGATGAGAAATTAAATGAATTAGAATTATAGACATTAAAGCTATACGAAAAGTAATATGAATAGAGTGAAATTGCCGTGTGCAATAAAGTGGAGGAAAACAGAAATATCAAAAGCTTTTCATGCCCTCTCTTTCTCTCTCTCATGCTTTTTGCTCTATCTCTAAGCCAAGCGTTAGTGAAGCGATGCTATAGTGCTTAGTTTTTCGTGACGACTAAACTTTTTTTTAGTTAAATTTACCCACTTCCGCGACCACGATAAACGACTCGCTTACAATTATTTTTTTAAATTACAATTTTTCAAAATTCACTTAGAAATAAACATAAGTTACATATTATACAATAAGTTTCCAAACGTTTGCTGGCCGTTAATCTCTGCGACGAAAACAAAAGGCCGTCTCGTTTTACCAAACATAAAATATTCTGATCTACAACCGTACAAAAAAAACAAATATTATTCTTCATTTCTTCCGTTTGAATTTGAACCTTGTGATACACAACTTATAAATGAAAAGGTAATTCTAGATATATAAGCTTGCGCTTTTTGGTCGTAAATCCATAAGTGAAGGAAATGGTGGCTTTTAGTGGTTGTGAGATTGATTTATATTCGTCGACAAACGGATACATCTTCGACGTAATTCGAGTGGCTTAAAGTTTTATGTGACTTTTTAGTTGAAAATCCCGTGCAGACTGTTTATTTCGAAACGATGTTTGCATAATTTCTTGATGTGAAAGTATGCATTATGACCCTGCTTTTCAGCCTAGCTTCTTCGTTATTTATAAGCTTTGTTTTGGTTTATATAGCCTATTAATTTGTATGTTTGGAATTTAACCAACAGAAGCATTTCGTTTATTCAATTGTTGCAAAAGTGGCAATAGGCCGGCCTCAGCCCGAAGGACTGACAAACGTTGGGGAAAAGGTTCTCGAGTGGCGGCCACGTACAGGAAAACGCAGTGTCGGACAACCGCCTACAAGATGGTGTGACGACCTGCACAGTGTTGCGGGAAGTCGATGGATGCAGGTGGCTCAAGACCGAGATTTGTGGCACTCTTTGGGTGAGGCCTACGTACAGCAGTGGACTTGTGATAGGCTGAAATGAGATGGGTCTGTCATTCGTTAGGACTTCTTTTGAGCCTATGTCGTTGCTTCCGACTCTTCCTCCCGTCTCCTCCCATTTATGCGATCGGATATACTCGTAAAATGATACCGATAACTTCTTTTTCTTAACCGATTGATGTTCAATTTCAATATGGCTGATATCTACCAAGGGGACATTATGATTGAGAATAACAATTAGGTCGTAAGCTTTCTTTCATCACTTAAATAAAATATGAGAATTTTGCCTTGAAAAACTTTCCTCATGGATAATTAAAAACTGTTTACATTTTGTAAGAAAATTAGCAGCAATGACCTAATTGAAGTAGCAAGTGCTGATTACACACATCATGGCGCGATAAAACAATTAGGAAAGTGGGCTATGACAAGTAAGTAACACGAATTGAAAACATATGCGGACCAGCTGTTAGATACGGACATAAACAGATGGAGTTAGACGAATAATTAGAAGGATTCATTAGTTAATGAACTTTTTAAACATCGAATTGAATGTGGCAGACCACACACGTGACCATGTGTGCTTCCAGTACTCGAAACGTTGGGAATTAAAAAGTTTAACGCTATAAAATAGAATATTAGTTTTATTTCAATGAAATGTTTTGTATCTTATGTTAGAATCGTACAGGATCTATCACCAGGTCTCGTCCATTGAAAATCTTGTGACCTTCGATCGACATAAATAAAATCATTTACTCTTAACAACCTCTACTAAGATATGGATCTGTTATGAATTTTAAGCCGAAAATTTAAAAATTACGTGTCAAAACTTCAATGACTAACTTGGTCCACTTTGGCCCATTTGAACATTGTTATTATTTTTTAAATTAAATATAGTATCGATAAATGTTGTGAAAATTGTTGAATTGCTGAAAAGAAACACAGGAGGAACACGAAGTGTCAGCAAGAAAAGACACAAAGTATTTTAAAATAGAAAACACATTAAGATCTCAGACGAAGTCTAAGCAAAAATAAAATTACCGGGTGACTTTCCCCAACCTTATAGAGGGAATGTTTACCCTTAAGGAGTTTTTTTTAATAAAAGAAAAATTATCAAAATCTGTTCACATCGCGTAACATACATTATACATGAAATCCAGACGAATTGATAACCTCCTTCTTTTTTGAAGTCGATTAAAAAAACAACCGAACGCACTTAGTGATGCACTCGGTACCTAACTAGGGCTTCAACTACCGCCGTTTATTTAGTGGTTTGTAGGTCGATGGAACGCATCTGTTGCTTACGAGGTGTTGTACTCTGCTGCTTGCCAAGAATGCGACAATGTACAATGCGTAACATTTAGCTGTAAGGTCAGATCTGTTGCAATACGTTGATAATAATTTAGGACTATCAGAAACTTACATTTTTATCCAATAATCATAACCCTTAGCAGTAGCTTCAGCTAAATGAGGGTTATGATTTCTACGTGTTTGTATCTGTTATAATATCGTGCGGTCGGTGTAAAAGAAACTGCCATCCCATCTCATACAGTTGGTGGCGTAAAAGTCGACTAACAAGAAACCAGAGACATCCTGTGACCAATGGCGATAGTATGATATTTCTAATATCAGTATAATATAATATATAAGAGCTAAATAATTCAGATCGGTTCAAACCACGTCTTCAGTGAGTTATTTTTACCAAAGGCACAAGAGTCATCTTTACCAACAGAGTTTCAAGTTTAACGTAACAATTACTGTATAACAATGCACATAGAGACATGATTGTTTTTTATTTCGGTTATCGCTAATGCCATTAAGGTTTATATGCCGTGAATAAATCACGTTAATATAGATATTATCGAATGTTTATTTTTTAAACTGCCCTAAAGTAAGAAACGTAACAAAGGTAACGAACGTGTTACCTAACTATTGTGACCTACTAATAAGTCGTTAATTACTATTCGTGTTCAAATGTGGAACTTAGAAAAGGAATAGATAGGCCTATTCTAGAGTGAACTGGCAATTAAAATAAACACAACTCACTATAGAAGGATGCTGGCACTAATAGTTGAAAAATAATCCGTTATAAATTCATTGAACACAATGAATCTCTGAAAATTAACTCTGGATGTTTTGTATGAAAGAGAAAAAGTACTAACACCAAAGTGCATTGTGCGAATTCAGTTCTTATCGACTTCACCTCTGTTTCTTAGAAATGGGTCAATGTACTGCTCTCAAGTATATTAACAAATCAGACGCGTCAAACTGAACGTTGGTAGGTAGAAAGTATATTCTACGGCTCGACCGGGGTAGAGTAACACGGTATGGATACCGGCGTGAGAGGCATCTTGTGCTTCTGCGTTTCGTACGGTGTTCGAGGTGACCGGCGACTCCAAATCCACTATAAATAAGTACTAACTAAATGCGTAGTAAAGTTTTCTTAATTCTTGACATGTTGAAACGATAGAAATTCTATTGTAATGACATGCAATTACACTTCTACCGTACTTAATCTATGCACCCATTTGCGATTTACAATTATATATTCCTACGAGTGTTCTAATCGCAGATAACGGGTAACAACCGACTCGTTTGTCCGACAGAATCACTCGCTGAACATTGTACTCGTAAGTGGGACAATAGAAGGTTTTATTTGTAGTTTATAGCTTTCGTGTTTTCAGTTCTTATAAAAATTAGCATAAAAATTATTTTAAGATGAAGCCATCACAAACGTTTATATGTTAGCACTGGACTTATCGACCTAGATGTTTTTTAAATATAAATAGGTGGGAAAAACACTTCTCACCTATTTAAAATTGGAATATTTTTAACGTATATTAGACATGTGCTGATTCCGTGCACTTTGATTTGTATGGGTAACTTCGAATTCTTTTCAGATGATCCAATATCGTAATAAAAAAACACAGACTATCTTGTGTTCTTTACCTGCCCTTGTTAATCCAATTATGAACATAGAACCATTAAGGTTGCTTGGTGAGCGTGGTCTGAACCCATGTAACTGTCAACGTGTTGAACAATTTAACTTTGAATCTGGAGCGCTGTGCCGGTTCTCTCGCATGACGATGCTGCGTCTCTCCATTGCTAGTCTGCAGGATTCAAGTTCTCGGCTATCTCTGTTAAGGAACACATAGAGTAGAAAAAGATATTCACAACCACACTCGATGATTTCAAGTTAGTTTTGCTGCTACTCGAATGGGCCGGCTCGACCGGATTGGTAGGTAGAGTAACACGGTACGAATACCGGCGTGAAGTAGAGGCATCTTTTGCTTCTGCGTTTAGTTCGGTGAGTGAGGTAATCGGAGGCCCATGCCCCCTTCCTCATCCTCCCTCCCATCTCCCTAATACCCTTAAAGGCCGGCAACGCACCTGCAGCACCTCTGGTGTTGCGGACGTGGGCGACGATAATCACTTACCATCAGGTGAACCGCTTGCTCGTTTGCCGCCTTTCCCAAAGTTGTTATGTCGATGTTGTGTACGTATATATACGTTTTGTCTGTGCTGCAGCATTACCGCAGAGGCTCTCACTCAGAGATGGCCGTGACTGTCATTGCAAACACGGCGTTGATTTTCACAACAGTTGAAAAAAAAAAACGTTAAAAAAAAGTATTCGCATTTTCACTAAACATAATTCTCATTTTTGCAGAAAACAATTGTTGGTGTTCTTCGCCCTAATGTGTGTGGCCGCTGCCTACTGGGGTCCAGATTTGCCGCCCGGACCTTACTGTGGTAGGACTCGTGAATGCTGTAACGACAGAAAGGACAATTGTGCGCATCAGATATTAAGTAAGTACTCATGCAATTATTTTAAACCGTCGACAGCTTGGCTGACTCAGGGCGTGTCTTGATCCTGGGTTTAAATCACAATGTCTGTGCAACACACAGACATATTATTGGTTATTGAATCCGGTTGTAATGTATCTCGTGTCTCTGACCCTTCCTCCGATACATCGGATACGGGAAGGTAAAGACCAAGGATTGCTGACCTGACTTCGCGCGTACAAATATGGCGCACAGATATATACTCGTATATCCTGTGCAGTTCCGATGGCGTATGGACATATATTTTAACCATGCATTTTAGACGGCTGATTGGAAAAATAAAAAAAATATATATGCACATCCATTGTTTGCTGGTGAATACACTCGAGCATTTAATCACTCTAATCTACTTCAATGTATACGATATTCATTGTAGCGTCTAACGTCAACACGATCATAGTTGTTATACATAGTAGAGACAAGTGGCGGCTTTTGCTGCTGCTCGAATGGGCCGGCTCGACCAGGCGACGCAGATTCTGAAGTCGAGACCTTGTTATTCAAAGTCACGGATTGGGGTCGACGTAATTTGGTACTATTCAACCACAAAAAGACACAGGTTTGCGCGTTCACCGCTAAAAAGAATCCCTTTGTCGTTTCTCCTCTTTTTGAGAACATTCCCCTTATTGCCTCAGCCAGTATCGGAAACCTTGGCGTTGACATTTCGAGCGACGTTCAGTTCCGTAGTCACTTGGAGGGAAAGGCCAAATTGGCCTCCAAAAAGCTTGGTGTGCTCTGTAGAGCGGGACAGTATTTCATGCCGGTCCACCGTTTGCAACTTTATAAGGCGCAAGTTCGGCCCCACAAGGAATACTGTTCTCATCTCTGGGCAGGGGTACCCCAGTACCAACTCCTTCCATTTGACCGCATCCAACGTCGAGCGGCTCGAATTGTCGGCGACCAAGCTCTCTCTGACCGGCTTGATCCTTTGGCCTTGCGAAGAGATGTTACTTCTCTTTGCATTTTTTACAAAATTTTCTACGGGGAATGTTCTGAGGAACTGTTCGGATTGATCCGCTGAGTTTCACCATCGTACATCGCGACAGAATTCGAAGTTCCATCGATACCACCTAGATGGTTGGCATTCCACCACAGTGCGTTTTAATCGAAGTTCTCTGCCTCGCACTTCGACTTTGTGGAATCAGCTGTCGCCAGCAGTATTTCCGAACAGTTACGACTTAGGGACCTTCAAGAAAAGAGCTTATTCCTTCCTTAAAGGCCGGCAGCACATCTGTAGCTACTCTGGTGTTGTGGATGTTCATGGGCGTCGGTGATCACTTACCATCAGGTGAGCCGCACGCTCGTTTGCCCCCTTCTTCTATAAAAAAAAAAAGATTACCGTAGTGAAGTGGAGGCATTTTGTGCTTCTTCGTTTCGTTCGGTGAGTGAGGTAACCGGAGTCCGACTCCCGCTTGCACACGGCATGGGTTCCAACCCACGACGGCACGAATATAGTTAACAGTATGCGATACAGCTAACAGAATAAAACAAGTAAAAAAGTAAAAAGATATAAATTTCAAAATATATACTTACACTGATAGGATACATACATAGAAATATACCATATACACATAGAATAAAGAATTTTAAGCATTGTTAGTGTTATTTTTAAAAAAAAAGGCATTGTGAAAATATTGTAACATCTAGTTCATTCAACAAATTACAGCTTCTTTAAAACCATCAAGTATCGCCTTACGAAGAATTCTACACCAAACTTCCACGTGTGAGAAGACCAAACGTTGATTGGTTGAATGCACAGTGTTCACTTTCCACATGACGTAATGCGTTTCATCTATGCAGACACGTTGTGCTACTGCGACGAGTTCTGCAACCGGACCCACGCCCACGACGACTGCTGTCCGGACTACGAGCCGGTGTGCCTGGGCACCTCCCCCGGGAACCTCTTGCTGCCCTGCAAGCACAACGGGCAGAACTATTTTCCAGAACAAACCAGGACAGAGGGTTGCAATCAATGGTGAGTCGATTATTTCTCCGTGCATTGTTAAGAATTTAAGTTTTTTTTTTAATTATATAGGTATATGTTTCACGTCATGAGGTGGATGCGTAAGAGAATATGCCAGTAAATTTCTTGTAAACCAGACCTTAATTTTACCGTGTGGTATCGGTGTAATAATTTATCTCCCCCTCTCATCCCGTGGGTATCGTCAGAGGCGACTAAGGAGAGCCCTTAATAATCGCAACGGATACCGACAGATGTCGGGATAACCATCTCGTAATATTCCCACCCAAAATTAGGCTGACCGATGACAGGCATCGTCGTCTAAGGTGCGGGGTGTCTGGTAATGCGATAGCCTTGCCTACCTACACCATTATGACAAATACTTCTTATGCGAGAGGCCTATATCCTGCAGTGGACTTTTTACAGGCTGTTAAGATAAGACCTAAATTATCTGGATCGGTGTCAGATAGCCGCGTCCAAGGTGCAGTGTCCAGCACAGTATGTGCGACTATTGCAAATCCTCCGCCGGGAGAGGTCTATGTTTTGGTAGTGGTATACGAAAGTGCTGCTACAGAAAAAGATTCCTGAAATCCTGTAATCCTGGTATCACGTCCTTAGGGGCGTGAAAGTATGAATATGTCGCATACAGGCAGGTAGTCCGTAAACAATACTTCCGTTATAACTTATAACAAAGGTCTGGTTGTGATTGTGATGGGTATCTTCCGGGCATCCTAAGATCTCGTTACAAATCAAATTACGATTTAAGACGCTTGTAATTATAAAGAGCCGTTACGAAATACAGTCACATTAAAATAACACGCAAATGATTAATGAAACATACGGACTAGAGTAACCAAATATATGTAAAATTCAAATAAAATTAAAATTTCAAATTTCGCGATCATATATTTATAAATTAGTGACCAATTTTTTTACCCGCCCATAATATTATGATAGTGCTTAAAGTCTTGTTAACCAATATTTCATGAAGTGTTAGTTACAATATATACTGTTATTAGACGAGAAGGGCAGTGGACTATTGGACATAAGTCTTATAATTCTCATTTAAACTCTTATATGTATGTTAAATGTTGTCCTACAACTTCATACAATTCTATTTATTTCTATCCAAAAAAGTGATAAAATGCATTAATCTTTCATTTTGTTATATTCGCATTTCTCCTATAAAATTTAAACAGCTGGCCACACTAACTCTGACCCATATCCACAAGCGTTTCAGCACTACAGACTAACTAGCGAGGAATGTCAAGGCCGTCTCACCTTTATTCTGGCATCACCTCTCACCGATTCTCGATATTAACACTTCCAATTAAAAGTTTCGATTTGATACAGTATACAGATCATTTAGTTCGTCTGAAGGATAATTAGAACGTTTTAACATACACGTTGAGCTTAACCAGCAGCCAGGTTTTCAATTTTAGTCGATGTAGCTGGGTTAGAAATTGCATCTAAGTGACGATGCGCGCCTCCCGACATGTTCACGGACAGCGTTTATCACGGTCATTGGGCATACCTTGGAAGTTTTCCCAAATAACAAACATAAAATACAGATTAAACAAAATACAGAGTAATTTATCACCGAAGACTTGTGTCGAAACGTGTGATGAATAATAATGCATCAGTGTTTGTTTACGTTTCAGACGATGACGAATTTATATATATATATAATGGCCATTGAAGTATATGATTTATCTATATTTAAATCATTAATGTATTTACTATTAAACTAAATTATTTCATAAAAAGTGTAAGTCAGAGCTGTAAGTGGAAGCCTAGGGCGTTTGCTTTAATTTAGTATGTGAGTGACCTGGTTTTGAATCCCGCGGTGCAAGCACCCCGGTGAAGAAGAACATCGTGAGGAAACCTGCATAACGGAGAAATAATAGAAAATGTCAATTCGGGGCCGTGTGAAGTCCGCCAACCCGCTCATGAGCTGCGTAGCGGAGCTTTCCCGGCTGCAGTATCTCTCAAAGAATATTTGAGAGTAGACCTTTGCCCAGCTGTGGGCTGAATTCTACAGTTCTGTAAGCACGGAAGATTTGCCCATAGTCACCTCGCTGGGCGGGTTGGTGTGTCAACACACACTATAGATACTGCTCTTCAACACTAGTCTGACCAATTTGGGTTCGATGTAATCGACACAATAGTTAATAGAATTAGACCTTACTTTGCATAAATCTAATATTTTTTAAGTAGTTAGAAAAAAATACTTTGCACAATACCGCATGCAAAAACAATAAAAACCTATTACCTTATTGTTTTTGCATGCGAAATTGTGCAGTGTTTTTTTTTTCTTTTTTAAAATTAATCGGATGGATTATCCGCCATCTGTCGTCGACCAGAGCTTTTCTATTTATAATTAAATAAACTGTAAATATTAGCCAAACATTTCAATTCGTTCATTAGTATTATTAAGCTTAGCTTAAATTTAAGTTTAGTTAACTTAATATCCAAGAACTCTGGTCAAATCTGTCTGTATAAAAATCTGTGTGTACTAAATAATTAGGGTATTTACAAACTAGGGCAGTCGTTAATAGGAATTGTTTAAACTTAACACGTCACATACATACTTATCAAGCTAATCATACTTGTTAAACTAAAAGGTGTTTTTGATAACTTATCTTTAATATATTATTCAATTAGTTTATATCCAGGTTTTATCAAACAGGAAATGCAACGCAGTATCTATGGTTAATGATAATGAAAAATTTGTTATAAACATTTAGATTGAACAGAAAGATTTTAGAATTTTCTTTAAGTTTTTATTATATCCTTCCAAAATTATCCAAAGATATTACTCTGCATACTAGAAATGTTATTTTTGAATTAAAACTGTTTTAAAACTTATTAGTTTTACATGGTAGAGTCGGGAGAGGTAAGACCTAGGCGAACATATCACGATCAAAAAGGCCAGGTCAAGAGCACTCTAAACCAACGAGTATGCATGCGAAGATTGATGAAAGTGGGAGAAGCGAAAGACTTATTCAGGACCGTAGCAAGTAGAAGAAGATTATCTTTGCCTACCCCGTTGGGAACAAGGCCTGAATATATACATACATAATTTTACACACACTTTATTCTTCCCCTTTTCATTAGGTTCTCATTATCAGGTGAAAGAACTAGGACTCGTTATGGTCAATCTAATGTGTACAAAGTCGATGTGTTTACTGGTGGCCATTCAAGGGTTCCGTTATCCACCTCCCAGTTCCATCATCATACCAGCTCGATGGTACCATCTCATTGGTTAGTCATCGGTTCTTAATTCGTGTTCGAAGTTTCAAATTATTCGAACGCTTTGAAGCTCGAGTATGGGCACCTAAGAGACCAAACAACCAACGGAAGCAAACCCGCCGGGGACCGCTACGCGTCAAGTTCCATCTTTTTTTTTATGGGAAAGGCGGCAAACGAGAAAACGGTTCACCTGATGGTGTAAGTGATTACCGTCGCCCACGTACATCTGTAACACCAGAGGTGCAGCTGGGATACCTCACTCACCGAACGAAACGCAGAAGCATAAAATGCCTCTAATTCACGCCAGTATTCTGGGGCCCATTCGAGCAGCAGCAAAAGCCTCTGGTTGGCTTTACCACGTTTGCAATCCCTGAAAGGCGGAAAATGCTTTGGGAAAATCCGTTAGACTACGCTGATTTGTGTGTGTGTGTGTGTGTGTGTGGTGACATGCAACGAGAGCTCATGTTATATTATTGTAGATGCAGACTAAATTAGGCCATTGAAAACGCCTAAATTGGTCATAATTGCACAAAATTAAAGTAAACAACAACGTGACAGGTTCAGGGGCGTAACAATTTGAGCGATCACCGAGGAAATTTGAACGAATTGAAGATCATTTATGCCTTTCGAGCGGTAACCTGAAACTGTCTGTCAGCTTAGATTATCAATTTGGCATGATGCTGGATATGGTTGTAAAATTTTTAGATTTCGAAATTATACAGTATGCATATCATGTGATGCATTATACTATTCACGAGACAAAATCTACATGTTTATAGTTGCTCGTTAAATTCTCACAACACTATAGCCGGGGAAGAATGACAACTTCATCACAATCTCAGTCCAGTCCAGTTTATGATTTGCGTGCAAATTAAAAGATATTTTAAAATTACACCTAAGAAGTTAACTTCTAACACGCGTACATCAATTCGATTCAGCGGACTCAGAAGTGATTCATTCATAACATATGCCTTTGAAATTCACCCCAAAATGTATTACTCATCATCTATTCAATCTACTACGGTGACGTTCCCCTGCTTTCGAACGTAACGCCATCTGTCGTCACAAGGCACTAAGGGTTCATCCGCTTTGATAAAGGAAATATGTTACTTGCATTTATCCGATAAGATCTCAGGATATATTAAAAGCAGCGTTACTCCTTACCTAGGTTAGGCCCTTATCACTAATAATGTGTGTGTTTCACAATTGACATTGGCTTAGATGCGAAACCAGTACACACTATAAAGAATCAGGTACGCTAACTGCTAAGTCACGTGTTACGTATTGATTTTTTTTTTATTGGAAAGGCGGCAAACAAGTAAGCGGTTAACCTGATGGTAAGTGATTACCGACGCCCACACACATCTGCAATACCATAGGTGCTGCAGGTGCGTTGTCGGCCTATAAGGATATTTGGGAGATGGTAGAGAGGAAGCGGAGGGGGATGGGAAGGGGGAGTTAGGGTTGAAACATTACAGGCGTACATTGCATTTGTGTGAAATACGAAAAAAACAAAAACAGATAACTTCTATAGGTTTTGTAATCGAATAATGATCAAGAAATAATGAATTATTAATATATTATGTTAATGTTTATATTATAAAAATCGTATATTATAAATATTTGGTCTCATAAATGATTCATTACTAATAGGGTCCGGTTTAATTTGTGGACAAAATACGGACTATCTTAGCGCACACCAGCAAATAGACCAATGGATGGTTTGCATTTCAAGGTGCAATGCGTTGCGTGAATGATACAATGGTTATATTTAGTTGTGACCCAGGTGGGATTGTATTCGATCCGCCATCAATCCGCTCGCTGGCGACCGGCCATTGGCTAATGTCATAGTGCTGCACCTGTGACTCGTTTGAAATAATATCGATAAACGGTAATGTTCTGCGGCTCGATTATATTTACAAAATAAAATTCACGTGTAAGACATTGGTTTTTTTTTGTCTTTAAAAGTCTGTGGCTTCGCTGCAGTGAGGAAAGATTCGCGTATTACGGCAATGCGCATAATTAGAATGAGGCGTACTTTCATGTGGTACAAAGCTAAGCACGTATGTAGTTAAGGCAGAGTTCTCTAGCATCTGTATAGGAGCACATATGCTAATCAGACATACGCGGTAGAACCAAGCTGCCGACCGGAGGCCCACCCCCCTACCCCTCTCTATCCTTATAAGCCGGCAACGCACCTACAGCTCCTCTGGTGTTGCAGATGTACGTAGGCGTCGGTGATCACTTACCATCTGGTGAGCCGCACGCTCGTTTGCCCCCTTCTTCTATATATGAAAAAAGCTCGGTTTGCACCCCTATCCAATAAATGTAAAACTAATTTTACACCTCCAACACATGCGAAGCATGATATATTTGCCCGTTTGCTCATACTGAACTTCCTGGGCTTGCGGGTGGGTCAGCGTAGTGTCGGTACCATCACACTAGAGACACTGTAGCACAGATGGTGACAACTGTGATCCCCATAGTGTGTGAGATTCAGGATATTAGAATGTATTTTGTGCCTTAATCGGTCACCAGTTCCTAAATCTGAATTATAGAGAACCACCGTTCGGTCTTTGACTATGGTTCACTATAAACAACCTTCGTTCAGCCTTTGATTATGTTTCACTTAAAATGCAAAAAAAAAACGTTTTGGACTTCAAGGTTGCGGTTGCTTTATGTTTTCTATTTGCATCTACGTTAGCACCGTAATAATTGACATGTTATTGTTAAATGTGACTAATGTATGTATTTGTGTAAAGTATAAGATGTTCGCATGCCCTTGCTTTGAAATTGAATGTAAAATTCAAGACCGAATGAATGAAATGCTTCTTTTGACAGAAGGAACTCAAACTTCGTTTGTCTATTGTCCTTTTTTTTTATAATCTATCACCGTTTCGTTATTAGGGAGAAAATCGTTCTGTCGCAGGCGACAGGCGAAAAAATCTCAGTAACCAATTGAAGTCTTTTCATAGGTCATTCAAATATTTAAATTGGATTGAGATTAGGATAAATGACCTAACAGTTCACCCGTTGGTGCTTACGTTGTTGCTATTGCAGTCCAATCTACAAACTTCATCCGAAGAAGGTTACAGATGAGTTGTCAACCAAAAGTTGTCAAGACCAAGATGCCCCATGCTTCACGCTCGAAACCCGTAATTACACAGGCTCTCTAAACCTTTCAAACCGGAACACGATAATAATTACAGTGCTATTCCGCGCGGCAGAATTTTTGTAACATCCGTGGACTAAGACGGAAGGCCTGGCAGCCTGTAATTTTATCCCCAATCTTTCCCTCCAAAATGTGAAAACCGGATTTGGATTAAAATCGAAAACTGACGACAGGACAACGTACATTAATATATATATATACGTGCGAACACAGAGACACCTTCTTTGACAGCCACAACATGAGGAAAGCTGCTGTCATGAAAATAAATTGACGTTATCGCCAGCGCTTAGCCAGCTGGTTGGCGATTGGCAGCACTGCTACCCGTCGCCAGTCAGAATATTTGTTATTCCGCCAAAACTTCACAGGTTCCTTATGTCATCTACCTGTTCAATCCCGATCTCATATCAGGTGTAACGCTTATCCGATAGCTTTGAAGAAACAGTAACGCAGTGTGAGAAACACAGGGGCTTTGCCCACAATGTTACGAAAAATTTTACAACAATTCCGAGTCACTTCTTTCCACGATCAAAAAATCATACCGTGTTATTTATCACATCGAAGTGATGGTTGCGTTTATTGGTTACCATGAGATAAACGAATGATTCCACACCGTGTTTTGTGATTTGTTTTTTTTGTGGCGTAGCAGATATGGCTTCTGGTCTGTTGGATGCAATGTCGCTGTCACAGCATACATACTATCGTTTTATATTACCACTTGAAACTAAAGGACAATGTAACTTCATTGTTATTCAACAGACAGGCTTGCAGTGTCCTAATCCTCAGCAGTTCGTGAAATTCTTACGTTAATAATTTACGCACTAACATTCGGATCCGTTCGGTCTCTACGGACGTGACCAAAAAATATAATAAGACGTCGACTATTCTTTAAGGTATAACATACAATATCTACATTAGCGATTCTTTACTAAGAGCCTCCAAAGATTTAGCTTTTTTTTATGGAAAAGAGGGCAAAAATATGGTAAACAATTGCCGTCTACTACTGCAATACTAGAGGCGCTTCAGACGCGTTGCCGGCCTTTAAGAATATTTGGTATATGGGATGGAGAGTGAGAAAGGGGGTGGTGGGTCTCCGGTTACCTCACCGAACGAAACCCAGTCGTGTACCACCCCGGTCGAGGCGACGGCGCTGGCGGTCATTAACCTGTGAGGTGTGCTTACCATAATCGTCACTCTTGGCTTGCAGGTGACGGTGTCAGATATTTGACGCTGCTGCCATTACATATATCCTGTAAGTGTACGTACAAACACAGAAGCACACACTCGTCTTTACCTTCCCATATTCGATGTAACACATATGCGACGAGATTTTACTAGGCGTTTGATTCCTTCTCTGCCTCAGGTGTAGTCTGGGGTGGTACTGGGGTGGTAGCAATGCGATTGCTGTTGTGTTACGGAGCCTGTATAATTGCGGCCTGGACTGCAAGGCATTCCATCCTAGTCCTCAAGGGGCGACAACGCATCTGTAACCTTCTTTGATTGAAGTAGTCTGCAGGTGTTAATAGGCAGCAGTAGCCATCAGGGGTACTGTTAACTTGTTTTTCACCCCTTTCTCAAAAACAAGGAAGGATAGCATGCATTCCGGATGCACAGAGCACAACCAGATCCGAAAACCAATTATTAGTGTGTTGTAATAAAATAAAATCAACTTGGATGGGATTCGAGGACTTGCAGCTGGGCAGTCATGGGGTACGCTCGTCATAATAGAGATGGTTATTTGTCGGAGACCAAAACCATGTATCTGGTAGAATCTCATGTCACCCACAGGAGTAGATAGGGTTAGTTCTCTTACACCTGCACTATACGAATAAGCCAAGCCATACACGATTTAAAAAAAAATCTATCGAATTTGTATAAATATGTCATAGCCGTAAAGATCAGCAAGCTGAAGTGGGCGCAGTGTTGCGGGAAGTCGATGGATGCAGGTGGCTCAGGACCGAGCTTCGTGGCAATCTTTGGGGGAGGCCTATGTTCAGCAGTGGACTTTTGATAGGCTGAAATGATGATGATGATGATGATGTTTTATTACACGATAGCCGAGTTTGAGTTAGTATAAATAAGATCTGATGAAAAGTGGGAACTGGGATTGAAACGATTAACCCATGACCAGTCTGATATATTGGTCATAAACTACAGACAAACTACTAGTACGTATATCTGTCTTTAGTAAAGAAAACCGACGACATATGGGATTCAGAAATCGCCCATTGGAACGCCAGAACAATGGAGTAATGAAAGAGATATATTAAAAATACGCTCCATCTAAACTACTCTGACCGCTGATGAAAAGCGGTGTTTAAGGTGTAAGGTGTCTAGAACTGCAATCCACAGTCAACTCAAATGTTTCAATAACTATAGATTAACACATCTTCTAAACACGTATGCTAACTATGACCTTGATTCCCTGGAATTCACCCAATTGTGTTGTTTTTGAATATACTTTACAGTACACCAAAAAAATAGAAAATAAACAAATCACAGAAAAATGAACTTAAGAAGTAGGTACAATAAGGCGGTCTTTTTTTTTTTATGAAAAAATAGGCCTGCGTTTGACCTCAATCTTGCCCGATGGAAAGCGAAGATGAGGCCTAGGATGGTACACGCTTGCCTAGATGTCTGTTCACTTTGGCCTTGAAGATATCCAGGTTATAGGCCTCCGGAAAAACCGACCTCGGCAGAGAGTTCCACTCCTTAGCCGTCCGCACAAAGAAAGAAGAGGCAAACCGCTAAAGAGCGATGTCTTCCAGACAATCTTAAGGCAAAGGAAAAAATTACCTATTGAACAGTGGGAGGTGGTGTGAATAATAAACTTACATGCTAATACTTAAATAAACTAAAACAATTTATAATATTACAATAACATAATATTACACTATTATATACCAAAATAAATATATACTCTAGGCATATCTAAGTCTGAATGGGCATAAATACTTAATTAAAATTACATAAATAATTACAAAAGAAGAAAAACAATTTCAGTTGTCGCTAATGATGATTAGTGAACACACAATGTCCGGTAATGATTTTTGACGTCAGTCTTAAACTGTTTTCGCTCGATGGATTTTGCGGAGGAAGCTTGTTCCATAAGCAGATGGACTTGACGGTGAAGGAATCCTTGAAGTATTAGTTATCCGGCTGAACGTAGAATTCTGATCATTTTTCACGATTTGTCTAAGATATTTGTGAAGAACCTTTCGTGTTATAAAGCTTTAGCTTCTAGATAACCGGTAAACATTGAACTAATTTGTGAAACAGGCCAATGCGTTACACCGAAGTTTTAAGACCGTTATATAAATTTGTCTAAACAAACCCAACCCACTCAAATCAAAAATTTAACCTTCATAAAAAAAATTAAACAACTTATTCCCTTTTATATTACATACCGGGAGATCTTAGTGGTTTCTGTTTGTGCCTTCGGTGCTTGGATTAATATCGGCTGTCTTAACAAAACAAATGAATCTCGCTTACGTGAATGGAGATGATGGTGACTGATAGTTGCCAGAGCGTGCCGATGTCGACGTAGCGCGAAGTATTGCCAGCTACCGATTGTTTATCTTTTACATCTTGTAAGAATATATCCGTAATGTATTTGAAGTAGCGACGCAGAGCAATAGTTATATTGTGTTTGAAGTAATTAAACTTTACTTTGTTATTTGTGTCGAGGAAAAGGTTCAAAAAGTATGAGTGAGTGAGTTAAAGTGACTCTAAGAGAAAATGTGTATCATATAAAAGAATTTCTATATCAGCTTTTCAATTTCAAATATCAAGAAAACGCAGTATTGACAACCCCCTGCACATTGTAGCGGGAAGTTGATAAATGCAGGTGGCTCAGGACCGGCCTGTGTTCAACAGTGGACTTGTGACAGGCTGTAATGATGATGACTTATTCAATACCAAACATCACTTCAACCAACTTCTACGAGCACGTGGTGCACCCTATTGACTGATAAACGAAGCTGGTGACAAACAAACACCCAGCCATGGGGGAAACAGCCAAAAAATACAAACCGACTTTGCTGGCACATACCAGGAAAGGATAAATATAAGCGTTATAGACATTGTAATGCCATTTAGTGCAATTTTCTACCATAGGATACGAATATTCCTATGTCTACCAGTTTTTTTTTATTTTTATTTTAGAATATTTTAAGTGTGTATTTAATACACTTTATAAGCATCCGTGATAATTTGCCTCCGATCTTAAATGTTTCTTATTGTACGTGGTAGAGCCAAGCCGCAACTTGCATTTGCTGCTCCTCGAGTGGGCTCGTCCGAGGTAGTAGGAGGCGTGAAGTTGAGACTTCTTGTGCTTCTCCGTTTCGTTCGTTAAGTGAGGTAACCGGAGGTAACCCACTACCCCCTCTTCCCTATCCTCAAATATTCTTAAAGGCAGATAACGCAACTGCAGCTCCCCTGGTGTTGCAAACATTCGTGGGCGTCGGTAATTCCACACCATCAGGTGAGCCAATTGCTCGTCGTTTCCTATAAAAAAAGGGAATATTATATTTGTATTCAATAAAATTTTATATTATAATCCATCATTATAACTTCTGAGAAACACGTGAAATTTAAACGATATTGATATGTCATATTGGTGTTTTCGTTGGTATCTCGCTTTGTAACGAGGCTTTTAAGGTTGAATACATACTTGTTGCATGTGACGTGAATATGGAATCGCTTTGTTTTAAAATTTTACGCAATAAGGTATTATATGCAAGGCTTCATGTAATCCTAAGTTAACGTTCTTGGTCGATAGAAATCTTTACAGGGCAAGGTCGGTTTGAATGTAAACTGCACTGTTGCTAATATTCTGACTGAATTCGTTCCCTTGACAATTTAAGTAACTCAAAATTATATGGTTTCGAGTTTATATAGTCATTATCACGCTAAAGTATGTTGAAAATATTAAAATGGTCCCAGTGCATGAACTCAATATGAATATGTAATTAAGAGTAATCCTAGAAAATGTGTATCTTACCGGACACATGTTCAGAAACAATTGCATTTGGAAATTAAACGTAACTAATGTACACCAGTAAGAATAATCGAAATGGAATTGTCCTCTAATCTCAGAAACGACCTAACCCATTTCAATAATCACAAATGAAAACACAAACTACATATCGTCCTGGCCGAAATCAGCAATGACAGCATCTTATTTTTTATTGGAAAGTGAACCAAACGAGCTAGCGTCTCATCTAATGATAAGTGACTACCAACGCCCCATGGGGTATAATTATACCCTCGCAAGAGCAAAGGCTAAAGGCGCTCTAAAAATGTCATCTCCGACAAACATCGAAGATGATGACGTCATCTCCTATGCAAGTAATGCGTTAGAGAGCACGATCCCATACACACGCATTATACACCTACAAATAGCATATCGCGTACACCCCTCCCGTAAGTACCGCGCCGGCGAACATGATGTCCCAGGTACAAGGTCGGCACGAGATAAATCCATATAAATTCGACCCATTTGTTTACCCATGCCGATGCCGAGATGTGCCCGTGGTTTGCTGCGAGCCCCACTCGGAAACCATTCCATCGGAGAGCGACTCAGCTGCAGGTGGCGTCGTTGCCGAAGCTGTGAAGGCCACCGGGTCAGCAGCGTGTCTTCTAATCCTTGGGGTGTTTCACGGGTCTCTAGTCCGGCACTTAATGATGAACCGCACATTACATCACTGCCTTCGGTGACGGGTAGGTGATATGCACCTTGCCCTCGCGTGACACAAAAAAGAAGGTTTTATCTGTTTGAATCGTAAAAATCAACATTACTAGCCAAATTCGGTAGCCTTAACATGTCGGAATCGTGTCTAAATTTTTTTTAACTCACTATATTATAGTAAACATACGGCCTACAACGATAGAGATGATGTAACGTTTAACGAGACAGAGCTGTCGCGGCTTTATATTTTATCAAAGGAACGAAGTAAACAGTAGAACAAACCGTTTCTAAATTATAATTCAATTCGTCGTCATTTTGTGACGTCTATGACGTAAGCGAGCAAAATTATCGACACCGGTGTTCAACGACACTATTCGTTTTTCTTTTCAATTTCAATTTTTATGACAGCTTCAAAAAATATTTTCATTTTGTGACGAGAAAAAATTGCAACAATGTAAATACAAAAAAATTAAGTTACGTAAAAAAATATATTTTAGATATTTTTTCAATTATAATTATTTGGCACCAATATTGGCTTTGATTAGTATGCTGGTTGGGAACCAGGAAATGTTGCGGATACATATAAATATGGATATAGTAAATATAAATAAAATTAAAATTCTTCATTCTTCGACGTAAGTAATCTGTAATTAAAAATTATTTGGATTTCAATTTAAAATACATGTTTTACTAACCTGAATACAATAAAAAAACTTAACTCATAAATTGCAGTCTATGAACTAGTAAATATTAAATGATTGTTACTTTACTGATAGAAGCGACGAATGAGATAAATACTACTGAAATATGTTGTACAAATATACAAAACGTGATATTTATAGATTACCACAGAGTACACAAACACCGATGCACAAAATATAATAATAATAAAAACAAGAAAAAAAGGAGGAGAAATGCACAAGACGATGCTTACACGAGACGCCATACCGCCCGCATCGTCCGCCGGTTTTTTTCTATTTCATTTTATTTTAGAAGTAGAAAGAATGGACGGAAGGTTTATTGCACAAAATATATTTTGCGTATTTATATGTATTTAAACCAGACATACAAGAATTTAATGTTGTATATTCATCATAAATATACACCAGACTTATAGCCCCTGGTTCTTACAATATGAACTAAACAGCTTCGATCTACCAAGAATAAGAAAATATTTGTAATTATTGAATGGTTTTTGAATTCCATTTTTAATGAGTAAGTAAACTTTAAATCAAAATATTCATTTATGCGGCGTAATATGTTTTTTTTACGCTTTTGGCATCATCTCGTTGTAACCACAAGATAACTCGAATTTCGAAATCCAAGAAACACAAAGAAAAATGTTTTACGTTAAGGTAAGTTCATAAAGCATCAGAGAATCATATATTGCCTTAAAGTATCAAAAAGGTATATCAATGAATTCGGGAGAACGTAAAAGACAGTTTGATTCATTTGATTTTCAAATATAAGTTCAATAACCATTTTTGTGTTGGCGTAAAGTCTAAAACCCCACATCTCATCCGATTATTGTCGTAAAAGTCAATAAAAATGTCTGATAAATATCCTGTTCATCGGGGGATTTGTAACAATGATGACATACGATGCGCTCTCTACTGCATAATTGATCTGGGTCCGAAGCTATTTTAAAATAATCGAATATAAATACCACATGTGACATGGAATTATGTCCTCCGACCAGGGTCGCATGCCCACACAGAGTAATGCGATAATGTCAATGTCCTTTGAATTATGCAAAGTATATGCGTTTTCTGCGGAATTCAGTAAACCTAGACGATACGGCGACATTTAGCGATGAAACACTAATTTATTTAAAAAAAGAATGTTATCGAATTATACTTAAAATACTGGCTATACTACAACAGTGGAGTCCTTTATTGTATTGTTTTTACTTAAACGGAGTTTTTAGGTGTCAATATCGTAGAATAAGAAACTATATATCTATGGTCAATACATTTCTTTTCTCTCTTTCATTTGTATACAGATCAAAATACGGAGCCCCATGTTTTTTAACTTTTTACTAATGACTAAAATTGTTTTAAATGGCCGAAAATGTTAGTTAACTTTACTAACGTTAGAAAACCAATTGAAATAATGGAACCTTTATAAAAATTCACGTTCCCCGCTCTCGAATTGAATTTTTCTTATCATTGAATTTGCTTGGGTCATAAAACACTATTATTATTAAACGTCAATACACAGAAATAACGAAATACAATACAAGAACAAGAAGAGTTATAACCTTCTCAAGTCGTAGCCAAAAGAATGTGGATAATGTTATTAAAATAAAACTGTTTAAGTCTCCCCCAACGTGGGAACAGTATCATCCAAAAAGAGTTTTAGTTGGAGCTTTTTATACTTCGAGAGTTGCTTGTATTATTTCGAGGTCGGCTTTTATTTATTGACAGAATAATTAGGCTTGTATTACATTGTTGTGAATTAGTGACAGAGCGAGAAAGCGCTGTCTATATAATTTTTTCGTAAAAAAGTGATCTAAAAAGGGAAACCTACTATAGCCTCGTATTCTTTATTATACTTTTATTATTGTTCTTTTTTTCCTTAATATATTCTATACTATGCTATGATATTCCGAAAATATTTATGAAGTAAACAAAGGCATTTCTTTTAATTGGACGCCAACCTGCAGCGGAGACGGAATAATTTTTTTTAAAGTGGTCAACGTGAGTAACCTCCGTTGATCTTTTCCTTATCCATGCACTTGGACCTAGTAGCCGACCTACACCCGTAACTATTATGTGTAGTAACATATCAACACAATCAGGCTTTAAGAATCATCTTGAAAATGAGAGAAAGTCGGCGTCGAAGTACGTTACAATAATCTCGGACTGCATTTTTTTTTCTTACATTTTATCGATAAGACAACAAATGCATTACAGCCCTATTTTAAAGTTTTATTTTGTACTTGAAACGCAACGAGTGCACACAACAATGAACTCTAAATACTCTTTGTTTCACTGAGAATTTAGATGCCAATTCCTTCAAAAAAAAAATTTGATAATAACAGGAAAGGAACATACGTTATAGCTAATATACATAGAGGACATATTTATTTTTATCAAACAGAACACGAAACAGAAAACGTTCTTGATGACATCATCTGTCATGTTCCCACCGTATATCGGAATCGAATTAAACAAATACCAAAAGAATGACATCAACGGGCTTACGACTTAGCTGTGAGTTTACCGCGACATGAATATTTCGACCCTGTCCTTGTTGCACGTGCCCGCGGATGCTTCAATCCTAATGTGTATTTAAATTTTTTAACCGTTTTTAGTTTACTTCGTGTCTGCGGTTTCAATGCACTTGTATTGTCGCGGCCGTAAACATTAACGTTTCGAAAGCCATTGTGGCTTAACGCAAGGACGGAATGTCCGTTAATATACATCATGTGTATGCATGCACACGTGACTGTACGTGAATCGTTAAAAAATCCGATAACTCCGTTGTCTTCGCCGATTTCTATCATGATTTATTACAGTTCAAGACCCTAAAGTCAGTAAGTCAACGCCGCATCGTAAAATGCGCGGTAAAATGCCGTCCATGTTGAAAAGTGAATGTCAAAATATAAAAAAAAAATGAAGAGCCAATATTGCTTTCTACATCGGTTCGCCAAAATTAAAAACTCTTCACGAAAAGGTATTTTAGGGTAATTTTTTACACAACACAGACAATTATTTTAAGTGACAGTAAATGTCAATTCATAATTGCAATCAATGTATACATTAGTCATAGACTCATAGTAGAACATTATTTCACATTGATTTACCTAGGTTTCCAATTATTTTTTAACTCCATAGACAACAAACAAACGAGATTTTTAAATTCGACATCGGCGTTTGTGAACCAGTATTAATGATTCGCACATACTCAATACGCTGAGCAAGCGGGCTCCTGGAGCGCGGGCTCGTATTCCCACAAGCTATGCTGCTCCCCATCAATCTGTGGAATTCGGGTTCGGTAAATTCGGATAGACATTCCGCTATCATTCGGTCGCCGGAGATACGAGATAATATAAAATACGAGATTTTTGCCGGCAGGGTGTATGTACCACTTGCAGGTGAGAAGGGGACGGTACGTTACCTTAGGGGTACCAGAAATTACCTATCAGTAATTTTCAGCCCTTCCATAAAAATTTATCCTAAACGTACTAAGTAAAATAATGATAATTATAGTAACATTGTGCATAACTATTAACTTAACGACTGTACCGTTTTTAACTCAAAGAGCTTATGTGCCTATAAATTCCTACAATCAGTTTCGTTTTGTTTGTTTTCAAGTTCAGATACTTGTGACCAAAGTGTTTACTCATAGATAAAAATAAGTCATGAAATAAATAGGCAATCGTCAAAGTGACATCACCATTTCCTGCTCCAAAAAAAAAGTTTATCAGTGACGTCAGCTCTTTAAAATTCGGTGGTTCAGCGCAGGCGCACTGGAGAATCTAGATTCTCATTTGACCGTCATAATTGACCTTCGTAAGAGCTTCACGGTCAAAGGCAATAATATCATGCATTTGGAATGCAATTAATTATTAACAAGGTGTTTAAATGCACGGTTATTGTCATGCTTACGTAATGCGTTAGCATCTTTTGAGAACTATAGGCCACCACTGAGTTGCTTATTGAAATACTTGTATATTGCATTAGAATCTTTAAAGAACTATAAACCACCATTGAGTTGCGACAAAGTAATCAATGACGAATGCACATTAGTTATTAATTCGTTCCGTCATTGCCAGCTTGCTTGCTAATGACGGATTGAATTTTTTTTTTTAAATTTTCTGTCGTGCGATTCTGCAGCGTGTATAATTAATACATGCCAGGAATTTAAATTAATGAGGCGTGAGGGGATATATATCGCACGGCTGTCCTGGTTGAAGCTATACTACAGATATCGTTCGAAACTTAGCACGGAATCAAGGAGATTCGGTTAAGGATTTTAGTTAAAAAATTAGAGGTGAATGTATGAAGCTCATCGAATTTCGGCTTGAGATAGGGGATTGCTCTACGATCACTCGTTAAAAGTCGATGCGATGTAAATAACGGTTAATATATTCGAAACTGTGATGGGCCACTCCAAATGCCAACGTCACCGGTATGCGCGGTGGACCCTGATTGTTAACAATCGAGGGTCTGATGAACTTAGACTGATGGCGGAAGATCAATCAGAATTTGCCGAACTCCAATTTTACAGACTAGAGATGGGAAGCAGCGTCACTACTGCGAAATGAATGAATAATAATAATAAAAACATTTGTTTATATAAACGATAGAGAGTAGTATATAAATATTTATACCATCCAGTCGAATATATATCTAAATAACCCAAAATTATAATAATATTTGTTTGTTTTCCCAAAAACAGACCATACATGATTATCTAATGAAAAACTTCTATATTTTTAAATATAGTCTAGGATGTGTGAGGAACTGGTGTCTGAGATAGCAGAGATAGAAAAAAGGGCCAATCAATTTATATATTATGTTAGGAGAAACAGAGATCATTGCAGTGGTTCAAATTATAACAAGATGAATGAACGAAATTAATGAATGAATTTAATGAAACTTCTTTATTCTTTGACGTCTTGATCTTGATTAAGATTCGTATGTCAAATATCAAATATTGACATTAGAAATACTCTGACGGAGAAGGCGACGGTACAGGTACTGCGCCCAAACCCAGACGCCAAGAGTTGAATGTAACGGCAAACTCTCCAAGAAATGCCTACTGGTTGTTTGCGGCTTACCTTAGCCTGTAGATATTCCACTGCAGGACATAGGCCTCCCCTAAGGAGGTATAATGTTTATGCAAAAGACCTCCCATAAGAAAGCATTTCGCGAGCAGACGGACAAATACCTAAAACGCAAAGATAAGGAAATTAAAAAAGCCCCATAGATTATATATTTATACAGTTTCTGCCACAATAGATCCTCTATGAGGATTTCTAACTCTGAAACTATAACAAAACAAATAAATGTTTCAAAGTGTGAAAACTGATGTTTTTCTCTATGCGAAATGAACACAATGTACAACAATTACGTTCGATGTTTGATAGCTTAATCATCTGTAAATCCTACAATGTTATTTCCACTTTAAATTGAATTGTGACCTGAACAATGAAGATACACAGATACAACAAACGATTGACTATGGCTACTAATCGGCCAAACAGTATAGAACCTCGATTGATATCGAACTGCCTTGAATGGTTAATATATTACGTCAATGATTTGACATTGCTAGGGATGTACCTATTTGTAATTTTATAGTTCAAAGATTGTTAGAGACAATTGAACAGCTGTGGGACTGTTATTCCTATCGAGTCTGAGAATTGATTGTACGTGGTTGGCTCAGCCAAGCGGTAACTTTTTCTGCTGCCCGAATGGGCCGGCTTGACCGAGGCTGTACCGTGACCTCGCAGAATACCGGCGTGAAGTACAGGCATCTTGTGCTTCAGCGTTTCGGCCGCTTTCGTAAAGGCCGGCAGCGCATCTGTAGCTCCTCTGGTGTTGTGGATGTTCGCGGGCGTCGGTGATCACTTACCATCAGGTGAGCCGAACGCTCGTTTGCCCCCTCCTCTTATAAAAATAAAATAAAGTTTGTACCAGTAGGTATTTACCTTTCGCATGGTTGTGCAAGGTTTGCAAGTTAAAATTCAAAGGCTGGGGAAATAAATTGAACAGCAGTGCTACTCAATAGGTTCTTCGTCATCAACTTGTCTAAGTCAACTACTAGAGACAGGACTTCTCAAGGAGGCGCCACATTGAACTAGTGCCGATGCTCCCTATCCCTGATTCCTGCTCAATGGGTTTTGGGTATACCACATTTGGACGAGTTTTGACATTAGAAAACCGTAAAAAAGTTTGCAACTCTTTATATATTTTCTACTTTGTAAATTTTTACTTCATAAACTAAAACTGAAATATACAGAATGCAGGTAGTAGCACTATTAAACATAACTCAATACTTGATTTAATAACTGACCTTAATGAATAATATGTTTCTTTCAACGCATAACTTCTGGTGTCTGAAGCAAAACTGTTGCACAATAGAATAGATTACATTAATTAATTCAAACGATATATACCAACAACCGCAAACAGGTTAGAAGTGCAGGATTAATTCGGCAATTTGTAATCTGTCTCAAGAAAACGATTAAAAAAAATGTACCTTAATTGCCATTAGAAGTGCAAGGTTACATGTATCACCGCCTTTTGAGTCGTGGGTCTACGGTTCGAATGCCAGCCATAGACAATATTATTGCAACACACTATTGTTTAATGAATCTTATTTTTTACCACTATCCTGTCTCTGCACTTCCTCTCTCGTTATCTCTAATTAGGGTTCCGTACGGAGCCATATTTCTAAGCCTACGCCATCTATCCTAACTGTATAGGGCTGTATCTTTTGAACCATAATAGGTAGCTGGTTAATTTTTTTTACAGAATACGTGTTATTATAGCGGATATCCTAACGAACTAAAAACAAAAAGTTAAAATTAAGAGAGGGAGTGAGGTCCTAATACAAGAAGCATGTTAAAAACTAACCAAGGATTCCGAACTGAATATCAGAAAACACATTTTTTTTGATAAATGCATAAAACAGATATATTGTGCGGTTGTACGAAACCCTCGGTTATGCGACTCCGACTCGCACTTTACCGGTTTTTAATACCAGCGCCAACAAAAACTAACATGCTACGCATGGACCACGCTCGGCAGGCGGGTTGGAGAGCTAGGGTCCCGGTACGCTCCCACTAGATATGCGACTCCTCATCACCAGCCTGTAGGACTAGGGTTGGGCATATTTAGATGGATTTTTTGCCATCCGTCAATCGTCTGATTCTCGTTCGCTGGTCAGGAGCGTACATTCCGTGCAAATGAAGTAGATCCTTGGAACCAAAGGCTTATTCGACTTCATATGTACTATCTGTTCGTGCTCAACGGAGAAGGAAATCATGCTCGCGATGTTTTCCTTCACCGTTGAGCACGAAATAAATTCAGCGCTAAAATTGATATTAACAATTCCGTTGAGTCGACAACGGGCTCCCAACCCTGTTCACTCGCGTACTAAGAAATTAAGGCGAGCGTTCTTACCAACCCTAACCGAGCCATTTGACCAAAAATTATTATTTATAGTAGGCAGAGATATTTCGGACTCGGTAAAAGCAAATTTGCCGTGTGGGTGTCGGAAACAATGCACAGCACCACCTCACCATGGGTGTGGTAGCAGATGACAAATGTCTTGAAACCAGCGGCTGTCAATACTATCGCCATCCATTATCTAATAAAACGATGACTTGTCACTGACCTGATAAAGTCAAGAGGCGTGAAAATACCGCTCCTAATAGTAAATAAATGGATGTTTTAACGGAGAATTGCTAAAAGAGCAATATGGTTGGCGCCGATTTTTTGCGCCCCCACTTTTTCCTGTCTACCGTACAAGCAAGGGTTGTCAAAAATAAATAGTAGGTACTTTATTATTAGGTATTAATAGATAGTTCATTATTATTATTTATTTATTTTCATCTTTATTGCACGATCTTAAAAAAGGCAACATTCTCTACCTTTATCTTTGAAAGGCCGGCAGCGCATCTGTAGCTCCTCTGGTGTTGTGAATGTTCGTGGGCGTCGGTGATCACTTACCAGCTCAATGCCTTTAAGAACAGGCTCTACTCAGCCTGTTCTTAAAGGCATTGAACGAAGGCCAACTTTTAACATTCTCTAGTAGGCTGTTCCATATTTCCACCACCGCTTTAAACTGGCAGCGTGGGTTTTCTTACACGTGATGCTCTAGTTAGTTTCAGACTGTATCCCCTTAGGTGGTTTTTGGGACCACTAGAGTAAATACCACTCGAGTCACTGACTCCGTACCACACAGTCAAATAAACAAACTTTAATTTGTGTGAGTTTAGTTTAAATAAACAGTAATACAATACAAGCTCACGTCGGAAATCCTTTGCGTGGTAGGCAGAGGTGCTAATACTTTCACTCGCTGACTCTTTGTGAAAATTGTGTATTTACAGTATCTGTCACCCTCTCTCTTTCTGTAAGTGTCGTAAGAAGTGACTAAAGGTAAATCTCTTGTCAAATTCCGGTGGTTTACATCGCGACATGACTTGCTACGCCTGGAGAAGCGAAAAGCGGAAGAGCGTTTTGTTTTGGTATTACTAATCCTTTGACGTTTATCCGTCTGTCTGTCTGTCTGTTAGGCACTCCTACCTTTAAAGGGATCTATCTTTCGAACCGTAATAGGCGACCGGTTAAAAGATTCACAGCGTATGTTTTATTTCACCGGATATGGTAACATACAATTAAAATACAGTCAAAAAAAAATGTAATTATTGGCCGTAGAGCAACCCTACCTCAGACCGTTTCTCGAAAAGCTTCGTACATTCACCTCTAGTTTTTTGCTAAAATCTTCTTAAATCCGTGCAATGCAGATAAATGATGTCAGAATCTAATTTCAATCGTTTTAAAGTGTAATACAAACCGTTTTTTAGGTCGTTTATGGCCGTCAAACGCCATGTCTGTTTGAAAGATTTCTGCTTGCATTTTTTTTTATGGCAAAGGAGGCAAACGAGCAAGCTGTTCACCGGATGGTAAGTGATTACCGTCGCCCTTGTAAGCAGGGGCGCCCGTTGCTGGCGTCTAAAAGATATTTGGGAGATGGGAAGGAGGATGCGGAGGGGGAAGGGGAGGGGGAGTGTGTACTTCACGTTGGTATTCTGCAAGACCGCGGTACCAATGCGGTCGAGCCGCTCCATTCGAGCAGCAGCAGTTCCTACCGGCCGATTTAGATCATGTCGACGTCTTCTGTAGATTATTGGTCGTTGTCAACTGGGCAGGGTATATTATAGTGCCGCAAGTGTTTAACGCCAACACCGAACCACTCAATCGTTTTTACCCTCTCTTATCCGATGTAACGCTTAAGCGAATTGATCGGATGGTCAGATGCAATGTGAGAGACGAGACGCGTCACAGTCCAAACGAACCCGAAAACTAATAATTTGTGCAGAAATATTTGCTTCGCTTGGGATTAGAACCCAGGACTCACGGTTCAACAGATAGATACGCTTATTTCTAATTCACATGGTACACAATTGACTATCAATAGGCTGCTTGGGTTTAGAATTTAGATTAATCGCTGAAGAAAAATCTCTGTGAATACATGTTAAATTGCGAAATTACCGTTTGATATTTCTTGACGTGTGTCATCCGTGGAATGTCTATTGTCATGATACGTAAATTGTTACATCTCTAAGTCAAATATACAATTATACAAAAATTTGAGACCTGTCTTCTACAGGCAGACGTAGTTTTAAGCATGATATTTACATGTAAATCAGACGTCCACCCTCCTTAAAGGCCGCCAGCGCATCTGGAGCTCCTCTGGTGTTGTGGATGTTCGTGGGCGTCGGTGATCACTTACCATCAGGTGAGCCGCACGCTCGTTTGCCCCCCTTCTTCTGTAAAAAAACGACCGTATACTCAATACTTTTATATATATACTTCTCACCAGAGCTTCGTTGGAACAATTTGACAGTTAGTGAGCCTCACGCCGTCTTAGTGTTCAAGCCAATGATACAAATCGAACCGACTTTGATGCGGTTTGGTGTGCGTGAAAAACCTGCTATACTTTTAATCCCGGGGAAATTCCGGGATCAAGCAGTTTACACCAAAATATCGAACCAATCGGAGAACGGCTTACACCGTTCGAAAGCGATATTTCTAATACAAAGTGATTAAGCAGAACAGGATTCATATAATTAGTAACAGAGGAGTTATGTTAGTGATTTCTTTTCGATTGTGTGAATTGTGAATGGTCGTTGAAATACTAGAGAATGACGGATCCGAATGCTTCTTTTCCTGTTCGGAAGCTCTTGCCTTAACAGCCTCAACTCTCCCATAAGGCGGATTTGCCTTAACCCCATCCCTCGACAAGATGATCGGCGATCGCAGTACCTTACGCTGCTGCTTATCATCAGTCTGCTTCATTTTACCCTGGTGTTTTTGCTTTTGTTTATGGAAAAGACGGCAAACGAGCAACCGGTTCACCTGCTGGTAAATGATTACCGTCGCCCACATACATCTGCAACACCATAGATTCTGCAGGTGCGTTGCCGGTCTTTAAGGATATTTGGGAGATGGTAGGAAAGAGGAGGGGAATAGGGAGGGGATGTGGGCCTCCGGTTACCTCACTCACCGAACGAAACGCAGAAGCACAAGATGCCTCTACTTCACGCCGGTATTCTGCGAGGCCGTGGCACGAATCTGGTCGAGCCGGCCCATTCGAGCTGCAGCTAAAGCCGCCGCTAGGCTCTACCACGCTTAAAATCGTTGGTGATCGTTATCACGCCATCTATCGGTAACCATTGATATTTTCAAGACTTTAATCGCCTCATAACAACACGGGAGGCAAATACCCCGATATCACACGACATATGTTCGAAAACCGAAGAATAATTAATGGTCCTTTTTTATGAGGAAATAAAACGTTGAACACTGTTGCTGTGCTCATATATTATAGGCGAATGGAATCGCGGGCGAAAGCTAATGCGAAAGTTTCGAAAAACTCATTGATACTTTACCTTACACATAAACGAACTAGCTACTAAAAGGGTACGAACTCGTGCTAAAAATTTTAATTAACTATTTTAATGGTACCGGTACTGGGATTCGAAGTCGAGCCTCTCGAGTACTGTGAAATTAAAACTAGTTGTAGACATTTTTAATTAAACTATTACCATTGATTTAATTTAAAAGTAATATAAATATTACCAGACCCCTCATATTAGCTATGACCCACGTTGAATCATTGGCAACAGGTTAAGCTTGTACAGACATACACACTAATACATATATATCTCAATCGTAGTCTAGACCTCATTGCTCAATACAAATTTAAAGGTGACGAATTCTATCACGAATATATTTGCTAATGCATTTCATTATCCTACAGCTGTTTAAAATTGACTCTTAAATGTACAGTGACAAGATTTAATTTCCCCCATTTAACAAAAGCCTTTATTTGCAGTGAATGCGTGAAGGACCCGATCACGCTGAAAACAGAATGGCGATGCGACGATGATCCCTGTCTCGTGAGCGATAAGGTCGCGAATGGCGTGAACTATGCCGGCACGAGCTGGCGAGCCTACAGCTATCCGGAATTCCGCACTAAGAAGCTCAAGGAAGGACTGATCTATAAACTTGGTAAGTTGAATGATACTTCCGGAAAATTCCGGAAAAAAAGTATCCAAATGACAACCTCCCCGGCACGTGGCGCCTGCTGGCCAATAACCCGCGCGCAATAATGGCGAGTTCTGATGGACAGTTTTAAGTTAATAAATTATATAAAAACCGTTGTGCTTGCGCGTATTTATGTTTCTGAATTTCGCCCGAGTGATCTAAGATTAAAAAACGTATTATACCTTCTGCGAAATACCAGTCCCTGGTTATCTTTATGCTGAATATACATTCTAAGTAACTGTTCCGATCTCTGTACGAAGCCACAACAAAGTTACGCCGCAATTTCATATACGCTACCACTGATTAAATCTTAATTATCTGAAGCCAATTAAACGTCACGATTGTTGTAGATACATCGCAATATCTTTACAACTGAAATAGGTGGTGGTAATTATAATCTGATATGAAGTACCTATTGAACTTAAATAATAGATGATAGACGATTGGGCGTATGATACCTTGTTTATTATAGCAAGTTCCACTAACTACACAGAAGCTGTTCCGCTGAAGGATATTTTCAAAAGTCTATTGATAACGCCATCGAATTTCGTGAAGAAAGAATCGATAGACCAATATAATTGCATGGCAATGCAATGGCACTCATCAAGCCAAGAGGGAATAGGCATCTTCTTGGCCAACTTGATCATCGTCTTGGAGCTTATCATCACTACCTATTAGGCGATTCCTATTCTCCCTAAGGGTAGATTACGCTTAATTATTTCTGCTGGCAGTCGACTATGCAGCCACTGTCGAGTTCCGGTTTTAAGAGGAATAGAGAGCCGGTGCAATGACAACTCATTTTAGACCACAGGGATCACAACGCATATGTAAACCTCGTTCAATTGATGTTGTTTTGCGGTTTCCATAGATCACGGTAGCTATTTACCAACAGGTGGACGATTAGCACGTTTTTCATTCCCTGATCCAATTAAAAAAAAATCTTAACATCGGCTCATGGTCAAACGTTAGACCTATTCGCAATAAAAATGAAACTAACTATTAAAAAGGATCAGACACACAACATGTATTGGGTAGAATTTTGTTCAACTACTAGAATGCTTAAAAGCATTTTCTTGTGTTACTATTATAAATTATATTTGCGTACTTATTTACGCATTACTCAAATTATATAAGAGCCGTGGAAGCTTAGTGATGACTGGGTCGATCTTCGGCACCACTAAATTGTTAATAGCCATTTTAAGTGCTGAATTCATCACGTGCACGGCGTCGAGGAAAACATCGACAGGAAATATGCATGTTTTTTTTTATGGGAATGGCGGCAAACGAGCCAGCGGTTCACCTGTTGGTAAGTCATTACCGTCGTCCAGATACATCTGCAACACTAAATGAGTTACAGGTGCGTTGCCGGCCTTTAAGGGTAATTGGGAGATGGGGGGGAGGATGGGGAAGGGGAGTGGGCCGCCGGTTACCTCACTTACCGAACAAAACGCAGAAGCACAAGATGCCTCTACTTCACGCCGCTATTCTACGAGGTCGAGCCGGCCCATACGCGCAACAGCTAAAGCCAGCGCTTGGCTCTACCTCGTTACTAAAAGTGTTACTGTCTGTGAAGTGAATAAAAAAATATTATTTCAAGAAATTGGCACCTTCCGCCTCTAAAGCTCTTGCTTTGAGAATTTATCGCATATACTATCTCAAATATTTGAAAGAGGCTTCTCAGCAGTGGGCAAAAGCCAATGCAAGCTGCTACTTTTTTATACATAATGCTTATAAGCGTACAGAGCCGAGGAGAGGATTTGTTGTCTGATATAAAGGTCCCCTAAGTATATAACGGAATCGAGTCATCATTCGAATCATCGAGACGCCAGTGCCATCTAGCGGCACTCGACAAAATCTATGACGTAGCGTTCGACGTGAGCTTGTGGGAGTGGCGGTCGAACCGTGAACTGGTCTAGTAATTATCGCGGGTTCCGGATTAGTATATTGTATATAGTTTGGACGTAAACCATTCCTTGACGAGAATTATAAAGTTCTACTTTGTATTGGATCTCCGGTTATTCTAACCAAACCTACAACAGAATAGTTAAACGTCGGTTAACAAACCGATGATAGTGATGGGTAGGTTAGTACACCGCCTAACCTATATAACATTTCCTTTAGTAGTGTTGTGTATAGTTGGTTTATCCTCCGTACCAATGAAAGTAACACCTTCCTTTTTAATCGCTCTCGCCTAGATCTAGCTCACTTTCGCTTTGCGATCAACAATTGTATGCGCCGTCACGCCCCGAGATTTCTAGTATCATCATCATCATCATCATTTCAGCCTATTAGAAGTCCACTGCTGAACATAGGCCTCCCCCAAAGATTGCCACGAAGCACGGTCCTGAGCCACCTGCATCCATCGACTTCCCGCAACACTGCGCAGGTCGTCACTCCATCTTGTGGGGGGTCGTCCTACACTCCGTTTGCCCGTATTTCTAGTATACTAAGAATAAACTACTTTGTACATTATATTCAAATGGTAAATAATTAAAACTTTATTATAACACAAAGTAGCTTCAGCAATTATCCAGTCTAACCTTGTTTTATGCTTTATGCATTCATTAGTTCTCGAGTTTGATCTTCAGTGGTCGAAGAATGTTTAAAATGCATGAGAAATTATTCTAAAACCGTTTTGTAAATTGATGCTCTGTCCGTTGACTCGTAATAACAAACTGAAATCATTCTCATGGCAAATCGATACGTAGCTAAAGATAAAAGTTAATCACACTTACCACGTCAGCGAATGAACCTTCGACATATCAAAACTTTCTCACTGTAACTTGAAACTTTGCTAAGGTGTTTATTTTTCCTAAGCAATGTCAATGTAAACGTGTAAACATAAGCATAACATATAGTAATATATAATATGTCTTTATGTATACAACCAGTGCGTGTTGCCAGTGATGACGTTCGGAACTGAGACTTGGTCCTCCACTGCAAGCCGTATAAGGACGCTCAAAGTTGCTCAGCGCGCTATGGAAAGCTATTGTTAATAGCAATTTTAGATGCTGTATTTACCAGGTGCTCGACGGTGAAGGAAAAGTTCATGTCTGAGAAATATATATCTGTGACTGGTGGACTTTCTTTTGTAATTATACAGGATCCCTAGTATAGTTACAGCCTTATATATTCTTCAAACCATAACACAACAGAGGTAGCGTCTATTCCATAAAAAAAAAACTTAAAATTGCTGTTAACAATTTAGTCTTTCCGGCAGCGGGGATCGAACCCAGGTCACTCGAGCTTTGTGAAACTAAAACAGCGCCCCGACCACTAGGATACCACGGCTCTTGATATTATGATTACAAGCTGTCAAGTATTCCAATTAACTATTTTTGGGTGACAACGCATATGTAAACTACTTCGTTAGAGGTTGTCTGAAGGTGTCTATGGGCTGTAACACGTTCTTTTATCACTTCCTATCTTCCTTTCAACATAATAAATGCCAAAAAACCTTTCGCGAATGAATATAAGTAACTAAAAAAAAAACTGAAATAAAATATAAATGTCCTGTATAAAAGGTTTTAAAGTTGGCCATATTATAGAGCATCAGCTTTATCAGCGAACAGGAACAGTGGGTCAATTCCATTGCAAACATTGAGGCAATAAAACCCGACGCCGTGTTGTCCCTGAAATACTAGCGTGCGAGTATTCTTAATTCAAAGATAAACAGTGATCTATCGTTGAAACTTAATCGTGTATGTGGAGCAATTTAATTTGTTTTAAAATTCGAATGTAAAAAAAATCGACAACATTTTTAACCGACTCTTTATTACCTTTGCTTTACTTTGGTTAACAGTTCTGATAATGACTTTATATTCAGGCCAGTTCTGTTATTTAACATCTGTGGTTATTTTCTGTTAAAGTATATTACTTAAAATGTTATGCTGGGTGTATATTATGTTACTTCTGACGTCTCATGTGGGTAATTCAAAAATAATAAAAGAAAGTTCTCATTTTTTTTTTAACAAACAGCTGAATAACAAAGTACGAAGTTCGGCTTTATGTTCTTACGTTACAGGATAATTTTGTTTCCAAAGAAACGACAAATGAGTTTAAGTTTTACGACAGATATTAATTTTATTTACTTTTTCAATCAAATAAATCAGTAAGATTTTTTAATACTGTAGGTCGTCTTTTATTCAACAAAAGCATTCAGAGACGGCTCGCGATACAAACAAAGGTATATTTTTTGATACCGCTATATAGCAATGCTATCAATTAGCATTACCGATATTCCTGCTAACGTCACCAACTAAGCATTAAAGCTTGTATCTGGAGTGGTACACGACAACAGTCGAATGGCGGGCACGAACCTGCGACCAAATATTTTGCACCCCACATCTCACGTTAGACTATTAGCGCTGCAATATGAATATAAAAAATTATAAATATAATAATTGTATTGGCTCTATGAATTAATTATAAATGAAATGCTTAGGTTGTAAAATAAAGAAAAAAACAATATCAATTTCAAAAGTCATTAGGATTTAAATGGCGCACAATAAAAAGCCGAACACGTCGTTCGTAATTGAGCGACAAATTGCACCGCACGAAAGCGTATCGCGGACCGTTAATTGGATTCGAACTCACGGTTCACAATCACAGATCCTTAATTCTCTGGCGCCACACTGCACTTATATTTAATTCAGGGTGATCGCTTTGTATCCGGCATTTCACGGACGTTTTAAGACCGAGTGTAAATCAATTCCAAATTGGGATACATTAATTAATTTACGATCTTAAAAATTCAAAAGAATAAAATGGTATGGGGAATTTATTACACTGTTTTCTTGATTTTATCGGACAGGCATTACATGAACACGAAAAGGTCTTCACCTTCTCATCTCACGTCTTTACGAGAGAGTGTATCTGTTACTACACTATAATATATTCTACGTAATTGACAGCTACTGGCCGCTGCCGATAGATGTCGCCATTCTTGTAATCGGCCAAAAGTTTGTACTCCTCCCACGGTTGCTCAGTGGTACTCTTCATGTGCATAAACGCGAATGCCTCAGGTTCATATACCGTTTCCAGAAATAAAATTAGAAAATAAAATTTTATGTGTGTTCTATAGTCAATTGTGGAAATCAATGTTATTAATTCAAAATATGTGCATTTCAAATTACCAACGATATAGTTATGACGTAATGATTACTCATTGGTCAAGGGCGGCCTTCGAATCGGGATCGATTTGTTATTAATATTGGTGATTAAATATAATTAAAAATTAAAAAAAAAGTAAAATGATTAGTGTCAGAAACATTCCTCTATGAGCCACGTACGAAGCAATTTTTTTTTACTCTTAACGTTTTTTCGAGCCTTATATTATCTTCACTATCAACCTCGTAGACGCCCCACCTCACTCTCCCACGATGACCCACAGTTTTAACCGTGCCTCTCTTGTTCCCAGGAACATTCCCACTAAGCAGCGAGACGAAACGCATGGGCCCCCTTCGCTACGACAAGGATATTACGTACCCGGAGAACTTCGACGCGAGGACACGCTGGCCCGGATTCATTTCACCGATTTTGGACCAGGGCTGGTGCGGTTCTGACTGGGCGGTGTCCCTCGCGGGCGTAGCTTCTGACCGGTGAGACAATTGAAGATTAAGTTTTTTAATGAATGAATGAATGTTTATACTTCATTGTACACCACAAAACAAAAAAAGTAAGTAAAAACGATGTCTATGCAGCGGTAAGACCAACGTTTTAGAGGGAGTTTAATAGAAAAATATTATTTATAGGACAGAGCCATGATAGCCTACGTCAGGGCGCTCGTTTTTATTTTCATAGTACGCGAGTAACCTGGGTTCGATCCGGCTCCTTTTAGGGAATATACGATCTTTTTCTCCCAATGCCAACCTAACCGGTACGTGGTGCACCTTGTGAGATAACAAAGGCGGCTTTAAACGAGAAAAATCCGTCAGAATCTGCCGAAAGCACAGACTGGTGATGAGGAGCACCACATCCAGTGCATGGGTTCCGGTTCTGCGCTCACCAACTCGCTTGCCCAGCGTGGTGAGTATGAATTTTCCTGCGTTTATCTTTAGATTAAAGTCATGTAAGAAAATTCACATGTTCTTTCAAACTTTAAAGTTTGAAAGAAGCTGAGGGTAGCCCGAGTTAACTATGACATCTAACATGTGTTCCAATCTGAACGTCGGGAATGTAAAAACATAATTAAACGCGATAAAATCCGTAAATAACAGATTAATTTCTAATGTGTAGTTTTCGCGTAATTACATGAAATCATTATTTAAAGGACCATCTTCAGCAACTAAAAATAAATGCGTCAAATTAAAGCACAGACAAAAAGAAAAAAAAACACTTATCCCGCGCAGGTGCGGTACTAAGGACGTGAAGATAAAAAATAAAAAAGTAAAAGTAGTCCTTGACGTCTGGCGCCATCGGATTCGTTTTAACATTCACTAACGCCGTGTGAAAGTGCCCTCCGCTCCCATTTTACTGAAAAGGAAACTTTATTTGCGGTACAAATATAAAAAAACCGGCCAAGTGCGAGTCGAACTCGCGCACCTAGGGTTCCGTACAACGCAACACAGTTTCCTTCAGTTAGGGATCCTAAGCGCGTGCCCGACTCAACACTTGGTCGGTTTCAATTATTGTTTGTTTTACTTTAGAGCAGGGATTCCCAAAGTGTTCGATGTCGTCCCTCATGGTAAATTATTTTGGTATGTATTTTGTATCAATAGGAAAAAAACTAGAGATAGATTTTTTAAAGTAATTTGGCTATGCAGGTCTGAGGTATCAGTTCATTTTGGAAAAGGGGTTTCCTGCCCAAAATAGTTTAGGAATCCCTGCTTTAGAGTTTGCACTATAATGTCACCAAGTTTGACGCTAGTATTTATTACCGTTTTTATGTTAGAGGAGAAACAAAAAAACGTAACGTAACCGTGACGGAAACGTAAAAACTTCCTAACAGGGTACCCCCTTTTTTTTAAATTTTGCTTTGGGGCAATCGTGCTTGCACTACGGTTATGTCGGGATCAGCATTGAAGATGCCGGGCCGACTAAAACCCCCGCAGTAGATACGCTGACTAAAACGCGGTAGATACGCTGACTCTTAATTTTTTTTTTTATTACTTGTAACGATATCCGCCACAATAACAAATATTCTGTGAAAATGTCAACAGTATACGATTATTGTGCAAGATACAGATCCCTTTAAAGGCAGAAACGGACAGACCGACAGACGGATTAGTAATAGAGTTCTGTACGGAACACTAAAAACGAACCGTCTGTATCGCTGCGGCTGATCGAAACCAATAAAACTGATGGACATACATAAACATAAAACAATGTGCAACAAATATATTATGCACGACTGGATTCGAGATGACGTGAGATAAGATTGGCTCGATGAGTCACTTTCATTGGACTGTTTTGTTTTTTTTTTTTTTTTATTTACTTTAACCGTTTATTTATCGCTCGTATACATAGATGCGCAACACAAGTGACGACGTAACCAAACGTTTTGCATTTTTATTTCTAATATTACAGGAATATACGTAACTTTTATACATACCAATATGACGGAGGCTTTATTTCAAGTCAAAATAATTTTAAACTTTTATTTTCTTAATGCCAATCTTATCTGTACGTGGTAACCTATATATATACCTGGCGAAGCCGCGTGAGTGACGATATTGAAGAATCGTACAATCCTGACATAGCCAATGTTTGTCCTAATAGGATGAGCTTTGTAGTTAGCGTACTCCGACTGGCACTACTCACGAGACTATTTATTTATTTATCTACTATAGGTTAACATTAAACAAAGATATTTTATTAAAATGCTTAGAAAAAAAGCATGTGCCGCCTTACTTAAAGGAAATCACGGAAAGCCGGTAGATACAGTCTAGTACAGCTAAATGAATATTAATATTATTCAGATCTACAATCTAAAATTATACTACACATAAGCTGCAACTTGTCAACAATATTGTAATATTAATGTGACAAAAACAAAGTAGGATTAATAATTAAAACAAAGACAATACAATAATTAAGTATCTTCTCATTTTCGCGTAATGCATTTTAGCTCAGAAGTTTCAGTCGAAAGTATGTCGGCGTCCATTTTTCTATATTCCCCATTATATTTTCTACCATTGGTCCTGGGTTCTAATCGCAGCCGGAGCCGGTTAGCAGTTTCCGGTTCCGGTTGTGTAGTTTGCGTATTGCGTATGCCTGATACACAGCATCTCTGACCCTTCTTCCGTTCTTATCGCTTATGCGTTACGTCGGATAGGGGAAGGGCAAGGCGACGAATTCCGATACTAAACTATCTCTATATAACTGTAACATAATGGACAACTGCCTCTAGTAATTGGAAGTGGAATGGGGAGTGGAATGGGAGATTGAAGGCACTTGCCTTTGATGTCGCGTAGCAGCCTTGTAAGTATCAACCAAAGCCTTTCTACCCGTGGCTGTCTTGAATATCTCATAGCTATCTTCGGATGTAGAACTGGTGACGAGGAGGCTCTCCGACTACCGAAACCATAAGTGGGATTCGAACTCGCGCTCATAGGATTCCGTATTATTTTATTCGGAATTGTCATAAATATCGAGATTAATACTTTAGCTCTTTTATATTATATCAGACTTTCTTGTCGGATTATAGGAAAGTATAGGTGATTTTCGTCTCTATGGAGACATAGACATGGAATGAAACTATATTTTTTATAACAGACAATACTTTTGTTTTCTTACGACTGCACGACTGGACGTAGACCTCTCCATGAAAGCGCCTACATAAGTCAGAATACGGTATGAAAGATTTGCACATAATCAACACGCTGGATTTGTGGGTTGGTGATGACAGGTCGATGCCCACGCGCTAGAGAGTTGATGTGAGTCTAGTAATGATCACTAGTCGGAAGGATCTGAATACGGCGTAGTTGGGTCACCGCTGTCTGTCGGTTAATAGAGCTTCATATGTTAGTCGGGACTCAGCGGGACATACCTCGTGCAGGTAATGTTGACTTTTGGAGAATAAGTTAGTGGATATATGAAATTGTATCGCCACGCGAGTCCACCGGAAGGACGGCCACTCCCACGCAAAATCCTGCCACCATTAACGTCGCCTGGCCGAAGGGGGGCCAGGGACAAGCGTTAGCCCGATTATACCCAGGCGAGATGAACAAGGACAAGGATATCTAAAAAACCCACAGAAACAGTGGACCCAGGACCGGGGGAGCCGTTGCCCCCCGAGATGATGCCCGGGTAAAGAGGGCAACCTCGAGGCCCGAGACCTGCCGGACAGATTGTCCGTAGCAGAAGACCCAGCATGCATGACATTATTCCCCGATACAATCTCTTTGCTTTGCATTGTGTTCTATATGCAGTATCCTAAGGGTATAGTAAAAATAATCGTTAGATATGTGACAATAAAATAATAAAAGCATTAGATATGTGACAAATATAGACGGCTCGGTGGCGTAGTGGCTAAGCGTTTAGCTGCGGCGCTGTGGGTCGCGGGTTCGATTCCCGCACGGGACTAGTATTTGTATGGACTAAAAATAATTGTTCCCGGTCTGGGTGTTTGTCCATGTGCAATTCATGTATGTAAACTGCCTCCGCGACACAGGTAGAAATTCCTACAGCGGAAGGTAACGTTTTTATAAAAAAAAAAAAAAAAAAAAATATGCGAACAAATCTGTCCTATTGTACCAACTGTCAACGAATCATGACATCATGCGTAGACCGTTTATATTATGAGTAACTCTACCTACCCCGTGAGGTATTGCCAGACGTACGTTCGTATGGGTGAACTGTTACGATGTATCCAAACCATAACTAGCCTATCTTATCTATTAGGATCTGCCACTTACAGAAATAAAGAATCAGATATTTCATCATCATCATCATTACGGCCTATCAGAAGTCCACTGCTGAACATAGGCCTCCCCCAAAGATTGCCACGAAGCTCGGTCCTGAGCCACCTGCATCCATCGACTTCCCGCAACACTGCGCAGGTCGTCACTCCATCTTGTGGGGGGTCGTCCTACACTGCGTTTGCCTGTACGTGGATATTTATTTACATGTATATATTGCATAATAGACACGTAACGCTACCAAGTCAAGTAGACGTGATCGTTATCTACGCCGTGAAATTAACAACGGTATCAACTTACCCAGATTTATTTCCTAAGCGCTCGTAACATGAGACCACGCGAAGAATCTTTTCTTATGCAAAAAAAACTTAAGCACGCTCGAGCTAAAAATAAAACTCACTTCAAACTCCGCCGCTGCTTGAGAGGTGAGCTCTTTGTTCTTGTTTTGTGTAGCGCCATTTACAACATTTGTGTGAAGAATTTCTTGTATGTATGTATGTATATATTCACGCCTTGTTCCTAACGGGGTGGGCAGAGACAATCTTCTTCCACTTGCTACGGTCCTGACACACGTATTTCGCTTCTTCCACTACACACATCAATCTTCGCACTCTTCGACTTGACCTTTTTCCAGAACGTCTCCGATTTGATCGTGAAATGCCTAAGTCTTCCTCTCCCGAATCTACCATTTACACACGCCTCATATATTTGTTTCGTCAACCTACTTTCATTCATCCTCTCCACATGTTCAAACCAATTCAGCATCCCTTTCTCAATTCGTGTCACTAATTTACAAGAATTTCTTATAACTATTTGACATAATATAACGATTTCTTGTTCTGCTAAACTCCACAGCTAGACAAAGGCCTCCTCTCAAACAATTTTTGATAGAGATTGCAGCCGGGTATTATCGGCCCTTAGATAAATGATTGGTCTGAGATCAATCTCAGGAACCGCCACATTGCTCCTGTGCATGATGGCGGACTTCACACGTCTTTGAGATAATCTATTTCTATTATTTCTCTGATATGCAGGTTTCATCACGATGATTTCCTTCACCGCCGAGCAAGTGATAAATTCAGCATAACTATTAAAAACGTTAGTGGTGCCGGTACCAGTCATGGCGTATGCCAAAACGATGATTTAGGACCTAAACCTTTAATTTGAATATAAATTTTCAGATTCGCAATCCAGTCCAATGGAGCCGAGGACATGATGCTCAGTCCACAGAGCCTGCTGTCCTGCAACCTGCGCGCCCAACGAGGCTGTCACGGTGGTCACATTGATGTCGCATGGAACTTCGCTAGGGGTCACGGGTAAGTCTTAAGAAAATTCATTAAAAATAATTATTGATCCATGGTGAAGGAATAAAAGATATCATGAGGAGAAAATAAAAATTGAAAACCATTTCGAGGATATACGAAGTTCACTTACCAGGACTGACTCAGAGTGGCGGACTCTTCCTGACACTAACACCCTCTCGAAAAGTAAGATAAGATCAATATTTATAATAAAACAATTATACTAAATCTTCGTTAAATAATTATAGTGATTACAATTAGAGAAGTTTCGAGAAGTTGTTTTAATCAACACGCCCCGGCTTAGCTCAAGTGTAGTGTTCTGTTGTTAGTCAGACATAAATACACAACCCCTTGAGATATTACAATGAAACCAAGGCTATATTAGTTACATGATTATTAATTACTAGGATATTTAGTCTGTGCGGACATTCAGAAGATAATTTCATAAGAGTCGTGGATTGTTATTCATAACAACAACAAAAGTTGTGTGTCTTTTTATTAGTTATTTATTTTAATAGTTAGTTATTTTATACATCTGCTACTGCTATCTCACCATCCCATGGGTTGACTGGCAGATAATCCCAACAGGCATTAAGTCCGCCCTTTGTTGCCTTATAATATAAGGCTTATAAAATAAAAGTTTTGGAGTCATGTTCGTTTGTATATCCGACAGTTTCTCGCTTCGACTATATTATTTGAGATATAAAATTTATTTATAATAAGCTTTAACAATTCAACAATACAATTGAAACAAAACAACAACAATAAACAATTTGGAGACTGTATGTCATGAATGTAGCGACGATAGTAAAGTGGTTAGGGGGACTAGCTCTGAATCAGAGGATCCTATTTCCATTTGTAAGTCATGCGCTCGTACTTCGTACGAATGAGTTGTTCGAGACTTATGTACAAATCATATCATTGGTCTTTTTGTTTCAAATACGCTGTGATGAAAAGTGAGTTAGAAACGTCAAATGGCTTGACCTCCGACCACCTCGGTATACGTTCTTGTGTGCTTATTTAATTTTTAAATTCTTTTTTAAATCGTATTTTAAATACTGAACAAATTTATTTCTCCCGCAGTCTAGTTGACGAAAAATGCTTCCCCTACAAGGCGTCAGTCACCCGGTGCCCGTTCAGGCCGCGCAACACTCTGATCCAAGATGGCTGCACTCCTCTCGTGAAGCACCGCACTTCCCGCTACAAGGTTGGACCACCCGGCAAGCTCAGCCAAGAGAAAGATATCATGTACGACATAATGGAGTCCGGCCCTGTGCAGGGTAAGCTATCTTTTACTTAAAATTTTAAACTTACAACGACGCCAACCGGTCAACCTGATGGAGAGACTGCAAACAAATTCAAATAAAGAACGTTACAGATATCACCCTTATATAGTTGTGAGTAAGGCTGATTAGCCTTGAGAACAAGATAATCTCTCACGGACAGTAATTATTTTGGCTCTCCGTATTATCAAATTCTTAATGGTAGAAATGGGAAAAAGGGTGTTGACCTTTTAAAGTCTTGCATAAATTGTGTCAATCCCGCTCTGTACAAGACCATTTTTCTTAGATTTGGATAGGTTTAGTCCGAATTATAAACTAACCTAAAGGTCAGGGATGTGACACTTCTATTGTTATTGGTGTGAAATATCTTTTGCCGCGCTTGGAAGGGTTCCGTCGCGTCGCGGCGTCTCATTCAACGACGCTTGCCTCGGCCAGATTAGGTAAAAAAAGGATTAACAACTAGCAATAATATCGACCCAAATCTGCTGTGTTTGTGTTACTGTGTGGCGAAACACGTGTGGCGTTTTCAACAAAGGGATGGGTGTACTTGGTGTTGGTTGTTCTGGTATCGGTGATCGCGGTTAGGATGGTGTGAAGGTGCTCTTACTATCTTCGTACAAGACAATACAAATCATTATAGTCCTGCAGGCAGTGTGAAATAGCATTCTTTCACAATTCAATCGCTATCAGTGAACACCGTTTTTATCAATAAACATTTAAGCGTGCACTCTTTATCTTCAACATGTTCGCTGTAGAAAATTGTTATCTGCCCTTGCAAATGGAACTACGGATATCTCATGTACGTAAACAATGGGTCCTGTGTGGTTTCCTCGCAGAATTTATATATAAACCAGCTTCCGCCCGAGGCTTCGTCCGCGAAAAGAATCTTTCCGCGACTTTCCTGCGATAAAAAGCAGCCGATGTCATAAATTACGTCACATCTTCTGAAACTACGTCACATCTTCACGTTGAGTACACTAAAAAATCTCAAGAGCAAAGTATACAATCATTGCGTGTTGCCAGTGATGACTTACGGAACCGAGACTTGGTTGTTCACTGCAGGCCGTATTAGGAAGTTCAAAGTTAGTCAGCGCGCTGTGGAAAGCGCTGTACTCGGTGTTTATCTGCGCGTTGGAGTCTGCATCGGGGATATACGGAACAGAACTAGGGTAACCGACATAGCCGTTAGGATCAGCAAGCTCAAGGTGCAACGGGCCGGCGACATAGCTCGCAGAACTGACAACCGTTGGAGAAGAAAGATTCTCGAGTGGCAGCCGCGTACAGGATAACGCAGTGTGGGACGACCCTCATTACAATGGAGTGACGACCTGCACAGTGTTGCGGGAAGTCGATGGATGCAAGTGGCTCGGGACCGAGCTTTCTGGCTTTCTTTGGGGGAGACCTACGTTCTTCAGTGGACTTGTGATAGACTGAAATGATGATGATGATGCCATTGCCATACCGAATTTCATAAAAATCGGTTCAGCTGTCTATGCACGATTGAAAGACAGTAATCCAAACAAACATACTTTCACATATATAATATTATAAGCATGAATTTCGTAAACAATCCCTTCATTGCTCTCGTGTTGCATAGCTTAGTTCAGCGCGTTAGAGACGCTGCAGCTAACTAGCTCGCTAACTGTAGCAGTTCTCAAAGAATACCGCTAGTACTGCATAAGTAAGGGTTTCAGAACAGATTAAAAGAGCAAAACGGCGACGTATTTCGATTGTTGTGTGACAATGACCTTATCATTTATCGAGATATTACATTAAAGTAATTAGGGATTACAAGTAGTACATATTGATTTTTAGATGTGTATATACATCCTGTATGTAGATATGGCCTGCATCATAATGACTTCTCACAATCTGGTAGATGAAAGCGCTCACACTTATCACGCATACGGGTAGGCAGAGATTATGGATTTCCATTTGACAGTCACTCAGCGTAACCAAACTATCGTCTGCGACGAGAGGCGAGCCACCTCATCGCTACCACATAGTACACAAATAACTTCAATCTGCATACTGTATCAAGAGAACCATCCATTTGTAAAATGTAACCCGATTTTTAAAAATAGAATACTTCGGCTGTGTTGTGCTGGAATGTGAAATCAATTTTGAAAAATTTAATCACGGCTGCATGTGCCCTGTGCTCTTTGTTTTTTGTCATCCATAATGACATAAATAATAATTTTTTAATCAATACATTACTTCGACATCGTATCTGCGAAGAGCTCATCAATACCTCGTTATGTACGGGACCACCCGACAGAGTCGTTTACGGGTTGCGTCGTAATATTCCCGAATATCCTTTAAAATTTTGTCGATAAAGATAAATTTAAATCGAACATTTGAAATTGCATTTGTAAATAAGCCCATAGCTAAAGGTGTTACTACAATGTATGTTACTCCCTAAGGCTGTTTTTAATTATATCCTTGTTATGACATCCACGAGGATATAAATGCCTACTTGAAACTACGTTTATAAAGTCTAATAATCGATGTGAGGCAGCGTGGTCACATACCGTTGCTATTATGTTTCAAAAAGATCTTTAAAATTAGAGACACCATGAAATATTTATACTTAGGAGAAATAATTTTTACAATTTTTTTTTTAGGACAACTAAATATAAATTATTTGTTAAAAATTGGAAATATCTTGTGGCGTAAAAAACCATCGTGCCACGAAGTTTTTTTTTTCTCATTGCCAATTATATTAGTTGAGATATTATGTATTAATTAAGTACACAACTACCTACTTGAATAATAATAATAGTTTTCTCTTTCCTCATGGGTTTGCTGGAAGAGAACTCTGCTTAGGGTTAAGCTCGACTTTGTGCATTTATTTTCTATATTATTAAACTTGTAAATTTTTCATAATTTGTACAATAAAGAATAAAGAAGAATAAAGAAGAAGTTCTTTCAAGGGCGTTTACGCATTTCATACAAACTGAAGTTTCATTTAGTTCGGTTTATTAATTTCAAAGATTTTGGACTTGAAAGTTTGTATTAAAAACCGCGACTCGCAAACGCTCTCGAATGTCAGTATATTAGCCTACGATGTACATTAATTTACGATTTCCTTGATACTCTTCTCTAAACGTATCTATCTCTATTTTGATGTAAAAAATATAACTAATCAAATACTAATTCCTGTCAGTGAATGCACTCTGGTTTAAGATAAAGCTTTAATTCTCAGATTAAGTTGTCTAAGAAAGTATAGTGGTTTTCACGTTAACAGAAAAATTCACTACAATAACTTCTTCCAATATATTTAGTGTAATTAGTCCACCAAATGCATATGAAATTTATATTGCATAGTATCGGTTAACGTGGTTGTCACTCTTCTCTTTGCCATTGAACAGTGCTGATCTGTTGTCTTATATATATTGCATCTATTTCGAATTGACATATATGCAATGTATTGCTAATAGTTTCAGTCTTGTCACAAAAATTATCAATTGTCCGCAAATGTCAACCGAATCGAAAATGGATGGTTAACCTACAGAGAGACATTGTCTCGAACGTAACTTTAAACGAGCTTCGTAAATAAACAACATGTAATAATACTCAGTAATATAATAATAATTACTCATCATAGCTATAGATTAAAATAAATCAATGTAATCAATGCATAAGAACGCGCAATTTATTATTTAATAGTAACGATAAAGACTTGTCAAGACACAATCATTAAAAGTAAGTATTATTATATGTGCAAGAGATATAATAATACTATTTCACAGCTACAATTAAAGATTGGGCTCGAAGTACTTCACGACAATAGTCGGCTCGTTTGGTGCAGTGGCTGATTGATTGACTTCGGCGCTCAGGGATGCGGTATCGATTCCCGAAAGGAAAAAGTATTTGTGAAGCCTACATATCATAAGTGTCTGGTTGTTTGTCCATGTGCAATTTATGTCTGTAAAACGCCTCCATGTTAAATCAAATTGCTGGTGGGGCAACGTTTTTATTTAAGGAAGATATAAAAAAGCATGAATGGTGTAGTAACGATCTCGAATCTGGGACGTTGTGTTTCGCAGACCGCGTCTGTGTCCACTGGCATTCAGCTCTTCTAATAGTCGGATGAATATGTATGTAGATATTTCGATGAAATTCTGTAGGACACAAAGGATTTTTATATAAAAGGTCTGACATTTTCTTAGTTCTACGGCGGATTACTGTGTATAGGAAACACTATATTTAATTAAACGACGAAATGTTGATAAATAATTATTTATTTTATTTTATATTTTAATATATGGAAAAAATCAACAACCATGTTACTTAAATTACGCAGGTTTCGTAAAAGAAGTGTTCTAATTTTGTTTGTTTTTTACCAGAATACATTTTCGTGACAAATTAGTCCCACATTTTATGTAAATTTGTAACCATGTCGCATGACATTTCATTATCTTGAGTTCATTTAATATAAACATCTCCGCCATCTGGAGCTGCTTCTTCAGATCGGACGGAACAATCTAGAATATTCTAGACTCGGAAAATGCCGGATTATAGTAGGTGACGGATATCCGCACGGCGGGTTAACAGGAGATTACTGAAGTAGTAGTGGATATCGGCTGTGTTAGTAGATAAAAGCTTGGTTCGACCGGGCCTCTGTAACTCAGGAATCAGGATGTTTGAATCCCAGTCAGGTCAGACGCAGAACCGAAGATCTTACAACTGGCAACGAGTTATTCTATTGTAATCCTCAGGGGTGTGGCACGCACTCACATGTTGACTCAATTTCAACACATATTTGTGTCACTAGGGTTGCCAACGTTTTTTCTGCCGATTACAGTATTTCAGAATAAGCAAAAAAAAAAAAAATACATTATGGATAGAGTAAAATAAGACAATGGTATGACTTGTTATTAGTGTTGCAATAGATTGGTCCTTCTAACTGAAATATAGTATATTTGCACACTATGTATTTCTTCGACAGTATGTAGTACGCTGATCCGAAATACAGAACATTACTATATACCAGAGAGAGTTTAGGAGCCGGGAAGGGTCCGTAACGCTGCTCCATTGCGGGTTGGCTGGCTTTGCATATCTTCGAAATAATATTTTTATTATTTCTCAGACATGCAGGTTTCCTCACGATGTTTTCCTTCACCGCTGAGCACGTGGTAAAAACAGCACATAGCCACTTAAAATTGCTATTAACAATTTTAGTGGTGCTGGCACCGGGAATCGAACGCTCTATGAAACTAAAGTGAGCGCCCTGACCACTACCACGGCTCTCTCTCTTTGATACTCGTATTTGAGTAGGAGGCCTTTGCCCAGCAGTGGGCAAGTTCAGGCTGCTAGGCTGCCACGGCTTAAGAGCGGGTGCGATCTCTTAGTTCGAAATAAAAATTAACCGAACGCAGGTATTGAGACGTTATTTGTTTCGTTACAAACGTAAGAACACTATCATTAGCGCAATGCAAATCGGTTTATAGTGATAAACGCCTTCAGGGAATGATTCGTTGTTCAGTTAAAATTACCACCTTGCCGTAGCGAAGTTATCTTCCCCAAAGACACAAATTATTGGTTTCGCGCCTGCACCATTGCAGGCGTTCGAGCCGTAAGCACAGCCTAGACAGACCCCTTCACTTTAGATAGCGTTGACAAATAAATCACTAAGGTAAAGGCTCCGACTTGTCGGAGAAATTACTAACTTTGTAACAGCAAACAACAGTTTTCACTCACCAACCCGCTGGCCCTGCGTGATGAGTATGAACTAATCTTCCAAGAAATGTATGCCGTATTTTGCTGAAGCTTTCTTGGAGTAGCCTATGTTCAGAAGTGTGCCTGAAATAGGCCGATGTTAATTGTAAGTAGTTTAATAAATTGCGATTTGTGAGTATATAGCTTTATTTAGGTAAAAGAAGCAGCCTGTAAGTGCCCACGTCTGGGCAAAGGCCTCCTTCTCAAACATCTGAGAGGTCGTAGGAGCCGGGACCATTCCCGCCACGCTGCTCAATTACGGGTTGGCGGGCTTCACATATCCACGATTTTGTTTTTTTTATTTTTTCTCAGTTATGCAGGTTTCCTTCACCGCCAAGCACGTGGCAAATACAGCACTTAAAATTGCTATTTACAAATTTTAGTGGTGCCGGCACCGAGGATCGAACCCAGGTTACTTGCGCTCTATGATACTAAAGTGACCGCCCTGACCACTAGGCTACCACGGCATTTGGGTATATTTTAATAATGCCCTAACACTTTTCCTTGCAGCTGTAATGACGGTGTACCAAGATTTCTTCCACTACCGCGACGGTGTCTACCGACGTAGCTACCAGGGTAACAACGACCTGAAGGGTTACCACAGCGTCCGTATCATAGGATGGGGTGAAGATCGCAACGACAAATACTGGGTAAGAACATGTTTGAAGTTTTTGTAGATGAGTAATTTTTACTTAATTTACCGTGGAGCCAAGAGCCAAGCGGCGTCTTTAACCGCTCGACCGAATTGGAACCACGGCCTCGCAGAATACCGACGTGAAGAAGAGGCATCTTGTGCTTCTGCATTTCGTTCGGTGAGCAAGGTAACCGGAGGCCCGCTTCTCCCTCCCTTCCTTTAAAAATGCCTTTCAGCATTGCAGCCCGGCAACACATCTGCAGCTCCTCTGGTGCTGCAGATGTGTTGCGGGAGACGATAATCAGTTACCATCCGGTGAGGCGTGTACTCATTTGCCTCTATTCCCATTAAAAAAAAATAGGCGAAGGTTGTGATTTCATTTCATTAATTTTTAGATGGATAATTGTTTAATGAGCTGGTTATTCCACCATCGATTGCGTTGTACTAAGCGCACCTAATTGTTGAGCAAATCCCAGCCCATCCAAGGCAAAATTTTGTGCGAAGGAAAAAAAATTGCTTCTGGTTGTGTTACGTCTCGTATCTGTGACCCGACCCTTCCTCCGTGAATTTCGTTCGTGCCTAAACTGGCTTGATATGTGATCATCCCTTCCTGCTATTCTTTAATTAGTCAACTGACAGATGTCGCTGTGATCGAAAGATCGTACATTGGAAGAGAGGACTAAACCGGTTCCCACGCTGACTTACCCAATTTAATTTTGCAGCTGGTAGCGAACAGCTGGGGCCGCCAGTGGGGTGAGAATGGTTACTTCAGGATCGCGCGCGGATCGAACGAGGTCGAGATCGAATCGTTCGTGGTGACCGCCCTGAGTGACGTCACCGAAGCGAAACAGAAATAACAGAGGCCGGTGTCGAGACTGATCACACCGCTGTGCGTCGTTCGGAAGGCGGTGTGGACGAAACACGGCATCCTGGTGTTCAACAGTACGAGGGACTTCGGATAGTTGGTGTTTGGAATTTTTTATTTGGATGTCAATTTGACATTTAGGCGAAATTTTACCAGTATTTAATAAAATACAATATTAATGTTGTCAGAGGTAAAAAAAAACTCCCCAAATAAGTTAAATAAAAGGCAGAAATCTCTTAAATACACTCTGTTGCTTCACGTAAATAAAAAAAGTACAATTACGATTCTGATCGAGGATATCTTCTTGGCTCGTCCACAGCTGGACATAGGCCTTTCTCATAAGTAGAATTTCCCACAATCGCCAACCTTTATATGCGATTTGGCGATCTCAGACATTTCGCATCTGAGGCACTGTTTTGGTTTATTTTCTAAAACATAAAATACGTCAAAGTAAGATTATATTGTATGGCGGCAGTGTCACTTAATTTGGGGAATACCTAAAAAAAAATATTATACAATTATGAATTATAAAGAGAAGAAAATATTCTTTTATTACTTATACAATTAGCGAATTATTATAAATTGTGAGACAAGTCTTCCTAGTGTATAGACAGCATAAAAATATGCAAGTCTATTTTTCGACGTATTTAAAAATTTATTATAGTACTTAAAAAAAATACTTAACAATGTAAAAAATTCGATGCACCAATTAGTAATTTATTGAAACGTGATTTGAATAGTAATACGAGTGAGAAAAATGTTGTAATTGTTTGGAATAGTTTGCAGAAATTACCACAGAATAAATTTGACAAAAAAAAAATTGTAAACTGTCATTCTCCGAGCGATAGCTAATGTGACGGCAGTGACAGCTACAACGAAGTTCGATAAGTTTTAAGTCTTCTTTCGCATTAGCGTCGTGCCGCGTGACAGCATGCAGTGCGCAGCGGCGCGCCGCGAGGATATTTTGTGAAGGAAATACAGGCGAACCGCGCACACCTCTACGCACTTGACCGCTCGTGTATGGACTGCCGCGCAACAGCGAAAGGAGACTTAATAATGCCATCTAGCGGTCTTCAACAAATTTGATTCATAATTTATATGTGATCGTCGTGAAGGATCTCTTACTGAATGCGACTTTTAAGAAACAATATTGAAATGGAAATGTATGACGAAAAAGAAAGTATATATAGAATATGTTCGTTTTGAAGTTGTTATTTACCATGAATTCATGAATAGATTAAGGAATCAGAAAAAAGCTTTTTCATTTCACGATATTTATATTTGTAGAATTCGTCTATTTTGTGAATGTAACTGCTATTTAAATGCTTATTTGAGCGAATTTCTAAACAAAAACAATAGATTAAAAATTAACTCAGCACTAGTCTTAGTTTTGTTATTTCACAATTAGGCTTAAGTAACCATAAATTATCTCATTACGATATATAATTGAATAGACAATAAAAATATATTTTTAGATTTACATTTTCGCGGCGTTACTTATGGAATGCATAGATTAAAAATGCACCATTATAATGTATGATGTTGCCGTAGTTTTTACAACTTTATTATGGATATCATTAATTTTTGCTTTAATATAATATATAGAAGCAACGTAACAATGTATTTATTATCAATTAGTACTTATAACATTGTAACTAAGTTAAATAAAGTTTACAAATAAATGCAACCATATTTTTTTGTTTCCACACACAACATCACTTAAATTACGTTATTATTGCTTTCATATGTTTTTTAATCTTGATTAACTTCTTTATATCTTTTTACAAGTTTTAACATATTTATATTTTATAATACATAAAATGAAACAAAAAAAAGCATAACACAGTTCAATTCTCTTTCAAAATAAGTAATTGCTTGATAAATCAGTTATGATTATGACACACTAATAAGCAGCCAGTAAAAAAAATTAAAACAAATATTAAGTATGCCATCTCTGAATACACTCAAGAAAAGGAATATTATTAAAAATACCCGAGCTTTTCCTTGTGTAGCAATACTAAAAATTCTCATCATTTATTTTTGCACCTGCCATCTTTTTTTCACCATGACAAGAGTTGACTGTTAGAGAATCCCACTTGGCATCTAGTCCGCCCGTTATAACCCTTAGCCTGTGGTCAACAATAAAAAATGAATAAAGTATTTTAAGGCTGTAACATATGTTGGTAGATGTCAATAAGGTTTTCTACAAGTACCCCTGATTTATCAGGCAGTCAATAAATGGTGATTGTACTGTGCAACACGTTTTAATAACTGCTCCGAATCCTTCAAATAGTGAAGGATATTACAAAGGCCAACCAACAGCCTCTCTATTATACACAAATGGCTTATCATCATCATTTCTGCATATCACAAGTCCACTGCTGAACATAGTCCTCCCCCAAAGATTCATCAAGGTTACTGTAATTGCCACGTCTGGCGCGCGGGTTGGTAACCGCAGTTTGTCATCATGGCTATAAGGAAAACACAGACAATTAACAACTACTTCTCTGTATCACTTCTCCTGACTCACACTGAACGTGCGTTGGTACATTAATTAAAACTAGTTTAAGCACAGTACTAGACAAATATTGCTATGTATACAATATTTGTGCCAATGTTGGTGATTGGAATGACGCAATCTTTTTCAATACAAATCGTCCACAAACTTAAAAAAGTCGTTGATACAAATTCTCCTCATAGGGGATCGAACTCGACTGTCCTGATTCGGAGGCAGATCTCCTAACTGCTGAGCTATTGTGGTTATACAGAATTAATGTGAATAAAATAGAGTTAGACGCGGGCTCTAGCACCGCTGGGCATATGTCACAAATACAGTAAAACTTAAAAGTTATCATTTAATGCTACAACAACAGATACAATGAAACGTTAAGAAATCAACATTAATAATTGAACATTGTAATTTACTTATTTCATCGTATCTTCATTAATATATAAGGGTAGGTTAGTAAGGGAAGGTAGAAATAATCATACGCTTTGGTTTCAAGTACTGTATGTGATGTCAACAAGTCTTTCCAGTTTTGACAGAAATGTTATGGACGAGTGAAAGATATGACGTCACACAAGACGCCGTGTCCATGACATATATGGGCGTATTCGGTAGTAAAATGTAAAAGATATAGAAATTGCAACACACCATGAAAGGTTTTTTTTTTAAAGTATTAGCTTTTTGGAAAGCTATAATTATTAACTAGTTTTTGAATATTTGTGAACATGTTAATATACGTATATTCTCACACGTTTATTTACAATAAAGTTTATAGAAATTGATATCACATAAGTATTGGACAAGAAAATACATTCATAAATAAAAAATTTAATTTTTACTATTAGCCTTACTCAACGCCACTTTTTCCACGTTAGCTGCTCTGGTCTGTAAAAAAAAGAATATCAATATATACAAATAAAAAAAAAAATATTACAAATATATACCTCCCATTTCTCCTAATGCCCACCTCCACCTACACGCGGTGCACCCTGCTAGCCAGCAAACGAGACTCTTGGGACCGAATGGTGGCGGAATAACCATCTGAATGTGCCTGTGACAGCTGTCATCGTGCCTGTGACAGCTGTCATCAGTGCACCCAACGCATGTCGAATTCCCTGTTTTCTGACAGTAAAATATAGGAGTATAATCAACAATGTATAAAGTATACATTGTTTATTATACTCATTGGTGGTATCTACATATCTAGTATGTTCAATAACTAATCTTAATTATTTAACTGTACTCTTAATTTGCATATAGGACATGTATTCAAAACTCAAAATTTCTAACATCCCGGACAGACACTACTGTATTTAATTATACAAACCCATTGGTCTTAAGAGGATGTTCTTATGTGGAAATAGAACATGAAAAAAAATTAAATAACAAATACAGAATAAATAAATAGAATATAAACTGAGAAAATTACTATTCTTCTGTGACTCATGTTAAGCCCTTAGGAAATTATGTGTTTTATATGGGATTGTGTGAAACACAGGAGTTGTGAGACAGAGCATGCCGTTTAATAATATTGCACATATGTTAGTATGCATACATAAACTCAAACCTGTAAAGACTGTACCCTCTTGTGAAGTCCCGCCATGGAACTAGATATGGTGACCAGCCTTTCTTTGATAGTAGCAATATCAGCCAACTGCAAAAATATTTCAAAGATAAAAATTCTATCTAAAAATGTACAATGATTCTGAAAACACTACCAGGTAAACGAGAAGAATTTAGCCTGGGCTTGGTAACCCACGGTTAACCAAGAGTGAACTTCGTGGCTGGTTTGAAAGAGGTAGGTGGCCGCTCCGAGTGAACCAACCACAGTGGGTATTAAGAAATGCGAGTTGGGGTCCTGTGAATGCTATCACCATATCCTACGCAATGGACAACGCGCTGATCGACAATTACCGAGTTCGCGCCATAACTACGGGGCTACGGGAGATGGGGACAGACAGTGTTGCGATGCGGCCGAAGGTTGTACGGCAGCTGAGCCATAGATCAAATCCGCCACTAGAGAACGTCCCGGGTATGGCTCTAGACCATATCCACTGGCGGAAGTCGAAATGACTGTAGACCGGTTCTTCCACGAAAAGTCTGGTGCTAACGTGTGCTTGAATTCCATCCGCCCATGTCCCACATATGGCGAACTTGTCACTTGTCAGTCAGTCAGACCACGTGGGTTTGGAGGCTTAGTGGCAAAACGGGTCCCGTATTCCAGTGCGCTTTGCCAGCAGAGGATGACGAGGTGCCCCCGAGGAGAGGCCTCCAGAGACGTAGATGTATTCGTGAGCGTTCCTGTGGCTCAGGCGATAAAAGCCGCTGAGTTCCCCACATACCAAAAAATTGGTACCACTATCATCTTATCATTGTTCTACATTATTCATGATGAATAGTAAATTCGGATGCATGTTCCAGTAGCCACGTGCCGGTACGGAACAGGGAGGTCATAAACAAATGCGGTCAACCCCCCAGCACGCGGTGCAGCTTGTTGATTAACGGACGGTTTGGCATTCGAATAATCGAATGGCATAAGCCAAACCCAAATTCCACAGTTGGGGAGCAACATCTCTGGTGTTGTTGACGTTTTCACATAAAGTCTTATCTCCCGGCTTTCACGGAAAGTCTTCACACAGGCTTATGAAGAAGATAAAAATAAAATCCGCTTAGCTAAAATCAGACTGTGGCGGGTTTGTTAGCGCCAGTAATAGGTACAGTAACTTCACTTTTTTAAGATCTTCGGATTAATGGAGCAGGCACTCTTGAAGAACCCACCCCTTGTTTAATTCAAAGATTTTTGTAGTATTGTTAGATGAGCATGCTTCTCAAGAAGATGCAACTCTTCTCGCGCCACCATCTTAATCATGGCCAGTGGTGCTTCAGATTGTCTAGGTTTTGGTACGATAGATGGAGGGACTGAAGTCTTGTTGACCTGTGTGACCCCTATTCAGATCTCCACCAACGTCTAATGGAGCTCCCCCAACTCATGCAGCAGTTAGTTTGCCGGAAGTTGTCAATCGTAGTTCGAGTCTTTGTTCATTTCACCGAAATTATAAAATGTCGATATAAATGAAGGTAAGGAATCGTCAAAGGTATGTAGTCACCACAGTCTTAGAGGTGAAAGTACATTTTAACACTTAATCACAATTTATGATACTCACCCATATCTGAGAAATGCATGAATTGGTTAACTATTTTTCATAATTTAATTTCTCATCACTAAAAGTTACTGTATCACTGTATCAGTAAAAAAAGGTTCACCCTAAAACAAAAGGATTGTTTCTGGTTAACCACGGCAGTGACTTACTAAGGCATCCAACATTGCATCATTTTGTAGGTCTTCTAGTTTACGTCTCTCAGATGATAGCATGCTGTGCACCGCCTCTTGCTTTTCTCTGTGGATAGCAAATATTGTCACATCAAACACAACTTCTGGCCATTGGAAATACTTAAACAGATATCGCAATAGATTACGCAAATCTGCATCACATACAATGAAGATACTACAAAATATAGATTATTGTAGAGCAGATTCTGACATGTAATTCAATAGCAAATCACACATGGTGAAGATACAATAATATTTTATCTTTATGATACTACTCATATGCAACAGATATATTAAGACACAGTAAGACACCTCTTATCATTAAATCTTCTCTTATCATCAATATTTGGCTAATTACTATACCCTCCTTAAAACTAATTACACCATTGGAATCCTTATAAAATTTCCCATTGGAAAGTATAGATACTAACAGAGGATTGACAGACAGACTTATTGGAAAAAGTGTGACTAATAAAAAACACAGTTATGATACCTATTAGTTAGTAATAAAAAATGTGTTCACACAATATCATAAATATTTTTATGTAAAAACATTAATAACTTATTAAATATTTTACATTGTTTAATGAGCAATTTTTTTAAAAAGTCTTACATATCAATAAATAACAAGAGAGGTTTGCGGAAGATCATTAGACAGCTGAGTCATAACGAAAAGTAAATTTTGTCCATAGTCACCACTCTCGGAAATTGTAATACCGTCTGATATTACAATTGCCTATACTTTATACCTTACATCAAGTTATACAAGGCACAAGATAGTACAAGGTGGAAGTTACTCTTAAGCTACCAACAACAGTAGTTTAATTTAAACCACAATTTCATATACTAGGATATTCTGTAATACACATTTCTGCTGCTAATGAGCAGTTCATTCTCTGTTCTTCCAGTTTATAAGGTATAGATAGACAGTGTAATTACAGGCTGAGGCATTCCATCATAGTCCTCAGGGGTCAGAAGTTGTTACAGGTGTCCATGGGCTGCAGCAGCTACTTACCGTCAAGTGGATTGTTAGCTAGTTTGCCTACTGACCCAATAAAAAATTATATTCAGTTTCTTCCACAATGCCCGGTTATTGAAAGGTAATTAATTTAAGTACTCACGTCAATTCTTTCAAATGAGTGTTTATAGTGACTAAAGGTGGCTCATAGAGCTCCATAAAGCCTTTCGCCAAATTTTGAACAGTTTTTATATCTTCAGGAGTTTTATTTTCACTGCAAAAAAAAAGATTATTGCGGAACTTCAAAATGTTATTGTTAAATTCTTCAAAATAATCTACATATTATTCTCAATTCGCATTTACCTTTCTATATCAGACATTTTATATTTAATAGACTGTTTTAACAATTAGAATGAAATGAAACTTTTTTTTTATTGAATATATATTTAATTTGTATTACATAAATGTTTATTTTAATATAATTTACACAAATTTATTATTATTATTTAGTACTAAAATCGTCAAATCCATCAAATAGGGATGTAAAAACGTATTGATGTATCGATATATTTGGAAGAAGGTATATGATATTTCGATATAAAATTTCATTTGTGCCACGCAGCGTGCATGCATACTTAAGCCGATGTCTCGTACCTAATTAAGGCAGTATTCTGGTGAAGAGGCATGACTTTTAGGTACTTTTTGAAGTGCCGTAAAAAAAGCCAAACAATAATTTGACTATACATTTTTTATAAGATATTTATTAATATTTTTTAAAAAAGAATGAATATATCAAAACAAAAAGTGAAAAATTCAATACTGAAAAAGTTATTCGCCGATGAAGTGGGGATCTCAAAAAAATGGAGCGCGACTGTGGCCACGATTCCAACCCCCCTAGTAATATGAAAAAAAAATATTTTTAGTTATTTATTGTATAGTACTTTCACTAAACATCTAAATCACTGAACAATGATCATATCGAACATGTATGTATGACTATGATCTCTTTTTCTTTTGGATAAATTGTACTAAAACGTTCGATTATTTGTTTTTAGAGAACTGGCTGCATTATCACCACCGAACATCAGTAGGTTTCTTTTCAAATACCATGTGGGTGTCAGTTATAATCATGTCTAAAGTGGTGTGTAGTATTTTCGATAGTTAGGAAAAATATAATATCATGTAACATGTGAGATGATATTAAAAATTACGCTTGCGCACTTTTAATTTTTGTCTAGTTATACACCTTTTTGGCATCAATGCTGCATAAAAACGATGCACATCGATACAAACAATCAACTCTAGCTGATGTGACATGACGTGACGTCGTTTAATAATGTCTTCATTTATCTAACTAAAGAACTAAACAGATCTAAATCCCATACAGCCACTACATAAGTTACATTTAATTTTTAACTTTTTGTTTTAATTTTATCACTATACATAATCTAGAAGATTTTTTTATTTACTAGTCTTATTATAAATACAATTCCTCCTATCGCTATTTCATCTACGCTTTTGATCGGATTTGCTTTAGAAGCTTAAGCCTCCTGTCCTATATTAAACTTTGATTTAGGTTAAATATACTTTTATGTACTGGACAATTGAGAAAATACTGGTATGATGTTACATTTTGATACAGACTTTAAAGCTTTTAAACAGTTTATTACATGGAAAGGAACGTCACTTTTATGGCCGCTAGATTTCTTGTTTATTTGACGTTCTTTCATATTCCGTTGATCAGGAGGGGATTTTTACTAAAATTCATTGCATACAACTAATCGTTGGCGTACATGCGCAAAATAATTTGTGAATTAAAGTAGCCAATCTGGAAGTGTTACAAGTAACTTGTGAGGACGCCAGTATGACGTCCGTGGCTAGAAGACGAGAACAGGATGACTCTGGCGAGTTTTCAGAAGCATCGCAGGATATCGAGCAGAACAACTCCGCAAATGTGAGTTCGATGCTTAAGCCGCGATCAGCAAGGAGATTGGACTTTCATGTGGTCGCTAAAAGAATCGCGGCCGTGCACTTTCTCCCGCGCATTCGCGTGCCGGAATGTACATTTCTTTTTGTCGTATTGAGGTCACAAATTCGGCACCACTCACCTAGCGGTCGCTGTTGTGTTTTTATGACTGTCAAGCGTATTTTGTTTTAAGTTCTGGTTAAACTATGCAACTCCTTAAAGTGGCTGACCATTTACAGGACGGCGTGCAGAATGAGTCTGATTACGACTCCGCGGGTAGTGAGTCTGACCAGTCGGACAGAGATCCTGAAAGCCAGGTAACAGTTTGATTTAACAACTTTCTAATACTGCCAATTCAGAGGTCAGTTAATAACCTGAATAATAAATTTAGTAATTTACCCTTTTAATAAAAACATAAATAAATTGTAGAATTTGTACATTTCATTATAGAACATTTGATGTAATATTTAGTGAATCTACCTTATTTAATCTAATTGCATATTCTATTTACATTTCTCAATAATCAATAATTTTCTTAGATATTTTAATGTATATCGAAATAGTTTTGTTTAAATATTTGTCTATGATTTATCATTGTAATTTTATTGCCTTTTCTTGACATTGACATTAGGTTGTGTGTTTACAGTATATTTTACATAAAATATGTGTATTTTACAAACCAATTTGCATTATGTTCATATTTTACCTATTATTTATTCTCCACAAGGTATATTATTATGCAACAAAAGGTATATTATTGCTTATGTTCTTGTTTTCTTTTAAAGGTATTTTTTCAGCAGCTGGTTAACTCATGACTTGTTGCAAGAATAGGATCTTATTGTTTTGTTATTAAAGGTTAATATGACCCACGAAGAACAGCTGTGTTAGTGGTACTCTCATTGGTTGCATAAAAGATGAAATTCCAATTTGAAATGTATGTCTAAATATGAGATGTGCAGAATATGGATTTTGGAACCTAACCAAATACAAACATTTTTACATCACATTTTACCAAACTAAATATTTGGCCAAATCATTGGGTTTATTATTCGGGGTCGAGGTTAAATTGTTAACTAACGTTGGTCTGAAATCTGGTCATAATAATATGCCTGTGGTTTTAAATTTGAGTTACTTATTACTTTAGTGATTTAAATAATTTTTTATTTTAAAACAGAAAGTTATTACTTTGTATGACCAATAATTAATGGACCTTCATTTCTTGCCTTACTTTGGTATTAATTTATTAATACTACATTTAAGTATGAAGTGAAATGTAAATAATGTGTATATTGTATGATTTAACTATGTTTTATTATTATTTTCTATAAGCTTTCAGTCTTACTATCAGATTATATGTATGTTGTCCAATATTGGGTAATAATTCATTGCATTCCAACCAAGTATTTTGCCAAATATGGAACATATTAATTCATGTTGAATACCAAACATTAAAAACCATGTCAAACCAAATATGAATAAATAGAGAATATTCAAAGCCTCACTGATTAAATATAATATTTTGGTATAAAAATTAACATGTAATATAATGCTATATAAGCTATGGTAACATTATTTTTCAACTGAAACCCTTGAATTTTTTTTAATAACATTATTTGATAATGAATTTTTTTCAATGTTTTTTGATATTTTTTTTTATCTCGTTTGATAATTTTAAGTGCTGAATGCTAGACAGCGAAGGAATATTGTGAGGACACAGGTTGAGAAATACAAAATTATAATCTTGTTTTGGGAAGAAACTTTTTGTCTGTAAATTATCATAATGAGATGCACAAATTTGGACATCTCAAATTTTTAAGTGTTGATTTGAAACTTTTTTAAGTTCTATGAAAATAATTATAAAGAAAATTTGTTAAATAGATTATTGATATATAGAAGGGTAGGAAGGATAACAACAAAAAGAAACTATGTGAAAGTATCCAGCAATCTAAAAAAGTTTTATTCTAAAAGAGACAGTAGGTTGAAAAAACTTTTTGTACAGTACTAATCTAGTAACAACAAGAGAAACTGCAAGTGAAAGTACAATTATCGAAAAAAATTTTCATGCTGAAATACATTACTAGATTGAAAAAACTTATATTGTCCAGTGTTAATAGAGCATTATTTGGTAATGTGTTAAAGGATCAGATCTCATATAGATTACTTATAAACCAACTTTAGTAGCAGGTCATCATTTCATCTGATTATGAAATGATGACCTCCTACTTACCATTAAGAAAATATTTCACCCTTAAGGATGGGAAAATAGGCGTTGAAGTTGGTTGCATCTTCAAAACTTTGTTTTAAAATCACTGGTTTAGCTGATCAGATGGTATCTTAAAATAGATAACTAAAAAAATAAGTAAACTGATATAAGTTTAGCTTTTTAAACATCATTATGTCCGCTGCTTAACAAAGAATGCCACAAAACTCAGTCCAGCATCCAACAACAATGTCTTTGAGTGTTGAACAGTTTTACTCCATCTGTTGTTGATCATCTATTATTCAGATCAATAAAAATTTCTATATTCTCAATACATCATCTTTATGGTCAATATTAGGAATGAACTGAAAAACCCAGAAACCGGTTATTAATTTGTTCAACTTGCACATCACTACCTTAGCAGTCAAGGAGATACAACAGGGTCAGGTGTTTGTTAAGCATTATCATCATTGTGATTATTTAACTTTTACAGGAGACAGAGCGCAGGGTTGATGATGACGAGGACCGGAGTAACCCTCAATACATACCAAAGAGGGGAACATTCTATGAACATGACGACCGTACTGCGGCCAGGTATAACATTACCAACATTGTTGTTTGTTTTAATTTAATGATTATAATGAATTTTCTTTTTAAGCGAATTATTTTACTGGTTAAGTTTTTTTACTGAAGACAAAGACTAAAAACTATCTTAGAAGGTATTTAGTGTATACATATTATTTATCAATATAATTTATGTTTTTATATAAGATTAAATGGATGCAGGCAAATTAATTCTACAATAGTGCCAAATTTCAAGGCATAGTAGTTGCCGAGAAAAGTCTCTAAAATTTTATCAGTATGATAGAAAAGATTAACTTTATAACTTCACTGGGAATCCCCAGGATCAGCTTAGTCTTGTGTTATCATTATAATCTTATATAATTTGAATTCTAAAATCCACACACATAGGAAACTGCACTTATGGCTGCCAAATATATTTACAATAATTACTTCATCTTCATTAGCTCATTCAGGTCCACTTAACATCATATTCTCTCAAGGAAAACTGCTGCAAACTGACATGTTTCTCAAAGGGTTTGCGCATACCATGGATTGATAAGTGCAGTTTCAGGATATTAGCAATCCTGCACCTCATCACTAGTCTGTGTAATTTAGATTCGACAAAAATTTATGGATCTTCTGCCATCAGTAGGTCTCCAGAGCCTCGATTTTTTGGCTAGCAGGGATTTGAAAAAAGAGACAGCGCTATTGTAGGCCTCATGGATATGGTCCTTCGGTTACCAGTTGTTTGGTGTTGTTTAAGCAAGAGAGGTGTTAGTGGTATCTAGCTAGAAGGTTCCTAGGTATTTAGTATTTACCATATTAAAACTATAATATATGCTATGCTTAAATTGTCTAGACTGCATACCAAGCATGGTATATAAAAAGCGTACTCAAACTAAATGTTATTTTATATATTTGAAGGCTCCATTGCCTAGTTGTTAGGTATAGTGAAGAACACTACCTTTTCTACAACAATTTAAACAAACATACAAATGTTTGTTTATTTGATATATGAATATGATATGTACTTGTCTATCACCATCCAGTTTCCTAAACAACAGGACACAGTTTGACTGTAAAAAAAAAGGAATACTTTTGTAACGCTACCTTTAAATTTAGCTCTCACGACCTCATATCCAATACTAGAATTTTTTTAGGTCTAGTTTCTATTTTCATAGTCATGTTCATGTTCATGCCATGGTCAAGTTTTTATTTTATTTATTTTAACCCAATTTTCACCAGTGTTATTGGAACAACATGACTGGTGTAGAGCCAGTACCCGTCTTAGTGTACAGGCCAGTGGTAGACAATCATACATAAGTTCTAAAATACTTGGTACGAGGTCTTCCCATTATGGATGGGAATCGGGTCTCCTGAATCGGAGACGGATAACCTAATCACTGCGCTACCGTGGCTTGTTTAAAATAAATAAACATGTGTACCACCTTGGACCCCATAACAGTGAACACGAAACAAATACAATTGAAGCCAATCAGCTGGATTGTGTGCGGTACATTGACCGAGCTGCCCGCTCGTCTGTTAAGCCCATATTTACGTAATACCGTCCATTACGTCGTAGAAAGTTGTTGGGAACCCTCGAACTCTAGTTCGTTTGTGTGTTTAACGTTGCGCTATTGTTTATTATCCATTTATTTTTGTATTTATTGCGTACATGAATTATATGGAGATATGGGAAACAAATAATAGTTTAAAATAAACAAAAATATATCAAATTGAAACGATAGTAATGTGTGAAGGTGTCCTGCCTAGGAATCAGGAGACTCGAGTTCGATTCTCTATCTGCAGGGTACGTCAATCAATGAGTCATCCGAAATTTATATACGATTTGTATAGTTGGCATAGTTGGCTGTGTCCAACGGGCTCACCGTCTGTCACTTTATCCCAAATAAGCTTTGGTGAGAAATGGCTTGAAGGGACCAAAATATTTGTACCCTAGACCTCTGATCACCCCAGTATTGGGCATACGGTCGGGAGAGCGTTCTGAAATAATATCAAATTCCAAGACATCAATCCCACTTGGTGGCTTGGTTGCGTTAAGAAGAAATTGGGATTTTTTTTCTGACTTATTCATAACTGTTTATGGATTTATGGTAACGGTATAAAACGGTATCATAGAAATTCCTTGATGTTCCTTTAGTATTTTACCGTAAAATCGAATGGCGTAATCTGGATAGAAAACGATTAATATTAGATTAACCATTAATTTCATAAAAAAAAAAAAATCTGAAAGTACACATAAAATTTTAAGCCTCTATTTAATTTCGTTGTTGCGATCAAGCAGGGATGGGGAAAAAGCGGTACCATCATCATAAACAACGCGGATCATGCCTATTCCGGGACCCTCCAAAACTAAATTCGAAATCTGGATTAATTTTATTAGCGCTACCAGACTGTCACACTCCACTAATTGGTAATAATTGTGCTGTAATGTTAACGCTCAAACAGCTGTTTAACAGTGCAAGAAATTAACATTTTTACCAAAAAAATTCCAAAATCTAATTGCTCAAACTTACAAATTAATATCTAGATTTAAATCTTTGATATGAAGAACACGGGGGCTTCATATCTTTATGAGAAAGTATTTTCAACAATGAAGCTCCGTTAACACAACTTGAAAATGTGAGATGACTGACGTACATCTCGAGTGTGTTCTACGGATTAGTTCGAGCTACAATCAAATTTCGACGACGTAATTAGCGAAAATAGCCGAACTTACGACCTCATGTTACGTAGTCCGCAACCTAACCCATTCGACTATTGGCGCTTGGGATAGGATGCGGACAAATGTTCGTGCCCGCCATTCGACTATTGTCGTGAACCACTCCAGATACAAGCTTCAATGCTTAGTTGGAGGGTTAACAGGAATATTAGTAATGTTATCTAATAAATAGCATGGCTAGTAATCTTTAAAAAAAAATAATGGTTAATATTTTTTTTGTTTTGTTAAATACTATTTGACATGCCTTTGTAGGTATTTTAAATGGAATGACCCTGCGATTAGTGTAGTGGAAAAAACGCCTCAGTGGTTTTATTTATTTATTCTGAATTGTCACACACCTTATGCTAAGGGATATAATGAGCGGATTTAATTCCTTGTGGCATTCTCCATCAGTTAACTCTGGTCGCAGGAGAAAATGACATGGCAGGTGTGAACAATTATTGAAGGATATCTTTACATAAGTACTTTATGTACATTTTGTTTTTAAGCTATTTAAATTTTGCACTATTATTCTGCCCATTCTATGACAATATCAAGCGTTAAGTTGTCGGTTATTATTTGATGTCATGAATCACAATATATTATAATCATATAAGATCATATCATCATTACAACCTGTCACAAGTTCACTGTTGAACATAGTCCTCCCCACCCATTGACCTACACCCCACCCGCAACAATTAGGTAGTCATTGCATCCTGTAGGGTTGTCCTACACGGGTTTGCTATTCGATGCAATGCAATGCAATGCAATGCAATGCAATGCAATGCAATGCAATGCAATGCAATGCAATGCAATGCAATGCAATGCAATGCAATGCAATGCAATGCAATGCAATGCAATGCAATGCAATGCAATGCAATGCAATGCAATGCAATGCAATGCAATGCAATGCAATGCAATGCAATGCAATGCAATGCAATGCAATGCAATGCAATGCAATGCAATGCAATGCAATGCAATGCAATGCAATGCAATGCAATGCAATGCAATGCAATGCAATGCAATGCAATGCAATGCAATGCAATGCAATGCAATGCAATGCAATGCAATGCAATGCAATGCAATGCAATGCAATGCAATGCAATGCAATGCAATGCAATGCAATGCAATGCAATGCAATGCAATGCAATGCAATGCAATGCAATGCAATGCAATGCAATGCAATGCAATGCAATGCAATGCAATGCAATGCAATGCAATGCAATGCAATGCAATGCAATGCAATGCAATGCAATGCAATGCAATGCAATGCAATGCAATGCAATGCAATGCAATGCAATGCAATGCAATGCAATGCAATGCAATGCAATGCAATGCAATGCAATGCAATGCAATGCAATGCAATGCAATGCAATGCAATGCAATGCAATGCAATGCAATGAAATAACTATGATTATCTACACTTTTGTTATATAATATTATAAAGAGGAATGATTTGTATTTTGTATGTTTGCAACGAATAAACTCAAAAACGACTGGACTGATTTCAAAAATTCTTTTACTAATAAAATGCTACATTATACCTGACACAGACTATATTTGTTGCAAGAAAAAAATTAGGAATCCATACTTAAAACCTCAATAATTCAAAAAGTAATCTACAGGTATTGAAACAGTCTTGAATACGAAACGATTTATTTGGGTATGGATTATAAGCCTTGTGGTAGAAGCGTACACATACTGTCATACCCCTTTCGTACTGTGGGTGTCGTAGGAGACAACTAAGGGAAAAAACGCTTGCCGAGCGATTATGGCAAAACCGCTTTATGGGTAAAGGGCTATGTCCCGCTGCGGACTATTAACAAGCTGTTAAGCTAAGGCAAGTAAAGGTAACTATAATTATCGTAAAGGCCTAGTCCTCGTCTTATACCGCCAAGAAGGCTAGCTGCTCCCCCCGCTGAATGGTATCAGGGATAAAATCCCGCTGCGGACTATTAACAAGCTGTTAAGGTAAATAAGTTAAGGTAACTATAATTATCGTAAAGTCCTAGTCCTCGTCTTATACCGCCAAGAACGCTAGCTGCTTCCCCCGCTGAATTGTATCAGGGATAAAAACGGCACATGTCGTCATAAGGGAACATTTCCCATACAAACTTCAAATCGGGGACTTATCAGATCGTTCGTCTATGCCAAACACCTTAAATACATACTCTTCATTAAGATTACATATCACCTTAATATTTGCGTTTAACGCACAAGTGAAACCGAAATTGTTCGATAGCAGTAACCACTTCATTTCGCATGTCTAATTTCAATTAAATTGATGCAGCATCGCGCGTGTTACTTATCTATCTCAATTCTGTTTATAAATGTTACACGTTGTTGTTTTTTACTGGAATATATTACGGGTTGTTTTTTTTTAATGCTTAGATCGTTACACGTTCAACATCGAGGTAATGGAATCTCTATTCCATTATCTCTCTATGCCATTTCAGAATGGCAGAATCATCCCATTAACAATCGTTTATTTCATTAACATAAAAGCGCCTACATACATGCTATTGTCTAAGAAGTTACAATAAATACATAAATTACATTAGTTCCAGTCAACTCTTTGTGTGTTTAGGAAAAAGTTGAGTTTTGTTCCGTCTTTAATTCCGAGTTTCCAATTATATTTGATTTGGCTGGCGTAAGAGAACACGAATCTCATTGTTGTAAAAGGAAATATTAAATTTTGTTTATTTGGCACTGAACAAATTTGCCAATAACTTTGTTTTTTTTTTAATGCTTAGATCGTTACACGTTCAACATCGAGGTAATGGAATCTCTATTCCATTATCTGTCTATGCCATTTCGTTCAGTACCTCTGGTACTGAACGAAATGTGAGAATCATCGCATTAATAATCGTTTATTTCATTAACATAAAAGCGCCTACATACATGCTATTGTATAAGAAGTTACAATAAATACATAAATTACATTGGTTCCAGTCAACTCTTTGTGTGTTTAGGAAAAAGTTGAGTTTTGTTCCGTCTTTAATTCCGAGTTTCCAATTATATTTGATTTGGCTGTCGTAAGAGAACACGAATCTCATTGTTGTAAAAGGAAATATTAAATTTTGTTTATTTGGCACTGAACAAATTTGCCAATAACTTTGTTTTTTTTTTTCACAGTGGCGAAGAATCGACTAACACGACATCGGACGCGGCATCCGAAAAGAAAGAAGGCTCCGAAACGCCGGCGGAACGTCGTCGTCCGCCGCGCAAGTCTGAAACCGTCAATAAATGGTCGCACGACAAATATAACGAGAACGAACAGGTGTGTACATGTCCGAAGAAACCCTTAGCAGTGATTACTAATGTCTTGCTCTTATCGCATCGATATATACAAAATGGCCCCAACGGAAGACTGGGTTGAGCACAGCCGGCATATGCTGAGTTGGGACTAACTTGTTGGCTTTTGTAAAATTTAACTATAATCTGGATATCTTTAAGGCCAAAGTGAACAGACACCTTCTAGGCAAGCGTGTACCACTAGGCCTCATCTTCGCCTTCCATCGGGCAAGATTGAGGTCAAACGCAAGCCTAATTTTCATTAAAAAAAATGTGTATTTAAAAATTAATTGCCGATCATACCGCAAGCGAAATTCAAATTATTTAATGTGATATTTGTATGTAATAGACGCCAAAATCCCGTGACGAGTTGGTGGCGATCTACGGCTATGATATAAGGAACGAAGACGCGCCACCTCACGCGCGTAGGAACAGACGATATGGGTATGTTTTAAAATAATTGTTTTCTCAGGGGCCAATGTGAACGCAAGTGGCTTGAGTTCGAATCCCCGCGCTGTCGTCACTAAAATTGTTAATTACGATTTTGAATCCACATACCACGTGCTTGGTGGGGAAGGTAAACATTGTGAGGAAATCTGCACGTGTGAAAAGTATAAAATATGTATTTCGAGGACATGTAAAGTCCGGCAAATAGCACTGGAGCGGGGTGACGGAGCCTCCCCGGCTCCAAAACCCTCTCAAATATTGAGAGGAGTCCTTTGCTCAGCCGTGGGACACTTGCAGGTTGCCACTTCACTTTAGCCTTTATGTTAATAGACAGTATAGTAATACTATCATACATCTCAGTGATCTGAGTTAATAATGCATCAATATTTTGATTCTCAATCGAGGATAGATACAGTTGTCTATGGGCTGCTGTGACTCATTTACCACCAAGTGGAGAATGAGCTTGTTGGTTACCCTAGTTTGAATTAAAAAAAAAACTTGGATATCACTTCGGAACCGGTCACTTCCATAAAAACTTGCCAATTAAATTTAATATTTGTTGTTTTCACTTTTGCCTATCGTATTGGAGATTTCGACACTGGCGGTTAGTGATGAGCGCTTACTATGCATTCTGGTATTTGCATGGCTTTTAGTATCAAAAAAATTTACTATACCCAAATCATATCATGAATGTATTGATAATCCTTTTATGTTATATCTGATTGAATTTTATAAGCATACCGTTATTCAAGAATTAATAATAATGTTGAAAGATCTAATCGTGCTCATGATTGTTTTGATCTGAATTGAAAAATCAGGATAAAAGTCGCCATCGGAAACAAAAGAAAATAAAAACATGTTGACGGTCGTGGGGGCGCGGGGCCAAGGGCCCTTGTTGCTAGTGTATTCAAAGATTGGATAAATATTTGTTAGATGAATTTATGTTTAATACCACATTAATTAATTTGTAGTGTCACATATTATTTTTTAGATATAATGTTTTCATGTATTAATATTTATCATAACATTACAGGAAAATTTCAGTTTGGGACTAAATAAAAATTATATTTTTTAATAAATTATACAGCTTATTACGCATATGCGTGTTATATACGTACGCCGTACGTATATTTCACACAGGAGCTATTCCTTACGACTACTAATAGTTTAATGACCTCGACCAGAGCGGCAACCTCGCCGGATTTCATTCGCGCGTCTTTGATCTGGGTCCGTCGTTGGCCCAATTAACTAGCAGCACAAATATATCTAGTGGCAAAATAACAGACATTAAAATATTATCCGGTGCTTAAACAGCCTGTATTATCTGTGATTAAATTTAATGATTTAAAAACAGCCTGTATAATCTGTGATTTATACAGCCTGTATATCTATATATCCGCCTGTATAAATTCGTATAGGCGATAAATATTAAAAAAAAAAAACTAAACTTTATTTCATAGCCCAAAGCATGTCAAGACAATAGAAATGTCATTGTTGTGATACGTCAATAACAATTATTTTGTGAATTATACAATATTTTTCAACTTTTTTATGTTATTTTTGAAGCTGCTCAGAGCTATGTGGTTTTTGCAAACATCAATTTTATGAAAATTATTTTGGTCAGGCGCGGACCGAACAAGTACACTCGCACCTGGGAAGACGAGGAGGCTTACAGGCGGCAGGTGGCCAATCAGCAACCTCACCGCAAGCCCCCGAACCCCGAAGATTTCCCCGAGCTCGACGCGCCGGGCAGGAAGTTCAAGTATGTACACACACATGTTTTCTGTAGTGCCTAGTGCACAGCTTCTATGTTTCCTTTAGCTCTGTTTAGTGGCTTATGGTATTAAGTTTGTTATGGCCACGGTTATTGCATTGGAGATTATAGAGATAATGTAAGTATCTTCCTTAGACCCTCATTATGAAACTGTGATTGTAAATAAAAAATTCTTATGTTGAAATAATCAATCTCATCATATTATTCAAAATATTTGATTTCCTCACACACAGTGGCGTATCCGCACGAGATGTTGTTAAACAAGCGAATACATTACAGCAATATGTATTTAGAACCATAATTACAGACGGACGATACAATGCATGATAATATATGAAGATCACAGTTACAGCGCCATCTATTAGCTGCCGGAAACGGCTGAATATCTCCCCTGTACATATAATAAATACTTTGTATGTATGTATAAGATTTAACTTAAAAACAAAATGCATCTTTGTCTTTCCTTCTTATTGAAATTTGACTGATATGTAGATTATGATGTGGAATAGGATAAAGCCTACTCTTTACCCCAATTAAAAGTTTTCTCAGGACAAAATTTGTAACGAAGCCGAATATACTGTCACAAAAAAATTGCAGTTTCTTTGTTAAAAAAATCTCAAGTTGACCTTTTTAATACTCATTTTCAGCAGGAAGCCCCGGGCTCCACGACCCCGCTCTCAATCCCAGCCAGCCTCCAATGAGTCTTCAGAGAGGGGCTCGCAGCTTCGTAGAAACGCTTCTATCAAAACATCAAAAGCGAAGCCGACACCTAAGCCGAACATAGTCAAACAGAACGCCGTTAACAAGAATATCACTAAGCCGTCGGCTAAGGATAAACTGCCACCGTTGGAGCATCTCACCATCACGGCTACGGTGGCCAACAATAAGTAAGTTTTTCTTTAAAAAGTAGAGTAAAGTAGCAGTCTGTAAATGGCCACTGCTGGGCAAAGGACTCCTCATAAATACTTTCGAGAGAGAGATAGAAGCCGGGGAAAGAGCCGTCACGCTTTTCCAGTGCGGGCTTGTAGACTTCACATGTCCACAAAATACTTTGATTTTAAATTATTTATCACACATGCAGTTCTAGGAGGTTTTCCTTCACCGCCGAGCACATGGTAAATTCAACCCTTAAAATTGATAATAACAATTAAAGTAAAGCTCCGGGGATTGAACCCTATCCACTCGCGTACTATGAATTTAAAGCGAGCACCTTGCCTTTACAGCACTATGTTATTGCTATAAAAATTTTAAGCCGCGTACCGTATAATATAATACCATCGACGATCGCGTGGCTTAGTGTTTAGCATACCTGACTGCTGAGATCAAGGTTCGAATACTCCGGAGGAATGTGTCTGGTCGCGTTGTGTTGTGTATCATCCTACACGGGAAGGTAAAGACGAGCGATTGCCTTTGTTTTCGCGTACAAATTGCTGCGCTGTAATATCCTCATGCTCAGTTGACTACTGCCGATAGTAATCGGAAGATTTCGCCGTGCTCGAAATCTATCTCTTTTTTTTTAAGGAAAAGGCGGCAAACAAACAATCGGTTCACCTGATGGTAAATGATTACCGTCGCCCTCATTAATCTGCAACACCAGAGGAGCTGCAAGTGCGTTGCTGGCCTTTAGGGGTCTATGGGAGATAAGAGGGGGGATGGGGAGAAGGAGTGGGCCTCCCGGTACCTCACTCACAGAAAGAAACGCAGAAGCACAAGATGCCTCTGCTTCACGTCGGTATTCTGCGAGGCCGTGGTAATAACCCGGTCGAGCCGGCCCATTCGAGCAGCAAAAGCCGCCGCTTGGCTCTTCCACGTTAAAAACTACCTGGACTACATATTCTTATATATTACATTATATTAGAACAATTATATATATATGTGTGTGTGCATGCATACATATACATAATACCATTACGGTTAAATCCAACTTAATTGGGATTAGTATTTATTGTGATGGGTAATCCGCCGTCTGTCGGACGCCAAGAGATCTTCAAGACCTTTCCCTCAGTCAACTCATATGACCCCTAATAGAAGAAAATCAATTTTAGATTCTCTTATGTTGCCACCATTCTGCTATTTTTATTAGACAACGGAAATAAATCCTTTATTTGAAAGTCGAATCAAGTATATTTTATTTTTAATTAAGTTTTTAGTCCATCAATAACAGTAAATAAAATTTTTCTGTACAATCTTTCATCCCCTATTTTACACCCCGCACTTTTAGCGAAGGACAGACACAGCCACAGAGGCGTGTGAGCGCAGCCGTCGCGCAGCAGAGGCCCGTCCCGACTGAGCAGGCCAAGAAGAAACCCACTGCTCCGCAGGTTTGTTGTTGTTGTTGTTTTGTTTTAAATACTGAACTTACCACGTGCTCGGCGTTCAAGATAAACGACGCGAGGTAACACGTCTGATAAATAATAAAAAAATATTCATATGCTATACAAACTATGTTGGAGTAAATGATGTTGGCCCCGCAAACAACAGATTTTATCGTATGAATAGATTGTTCTTTCATCATCAGCCTCCGCAGCAGAACAATGTGACGACAAATAAATTGCCAGCGCCGCAGCAGCAGGTGCAACAACAACAGAAACCACAACAACAGCCGCAGCAACAACAACAGGGTCAGCAACTGCAACAACAACCTTCTGGTATATGATAACAACGTCTATTAGTTTATTATAAAAAGTATGCTTTATATGTAGAGATCGTCTATCGCGCCCCTCCATTGTGTTAACGCTCACATGCAAGTGTGTGTGTCGACGCAATACACACAAGTTGGTCACCGTCATTGGCCACTCGGTGACCGGCCAACTGGCTTATAAATAACGTGCAACGTGTTTCTGCCAAAGAAAACAAGCTGATAGAGGCTAACCAACACCAACCATCACATGTCGGGATAACCAGGCAGCAGTCTTAGGTGAATCCCAGTCCGTGGTTGGCGTGGCTCGTACCAATGAGTTTTTCTAAACTTATGTAGGATTTGTTTCGTTGACTGGGACATTAAGAATAAGCTCTGGTGAAAAGTGGGTTGAAACGACCTAAATATCTAGACTACTGATTATCCCAGTGTTAGGTATAAGTTTGTGAGAGCTTATTTATATTCATTTATTCATTGTACATACACAAAAACCCAGACCTAGAACAATATGTAGAACTTTCAAATACTTGTTCAGTGCGGGAATCGAGAACACGACCTATGCCATGCCACACACCTATGCCACATTTCTCGAAATATTTATCTGTAGGAACTTTTCCTCTTTGTTGAGGCTTTCTTTTATATTACATTTTTTGTTTATATCTAGGTGCGGAATCGAAATCCGGTGGCAGCAAGCGGTACAGCAGTTTGCGACAGAGGCCGCTCGCCGAGACTTACTCGCCTCAACAACAGCAGCAACAGCAACAACAGCAACAACAACAACAGCAGCAACCGCCACAACCTCAACAAGCGCAACAGCAACTCTCGCAACAACCGCTACAACAGACTCAACAACAGCAACAGCATAGATACGGAGGTGAATAATTTGCTACTTAATAAGCCCATCATTCAATAAATAACTAGTCATTGGAAAACGAAATATAATATATACGAGTACATGTAAATAAATTTTCAAGTTAAATAATGAATTTTACTATAATATAAAATTATTACCAGTCTTTATTACATTATCAATTAATCATTCAATAATTTGTTACAGAATATCCGAGTAATGCACCGTCTCAAACCCAACACCAGGGCAGTCCTGTGCCTCAGATCCACCCGCAGCAGCTTATCCATCAGGTAATATACAAATATAAGAGAAATTTTTAAAGAAACATTTTATAGAAAAAGCAGGTCTGCTGGAAGAAATTTATTAAGAAATAAGTACCTTAATATCTGTATTGCTACATTACCTGCTATCATATTTCTTCTTCAGATTTACATGTGTGTACATACATTATTAAATAAATAAATAAATAAGTAGAATCGGTAGAGTGTAAACTTTAGCTTTGTGGGCTATGGAGACATGGCCTGCATGACAGAATCTGCATCACTGATATCCGCAGCAGAACCATGGTAACCGACACAGCCTTGTTCAGCTGCAAGCTGAAGTGGTGATGGGCCGGTCACATAACTCGTAGAACAGACAGTCGTTGGGGAAGAAAGGTTCTCGGTATCAGGTGAGTACCTCGCACAGTGTGGGACGTGCCCCCACACGATGGAGCGTCGACTTGCTCAGTGTCGCTGTTGGTGTCCTGTGCGATGTCCCCCCGGGGCGACAATATCTCTGGAATCTCCTCCGATTGAAGTTGCTTCAGGTGTCCATGAAGCTGTAACCGATTATCACGAGATGGACTGCAACTGTTTGTCGCCCCAATCTAATAAAAATGAATCCTGGTTTGGGAATGGACATTGTGATGTCTGCCCGATATATCAGTTTGTGTTATTATTTGTAGGTGCACCGCAACGCGCCCGTGACCCAGGCGCACGGGACCCAGGCGCACGTGACCCAGGCCCACGGCACCCAGGCGCACGGTCCTTCGCCGCCACATCAAGCCATACAGCAACAGCAGCATACACAACAGGTTTTTTTTTATGGGTTTGGTGGTAAACGAGCAAGCGGTTCACCTGATGGTAAGTGATTACCGTCGCCCACCCGGTCGAGGCGGCCCATTCGAGCAGCAGCAAAAGCCGTCGCTTGGCCCTACGCCATAGAAAATATAATACATATTTGTACAAGAAATGTATGTGGTTCGTTCGGACTGGTTCTTATTCGACATACTCCAGATAAATAGTCTTACCATAAATCTTTTATGGTAGGTGAAAATCTCCCATAGAGAAGATTGGTAGTGATTGGTCACGCTTGGCAGGCGCATTGGCAATCGTTGTATCAGATATTTCGCATCTTAGACCTTATTAAAGAATTCTGCGATGTGATTGGTCGGCCGGTTTATTTCGTCATTACACGGTTAGGTGGCTAGTTAAATCGCTTAAATGGCTTATTAAATTATTCGTCTATTCGCAGGTCAGACTGGGTATATTGGAGCAACCGCCGCAAATGGTATCCCATCCCCACCATTCCATACACAACATACCACCTCAGCATTCTATAGGTAAGTAGAATGATGTTATTTAAGGCGACCAATGTCTCCGGTTAAGATGTAGGTGCATCACTCCTGAGGATTAAGATGAAATGACTTATCATTTGGTTTCTAAATAAAAGAAAGTCTTATCATACAGATCATACTACTGAAATCTTATTACTGATAAGTAATAAGATTGTTGTTCTTTTTAGGACAAATGCAACCAGCTCAAGGATATGCGCCACCCGCCATGATGCCAGCCCAATACATGCAGGTACGCACGCCATATTAAACGTTGTTAATTTTGTATATAGCATTCTTATTGCTTGGCTTGCCTGCAGTCCAAAATGCAAGCATGATATCCGGCTCGAAGGGTCACCGAAATCAGCGTGGGTTAGTACTAATAAAAACAAGACTCGATATTCCCAACTCCACCATCCTAACAGATGAATTGTTTTATGTTTGAATTGTTGTTTCTTCAGCAAGGAAGCACGGCGGCCGTGTTCAGTGGTGCGCCCATGTTCGCCCAGGCGCCTGCGGCCTACCCGCACCAGATATACCCACACCACAATTACGTAAGCATGCACACTTAATTATTTAATGAAGGGTTCAAAGAATCTGTGGCTGATCAGGACAGTTTTCAAAAGTAAAGTTACTATCAGATTCATAATTTGCATGAAAGATAACTAAAACTTGAATTTTGTATATTTCTACGATTAAGCAGCGTAGAATCGTATACGATATGTTTTAGAAGAGAAATGATTGATAAATTTATACACGTAGGCAACTCAGGCAGGTGGCGTGACGTACTACAACTGCGCGGAGCAGGAGCCGCCGCCGCCGCAGCCGCGCGCGCAGCGCCGCCCCACCGCCGCCATCCCCATCGTGCGGCCCGCCGCGCCCGACAGGTGTGTACTGCCATCTGTCCTCTTCGTGCGTTCTCCCGTTGCACTGCACGCAGCACGGCATCAGCTGTAACTCCGCCCTCCGCAGCTATGCCTAGCGAGCGAACTACCACTGCACTGCACGCAGTCGCAGTAACTGCCCTCCGCAGCCATCCCCAGCGAGCGAACTGCCACTACTGCTCGCAGCAGCAGTGCAACCCCGCTGCAGCTATCCAGTTTAGGGAGTTACAGCCGCCATTTATGTAGACAGAAAGACTATGCCCCTGCAAACATGTCTTTCCGGGAAAGTCTATCAACCATATAAAATATGTAAATAGTCTACATGTGCGCTCTTCAGTTTATCTTTATTCAAATAATGCTAAAGTTGGTACTTACCGGCGGGCTTAAAGCGGTTCATTGGATATCAATATAATGTATACATCGTTTGTCCACAGGTCGGCTAATTCGACAGAGAAAGATAATATAGACAGAATTGTTGAAAATATGTTTGTAAGAAAACCGTGGCCGGCTCACGGTGCCGGTAAGTTGGAACCGTATAATATAAGCTATAAATATCTTAATAATTATAAATCTTCAAAACTTTGTTCCCATACTTATTGATTTGTAAACTTTCCTAGTTTTGTTAATTTCATAATATGCCAGATAATGATAACCCATCCACTTGCGGAGTGTGACAAAACCTATTAAACTTCCCCTAAGTTCATATGTAAAACTGTTTCCTGCTTGCGGACTGATGATGATTTAATGGATACCCTGTAGGTCACTTAAAACAAAATTTGCCCAAAAGTCACAGGTCGTATAAAAGTATGAAAGCTCTGGATTTTTCTTACTCTACGTACCGTGGGCCTATGATCTTGTAAGAACGATCGCTGGGCGTATTTGGCCAGCGTTTCTTTGACAGTTTTTAAAACGTAAAATTTTTTCTCTTTACAAGTATTTTGTATGAAAGAGAAAATTTTAACATTTATGTGTGAATGAAATGGTTTGTTTATTTATTACTTTTGATACAAACATTTTAACTAAATCAAAAGTTATAAAGTTGTCAATGTTGAAACTGCAAATGAGTAATAACATAAATGTCAAATAATGCAGGATGCACCTGGCTCGTGCTGAGTGTAACGTAATATGCACTTAATAGCTTTGAAAATAAAGCTCATGCGTATGCACGTCACTATTTTGCCAAAATGTACTTTTTTTTTTGTATTTTTACCTGTAAGCATTATATTATGATTATGTTTTATTTTATAGTGATTTTAATATTCATATAGATCATTATTTATTCCTAACCAAGATTTACTGTGGGCGAAGTTTCATCACGCTTATAAAATGCGTGCGTGGCTCAATTCGCGTTTGCATACGAAGATGTAACGCAAACTAAAAAAAAAACAAGTGTTATGCACATCGAGGAGGATCGATTTTAAGTTTGATTTTATTTGTCTGTACGTTACTTTCCGTTTTTTGTTAGTACTGTCGAAATTTAATGAAACTCTTTAATAGTAAGTACATATAGGTTAGTTAACTTTGATTTATTAGTTTTGATATTTTCTTTACATATTATGTTGTAAATGTTTCATTGTAAAATCCTCATTTGACCTTATTTAGTAAATAGAAATATAAAAGTCTGAATACTATACATTTATTTGATTTGTCGTAATTAAATAGTATGTCGTAATTAATAAGTAAGTGTTGCAGAAATATTTCTATAGTTGCATTTAGGCACCAGTCGTATAATTTGTTATAACAAACCTTAACTGTTAATTAGAGATATACAAAACAATTAATGGATGTGCCAATGATGTATTGGTTTTCGGATCAGAACCCCTGATTGCGTAACTCCGGTGGTAATGGGAATGGCTTCTTAGGGACTTCTTTAGTTTAATAGAAATTTCGGAGAGGTCAAGCTAGTATAATAATATAATAAAGTGACAGGTGTATATACAAATATTAGAAAGGTAAAAAAAAAAACTTTAGCAAAAATTCAAAAGTTCACGTTATAACGATATACCATACAGTAACTAATAATAATTACAGTAACAGAAGTAAAAATCGAAACAGACATCAACGTGAAACACTTTTAGCAACGACTTACTACCGTACGGACCGAGCGAGGATGTCGGCATTTACCAATCGTATACGAGCGACAGAGAGATTGTATTACGCTCGGAACCCACTGCGCATGCGTCGAATCTAAAAATAAATACTGCGACGCCTTTAGTTGCAGCCTTCGGAGGGACGAATACAAAAATGTTCTGTCAAACTGTCGATTGAGTTGAAATGTATTATTTCGATTACCGTTACCATCACAGTTACGCAATTGACCCTCGAGTATTCATTTCATTGGCTAGGAGTCAACATTTAAAGCAACATTAACAGCCTGTAAGGCCATCTAATGAGGGGAGAGGGTTTCCCTATGTCGTTTTTCCAAGTTCATCATTAACAATCCAAAGCCCACTATTGCGCAACTCAGGTGGTAAAACTAACACCAACTGGTTTCAATTTGAAGTAACGCCAAAACTCGACAGTTGGACGGATAGCGTCGTAGAGAATTGTCTAGTTCAGAAACCATATTCGATTAAATTGGACAAGTCTATATCACGTACCGGTACCGATCGCTTTTATGATTACCACCAGAGTTACGGAATAGATCCACTGACATACCACGGCTACAATACTAAATAAAATAATGTTACTAGTGACTTCACTACACACGACACGTGTTAGATCGGTTATAAATGTTCACATCATTATATTAAGTTGATATATTTTTCTCTGTACAGACGCGTCAAAAGAGAAGTCACAGGAGAACAGAAGTTCGCAAGAGCCGCAGAGCAAAGAGTCCTCACAACCCAACAGTCTAACGTCAAGCTCCATATCAACAGACTCGAAGCCGGCAGAGAACGCGCTGAAGGAGACAGAAGATATCAAGTTTGAGAAGGAAGTGCAGGAGAGCGAGACAGCTGTACACCCGGAGAGTATATCAACGGATGCCTGACTGGTAAGAATAAAGTTATATGAGTGTTATCAAGCGAAATATTATAGCAAAAGTTAATTTATATCTAACGGGAAGGCGGTCACATATATTTACTTCCAATCATTCTCTGTTATATTTTAACATTGGAATTATAATCTTAAAATTATTAATAATACATTCGAGTTTTGGATTAAAGGACAAAAATTTGTGATGCCGCTCATTTCATAAGCATCAAAATTTTAGGTAAAATTTACTTTTACTTAATATCCGCCGAGACCTATTTCTAAAGATCTCTAGACCGTATCATTCTTTTTTTTTACCTAAGCTTTGGACATTTGTATAGAGTTCATGTTCCCTACTTAAAATTGTCCAAAATGCCCTTCATATATTCTTAAAATGACATTACTCTTAGTAAATAATTATCATACAGCTTTTCTTTGTTGCACACAAGTTTTATTAAATAATATAATAACTCTAATACTACTAAAACTAATAATAACTCGATGCCCTTAGTCGACAGTGAAAAGGCGCATTCAAGTTTCATGGAAGTGACATTAATAAAGCTTTAATCCAAAATTAAAAATTTTTTTTTTTGTTTTTTTGAACTCCAATTCCGACGCACAATATAGTTATGTGCTTTTTGTGTTATCATTATTAAATGCTCAAGCTATTAGTAAAAAGTTTTTTTAAAAAAAAAATCATGGTGTTTAAGTATACAGAATTGTAATAGTTAAATTGGACCTGGTTATGCCAAACCAACCCAACAAAGTCATTATGATGTGACTTGGTACGTACGGCATAATTAGGTCCAATAACGTTATTTGATTATCTGTCATTTGTAAATAACATATTGAGTTTTGTGATTTCTCATAAACTATTCCTCTTTAGACTAGATTTTAGAAAATGTGTGACTGCCTTCACTACGTAAAAGTTTCTTCAAATAACTATATGGCTGTGTACAGTTCTGTGGAGTAATGTATAAGATAATCAATTATTTCTAAGATTCGATTGTCAGAATTGAAAATCAAAAATATTGAAGATGTAATTTTCTAATTATTGGTTGATATGGTCTCTTTGATATTCTGCATATATGACAGAGATATTCAGTTGTTTTGGAGCATCCCTTTATCACCTGTCAAAATCTAGAAATTTATTGCCAACATCTACTTTAATGGAGTGAAAACACGACATGTTGTTGAAATTATATCAATATTATTTTAATTTATTTCCTCTCGTCTCTTATTGAGAGACTTATAATCAGAATCATAGTTGCGATTTTGTGTCAATATTGCTAATTATAATAATTAGTAATTGAATGTGTTTCTAAATTATAAAATAAAGTTAGTTTAAGTGGGAGATGTTAAAATAAGTAATTTATAAGCTGGCAACACCAATGTTATAGCGGTGGTCAAAATACAATCTGTTGTTTTATAGTGTGTACCGTGAAAATAATAATAGGACAATATATGAGTCAGCCAATAATGTTTATATTAAAGAAACAGGTTATAAAACCAACAGGAAATTGCACACGAAAGGTCTCGGTTGCATTGGGGTATTAGAAGGCCAATTAAGGGTGTTGTTAACTAAATACATACAGCGAATGATTTCATATTTATTTATTCAAACTTACCTTATGTTATCATTGACTTTGAAATTATATCAATCTATCGCTGCTCTTTACTACTGTTAGTAACCTTTTTTATTTGCTTTTCTATGTTACAAAAATACATGTTATATTGTAATACTCTGTTGAAGATGAAATATATTAATTTAGACATTCAAGGTGTGTATTCATCAACCGTAAGAGAATCTGACAACCCAACTTATACAGTGTCGCAAAAGTAGACCAAGGAGATGCCCGCGGCGTTCGCCAGGGAAATATTAGCAGAAAAGAATGACAGATATCTCAAATATATTAACTATGCAAACCAGTGACGGACAGACAAAGCCCAGTCACTGCAATCGCCAATACAATCAAGCGTGGCGATTATAGATAAAGGACCATTTTGTTTCCTCACATTGGGTGAGACATGTTTAGAGGCGATAAATTGATTAAAGTTGAATAGATTTTAAAATTTTATTTGTTCAGTTATATAATACATAACATAGATGTCTCTGCTTTTTCTCTCTCCCCCTATCTCGAACTGATATAACTCGTGTTAATTTTATTATCATTAAAAGTTTAAATTTGTTTTTGAAATGTATTTTTTTTATTATGTAATAAAAGTGCTTACGAGCATCCCTACCGTAAAGCTCACAGTAAGGGACAGAGCTATGCGAAAAAGCAGATAGTAAATTGTGGGTCTTTTTTTCCCCCCTTGCTATATATTTTTTGCGTAATTAAATAATGCTGACCGTACAAAGCGTAAGAGATAAAAAACAAATTTTAATAAAAGTTGTGTTATTGCAAACTTTTCGCCACATGGATAATGAAAAGAAAAAAAAATTAATTATGGCAACTGGCAACCTCAGTGATTGTCAGAGAGATTGAAGCATCACGTGTTGTCTCAGTGCAGTCGCTGTTATTTGCATGAACAAGCAACATCATCACGTTTATTGTTATTCTTTCCCTTACGCGAAGATCTCAAATGCTTTGTGTTTTATTTGTTCTGCGGCTAATTTGCTTCTGCTAATATTTTAATTTTGTTTTTAATAGGTAGATATACCTATTGTATATAACCATTGCCCCGAAACAAAATAGGTAATATATTAAGTAAAAGAAATAACCAATTGTATTTACAACTATAACGAAGTACATGGGAACGTAAATCGCTTTACCTTTGCCTTTAATTTATTTTTATATGTATAGAAGATTAATCGAGCGGGAAAGCCAATAACCGTTATACAATTAGCGGGTACTACTTTCATATAAACTATTCATACTTTGTACTTAAGCGTATTCATGGTTTAAACACGATAATAATTGATAATCAACATGAAAGAAATATATTTGATTTTACTTTACATCACTGGTAAACAATTGTGATTCGAATATAAATTACAATAAAAAAGATTAAATAATTTATTTGAGAATAGCGCAAAAAATTAGTTATTACATATGGCAAATTGTGTGCTATTTTTAAATGTTATTTGTCACAATAATGTGAAATGTTTACCGCTTAAAAATACCGTGTTCTGGTAGAAATTTTATTAAAGGAAATTCCTTAAATATCAAGGAGAATTGAAAAAGAGGCAATTAATTTAATTTTACTTTGTGGCACACAAGCTTGTGAACAAAATGCATGTTTATGTTGTGTATGGCCGTGTTGAATTTTTCAACACGCAAAGTGTGAAAGAACAAATAAACCTGTTTGAAAATAAATCCTATTGTCATCAAGAGCAGCGTAATTATATCTATTATTTTTCATTTGACAACTTAAATTATATATTTTTTAAATTATAAAGGAAAAGAAATGATGTTCTCAGTAATGTTGTTTTAACTAGTCTTTATTTAAGTATCACGGAGTCGTCGGGACGAATCATATGTAAGAAAAAAATATCAAAATCATTGTTACGAGATTCACTTTTTTTTTCAACTGGCAACATAGTTTTGTTATCATTCGTGATGGTTTCGATGGATATTTTGAAATAAAATGAGAAAATTATAAAAAAAATGCTTTTGTAAACTATGCAGGTTATTTATTACATTAAGTAAATCTTCTAAAATTACAAAACGGTGTTTTATTTTAAGTAGAGTAAGTGAGTTCCAGGTGAACCAAGTTATCCTTTTTGACGTGGTTGTGCCAAGCAGCGGCTTTAGCTGCTGCTCGAATTGGCCGGCTCGACCGAGTAGAATACCGGCGTGAAGTAGTTATCTTGTGCTTTGTGAAACATTCATTATCCTCCCCCCCACCATTTTCCAAAAATCCTTAAAGGCCGGCTACCCACCTGCAGCCACTATGGTGTTGCAGATGTACATTTGCGTCATTCGTGGATAACATAATTTAAATAGTGAGATTTAGAGATTTGAATAGAGCCTGTGGAACGTGTGATCCGTTATATTACTTATGAAAAAAATAAAAAAAAAACAGGTTCATTATTTTATTATCACAAATCGCTAATGTCTGCGTTATATAGTCAATATTTACAATTACAGTACTTTTAACATAAAGATTTACACTTAAAAAATATTAATAACTTATCTGGTAATTAATACATTCTATATAATTATTTTTATTGTAAATTGATTGTCATTTAAGTATCATAAAAATACGTTAATATATAATTAATAAATAATTGAAATCTTAAATATTCGATACGCGGTTTGTATTTTAAAAAAAATGCTAAAAAAGATGTTAAAAGAATTAAAACTAAAATAAAATGTTTTTTTTTAATTTTCGATATTGCCATCGCAAGTTTCTTTTCTACTGATATTGAAGTTATTTATATAAGATATAAATGTCTAGATTTAAAATTAGCTACAACTTTTGATATACGGCAGATGTGAAAAACTATGCAGTTCTGCATTAGCTATCTCGCTCTGAACCGCTAAGTTATCACAAAAGATAGAAGAGTACACAAGATCATCATCACAACTGACTAGACCTGCCCATTTCGATAACATTAAATATTCGTACGTTATTAATTTACAATGCGGGGCATGACTTCGATATTAAACAAAACTGTAACTAATCTACTTTACTATACCGGCGTGAAGTAGAGGCATCCTGTGCTTCTGCGTTTCGTTAGGTGAGTAAGGTATCCGGAGGCCCACTCCCCCTCCGGATCCTCCTTCCCGTTTCCCAAATATCTTTTAAAGACCGGCAACGCACCTGCAGCACCTTTGGTTTTGAAGATGTACGCGGGCGACGGTAATCACTTACCATTAGGTGAACCGCTTGCTCGTTTGGCGCCTTTGTCATAAAAAAAAGGAATATCCGAGCTATGATATACGTAAAAAGATGTACTGGACCTTCACAAACGGCACACATAAATAATGTTACACTATATTCGATGACACATGGAAGGAAGCTAGTTGGAAAAGTGTTAAGGTGCCACTAGCGGAAAGCTTATATCTACCTTTTTAATTACAGTATCATTGTATCCGGGCGTTTGTATAGATCTGTCTTGCTCGTATTACTTTACTGATTGCATACAGGCCATAGAATGTAAGTCTTAGACATAGTTATACTAGGAGTAAGAGTAAAGGAGAATATACCATCTTTTTCTTCAATAATGCCAACATCACCTGCAGGTGGCTAACAAACCAGGCCCTGGTCGCCGAATGACGGCGAAATATCTATCCGAGAAAAAAAATTGCTTACTTTTCTTTAATTCTTAAGTTAATTAAATATCAACTGAGATACTTATAAGTTGGTATGAGCAAACATAAGTCATAGAAAAGGAACATAACCATTCAAACGTGGTTTGTTTCAACCACTTTCTCCCCTACTTTTCTCTTCCTGCCCTCTAAATCTGCGTAGATGTCGTCTAGGCTTCTCATTTTTGTCTCTGGAACGCAGAAGATGAGGTAGAACACGTTCGTGAGGCAGATGACACTGAACACCCAGAAGGTCGAGTGGTAACCGATCCAGGTGTTGAGGGGCGCGAAGAGTTTCAGTAGCGCGAAATCGGTGCCAAGCGATATCGCCATTATAATTGTTGCTACCGTACCGCGGAGCTGGGAATTATAAAAAAAAAATTATAGTTCCAGTAAATGTTTTAATTTTTCTTAGTGTGACTATGAAAATAAGTACAATCTCAAACGTGGTAGAGCCAAGCAACGGCTTTTGCTGCTGCTCGAATGGGCCGGCTCGACATTTTTTTTTAACGAACTTGTTCAATGGCCAAAAGTAAACAATCAAAGTTTTATTTACTATACTTACTTCATTATCCGAGTAGATATTATAATATTTGCTAAATGATGGGAAGAGAAAATTCAGTTAAGTTTTGATAAATTACAGCACAGTATTTACAGTGCCTCTCTTCTTATCGATAATTGATGTTATTAATATCAGTAAATTGTCAATTTGGATGTAAAGGGGAATGTGCCATCTCTTTCCCCCCTAGCTGCCGACAAACAAGACTGGCGACCGAAGGGTAGTGAAAAATTTATCACAAAACCCAAATCCCACGGACTAGTGATGGGGATGGGCATCAATACCGGCCCTACGCACAACAACCCGTTTGCCGAGTGCGGTAAGTAAGCGCAAACCTTCCAAGAAAAGGATGCCTGTTTTTGCTGGCCCTTTCTTGGAGAGATCTATATTCAGCTGTGGACTTAAATGGGATTATGAAATAATTAATGGGAAAAAAATTAATCATTATTAAAATTATGATAAGAAAAGGAAAATCATTGTAAATATATTGAAAATCAGAATTAACATTGAAAAAAAAACCATATTTAGCTTGAAATGCGTTAACAATAAAAAATTAATTCACCTGGAAACTGAACATCTCGGTCATGATGACGAAAGGCAAAGGTTGCAGGCCGGATGCGTCCGCGAATATGCAGACGCACAGCGCCACTATGGGCACCCAGCCCGGCAGCGACGCGCCTGCGCTCTGCAGGTAAAACCACGCCCCCAGCAGGCACATGCTGAGGCCCGCCACTGCGCTCGTCACTGCCAGCAGCGGCTGGTGGGGGACACGAAATAAGCTCTCATCGTATAACCCGTGGTACGATCAGAGTGGGGTAGACTGTCGGTACGATACTGTCTACCCCACTCTGATCGTACATAGAGGATTGAACTTCGATTTCATCTTTAGTCACTTCGCTATCGTGTCTCGGAAACTCGGAATAAATAATCTAGAAATATACAGTAAAGTGGGCCTGTAAGTGCCCACAGCTGGGTAAAGGCCTCCCCTTCTCACATATCTGTGAGGGTTTTCGGAGTCGGGAAGGGCCCGCCACGCCGATCCCAGTGCGGTTTTGTGGGCTTCACGTATCATCGAAATAACATATTTTGATGCAGATATCGTCACGATGTTTTCGAGAACGTGGTAAATACAGCACTTAAAATTGCTATTATCAAATTTATTGGTGCCGGCCACCGGGGATCGAACCCAAGTTACTCGCGCTCTATGAAAATATTAACGCTCTGGCCACTTGGTGACCACTGCTCTTGGAAATAATATAAATAATTTTATTGCATTCCGATTTTATTCAACAGTGTTTTCTTTACAGTAGAGTAGTCCTGGTGAATTCTCGTGATTCTCGCATCTTGCATTGTCACACTAGATTAATTGTCTCTATGATTAGTAGACCGGCTCTAATGATTTATTTAAACGCTTCATCTAGTCCCGAACTTGCATGTATCTTGGTAAGGTTGGACACAGATGGTGATACAAATGTCTGCTCTAGCAGTATTCGAATAATCTATCTTTTAAGGCAGGCTACAAACAAAGTTATAGGGCCGTCCTTACTCATTTATAATCATATCTATTACAGTTTTAGTAGTGATAAATATTCAAGATTTTTAAAAGTTAAACAATACTCTGTAAATATCCCACTCCCGGACAAAGGAATTCCCTCAGAATTTGACAGTTTTGGAGCCAGGAATGGCGGGAACTTTACGCTGTCTAGAACGGGTTTCGAAATATATTTCTTATTATTTCTCAGAGATGCAGGTTTTCTCAAGATGTTTTCTTTCACCGACCCCCGCACTTTTACGTGTAATTTGCATTAAAATACAATTTTAGGGGCGCCGGCCTCGAGATTCTGACCCATGTCACTCGCATACTGTGTAAATAAGCTCTGACCTCTAAAATCGGCATTCGAAACACTCAAATATCAAAACACTCAAATATTGAGAGGCGGACTTTCACTTTGGTTTTATGGATCATATTTGCTAGAGCTGCGTTATTATGTTTGTTTATATTCTATAAATATTACCTTTCTCCCGGCGCGGTCGACGAGTTGACACGCCAAAAAGGACCCAGCGATCTGCACAGCAGCGAGCAGAATCGATTGCTTGTTCGGCGACAGCGCTATACTGGTGTCAGGGTCTTTTCCGGCTTCAGCGAAGATATGGCTGGCGTAAACCAAGACGGCAATGCATCCGCAAAATTCTCTCGTGAGATTTACGATGAGGGCAACCCAGAAGGCTCTGACGGTTGTTTTGTCGGAAACTGCAAAAAATAAAAAAAGTATTTTGATGATGTGATTTTCTGTGGGATTGTACGAAAGTTGGCAACCCTTGGAGCCGTCGTGGTGGCCCAGGCGCCGGTGCACTCGCTTCAGGTTGCGTACAACGCGACCAGGCTTAACTTAAGCTCTTTGCGTAATCGTGCCTGAAACCTACGTGTCAGAGAAATATTATAAAAGAAATCGTAAACACGTCAAGTCGGCTAATGGGCGTTAGAGCAAAGTGGGGAAATCTTCCTTATTCCAAAATCTCTTAATAAACTCGAGCACTGCGTAGCAGTGGGCACAATCCTGGGGCCTCTTCGATAAAGATTTGGCATAATCGCACACGCACCCCAGACGACGCTGCCCGGCATCGGTCAGCTTACTTTTGGTCTGGTATTTTTTGAGACCGTGGTCCATTACACGAAATGGTCGGGTATTTCCTTCCGGGCGTTTCTATGCTCGGGGTAACCTATTTTAATATTTTATATATTAGGTATATTATTAAGGCAGCCAGAGTAAAGTGAACATGATTATCCGCTCAAAACGCTTTAACCTTTAACCTGAATGTATTGATGTATCTGATTATTTGAAAAACCAGTCGACAGACCACAAGCGATACTTCTACAATATATAAATAAATATATATATACATTTTTATGTGTAAAAGCAACAAATGTTGTTTGCTTTTAAAGAGGTTCATTTAAATACAATTGTTGAGTGTGGAAGTCATATAATTAATTAATTTTTGTACGTAGTAGAGCCAATTTGCGGTTTTAGCTTCTGCTCGAATGGGACTGCTCGACCGGGGTCCACGGGAGTACCACGCCCTCGCAGAATACCGGCGCGAAGTGGAGGCATCATGTGCGGAGGCCCACCTCCTCCTGGTCCTCCTTCCCATCTTCCAAATATCCTCGAAGGCCGGCGTTGTAGATGTACGTGGGCGTCGGCGATCACTTACCATCAGGTCAGCCGCTCGCACGTTTGCCCCAAATTTTTTAGGTTTACACCATAAAAAATAAAAATGTCTCTTACGTTGTCCCACGCGTGGAAAGGGTGGACTTTTTTCCTACGACAGAGCGAACATTGTTTTTCTTTTGTAATACATTTTAACGGCGTTGGCTCATCATAACAAACATAATACGGAACTGTGAGCGAAACAAAATTCAGCAAACAGATTTATTGCGCCAATTGAGGATTGGAGTCGACATCGACGACAACGCCCTTGATATTTGAGCTCCGCCATTATTTCCAATTTGTGACGGCATTTAATTCGGTTGCCAGCATTTGTATCATGTCAAATGCCGGCCTAGGAGTCAATTGGTGGAGTCGCGCGGTCGCCAACGTCACGCTGTGTCAAATTCGCGTGGAGCTGGGAGTGGGAATGACGCGTGTGGAGCGATCGGGGGTGCTTTACGCACTATGCCACAGTAGATTTCACAGATTTATCGTGCGACGTCATTCTCCGCGTGTGTTCTTTTTGTGAAATATTTTTTGGTAAATCATCCTCTTGGGAGTGGTCCAGTAGATAACTTTTACAAGGCGGATGACGAAGAAGACAATTCGAAAGCTCCAGATTCCCGGGCCGAAGCCGACATTTGTCCATATCACAAATAAATGGTGGAAGCATTCTCTTTGTTTATGTTAATAAATACGCCCTGCCATTTATGACCACTTCTTTTATTCTCTCTTCACTATGCACCAACTTTAGCGTCCAGTGTAAATCCACTGTGCGCCATAAAAAGGCCAACAAAAGCTGATACGCCTTGAATGAAATATTTGCCCATATCCAACACTCTGGGTGGTTCGATTCGGTAAGCGCAGTGTCTGCACACTCACACTGGAGCTGCTGATCCCCATCGCCAGTCTGTGGTATTGGGTTAGGTACGGCAAATTCTGATGGATTTTCCGGCATCAGTCGGTCAGCCGGGGCCGAGTCCCGTAGTCAGCAAGTGGGTGAAGTTCTTTTGAGAAAACGATATTATATTCCCCCTTTAACCCCTTCACTACACTTCAACCATTATCTCTTAGAAAGATTACGGACGAGAGCAGTGTTGTTTCTTGTATTTACACGAATACTACTCTACGATTTTATCGTGTTAAGCTAATTAAAGCTTTTTTAATGTTTAAAGTTTCGGGTGCTTTACATCACCTGTGGTCGCGGATGGACCGAGGGGTTGGACGTCCTGATGTCATAGTTAATCCGCACACCGTTAGCTGTATAATTATTAAATTTGTGTCCGATCTACGCAGAATGGGCTCACGGTATCTTGAGGTCTGCAGTGGTTGGTATTGAATGGTATTTAATTACCTTTTGGGTTTATTATATTAGGATCGCCAAGCAGGTGGAAGTACCCAGCCATCTTCTCTATTGTAATTTGGGATATATTTATTTATTCTTTATTGAACTTGAGTTTAAGGTTACAATGGGCGGACTTAATGCCAAGCGGCATTCTCTACCAGTCAACCCTTGTCATGGTGAAAGGTAGTTGGCAGGTGCTACACAAAGAATTAAAAAAAACTATAGGAAGAGACTACAAATATATGTTTATAATATAAAATATATAAACATGCACACAAATATATAAAAAGATTCATATATAAACATAATATAATAAAAAAAGAAAATAGACAAGCCGAATATTGTCAATGACCAATAGGTAATCACGAACTAGTCTCTTAAATGAGTTCCTATAAGGAGCTGCTTTAATCTTATCGGGCAGGGCGTTCCTGAGGAGTGTAGCTTGAACAGTAATAGAAGAGTTAAATTATCCTGTTAATTAGTTGTACTTACATAGAAGTCTCGGTGAAAATTTGAGCTCACTGGTTGTTTGTTCGACGATTAACCGGTCCACTTCCTCGCTGATGGTCTTATCATCAGGCGGGAGTGATCGAAGCCAGCCCAGTACATTAGCCGTGTCCTGTGAACATATTTCTAAGTTAGATGCCTTTTTTTTAATACAGTGATTTTTTTGTAAGTCGGTAAGCGAATTGCAAAAGAAATCTAAAATCATGTGTTGTTCATTGGTGTAGGTAGGTAGGAACAGGGTGCGAACGTACCAAACGTTGCGCACCCTAGAAATAATCGATTCAAAATTATTAAATCCAATTAATCGATTAATATTCAGCCTCAGTCATATTTTAGTTTCAGCAAAGAAAATAGGTTAATTGTGAATTTGTAAACTGTTTGTAAATTGTTGCTCGTGTAGACTAAAGATTGTAAAGGAAAAGGTGATAAAGTGTTTGTTAATTAAGGCGGGTCTGCGTTAGATTTGAAGTCGAGTTATATTAAATTTCTTTTTAATTTTCGCGGATTGAGGGAGGTACGAAGCCCACCCCAGTAAAAATACCTATTCCAGTGGTGCTGTTACAAATTTCATAGTCTGCGATTTCAGAATCTGCTTCAAATTCGTTATTACCAGTGAAATTGTTCATCATCATCATCATTTCAGCCTATCACAAGTCCACTGCTGAACATAGGCCTCCCCCAAAGATTGCCACGAAGCTCGGTCCTGAGCCACCTGCATCCATCGACTTCTTGTGGGGGGTCGTCCTATGTTTGCCTGTACGTGGCTGCCACTCGAGAACCTTTTTTCCCCAGCGGTTGTCAGTTCTGCAAGCTATGTGGCCGACCCAGTGCCACTTCAGCTTGCTGATCTTTACGGCTATGTCGGTTACCCTAGTTCTGCTGCGGATGTCATCGTTGCCAGACTCTATCACGCAGAGAAACACCGAGCATAGCCCTTTCCATAGCGCGCTGAGCAGCTTTGAGCTTACTCATACCGCCTGCAGTGAAGGACCAAATCTCGGTAATATTGTTAATTGAAATAAAAAAAAATATATCTATTAATAAGTGAATACACCACACAAATTTTGAAATAATTAATAATGTAGAATCTAGATTATTGATGAGAATCGGTTTTGTAGTTCACATTTAGATTATATATAAACGTGCTACAGCCAAGCGGCGGCTTTAGCTGCTGCTCGAATGGGCCGGCTCGACCGGATCCACAACCTCGCAGAATACCGGCGTGAAGAAGAGGCATCTTGTGCTTCTGCGCTTCGTTCGTTGAGTGAGGTAACCGGAGGCCTACTCCTCCTCCCCATTCCACTCCCTATCCGTCCTCCCATCTCCCAAATATCCTTAAAGGCCGGCAACGTACCTGCAGCTCCTCTGGTGTTGCAGATGTATCTGGGCGGCGGTAATCACTTGCCATCAGGTGAACCTATTGGTCGTTTGCCGCCTTTACCATAAAAAAATTTTTTTTTAGCGCAAGTCCAATTTTTTTTTATGGTATGTATATCATACATGGGCGGCATATCTCTGCATGCTGCAAAATATCTTGGTACTAAACCAGCATCCGGCTATAAGTAATGTCACGTAACTTAACCTTACCTCATTCCTTCCGCACTTGACCAAGAAAGATGGCGTTTCAGGCAGCCGCAGCAGTATGCAGAAGTGGATCAAAGGTATCGCTAGCAGTATCCACAGCACCGTGTTGAAAGGGAGAAGGTCGCCCAACACGAAGATTAAAAGGTTCCCCATGGTCTGCAAAGTTGATCAAATTAACTCTGGCGATCATCATGATCTTCTGGTCGATTTCGATAATGGCCACATTGTTCCTGTTGATAATTAATGATATCACCTAATGAGGGCATGATGATGGTGGCGGTCGGAGGCATCTCGTGTTAATTAGGGTCCTTTTTTCTTTATAGAAGAAGGGGGCAAACGAGCATGCGGCTCACCGGATGGTAAGTGATCACCGACGCCCACGAAAAGCTTACGAAGAGCTACAGTAGCAGAGAAGGTCTACAGCACTACATATACAGGAACGTATAGAATACCAGAGCAAAAGCTCGGTGCTCTGGGCTCCAGCTCAGCGAGTGGCGACTTATGTGAAGATTAGATTTAAAGGATGCGTCGGAAAAATCTTATGGCCTCGGACAAACAACGATAGGTATATTATTTATATATTTTTTTCCTTCAATCTATTTTTTTCATCTTCTTCATTGGCCGATGGAAGGATTTGAACCTTAATCGCTAACCTTGACAGGATTAGACGCCTCGTACCTTAGATCGTCGCCCATCGTCGTCTATGTTTCTTTCGATCGTACACAGTCGTGCAAGGGAAATGGCGTAATTACATCAAATATTTGTGGTTGACAATACCAACAGGAGTCGTTATAACTACCCGACGTTCGATCGACAGTGTTTGATAAAGAAAAAAAGGGACATTATAGTTCGTTATATTTATCCCCGATTTTTAAGTTACATACATGAAAGCTATGACATTGAAACTTCACTTTATCGGTGTAGAATTGTTGTAGAATTAAAGGACGCCAAGGAACGAAAGGCACGACGAACAATTGTTTTGGACAAATAATTCTTCATCGTCAGGTAAACTATGCCGTCCAAATTGAATACGTCACGGCATATTTAACAGATAGTAGTAACAAAGAAAATATGTTTTCTTTTTCGTAATAGACAGTTAACGATAATTGTTCGATAATTGTACTGGTTGTTCCCCCGATTGTAAATGTAAGTGTTAGTACGATTTATTGTAGTAGGGTTTCCCCGGTTTAGTGGCTTTTAAGGAAAAAAAAAAATTATGTTCAGATATTGTTTAGAAAAGGTGCAGGCAAGAGGCATTGATAAAAAAACTGAAGTGATAACAAGAAACGGTAACTGTAAGCGGGACTTTCCGGTTCTTAGATTGTAATTAAACGTCACGTACGGACAGGCAAATACGGTACTGCTTTTTGGTGATGTCTCGACAGTGCTACGGCGTTGTCATATTTAATAAACGTTTTTGTAAACTGTACACAAATATAAACTACATGCAGTACTTCCCGGTCATAAATTTTTTACTTATAATGGTACCTAATAGAACCAACAATAATAGTTTTTTTTTATTTGCATTGTGTAGGAATCACTTGATATTCAATTAAATTTCATACCTTTTTATAGTTAATTAACAGATAATGTATGTAAGTTTATTACTAAAATATATATTGCACGTATATATACATATACATAACATTTGTAACATAATATTTACAAAGTCTGTTAGTGACCATAGCGGGGCAAAGGCTTCCTTCTCAAATATTTTTATAGAGCGCGCGTTTAGTTTTATAGCGCACAATTAAAATTGTTAATACATTAATACACTAATACATTAATGTAGTAATTTTAAGCGCAATATTTACCAGGTGCTCGGCGGTGAAAGAAAACATCGAGAGGAAACCTGCAATGTCTGTGGAATAAAAAATAAAGCCCGCCAGCCCGCACTGGAGTATTGTGGCGGGCCCTTCCCGGGTATAAAAGACGCTTAGTGGGCAAGGTGCTCACTTTATTTTCAAAATAAAATGTTACAATTAATTACTAATAAGAATGTCGAATGCAATAACTCACCTGTGAGAATATAACGAAGGTTCCTGTCATTCCTCTAATGCTATCTTCACTGATCTCTTTGACATAGAGTGGGCAAACAACAAACCCACCTCCGGATCCAAAGCCGATCAGGGCACGGGCTCCGATCAGGGCTATAGGGTGCGCGGAGATCAGCTTGATGGCCCAACCCAGCTGCGAAAGTAAAGTGACTTTAAACATTGACAAAAAAAAAAATATAGTCTTAACACAGAGGCTTTACTTTAAATTTAGTTAATAATTTGAAATGACATAATATTAGTAGTGTGGTTCAGTGGCCGGCTAACCAGACTTTTAAACACATGAGGGCATTGGGTTCGAAGTTTGTCTGCAACCCACCACGGCACTGGCTGGATGCTGCGCAGTTGACAGCTGAGCTGAGGTCGAAATTGGCCAGGACACCATAATTATCATGTACAAAACCTTAATTACAAGCATAACAAAATGAATGAAGAATGAAGTAGCAGCCTGTAAGTGCCCACTGCTGGGCAAATGCCTCCTTCTCAAATATATTTATAGAGCACGCGTTTAGTTTTATAGCGCACAATTAAAATTGTTAATACATTAATACACTAATACATTAATGTAGTAATTTTAAGCGCAATATTTACCAGGTGCTCGGCGGTGAAAGAAAACATCGAGAGGAAACCTGCAATGTCTGTGGAATAAAAAATAAAGCCCGCCAGCCCGCACTGGAGTATTGTGGCGGGCCCTTCCCGGGTATAAAAGACGCTTAGTGGGCAAGGTGCTCACTTTATTTTCAAAATAAAATGTTACAATTAATTACTAATAAGAATGTCGAATGCAATAACTCACCTGTGAGAATATAACGAAGGTTCCTGTCATTCCTCTAATGCTATCTTCACTGATCTCTTTGACATAGAGTGGGCAAACAACAAACCCACCTCCGGATCCAAAGCCGATCAGGGCACGGGCTCCGATCAGGGCTATAGGGTGCGCGGAGATCAGCTTGATGGCCCAACCCAGCTGCGAAAGTAAAGTGACTTTAAACATTGACAAAAAAAATATAGTCTTAACACAGAGGCTTTACTTTAAATTTAGTTAATAATTTGAAATGACATAATATTAGTAGTGTGGTTCAGTGGCCGGCTAACCAGACTTTTAAACACATGAGGGCATTGGGTTCGAAGTTTGTCTGCAACCCACCACGGCACTGGCTGGATGCTGCGCAGTTGACAGCTGAGCTGAGGTCGAAATTGGCCAGGACACCATAATTATCATGTACAAAACCTTAATTACAAGCATAACAAAAATGAATGAAGAATGAAGTAGCAGCCTGTAAGTGCCCACTGCTGGGCAAATGCCTCCTTCTCAAATACGAGTATCAGAGAGGGTTCAGGAGCCGGGAAGGGCCCGTCACGCTGCTCCAGTGCGGGTTGGCGGGCTTCACTTATCCTCGAAATAATATTTTTTTATTATTTCGCAGTCTAGCAGCACCGGTGTTCTGCGAGGCCGTTATACTACCGAGGTCGAGCCGGCCAATTCGAGCAGCAGCAAAAGCCACCGCTTGGCTCTACCACGTGAGTATAATGTCATGAGGGTGTATAATTAAAAAAAATACTTACAGAGATAGGAATTGAAGCACAAAGCAATGCATTCTTCCTGCCAAACTTGTCCGCGGCTACTCCGTAAATGAAGACAGCAATTGGCGCGAAAATGAACATAATGGACGCCATCCAAGACACGTCCTCTTCGGATAAAGGTGAGTCTGAGGGAGAGGACTCGCCCATGAGAAGAGCTTTGTTGGGAGATATCCAGCCCATAGCCGTGCCGTACGCCAGTATGGGCATGCACACTGGAATGATGAAAAATAAATTATTTTTATTTATCTGCTAAAGTAACATTTTACCAGGATTAAATGACTATCAGTATACAATAAATAAGCTCTCCCGACCGCATACTCAATACCGGGATGGTCAAGATATTTGTCCTTTCAACCCAAGTCAACGATATAAACTGTACATAAGTTCTGAAATACTCATTGGCACGAGCCTCTCGAGGATTCGAGCCTACCTTCTGTTTATAATACCAGGATATAAGAAGTATAGTAGAGTAGCAATACAGCAGGAGAGCTACAATAATACTTTATTAGCCTTTCCATAATAAGGTACAACCATCATGGAGCCAGGTGGACGCAGAAATGGTGGGACTGAGGGCTTACAGCCTACTTCAAAACAAAATTAGTTAATACCAGAGCACACTTATGGCTATAACTATTTAATTGTTAATTAATTTTATTTACTTGTAATATTAATTTGCATATTTACAAGCTACAATCTGTAGTTCGTAAATATCGCATTACTGAATAATTTTTAAATATTTTTTTTCTTTTATATAATTTGTGAAGTATATTTCTCTGGTTTCTGTCTTACAATGATTCGGTTGACTGATTGTTATGACAAAAAAACGTGCCGAGTGAAATTTTAATATAGAATTGGGTACAGAAAGAAGTGTGTAGTAGAAATGGGTGGGATCCGAATATGTTGTAACCAAACTCCACAGAATAGTGATGGGGAGTCGTATCATCCGCTTGCCTAGAGAGGTGAATATGGACAAATCTTTCAAGAAATATGAAAAAAAAATGTCGGATTTTGCTGGCGCTTTTTAGAAAGGCCTTCGTTCAACTGACTTAAATGTGCTGCAAATGACACGTTGCTTCCCTTCAAACAGAAGTAACGCTTACCCTTACTCCCGTAACGGGTTAGGCAGAGGTTGCGATGCTGCCTAGTACCAGATATCAACGGACAGAGTTTTATTAGGCCTACATCCAACAGCGAATTCACGTCGAGATCAGGTACGTAGAAAGGTACGAGCTCAGCGTCGCAAAATGTCAGTGTTTTCATTATTTTTTTTTTCGTTTTACTTGGGTTAAACCTGCCTGTCACTGAATTCAGTGAACGGTTATTATGGGATCAGCAAATAGGTTGCCCAACGGTTGTGAGACGCTGTCGGCCCGGTGGCATTGACACCATCGGCGGAAGACGAGGCTCGCGAGCAGAAGGCCCGCGAGTTAAATTTAAAGTTTTCGAACACCCGGAACACTTTATTATATACTCCGCTACGTACTGCTCCAATTGTCACACAAACAGACGCTTCCGTCAATATTATTCAATAAACATCTGTTTATTATGTTGATAAGTCGTAATTAATGTTAATAGAAGGGCCAAATAGTATCTCGTGCTATATCAATACGCCGTCCACGCGCTCGTTTCATATAGTTTGGCACGACACTACCTATGAACTACGATTCAAGAAAAGTAATTTAAATTCGGATGTGGCAATAAAATTTCGGCCTCCTGTGGTTTACAGCTGGGGGCTGGTGGTAGGACTATTCTGTCTAGGTCTGGGTATCACAGCTTATTTATTGCCGCCTAATTAAAAGTTTAACCATTGTTGTGTTCCTGTTTGAAACGGATAGAGTTACAGTATAATTACAGACTGTTAGGCATTCCATCTTAGTTTTAAAAAGCGTCTGTATTCCATGGTACGTTTCCCTTTCCACCATTTAGAGATTAAACAAATAGAAAGAAAGAAGAAAGAAAAGCCAGTTATTCATACACAAGTACAATACATTGCTTATTGTAGAAAGAGAAAAAGAAAAAATGCGCAACTTAACAAAAATTTAAATTTAAAATTATAACTAAGCCGAGAGAAGAAAACACAAAAAAGTGGTATAAAATTTAAATGATGTCTGCTACGATTTATCTGTGCTGCAAGGTTGCCGTGAAAATGTGCTCACTCAGCTATGGCCGCGGCTGTTATAACAGCCTTGGCGCTGATTTTCAGTGAGACCAGTAACCACTATTTTTATATTCCTCTTCTTCAGTAGCTTGCGAATAATCCATTGCTTGGGAAAGGTCCATACAAATGGGAGAGTTGGCCATGATTGGTACACTTGGCAGGATAATTAATAAACGCGTCATCTAATATCACACACGTAAGATGCAGCTAGTTGATATTTTATGTCAGTTGTAATGAAGATGGTGATACCGGTAACGTGGTAGAGCCAAGCGGCGGCTTTAGCTTCTGCTCGAATGGGCTGGCTCGACCGGGTTAATACCACGACCTCGCAGAATACCGGCGTGAAGTAGTGGCATCTTGTGCTTCTGCATTTCGTTCGGTGAGAGAGATTCGTTTGTCGCCTTTCCCATAAAAAAAAACCCGCCATGCCGGGTGCCATACAAGAGATGATATGAGGTAGCAGATTGCTTTACGCTGCTACTACGTGAGTCTATCATTTGCTACAATTAATACTGTTTACACTGTTTGTAAATCTACATTGGTTCAAAAAGCAAACCTACCCACTAAAACCAGCAACATTCTTTGAGGACGTTCTGTTAAAATTTTGTTAATACTATAAAATAACTTAGCATTGACAAAAGAACGTACACATTATAACACACACTAACTAGTGTGCAAATCATTCACACATAACGTCTCGTGAACTTATTTCAAAGGTGGAAAATATTAATACAAAAAAAATAGATAAATATAAAGTTTAGTAATTTAACGTTAACTTAACAAGGCAAACAGTTACTTTTAAAATGAACTCACGAATAAGTGATCGGTGAGTTTTTCTAAAACAAATAAGTGAATCAAGAAATACGTCGATGCCAAATATTGTTTTAAAAAATAATTATATTTAGCACAGTTACATCAGTAACCAGGGGACTTGCAGTGTAGAATTTAAATTTGTCATATTATAACCTTTGACAAGTTTACATTTCAAATCGTCATGTAGCCACGATTAATTACTTATTTTTTTGGTATATTTGTATTTCATTTTAATTATCTGGTTTTTAAGCGAACATTTCAAAATAAACTATTATTTACAGATTTTATGTTCCCGAAGTTTCGAGTGGTCACATCGATCGAGGTCTTAGACGTCCTGATTTAGCTTTTAATTATTAATTATGGCCCGATCTACGCAGAATGTGCTCACACTATCTGGTGGTCGTGCAGTGGTATGCTTGGTTTTTAGATTTAATTTTATTTCTTACTGGATTCCAAACAGGTGGCAGCACCCAGCCATCTTCTCTATTGAAATTAGGATGTTTTCTTTGCGAGAATCTATCAAATCGGATAAAATGGTTGGGGCGATCAAGAATATGATGACAGACTGGAGTGTCACCGTGAGCGGGTGCTGTAAAGCACACTAAACGTAGAGAACGCGAAAACAAAAATTAAACATGAATAAAAGCGTAAATAATAGTTTAATTTCAAATATATTATTATTTCAACGAATAAAATAATAACTACCGCATCCATTATTTTTTATGGATCAACTTTTGCGATAGTTGATGTATTTGGAATGACGAAAATGATTAGTGCATCTAAATATAAAGGAGCGAAATATACCTAGTATTGTTATATAATTATCGGTAAATAGAATAGGTATGAAAAAATTTATCTTGTTGACTTCTTAGAAAACTATAACATGTAATTATATATCAGTTAATGACATTTTCGTTCTTTATCCTATTCTTACACTACTTTGTTTTATTAAATTTTAAGTATAATCGTACTAAATCGGCTAATTAATGTAATTATACAGTATAACGCACAGCGGGTGAGCCTTGTCTGCGCAAGCACAGACGCGTCCGTTCGGGTGGGTCGGATCCGACATACAATACAGACACCGCGTACTGACACCGCGTACAGACATCATGTACAGACACTGCGTGTACAGACACTGCGTACAGACACCTCGTACAGACACCGTGTACAGACACTGCGTACAGACACCTCGTACAGACACCGTGTACAGACACCGCGTACAGATACCGCGTACAGACACTGCGGTACAGACACTGCGTACAGACATCATGTACAGACACTGCGTGTACAGACACTGCGTACAGACACCGCGTACAAACACCGCGTACAGACACTGCGTACAGACATCATGTACAGACACTGCGTGTACAGACACCGCGTACAGATACCGCGTACAGACACCTCGTACAGACACCGTGTACAGACACCGCGTACTGACACCGCGTACAAACACCGCGTACAGACATCATGTACAGACACTGCGTACAGACACCGCGTACTGACACCGCGTACAGACACTGCGTGTACAGACACTGCGTGTACAGACACTGCGTACAGACACTGCGTGTACAGACACTGCGTACAGACATCATGTACAGACACTGCGTACAGACACCGAATACAGACACCGCGTGCAGACACCGCGTACAGACACCTCGTACAGACACCGCGTACTGACACCGCGTACAGACACTGCGTGTACAGACACTGCGTACAGACACCGCGTACCAGACACCGCGTACAGATACCGCGTACAGACACGCGTACAGACACCGAATACAGACACCGCGTACAGACACGCGTACAGACACCGTACAGACACCGCGCGTACAGACACTGCGTGTACAGACACCGCGTACAAACACCGCGTACAGACACGCGTACAGACACCACGTACAGACACCGAATACAGACACCGCGTACAGACACCGTGTACAGACACTGCGTACAGACATCATGTACAGACACTGCGTACAGACACCGAATACAGACACCGCGTACAGATACCGCGTACAGACACTGCGTACAGACACCGTACAGACACCGTGTACAGACACTGCGTACAGACATCATGTACAGACACTGCGTACAGACACCGAATACAGACACCGCGTACTGACACCGCGTACAGATACCGCGTACAGACACCGAATACAGACACCGCGTACTGACACCGCGTACAAACACCGCGTACAGACACCGAATACAGACACCGCGTACGAACACCGCGTACAGACATCATGTACAGACACTGCGTACAGACACCACGTACAGACACCGTGTACAGACACTGCGTACAGACATCATGTACAGACACTGCGTACAGACACCTCGTACAGACACCGTGTACAGACACTGCGTACAGACACTGCGTGTACAGACACTGCGTGTACAGACACCGCGTACAGATACCGCGTACAGACACCGCGTACTGACACCGCGTACAGATACCGCGTACAGACACGCGTACAGACACGCGTACAGACACCGTGTACAGACACTGCGTACAGACACTGCACAGACACTGCGTACAGACACCGTGTACAGACACCGCGTGCAGACACCGCGTACAGATACCGCGTACAGACACCGTACAGACACCGAATACAGACACCGCGTACAGACACCGCGTACAGACACTGCACAGACACTGCGTACAGACACCTCGTACAGACACCGCGTACAGATACCGCGTACAGACACTGCGTACAGACACCGTACAGACACCGTGTACAGACACTGCGTACAGACACCGTGTACAGACACTGCGGTACAGACACTGCGTACAGACACTGCGTGTACAGACACCGCGCGTACAGACACTGCACAGACACTGCGTACAGACATCATGTACAGACACTGCGTGTACAGACACCGCGTACTGACACCGCGTACAGATACCGCGTACAGACACCGCGTACAGACACCGAATACAGACACCGCGTACGAACACCGCGTACAGACATCATGTACAGACACTGCGTACAGACATCATGTACAGACACCGCGTACTGACACCGCGTACAGATACCGCGTACAGACACCTCGTACAGACACCGTGTACAGACACCGCGTACAGACACCGCGTACAGACACCGCGTACAGACACCGCGTACAGACACCGCGTACAGACACCGCGTACAGACACCGCGTACAGACACCGCGTACAGACACCGCGTACAGACACCGCGTACAGACACCGCGTACAGACACCGCGTACAGACACCGCGTACAGACACCGCGTACAGACACCGCGTACAGACACCGTGTACAGACACCGCGTACAGACACCGCGTACAGACACCGCGTACAGACACCGCGTACAGACACCGCGTACAGACACCGCGTACAGACACCGCGTACAGACACCGCGTACAGACACCGCGTACAAACACCGCGTACAGACACCGCGTACAGACACCGCGTACAGACACGCGTACAGACACCGCGTACAGACACCGCGTACAGACACCGCGTACAGACACCGCGTACAGACACCGCGTACAGACACCGCGTACAGACACCGCGTACAGACACCGCGTACAGACACCGCGTACAGACACCGCGTACAGACACCGCGTACAGACACCGTGTACAGACGCATCTCTTTTTTTGATCTTATCTACCCACTACATCGGGTTAATACTTATACGGCACTGATATTTGACTTAGAGACATTAGCTAAAAGAGGCCGTTTCAGTCAAAATCAACCAGGAGCAGGCTTTTAGTTTTAAACCATTTATACAACTTTCTTCTATCCCACTTATATTAAAGTAAGTTTGATAGGATGTTTGTCTTTCGAAGATAAACGGGTTGATAAAATTTGGTACGGAGATATTTTGAATCTTGGCAAAGGGTATTGGCTGCTTTTATCTCAGGAAAGACGCGGGAAGATATTCCACGCAGGTGAAAGTAAAGTTAAAGTATGTAAGTGCCCACAGCTGGGTAAAGGCCTCCTTATCATATACCTGAAAGGTTGTAGGAGCCGGCAATGGCCCGCCATGGTGTTCCAGTGTAAATTGGCGGGCTTCAAATATCCTCGATATAATATTTTTTTATTTCATTTCTTAGCCATGCAGGTTTCCTTACGATGTTTTCCTTCACCGCCGAGCACGTGGTTTACCACTGTATTTATACAGCACTTAAAATTGATAGTAACAATCTTAGTGGTACCGGGACCGGGGTCGAACCCAGGTCACTCGCGCTCTATGATACTAAAGTGAGCGCCCTGATCACTAGGCTCCTATGGCTATCCTATACTTAACGAATAAGATTTACTTACGTATAAGAAAACAGAAATTATTCGAGGAAAAACTTCGTATTTATAACACTTGTTATCTTTGGCTCTGTTTCTACGAAATAATGGTTAAGAAAAAACATTAATGACGTTTATTTAACCTTAGCAAATAATTTGGCGCGTTTTTTTGAATTTCCACTAATTGTTAACTAAGAAATCTATTAAGCTTTTTCTTTTAAGCTTCTGAATTTTCACAAAACTTGATGCTATAAAAATGAACTGAATAAACAGAGATGTCTGTTTGCTGTGTTCTCATTACAAGGATCTACAATACTTTTCTGTTAGCTTGCTGCATGCTTACTTAATAAGCATGCAGTACCTATAGATGACGGTAATGGGTCACATCCCGTGGTAGCAGCGTAAGAATCTGCTGACCCCTTTTCCTCCCGTGGGTGTCGTAAGCATGGACAGAATGTTAAGGTAATGTTAAGCAGCCGTTTGGCGTCGGCGAAAGAATATCTTTTCTTCCCGAGGGTGTCATAATAAAAAAAATATATATGCTTTATATTGTTGATTGAATATTGTAATTATGTAGACTATATATTGCAATGTGTTTTATAATAAAATACAAATGCCTATTAACAAAAATTAATAAAAAAAATAGTTCGTCTGTGAGAATCGACTACGGGAAATGTTTTGAAAATTCACGAGCAGCTGACGGGCAGCAGCTTCTAAAGTATTAGATGCCTGGTACTGGATCGCCAACCCATCTGCCAAGCATGGTGATGAGGGTTACCAGGTGTCTGGCTTTAGCCATACATTTCCGATCAAATATTTACAAGACCGGCTTGCACCTTTTTACTGATTGTTTTTAAGTTTCAGCATGTTTAACGATGATCTCACAAAAAATACTGAAATTGATTATTAATAAACGTATTTTTTAATATTTGAAGTTTGGCATTTAGGCCACAATATCTGGCTTGACCGGATACTGCTTACCCTTAATATATAACTTCGATTCCGACTGAACACTATACGACCAGACCCGAAAATCGATAATGTTACCTTACGCTATAAGTTATTATAAAAAAAAATACGCTTACCGATTATCGACATCAAAACTTGATTGTGTTTGCTTCCCTTTTTTTCTTCTTTATGGGAAGATACTTTATACACTTTGTTCACCATTTTAAAAAAATTTAAAAACTAAAGCTTCTTCAAAAACAATTTAACAACCTTTAGTAAAAATCAGTGAAAACATGTAATTATAAAGTAAATAATATATTCGTTCCAAAAGTTCCAAATTCTAAATATAAAACTTCCGCGTTCGGTAAAAAAAAAATATTCTCGATGCACGGAGCGCTCTCGCTCTATGCGTCCACCGGCGCTAGTTGCGCGGTCGCGGAGCCTATCTACGTCTGTACACTGACATTGTTATCTGTTTTCCCGCGCTTTTATAATGGCGACAATTTAAGGGTTGCACACTGATTTATTTTCTAACATAGACAGTAATTTTTTGTTACGAATAATTTATTAAAATAACTAAAACAATACTTAGTAGTTATATTAAAAGTGAAGATGATGATCACTATTTTTGCCTCCGTTTGGTCTTATACTGGTTATTTCAGGAATTTTCTTTAGAAAATAAATACTATATTTGGTATTACCCCGAACTGAAAAGTAAAGACATTTTTGTAGTTCGCTAATCAGCATTGAATGTAATAACCTGGCAGTACACCATATTCTGATTCAATTAATCTGAGATGTCGGATGCCCTGCATCGGGACTCAAATAGCTGGTATCGAATTTACAATATTCATTTTATTCATTAAGCAGCGTGGAAGGCCCTTCCCGGCTCCGAAACCATCTCATATATTTGAGAAGGAGGCCTTTGCCCAGCTGTGGCCACTTACAGGCAGCTACTTTCCTTTACTTTTATTCATTCATTACCGTATGTCACTGCTGAACGTAAATCAATAATTTCTGTGGTGAATACGGTGCCGGCGCTCTTGCACAAGTGATGCTGCCCGCCTTCATTAGTTCGGCTTGTTCGGATGGATTTTCCGCCATCATTCGGTGGCTAGAGCTTCCTTTGTCAGCTAGCAGGCCAACCACACCGGCTCGTGGCGCTCGTGGTGCACTCAAGTGCAGATGATTTTGATAATTGAAGAAAAAGATAGTTTATTCCATCTTCATTTCATTTAAAGGTGTCGGTCGCCAGAACCACGTGGTCAACGTGACTGATGTCAGAGAAACTACACGACTATTCCGAGCATACGAACACCTTATACCATTGACTCAAAGCTTGTAAAAAAAAAGTACTCAAATTCTGTAATGATAAAAGAAATATATAAAAATGTAAATAAATAGGTGGTTTTCTTTTTCATAAGTCTGTACTCTTTATTTACAATCTCTGAAAGCTATTTCGGTTTCGGATAAATAATTTACACCTAGGACATACCTATGTGTAAATTATTCAGATCGTTGACGGGGCTGCAAAAATTAAGACGAAAAATATTTTTTAATTGAAACAAATGTTATTTTACCTTGTTTTTATTATGTGTTATCCAGTTCTAAGCTACGTATTAAAGTCACTAGCTCTTCGGGGAGTTAGTTTTTTAGATTACAACCGAACTGTCTGCACCGAACAGACAAAGAAGAAAGCGTTTCAATAAAAATCAAAAAGTACGGACTCTAGTTGTAGTTTTATTTACATATATAGAATGATGTACAATAAAACATTTATTTTAAAATCTTTGTTGTTTACACCTTATAGTTTATACTTTATGGTAACAAAGAGCGACCTTAATGCCTGTTCATTCTCCGCCAGTCGACCCATGGGGTGGAGAGACAGCAGTAGCAGGTGTATCAATTAACTAAATAAATTAAGTAACTAATAAAAATAAATTTGACAACAATTATGAAATACAATAAATATGTGTTTGGGTATAAAATAATTTATATGAAGACATAATAATATGTTATTATATATGTAGATAGATAAATAAATATAAATAAGAGTATACACAGAAAATAACTAAATAAGACCTCACTTCATAGTTAGAATGGTGGAATTATATCTATAATTATTTATTAATGCTACTGTTCACCCCGTTAGAATACGCAATCGTTCTTATTTTATAACGCTCGTGGGTTAATCACAGAGGTATTGAACGTCGTCGCAATATTTGCGTGCATCGTCTGACGATCAGGGTCAGTCGTACGGTAATTCACCGATTGCGGACTGACCGACAGATAACGTATAGGCAACGTAAGCATGTATTTTCATAAAAGTTATAATATATATATATATATACATGTTGCGTGTGGTAACGACGTAAGAATCTGTCGCACCCTGTCTTCCCGTGGGAGACGTAAGAGGCAACTAAAGCTTTGAAAATAGCAATGGCTAACGATAGATGGCGGGATAAGCCATACCGATATATGACAGAGGTCTATGTCTTGCAGAGGACTATATAACTACTCAGGCCTATCACACTGTATGGGTAGGCAGAGATACCGAATGTCCGGGAGATAGAAATTAATGAGTGGCAGGCCTCATCTCTGGGTTTGGACCCGGAGATTACCTTGAGATTTTCAAGGCTTTCCTTTAGTCACCTTTCACGTCATACACGGGGGAGTGGAAGATTTTTATGCCGCTACGACATGGTAATAAAGAAATAATCGGTTAGATTCAGGAGCAGAGACGATCGCGTGGCTCAGTGCCGAGCGTACCGGACTCAGTCAGCGGGCTGGAGGTTCCTGAGATTAGTTAGCGTTTAATCATAGAAACTCATCTGAAGGTGAAGGTATCATCGTCATCAGGCTGAAACCTAGTAGTAAGTACACTGCTGAACAAAGGTCACCCAAAGATTGTCGCGATTGCCGGTCGTGAGTCACCTGCATCCATCGACTTCTCGCAGCACTGTGCAGGTCGTCTCGAGAATCTTTCTTTCCCAACGGTTGTCATTTCTGCGAGCAATATGCCCGACGCATTGCCACTTCTGATTGCTGATTCAAAGGGCTATGACGGAGAAACACCAAGTAGAGCCCTTTTCATAGCTGCTCAGCAACTTTAAACTTCATCATATGGCCTGCAGTGAACGACCATGTTTTGGTTTCGTAAGTCATCACTCACTGGCAACACGCACTGGTTGTTTACAATGCTCTTGAGGTGTTGAGGTATATTCGATGAGAAGATGTGACGTAGTTTCCCGAACGCAGCCCAGTCTGGTTGGATTTTTAATTGTCCTCTGGGTGGAAACTGTGGAAACTCGCTCAGTGTTTTGCCTATATTACAATAGTTAACTTTGTAATAAAATTTAGCAAAATGAAAACCATACTCGAGTGTGAAATATACCTTGTGCTTCCGCGTTTCGTTTCCGAGTACGTTGAACAGAGGCTTCTTCCCTCCTCCCCCACTCCCTCCACCTCATCTCTTCAATCCCCCAAATGTCCTATAAGGCCGGCAACATTCGTAGACATAGACAGTGATTCTGTCGTCCCAGATAAGCTCTGTGCTAGTGGGTTAAAATAACTAAACCAGATGTCACTCCACTTCTGACCACCCCAGTATTGGCTATACGGCTGTGGGTATATTATAACAGGTTTAACGTACATGGTGTTGAAGATTGACACATAATGTTGTAGTTAACTGATAATTATTTACGATTGATTGCAGCACAAAATGTAGAAAGAAGTAATGTGCTATCTATATATATATATATAGTAGACTGAACGTGAGTATAATGACCCGTGGTTCTCGAAGGTCGCTGCTATATCCACGATAATCATACAACAGGCTTTTTTTGGCCTTATGTTCGTTCGTACTTTCCTTTGTCTTCTCAAGTTTTTCTTTTTTTTAGTTTTTTTACCTCATGATTTTTCTTGTCTTTCAGGTAAATATTTAACGTATAAAAGAGCTGAAACGAGCAAACACGTATAAGCACTCACCATACATACAAATATGTCTTTAGTTTCTCATGGGACAGACAGACGTGGCAACACTAATAGACATAACACTGTAACATAATAAAAAACGAGAGTTATATACGTTGACAGTTCGAGCACTGCTGTTTGTTCAGGCGCCTCTAAATTTTACAGGCCAAAATTTTTTTTTATGTCTAAAGCGAAAAATAATAAGGGGTGGCCTATGTTCAGTAGTGGACTTGTGATAGGCTGAAATGATGATGATCATGATGAAGGGGCGGCAATTTGTCTTTTTGTCCGGCGCGACGTGACCGCTACAGCTGGGGGTTCACGAACTAAAGAAGAAGAACATGACTCGTTTATCCTTTATTGCAACAAAGAACTGTACGAAAGGCGAGCTTAATGCTATGTGGCATTCTCTATCAGCTAACCTTTGGGTAACACAGACAGGGAGTGGGAGCATATTTAGGCAGGACTAGATTATATTAATAATGTTAACTACATATTGACCATAGAGTAGACTTCATTTATAACACAAACACACGTAAACGTACATTTATACCTAGACATATACATACAAACAATTACATGCATACATCCTCTTCTACCTCATTAGCCTGTTAATAAGCCACTGCCGAACATAGACCTCTTCGAATTGGAGGATTTGCCATAATCCTTTGTCAAGGTGGATAAGCCACTTGGCGGTTGATGCTTCAGACGCTTCACAGTTTGCCAGCCAGTCGCCGCTCTTGTGATAACGTTACAAAATATGCAAAGATGAGAAAGATGGCAAATATGGCAAGAGCATTTGCCATTTGTCTCCTTATACGATTTATGATCTGCTAGCTTTCGCCTTAAGTCGCGGACTTCGTTCCTTAGTGCTAAATTACTACGCGACTTTCCCGAGAAATAATTATTACTTCCCTACGGTTCCAGGTTTCATCAAAGATCGCTTCGGCGGTTTATCCGTGAAGATAGAGTGATCGCATTTATAACATTAGTGCGAATTCAATTCAATTTAACTGGCGGCCATCGCTTGAGCGTCTGTTTAATTAACTTAGTGTTTAAATTTACATCAACCCCTAGTTATTATTGATTTCACTTGAACGTTACAACGTGCCAATAGCCTAATGGGTTAGGGTGCGGACTGCGAAACATTACGTCGTTAGTTCGAGCCCGCGATTCGACTATAGCCGTGGACCTCTCCAGATACAAGCTGTAATGCTTTGTTGGAGTTGTTAACGGGAACATTAGTAATGTTACTTAATAAATAGCATTGGTGGTAAAAGAAAAGTAAAGGAAAGTAGTAGCCTGTAAATGTCCACTGCTGGGCAAAGGGCTCCTACTCAAATAGCAGAGAGGGTTAAATGAAGTGTTCAATGAATGAGGAAGGATCCGTCACGCTGCTCTCCAATACGAGTTGGCGGATTTCACATATCCTCGAAATAATATTTCTTAGACATGCAGGTTTCCTCACGATGTTTTCCTTCACCGCCGAGCACGTTTCATTCAAATTCAACATTTAAAATCGATATAAACAATTTTTGTGTTTTAGTCATTGCCAGTATTCTGTAAAAAAAATGTGTTTTTGATTAAACAATTAAAGACATTAACTAAACATTAGTTGTTTAAAACATATCAGAAACAGATTGATTATTTGTATTTTTGGAATGAAGCGTGAACGGGAAAACAGGCTGTCTGGGGGATTACCTGCGATGGCTTATTGTGGTTGCTGCTCACGTACGAAGTTCGATTGTATTGTTTACACATTTTCAATGCATACAAAAAAATTGTATAGTTTTAGTTTCCATTGCTAAAAAATATGAAACTAAATAAAGTTGTATAGTTATACTTTACTACATCTACAAGGCATGGGGGGGAATATGGAGTGTAAGGAAATATAGCAACTTTCTTTTTAAATGTTAATTTCACATACATGTCGAACACGTGGTAGGTTGTGGCTGATCAATGAGACTCTTGTCCGTCCTAAAATACTGAAACCAAATCCCAGAGACTGACTTATCAGCAACCAGCCCAGTATTAACCTTTCAAGGATCCTATGTCAGCTTTTCTTTCAACTCAACTCCGGTAGTGAGCTTAAAAAGGTTGACGATGAAGAATATCTCCACGCGATACAGATAGCTTATGTGTATTAATTTAACGAAGGAAAACTCAAAGACTTCAACAGTGACGGATTTATCAGCAGGCTGAGTAGGCTGGAGCCGCAAAATTTAGCACAAAATATTTTTTATACCTTACAGAAAAAAAACATTATTAGTTATTTATTTAATTAAACTTTATTTAAATACCTTTATAAGAGTATTACAAAGGGCGGACTTAATGCCTTTTGGCATTCTCTGCCAGTCAACACGAGTCGTGGAGAGATATTGTAAAGGTGCAAAACATTAAAGTGGTATAAAAAACTAAAGTACACTTAACTAAACTAAAACTTAAAGATGTTCTATGACCTAAACCTACAATTTTTTTTACACTTACTGCAGAATTTATACATAGATACATACTAACGGAAAATTATATACACGGAGAAAAGAAGTCGAAGAATTTAACAAAATTACAATATTTTAATACATAAGTGTGGTACATGATTGAGCTTTTCTAAGCTCAGTAATATACCCAAAGACTATTTCTTGTGTAAATTTCACTAAAACGTGAGTTGTAGGAATAATCTAGAAACTGACACAACGATCCCTTAGCTCACAATCACTCTAATAACGTGAAAAAGCTGATGTAATGACGACAAAAGAGCACAAAACACAAAATTGCAATTTTTTTGACGAAGAAAATGTATTTAACAGGATTGTAGACTAGGGTATAGAATTGCAGAGGTTAGCAGGGGCGGCAAATGTGTAAATCTGCTGCGGTCTGACACCGAAGTGACTAAGAAAAAGGCTGTTAAAATATTGATAAAAAGGATGAATGAACTAAAGTAATAACAGACTGGAATCACAGTGAACGTAAAAGGGCAAGAGTATTTTATGTTCTGCCATTCGTTAGAGTTTCGTTTATAAATGACCTCTCACAAAATCGGAGAAGAGCATTTAGAAATTGAACAAGTTATTTGGGAAACAACCCTTGTCAAGAGTCGGTGTGTACAAATGATGTTGGAAAATTGAAATAACCAGCATCACAGCCTGTCACAAGTCAACTGCTGAACATAGGCCTAGCTAAATGTTTGTCATAATGTACGGTTCTGTGCCTGCATCCATCGACTTCCCGCAACACTGTTCAGGTCCTATTTATTTATTCAATAAAAATGGCCACGTGTGAGAAGTAAAGCATATTTATTACGTTTATTGCGCTATTTGTAATGACAGGTTACCTTACAAATATCGTAAATTCATTTATCATTAATTCAGAATAAGACCGTATCTCGTAAGAAGTTACGGAGACTGCTTGTTCTTATCAGATATCACTTAAATAAAACATTATTAATATTGTTCGGTTACTAGGGGGTTCCCTATTTCTCTTTCTGTACAAATTTCATGTTATCAATTGACCCGATTACTTCACTGTAAGGTGATAAACTTCTATTTACATATAATATCTATCTATTAATTTTTCTATAGTTTGAATGAAAGAAAAAAAGAAAACGACTTTGTATGTTGCTCAGATAGAACAACAAAAATTAAAGCAGTTAGTCAGAAATATCAATATACTTAATTAATCATTAGCCTAGTTAAAAAAGAAAAAGGTACTACTATATAAATATCTTCATGTAGTAAAAACAATATTTAAGTCAATTTAAAGTTGCCCGCGCTTCGGGGAGGCAACAAAGGGTCTGTGCTCAGTACATAGAGTAATAGTAATTATGAGGGAAGCTCAGTATTAGTTTCTGGTGTAGGCAACACTGATTTTCAGCACGGCTTGTCTTAGACGGATATTTGCCGGATAAAAATATTACCACAATTTACCCTTAATTTAACCGTGACGTTTACAAAAAATTGATACATTAAAAATTTATGTGCAATAAGAACCAGACACTATTATAGAAAGAAAGAAACTGTAAAGTAACTGGTGCACCATAGCAGACATAATCAAATAAAAGATAATTATAACATTTTTGTTATAGGCAACATTACTGGTGCTGCAGTGTGGAACATAAGGGTCAGAGCTCAGCATAAGTTAATTAAGTTGACAGGCAGAGAATGCCAAAAGGCATTAAGTCCGTGCTATGTAATACTTTTATAAAGGTATTCAAATAAAGTTTAAATAAATAAATAAATTACGGATTCTTAAACACTGACTTTAAACGCAGCCTATGTTTCATCTTAGGCTGATACTGCTCGGATAAAGGATATATTTACAATTCAAATAACTCTAAGTAATTTTTTTAACCGGTCTAAAGACATGAAACGAACATAATATGCAGACTAATGAACGATTTGTATCATATTGGCTACTGCATTCCATGGACACCTGCAAACAATTTCAATCGAAGAAGGTTACCGATGTGTCGTCGTCCCCGGAGTACAACTAGTACTTCTAGTCAATCCCTGTACCTTCGAAACCGGAACAGCAGAACAACAGTAGCTGCAACGATGTTCGGCGACTGGAATGATTATACAATACGTTACAAAATGACGAACAAAATAATGTTAACTAGTGACAGGAAACATTAAAGGTTCAGACGTCAACGTCTGTTATTGCCATCGGCATGCCAAGTGGCTCGGGGGAGGTCTAGCTTTTTTATTTGTGAAACGGCTAACGTTTGGCCAAAGGTTCAAAATGTATAGAACGCTTAGAAGACGCTTTCACTCTTGCCTTGAATAGTCTTAGACGGTCTTGGAAGACCGTCGGCGTTAATTAGTTATTCATTCTTTATTGAACCATATAAGAGTACAATATATGATCAAAACGCGGGCATAATGCTAAAAGCATTCTCTGCCTATCAACCTTAGGGAGTGATAAAACATCGGAGGCGGTTATAGAATAGATAAAACTAAATAAAGCATAAACAGTGGTTAGTTTTCTCAAAGTACCAACGTCTTCTGAACGCCGTGTACCCTAGTAACTGAAGCGACTCATTTGTGGACGTTAAATCCATCTGAATTTACCGGACTCAAGTGTCACAGGCTTGTAATGGGGACCGTGGTAGTCTAGTGGTCAGGGCACTCACTTAAATACATAACAATACATGTTACATACGTTAATTGCAATTTTAAGTGCTGTATTTACCACGTGAACGCGGTGAAGGAAAACATGGTGAGGAAACCTGGATGTCTGAGAAATAATAAAAATATTATTTCGAGGATATGTGAAGACCGTGACCCGCAATGTAGCGACGAACCGGGCCATTCCTGGCTCCTACACCCTCTCGGAAAATTGAGGAGGCCTTTGCCCAGTATTGGACACTTACAGGCTGGTACTTTACTTTTTTTTAATGGGGTCCACCATCACTTGTCCGAGGGTGTCGGTACTGCGGTCGCTAACCCGCTTACCCAGCGTGGCATATATGGATAAACCATCCAAGATGCTTCTTTGGGGGTCAACAGACTGGTGTATGTTCAGCAGTGGAATAGAGTACACCGTTGATGATAAATAAGTTGTCATAGACAAGGATACTGTACTGTTAAGTATCACTTCTGTGTGGGTATTGTTGACTGATCGTTTTCTTTATCGCTTTAAAAAAAAATATTTGCGCTAACAATACGTGTGCCGGGATCTTTGTTGATGTCATCACATTGAATTGCACTGTTTGGGCAAGGCAAATTACAACAGGTTAAAGGCCGGACAGCTGGTTGTTTGTGCTGTATGAGGGTTAATTGGCTATTTAGTAACTATATCTACTGTAGGTCATGTAATGGTCCAATGTGCCGATGGACATGTGAAAAGTTTTAATTCAAAGAAACGATACAACCAAACAGTGTCATTAATATCGACCATGTCTACTTACTTGATTAACGAGTAGCATAGTGCTATTAAAGAAATAATAAAAATATAATTCCGTGGATATGTGAAGCCCGTCAACCCGCTCTGGAGCGGGGTGGCAGGGCCTTATCGGCTTCTAAGTCCTCTCTGATACTCGTATTGGAGAAGGAGGCCGTTGCCCAGCAGTGGACACTTAAAGGCTGCTACTTTACAATGCTATTAGTGCAAAGCAAAACACTCTTGTCTGTCATATCTTGTCTTATTGTAACATCTTCATTATCATTATCTTAAGCCTCCAAAAAGCGTATGTCACTGCAGAGCGTTTACGGATGACGCGTTAGTCCTGTAAGACCACTGTACCGTCTTATCCAGAGAACGTTGCAAGAGTCTGCTGCGGAACAGCCATCACGAGGAGTCCAATCGAATCCGTCAATTGATGCACATACTGGTGATGAGCAGCAGCGTCCGTTGTGCAATTCTTTTTATTGGATTTGGGTGAAAAACGAACTAACAATCCACCTTACACCCTCTCACTCCACCCTCTGCATACCATTCAAACCGGTACCGCACAGAAATGGATTAGACGGTGTAACCCACCCAGACGAATCCTAGACAGAGAAGGAGCCTGACACTTATTCGCTATGGAGTTCTACATTGTAGCTCCATGGTAAACCTACCTTTGCATAAAGGTTTCTTAAAAAAAAAAAACTATCCAGAGAGTTGTGTAAATAGCAATCGTTGTATTGTAACAGTAGTCGGTGATTCATCTTCAGATGTACAAATGTGTCGAGTGTTTGCTTTCATGAAGTGTGTCCGTAGTGAATGTGAAATGAATTAAAAAAAAAAACACTTTTTATAATCGATTAGTGATGTGAAAATTATTGCATATAAAGATACTTTGCCCACTGCTGGTCTCACTGAAAATCAGCGCCAAAGCTGTTATCACAGCCGCGGCCATGGCTGAGTGAGGTGCTTTTCACGGCGACGTTGCATCACAGATAAATCGTGGCAAAGACAGCATTAAATTTTTTGTTTGTTTTCTTCTCTTTGCGTAGTTTTTTTTGGTTATTTTTTGCTCTTTCTGTAATAAGCAATGTTTTGTACGTGTGTCGTTAATAAATGGTTTATCTTTCTTTCTTTCTTTCATTATCGAATTAGTGTGTACGGATAGTATTGCGAATAGATAATGCCATCGACTTTATTCCCGTAGGTCTAGGAGCAGCACTCTCCAGTTATAATTCCATACATAACTCTTTGTATGGAACCTCGTGCACCACACAAAAGTAAAGCACGTTTCTGTAGGTATACGGATTCCACTGGCGCGCGGATGACGTCATCATCTGTGCGTTCAAAGCGTATGGTGCTCCGCGGTACAGCCTTATTCTAATGACCTCATCCGCTATCTTTTTTAAGTTAATGCTATTGACACACAATTTTCTTCTCCTTTGTCGTATTTTATTTTCTTCATCCTCGCGTAAACAACAGACAACAACAGTCTTAAAGTTTCGTAGCGCTACGAAACCGTTCATAGAAACAGAAAAAAAAAGTAAAGTGGCAACCTGTAAGTGCTCACTGCTGGACAAAGGCCTCCTTCTCAAATACGAGTATCAGAGATTTAGGTTTAGGAGCCGGGAAGGGCCCGCCACGCTGCTCCAGTGTGGTTTGTCGGGCTTCACATATCCTCGAAATAATATTTTTATTATTTCTCAGACATGCAGGTTTCCTCACGATATTTTCCTTCACCGCTGAGCACGTGGTAAATACAGGACTTAAAATTGCTATTAACAATTTTAGTGGTGCCGGCAACGGGGATCGAACCCAGGTCACTCGCGCTCTTTGAAAATAAAGTCAGCGCTCTGTCCAATAAGCTACCACGGCTCTAGCTATCTATTTTACTTAAAAACATCACTGCTGTTATATTAAAATGAAATTAACATTAAAAGGAAGGCAGATAAAAAAATATATGATACGATAACTATCTTGCAACGTTGCATAATAATGCTTACAAGTATTAAAATAAATGGAACAAAGGATACAATATCTGTGGAATGTTATCTATAATTAAAAGTATAATAAAGTTGAATGTCCCATCGCTGGGCAAGGTCATGCTCCAACTTTTGAGTAAGTTTTAGAGCAGTGAAGAGTCATCGCCACGCTTCCAACGGAATATATTTTTCACCACAATGCTAACCGTGGGCATCACCAATTTGGTTGTAGTTATAAATTGTACCGGGCTCATGAAACCACGTGTGGGAATACGAATAATAGCTACAACCCCCAGAGTTACTCTGCGATCTGTCAGAAGTCTCAAGGTTTTCCAGGACTCACCTTAGTGGAATCTTACGCCACCTAGTAGATTAAACAGGATAGTAGATTTATTTACACGCCTGTCATCCATGGGTAGGCAGAGACACGATTAAGCAAAGCCAAACTGGCTTCGCCACTCTTCGCCTCTCCGGAAGAAGGAAAGAAAGAAAGAAAAAATAAAGTTATTTGTATCCAGAATACATATATCATTATAACATCCTTAACCAATCTTTTATGTCTAATTGTAGAAAATTTTAACATACATGATAATCTATGGTCTTCACACTAGGCGAGCCTGTACCGTGAATACCAAACGATTAACACATTAAACACTTCACTGACACTTCATCCTTATTACAAAACTATACTATAGTTTATGCCCCGGTAATAAAATGTAGCAAGAATAATGAAGCCGCTATATTAGGTCTATAAATTTAACAGAAAAAAAGGAGCAGAGAAGGAGCCTAGAAATCCAATGTGGGAGACTCCTTCTCTGTCTAGGATTCATTTACCTATTCCTGCCGCTAATCAGCAGTGGGTATAATTACAGGCTGTGAGGCATTTCATCTTAGTGCTCAGGGGTGACAACCCAGCTTAATCCCATGGGCTTCACTAGCGACTTACCACCTGGCAGACTTTTAGTTAGTTTGTCACACCAGTTCAATAATGTGACGGGTGGCTAAACGTGGTAGAGGCAAGAGGCGGCTTTTGTTGCTGCTCGAAAGGGCCGGCTCGATCTAGTTAGCACTCGTACCATGACCTCTCAGAATATCGGCAAGAAGTATAGGCATCTTGCGCTTCTGTATTTTGTTCGGCGAGTGAGGTAACCGGAGCCGGATTTAACACGTTCTTGTCCAAAACCCTCTTATGCGTTGAGATTTACGGGCTGCTTAGACTTATCTCTCCTAAAATTTGTTACGCTGCAGGATAATTCAATCGAAGCTTCGCACCCCACCATATATATGCAATACAGTTTTTTTTAGATCTTAAATAATTGTCTTCTTATAAGTATTTGACGTAAAAGTGTTTTCCTCAAGGAAAACCGCGGGACCTTACCATGTGACAGTTTGATAACTGTAACGCATTGGAAGTTATTGCTCAATTTGATAAATGTTAATCATACTAGATAAGTAGAGCCGTGGTAGCCTAGTGGCCAGGGCGCTCACTTTAGTTTTATAGAGCACGAATGACAGCAACCACCTTCAGCTGCACTGGAAGGAGCCAACCTTCAGGGAAATGTCTATGCTCAACAATAGGCTTATGCAGACTGATAAAGTCCTGGTAGCCTAATGATCAGGGCGCTCACTTTAGTTTCACAAAGCGCGTGTGACCCGGGTAGATGTACGTGGGCGACGGTAATCACCTTTGTTTGACCTTCGGAGAAAACATTATATTCCCCTTACATCCTTTATCAGGTAATGTTATATTTTGACCCACGTACAATATCTGGGACTAAAAGCAAGGAAAAGCCCCGTTTCCTTAGACCAAGTAGCCCTACTAATTTAGACTGCACGCTGGAGACATTGTTTACTTTAATAACTTTCTTGAACTTAGAGGCGTGCCTATAGTGCCCAGTACCTTTAACATTTGCTCGTTACTTTGATTAATATCTATAGGGTTTTTTTATATTACATAAATCTGTCAGGGTCTCCCTGCCTCAGATGTTCTGAGAGACTGATTGTGTGTAACCCATTCGCAGAGACAACTATATCAGACATATAACAGAAATTAATCTAAATCTTCGATATATGGAGTATAAGGGGCCATGTACCATATTTATCAAGCCGTTAACGTACGAGGCTCTGGTGAACGGCTAATGGCGAATAGTTCATTCGAATTAGTCAAATCCAAATCTCATCGACTAATGACCTGGTGCATCATTGGTGAAAAAGTTTCGGTACTGCGGTCAACCCAACCCACTGGCCCAACTGGTGAGTATGGGCAAACTCTCCACGACATGTATGCCGGCTTTCTGGCGCTTTAGGAGAGGCCTATGTTCGGTAGTGGACTGTAAAAGGCAGAAGAAGACGAAAAATAATTAATTACACTAACCCGTTGTAGAGTCAAGCTGCGGCTTTTACCGATCTAGTAGTTTCCATTCGTAGACGCATCTTGTGCTTCTGCGTTTCGTTCGGTGAGTGAGGTAATCGGAGGCCCACTCCTTTCTTCTCCTCTCCCCAAAAGAGCCTTAAAGGTCAGCAATATTGGTGTGGCAAATGTATGTGGGCATCAGTAACCACGTACCACCAGGTAACATGAATCTTTCCCATAAAAAATAATAAAAAACAACCTATAGGTGGCTTAGGGAACAGGAATCTACAGAGTAGTGTTCAATTAAAACTTATAAAATTCTGTAGTTATGAATTGTAATTAGGCCGTATGCGTGACACAATTATTGCTTGAATAGATAAGAAAAAAAATCGCTAATGTTTATTGCAGTGCTAAAAGGACAGAGACTAAAACAACTAGTAAATAAATAGCAGGTGCTCTGCTATTCGGAAAAAACTTTTATAATAACTAAAAGAAGCTACTTGTTTGCAATGGGTAGAGTGCGAAGTTTTCCCATCTCTTAAATAATGGTTGACTGTATTGATAATAACGAATAATAACTCTCTGTTACCCGCTACAGCATCTCGTTCTACGTTAAAAAAGTATGACATCTAAAATTCCTCGTTCACATTGAAGGGCTTTCATGTAAAAAAAAAACGCTGATGCAATCAACGCAGGAATATAAACAGACTCTTCGATTTATATTTGATGCAAAACAAACTCACACAATCAAAGCTTCATTCGTGTTTCATAACCTTGATGTGAGTAATGGACGACAGTTAATATCGAGGGCAATAATAGATTTATCAGAGTCAGCGTTTGCTACAGTAGTGCCTAGGCTCCGCCAGGCAGAGCCATATGAATAATTTGACCATTCTTCTATATCAGCGATGTAGATTTCCTCACGATGCTTTTCACTGCCGAGAATGAGAAAATTTTATCACGTACAATTTGCAATCAATAATTTTAATTTTACCGGCACCATGATGGAAGGTAACGAATGTGACATTGAAAGGAGAGCGATGGCAGGTAATATGGTGAATGGGGCATTGCATACATTTATGAACAGCCAGACGATATCTCACAGAGCTCGTTGGGCTGTGCACAGAGGGGTATTGGTACCAACACTAACATATGGAAGCGAAAGCTGGGTATGGCAGAAGAGGCATGAAAGCAGGATAAATGCAGTAGAAATGAGAGCGTTAAGATGTATGATTGATGTGAAGATAACTGACAGGATTTGAAATAATGTGATCAGAGAGCGTTGTGGCGTGAAACATGATGATGTAGTGACACGAATTGAGAAAGGGGTGCTGAGCTGATTTGGACATGAGGAGAGGACGAATGAAAGTAGGTTGACGAAACAAATATATGAGGCGAGTGTAAATGGTAGAGTCGGGAGAGGAAGACTTAGGCGAACATTTCACGGTCAAATCTGAGACGTTCTGAAAAAAGGCCAGGTCAAAATTACTCTAAACCAACGAACATGCATGCGAAGATTGATAAAAGTGTAAGAAGCGAAAGACGTACGTCAGGACCGTAGCAAGTCGAAGAAGATTATATCTGCCTACCCCGTTGGGAACAAGGCGTGAATATATACATACATACCAGGATTCGAATACAAGTTTTCATTAAAATGGTGCTAGCACCAGGACTCAAAGCCTGGTTTTAATTAGAGTGATTGACTTGACTCCTAAGTTATCTTTTTGCGCTTTACCTTAATGGTGTTTTAGTACATTACTTGAAGGCGAAGGCTTACTCAAAGATGTGGGAATCCAACTAGGTGCATCAATCTATCAACGGATGGATTCTTATCACAATCATTCTCGCACACTTCCCCGTCACGGTTCATTAAATGACTCAATCCGGAGGACTTTTGGTCTCATCAATTTTCTCTCGGTTTCAGAGGATGTATGGAAACCGGACGATATGAATTTGCTATGTTTAATCCTCTCAAATAGAAGTTTGTATCTCTGCGTACCCCTATCCTCCTTTGATGCTTTTTGACATAGCACACTCATAAGTCGTTTTTAAGCATTTGGTTATTTTATTTTTTATAGTGTGATTGCCAAACATATATGTTTCTATTCTATTCTGCCTCCTCGCACTAGAGGTCTGCTAACCCCATACAGTCTTTCAGTTCTAGGAAAGGCGGCAAACGAGCTAGCGGTTCACCTAATGGTAAGTGATTAACGTCGCCAATGTACATCTGCAATACCAGAAGAGCCGCAGATGCTTTGCCGGCCTTTAAGGGTATTTGCGAGATGGGAGGAAGGATGAGGAGGGGGATGGGGAGGGAGAGTGGGCCTCCGGTTACCTCACTCACCGAACGAAAAGCAGAAGCACAAGATGTCTCTACTTCACGCCGCAATTCTGCGAGGCCGTGGTACCAATCTGGTCGAGCCGGCCTATTCGAACAGCAGCAAAAGCCGCCGCTTGGCTCTACCGTTTGAGATCACACTATCACAGCTCAATCTGTTGTATTTGGTTTCAATTCGGATGGAGTTTCATCCATCATTAGCTGTAATTTTCTTATTACATATTAATCAAGCGTGGTTGAAATTACTATTACAATTATGTATAATTAAAAATTTTCCTCTGTCATGTGTTTGATGACATGTGAATAATATACCTTTCAAAGTCTATCTCTTCGTTTGTTGATGCATGAACAATACCCTCCAAGATATTTGTATCAGATGCAAATAATTAGCTGTTTAAATAAAGAACATGACTTTATATTACGCATTCTTGAAGGGTTTGTATCAAATTTCGCCGGTGAATCGATAAAATCTCACAGTTTCACCACTACCTCCGGTGAAAAGGGTATAAAGTTCTAAAATCTCTCACTCTTTTACCTCCACTAGTGTATGCGGTCGTGCGAAATTATTTTTGTTTAATTTTAAAGAGGAAGCAATATTTAAAATTTTTCGTTTCGGTTAGAGTCATCTATCGTGTTACAGCGACATAAATATCTATCTATTTCTATACTCTATAATATTATCATTTTATCATAGGCATCTCCCAAATGGGAGGATCAATCATTATCGCCACGATTGGCCGGCGGGTTGGCAGCTTCGACGCCGCTGCAACCTGTTACATAAAACAAGCTTTGGAGTATTTCCGATGGAGACCATAAGATTTTCCTCTACGACATCCCTCACCACGTGGCATCGCGTACAGGCGTGTCGGGTTTTATTTGTCCCTTCCACCCTTTAATTAGCTTCGTATATCCCTTCACATGATAGTTGAATTTCTACTGCTGCAATTCGCCAAGAATCTACTAATACTACTGGTATTTTTTCAGTAGTCTTTAGTTAAGTAGCAGACCGTAAGTGCCCACTGCTGGGCAAAGGCCTCCTTCTCAAATACGAGTATCAGAGAGGGTTTAGGAGCCGGGAAGGGCTCGCCACGATGCTCCGGTGCGAGTTGGCTTCACATATCCTCGAAATAATTATATCTCAGACATGCTGGTTTCCTCGATGTTTTCCTTCACCGCTGAGCACGTGGTAAATACTGAACTTAAAATTGCTATTAACAATTTTAGTGGTACCGGCACCGGGGATCGAAACCAGGTCGCTCGCGCTCTATGAAACTAAAGTGAGCGCCCTGACCACTAGGCTACCACGGCTCTCAGTCTTTAGTAATTTAGACAAATGTAAATTGATTTTGTAAAAACCCGTTCCGCTTAAAAATAAATAAATCCATTATCACCGTCAGTAACGAAACCACTGCTGTACCTGTTCCCCTAAACATTGAGGAACGAAGCAAGGTCGTTAGTCGTCTTGATCTATCGATTTCCCCATTTAAATTACATAACTATGGGCGATATCATAATACCAAAGCTTACTGTACAAAGAAAGACAACAAACTGTTTATTTATTTTTTGAACTTTGCAGCTTACTATCAGTATTGTTTGACCTTGCGGCACGCGCTTGACGGCGTAACAAGTCGGATGTTGAACTTTATTACACAAAGGCGCACTTCGCGACATTTATTTTAAGAATAATAATTAAAAAAGTTTTTTTGGGGTAGACAGAGATATTCGGGACAGCGTGAGAGGTGGAGTCTGTAGCCGCCAACGATATAAATCGTACTTAAGTTTCAGAGAACTCTACATTAGAGATCGAACTCGAGTCTCTTGATTCGGTGGGAGATTCCCTAACCACTCGGCGATCGTGGTATACGATTTCCTGCAGTGTTACCTTCTCCGCTTATCGGCAGGGCCATGAATCACGCACGCTTCCGGAACTCCATCAGCGCCGTTCATTCCTCAACTGGTCTCTACTATAAAGACGTGCTCCAACACGGACGCGCTTTCCTACAAGTCCTTCCATCTTACGTGGATAACGGACCAATATCACCCTCGGCACCGTATTACGAAGGATAGTGGCGCTTAGTTATGCCTAAAGGGAAAGAGATCCCCCGGGACTCCTACTCGGCTGCAGAGGGCAAGAGTAGCGGTGTATAACAATCCTCCCCCGGAGTCCACAAACTCGCATTCGAAGTGGGCGCGCCATGCTCACTCGGAGCGCCCGCCTTGGGACAGCATGTCCAAGCTTCTGCGACAAGCCCCCACTACAATAAGGAAAATAGGGGTTGTCGTTCCAGCTTCAGTTTATTAGTTGTTAGCGTCTAGAGTAAAGTAAAATAGCAGTATGTGTTTGACAAAGCTCTCTCTCAAATATTTGAGAGAGAGCTTTAGAGCCGGGAAGGATCTGCCAAGCTGCTAAATAATATTTATATTGTTTCTAAGCCATACAGGTTTCTTCACGATGTTTTCCTTCCAGGCATCGAACCCAGGCCATACACGTACTGTGAAATCTAAGCGAATGCCCTAACTGGCTTTAGTTAGCGCCTGTTAAAACTTATTAGCAAATAAAAGTATAGGCAATTTCTTGCTGTAAAATTATAATTAAATAATCTTCATCTTAGCCTTTTATTCGAAATTGATTAAATAAAAAAGATTTTTGGAAAACTTGAAATAGACACGTAGCCCGCATTTTTGAGCTTCATAAAAAATATTGTAAGAAAAGTATTTTTTGTTTTCAGTCTGTGACCAGTCCACTTCTAGACAATAGGCCACTGTGATTGTATATATGCAAATTAAATGAATGTACGAGTATATAAAAATATAAATATATCTGTAGTTAGCGCCTGTGGAAACTTCTAGCAAACAAAAGAATAGACTATTTCTTGCTGTAATTTAATGCGCAAAAGCGAATTGCGCAAAGTTCCTATCAAAAGGTTCAAAAATGTAATAAACCATGCCTTATTTAAAGGGCGATTGTTATATGAAGGAATACATGGATGATAATAACCCTTGGAAATTATTTGATCGCTCCCAAGCTTTTCCTCCATCAGAGTAACCTTTACGAAACGGTGATAGATATAAAAAAAAAGGAATGGGATTAAAAGTTTAGACATTACAATACAGTCTCGCAGAGCCTCGTCTCTGGGGTCCACTGCGGGCACGCGAGTCTGTCGTTGTATGAACGTCGGGATATCACCCTTTTACCCTTGCTCTGTATCTGTTTTTTTTTATTGGATTGGGATGAAAAACGAGCCAACAGTCCACCTAGTGGTAAGTGCTTACTGCAACCCATGGGCACTCGCAAACAACTTCAACCGAAGAAGGTCACAGATGCGTGGTCGCCGAGGATTAAGATGGAATGCCTTACAGCCCGTACTACCATACTGTCTCTACTCCTATATACATTTCTAACACATTTGTTACACTGCTGCTTGTTGGCAGAATGAGCGTAGAAATGGGTAACTTTATAATAATACGTACATATACTACTAAAACATAATATATAAATACACTAATATATATAATATGAGTATGTATAGTGTATTATGTATGTAATAAGTATGTAAGTGTATTATAAGAATTAAGTATTTGAAATTAAAATTCAAATAACTAATCTTATTTATTTGAATTTTTACACTTGCCATTATGTATTCCTTTCTCACCCAGGGTTGACTGTCAGTGAATGCCAAAGGCCATTAAGTCCGCTCATTGTATACCTTAGTTTTATTTTTATTTAATTACTATAAATATTAATAAAAATAAACACGATATTATACGTACCCAGACTCCTAGATACATAAGGAGTCTATCGCTTGTTTCGTGGTGTATTTAAGGTAAGTTAAGTACCATATATTTATAAGGGTATATATATATATATAAGTATATACTTATAAAAGTATATATATAAAAGGTCAATGTGTAAGTGACACGGCGATGAACGTTCCATTAAGTATGTCGTCATTGTCGCGTAATTAAACTTTATTAAGTCTTCGACCCTCCCTTGTTATTACTTGATAGCTGAGTATTTTTTGTACGATATCGTTTAATTTTGCTATCATTATATACTTAGCCCTCTCTAGCGAATTTCTACTACCACCACCCTCACTCCCATTTATTTCGCCCGACGGCATTGCAACAAGTATTGTGTTACGGTTTGAAAGGTATAGACAGCCAGTATAATTACGGGCTGTGTGACATTCCACGGAAGACTGTAGTGGCCATTCACCATCAGGTGAATAGATATCATATTTTTCACGCCAAGCCAAAGATAGAAATGGACTAGATTCTGGCATAAGCTTTTCCATAATAGCGCTATCAAAAGCTGACAATAAAAATAATTTTTCCATACATCCCCAATATAGGAAGGTGGGTTGGTTAAACTCCCGCACTAGAGATGCTGCTTTTGTCTGTGATGGGTTCGGAACAGTTTGATGGGAGTCTGTTAGATAGAAGGTCGCACCGTGCAAGGTGAGATTGTGATTTGGAGAAAGAGAAAGTAATCTCCCGAGATTTATTATCTTTACTCGTGATCTGCAATAATCTGTACTGACGCGTAGCCGCGTGAGTGAAATGAGAAATGGACGAAATAAAAGAAACAAATATAGAATAATAAATTAAAGAGAACGCGTGGTGCGTCGGCTGGCCTAAGGTACCCTCAAAAACAGCTTATAGGTACCAATTGAAAAGAAATATGCATAAAACACATGTACCTACGTCCTTTTAGAAATTGAAAATAAAGAAGGGCGTGTAACTAAATACACTTGGTAAAAATGAAACTTCTACTCCCTTGAAAATAATTGCTTAGTATATAAAAAATTAATCAATAAATATTAATTAACAATAATTATTACCTACTGTTCAAATACGTACAATACATAGAGTGATTAATATTACACAATTTTTAATGTGCTTCCAATTAATAATGCGATAAGCTCATAGTTAACCGAAACGTTGCACGAAAACGTTGCAATTAAATTCGACCTTGAAATTAAACTCTCATCGCGCCCAAAGAAGTTTCACTTCAAAAAAAGATTTGAATCGAATACACAAATAAATTCTCTCACTACAACCGTATACCCAATATTGGGGTGGTCAGAGTTTATCAAAGCTTAATTGGTTTACAACTCGACAGGATGTGAAACTGTCGCCGGTTTAAACTTATTAGTCCGAGCCCTCGACTTACGGGTTCGAATTCGAGTCTCTATTCAGAGACATCTCCCTAACCACTCGGCTATGCGGGCTTATAAAACGAATACTAAACAAGCTATCATCTAGTCAATTGACGGTTGTTTGTTTTGAACTCAGTTACCCGTGTTCGGAATGCGTATAAAGATTAATAGGAAATCCGTAGTGTAGGCGTCGACGGTCTGATAAATATAGATAAGTTTGACCACAGTTCTCTCTGAGTAGCAGATAAAGTACATTTACTGGTAGATGTACTGTACCCGAGCTCACAGGACATTGTAGAATTCCGTAGGAATTTCGTAGCAGTTCGCCATTGCACATGATGTGGGCACCAGGTACTCTGCGAGCGGCTATGCCACCCTGCCCGTAGCCACGCAAATGCTAATTGCCATTTTATTTGGCTTCTAAACCAAACTTCAAAAGTCATTAGATGTAGATCTGTACCAATTCAGATCAGTGAGTCAGTTAATGGTATTTGGGTAAAAACCCAAATATATAAATACAGATAGAAAAATATTACGTGTTATTTTTTTTTTTTAATATACAAGAAAGGAGTCGAACTCGCAGGCCGAAAGTAAGGTACAAATTCGTTTATCAAAGTTTGTCGCATTTATTCTGAATATAAAACTTTTGTTATAAACTTACAGTAAACTTCATGCACAGTTGGACATTTATAAATTGTACTTGTAATAAATGAGTGATATGCTTTTACATCTGTTTTGAGACATTTTCAATCTGGACTATTTCCAAATTCGTTTTTAACAAGCATCGACTAATTTCGAGTCGAATATTAAACAAATCCGACAACCGGTCGACCGATTGATATTTGTTTATACATTAGTTTGAAATACGCTAGGAGATTAATGGGAAATCCGCTAAGTGCGAGCGTTGACGAGATCTGACAGATGTAGATAAGCGTTGTTGCAGCTCTACATTGCTCTATATTATGTAAGTATTATTTATGGTCATTAGCGAACGAAATATTAGTAAATATATATTTCATGAATAGATTTATAGACTCATTAATAGAGTTAAATGAAAACAATAACCGGTCAAGTGCGATCGGTGTCGCGCACCGGGGGTTCCGTACACAGCAAGTCGGTGTTAAGTATTTATCAAAAACAAACTATGTACTCATTAATTCAGTTCGGAATCCTATCTGTAGTGTATTACGATAGGCATGTGGTTATTGTAATCGCCACCCTTGTCGAGCGGATAGGCGATCGCAAACTGCCGGATACCTCCCACCGGAGACTATAGCTGCTGCTATCCGGTGGGCCTCCGGTTACCTCGTTCACGGAACGATACGGAACAGCATAAGATGCTTCTAATTCGCGCCGGTATTATGCGAGGCCGTGGTACCGCCCCTTTCGAGCACATTGGGGCAGTAGCAAAATCTCCGCTTGGCTCTACCACGTATCAACTCTACTCAGCTCTGCTTCTGTACGAAGTATTTCCGAACAGTTACGACTTAGGGACCTTCAAGAAAAGAGCCTATTCATTTCTTAAAGGCCGCAAACGCATCTGTAGCTCCTCTGGTGTTGTGAATGTTCGTGGGCGTCGGTGATCACTTACCATCAGGTGAGGGGCAAACGAGCCCCCTTCTTCTATAAAAAAAAAGTACTTGGTGACATGTTTCATTACAGTTGAGCGGAATAGTGCGATGGCTTTTCCCCGAACGCGGTTCGCTCTATTAATTAAGGGCTTTAGGGACTGGCGGTCCACCGAACGGAATTCTCTTCCACCATCGACCAACCGCTGATTCTATACGGCCTTGTAGCCGGGATTAAACTTTAAAGTGTAGATTCCCGATGGTAATAAATTACGTGATGGCAATGAAATATTACCCTAGTTTTAAACTTAATTAATCATAAATATTAGGCCAACAGTTTGTTTACAAAATGGAAGTAGGTTAAAAGGTATAATTATATCAGCACTCACGCCTGTTACCTAGAGGAGTAAGCAGAGATCATCGTACATCGCGACAGAATTCGAAGTTCCATCGATACCACCTAGATGGTTGGCATTCCACCACAGTGCGTTTTAATCGAAGTTTTCTGCCACGCACTTCGACTTTGTGAAATCAGCTGTCGCCAGCAGTATTTCCGAACAGTTACGACTTAGGGACCTTCAAGAAAAGAGCTTATTCTTTCCTTAAAGGCCGGCAGCGCAACTGTGGCTCCTCTGGTGTTGTGGATGTTCGTGGGCGTCGGTGATCACTTACCATTAGGTGAGCCGCACGCTCGTTTGCCCCCTTCTTCTATATAAAAAAAAGAAATAATCGATTTTAATTCGACATCGATCAGAGCAGTCAAACGGGCTTCCACAGAGCACTTTTCGCTTCTCCCGGAGATTGCCATGAGATTTTCAAGTTCTTTTTCTATTCTCGCTCTTTGTGTCTCCCACGGAGAGAAAGGGGCTGGCAGACACTTATATATCTATGACACGGTCAATCATTATATTAGAACGTGAATATCGAAAATATAATTTTTTTTATTATAAAAGGAGAGTAATAAAACTTATATCATTGGAAAGGCAAAGTGAACTACACATATGATTTATTTAAATGTTTTATTAAAATACTAACATACATTAACAAAAAGCGTAACAAAATGATCCAATTAAATGAAAACATCTGAATTATCTGAACGACACAAATGGTCGATCACAAGTGGCGCTAGTAATATGTAATTCTGTATTTATATTTAGTTTAATTTATTGATACTTTAGCACTCGAGGAAATATTTCAAATAAAAAGCCTGATATAAATCGAATGTATAGGCATTCGCATTGAGAAATATGGGCTTTGAAAACACCTTACCCTTATAAATAATGTGATTTTCATAACTGCGATATCTTTCATATAAATTATTGAAATAGATCGGTCCCTTTAGTCTTTGTATGCTTGGTAGTTACGTAACGTTACGTTTAAAAAGAAATCACTGTTACTAAGGCTGGTCTGTCTGTATTAATATAATAAAGAGGTAACGGTGGTGTGTTTCATAGTTTGTTACGAAATAATGTACTGCAAGGTATAGATAGTGTAGTGACCCTGTCTGTCGTCCATGGTGCATCCTGAATGACCTCACCCTGACGGTATGGGGCTACTGTAAGCCATGCACACCTGCCAACAACTTCATTCGAAGAAGGATACAGGTGCGTTGTCACCCATGGTCTGAGATGGAATGCCGCACACTCCGACACGCTGTGTATAAAATTAGCAGCCTGCAAGCACCCGCTATTAGTATTCAGCGAGGCCGCGGTACCGACCCGGTCGAGCCGTGCCATTCGAGCAGCAGCAAAAGTAGCCACTTGGCTCTACCACGGTTAAAATGTAATACAAAATGGTTATGAATACAGCACTTAGAATTACTATTAACAATTTTGGTGGTGGCGGCACTGGGGTTCGATCCCAGCGGCCCCGGCGACAGCAGTGATGCTGCTACCTATCAGTAGTTTGTGGGATTTGGGTTTAGTCAATTCGGATGAATAGCCAGTACGTGCGCAGGCGGTGCAGCACACTCACCACTTGCAGGTGAGGTCTGCATTCAACCTTTCCCTTACACTCGCTTTTCAGATCATCACTAACTTTGTTATATCGTCACATTCTTGTTATTTTACTCAACGTCAGCACTAGCTTTAAATTTAACAGTTAAATTACAATTACTATCTAACGTGCCATTACTTCAGGTTCCGTAGCATATTTTTTAAAACGTTTACTTAGGCAATAAATATTTCTCACAGAGACGCGTAAGAAGCTTTAGTTTTTTTAAGACGTCGCTGTAATGAAAAGGCGAGGTTAATGACTCTTGAATTATCATACCTAGTAGAATCATAGCTGTGGTTGCACAGTGGTTAGGGTGTTCGCTTTAATTTCACACTACGCGAGAAACTTTGGTTCGATTCCTGGTGCCGGCTCTACTAAAATTATTACCATGTAAGAATAAGGGCTTCAATATTTTATTCGGAACTAAAGATAGTTCCTTGCCTTAACAACCTGTATAGACTAATGCAGGATATAGGTCTCTCATAAGCAGGATTTGCCATAATTACCACCAGTCACCTCGTATCCCATGCGCTGCTGTCCTTCATCCGTCTGCTTCAGTTTTGGGTCGGGTATTTTTCAAGATGGTTATTCCGCCATCACCGCCCATATCATTGCCCTTAGTCGCCTCTTAGTACACCCATGGGAAGAAAGGGGGGGGGGGAGGAGGGGGCAAATTCTTATACCCAAACAAAAGGTCTCTTCTTAGATTCTTTTATCCGTAATCATATTACCGTATAATTCAGGAAAGGCACTTCTACTTTTCTTTGTGCGAAATTCTGTAACGTTATTCGATAATGCTAATTAGTTCATTTTAAACAATTACTTTTGTACGTTAAAAGGTTCAGTTCGGTTAAATGAGGGCCCCATCGACGGTACAACGGCGCGGCAGTTGGGCGCGCGCTTCAGAACATATCGGACCTCCTTGCTATAATGTCGGAGATATAGAATTACGAAGTTGATGCAATTCATTGAGAAAATTTTAAGTGAAAAAAGTTTATTAGTTTTTTTATCAATTTCCCGGATCTCAATATTTAAACTATTGAAAGTTTGATAAAAGTTTTTACAGAATTTTAGAGTGTCGAAAAAACGAATTTAATCGGGGTAAGTGGAATGAAAAATATTTCTAAATGTTACATCTATTGTATAAATAAATGTAATTATCTGATATTTCGGATAATATTTAAATGGCAATCTCAATTAATTACAGGATTAGGTAGGAATAATTTTAATATTTAAATTCTTACTTTTGTTAAGCTAATGTTGAGTGACGATTTTCACCTTCTGTCGTGGATATGAAACTTTGCAAGTTTATATAATTCTAGTGAAATTATTACAATAACGATGATGTGCCCCTGGTTCCCCTGGACCCCACTTCCAAATACAATCGACAGTCAACCGTGCAGAATATGTTGCAATGTCGCAAGTGTATGCGCCAAAAACACAGACGCACTCACTTATCCCAATTATACGATGAGATCTGAGAACCAGACCCGAAAGGCCTGCAACTAATTTTGTGCTATGCACATATATTGAACTCTGCTAGAATTCGAACCCCAGATCCATGCCTCAGCATTCCGGTAAGCTATCCAACTAAGCTAAGCGGTCGTGAAAGACAAACAACGAGACTTGTGAAGACAATCTATCCGCACTGGAGCAAAGTGGCCGTCACTTACCAGCTACAAAAATTAATTAATTAATACTTATTAACAGATTCTATTCTATAATCGACAATGGTTAGTAATTTAGAAAGTATTTATGATCAAACAAACGGGGATTACAGTGATAAACAAATGTACATAGATTATATTATAGATAAGAATATATGAATGTTTTGTAAATCCACTAAATGCGCAATGTTAGATTACTCTAGTCTATTTAACCGACTTCAAAAATGAGGAGGTTGCTTGTTGTTGGTAATGAGCAGAGATGAGAACTTTTTGGTTTACGAACCGATTTTAATGATTCTTTTTGCATAACATATTAAAATGAAAGTATTATTAACGGATTTAATCGCGTTTTTTTATTTACTTTAATTACTTCTTTGTATTATCGATGTCATTCAGAGTACTGGCGGAGTGTCGGTTTCTTTTCGCCTTGGGTTCAGTATAGCACCTAGGTGGTCTGATTTTAATTTCGTTTGGTATTGGATATTGCAAAGCTTCGTGGCAATCTTTGGCGGAGGCCTCTGTTCAGCAGTGGACTTGTTATAGGCTGAAATGATGATGATGATGATGATTGGATATTGGACTACGATGATGCAACAGGGAACTCCTCAAAATGAAATGGTGAATGTATTGATTGGTTTATGACATACCGTGAACCGATTTGTGATGGTTTACAGAGAGTACCCGTGTTAATTCGATGAATATCTGATATGCTCATGGCTATATTTTTATATAAGCACTTTGGAAACATGTTTTTTTTATGGAAAAGGGGGCAAACGGGTAAGCATCTTAACTGATGGTAAGAGATTACCGACGCCAGAGTAATTGCAGGTGCGTTGTCGGCCTTCTAAAATATTTGGGAAGAGAGAAAGGCGGAGGGGAGGGAAAAACGCAGAAGCTCAAAATGTCTCTACTTCGCGTCGGTATGCTGCAAAGCCGTGGTATTAACCTGGCTGGGAAGCTGGGAATGCGAAATGATATTTTTTTTTATAATTTCTCATAGATAATGCAAAATGCAAAATTCTGAACTTAAAATTTACTATTAACAATTGATTGGTTCCGATACTGGGATAATATAACTTTGTAATACAGGTTCTTAACCTAGCACGGATGTCAGGGAATTCATACTTTGTGGTCCATATTCTTATGACAATAAAGATTATTATTATTAACTATATTATTAGGTATTTTACTTAAATAATGATTCTTGTATTTACGCGAACACTACACATTTGAAATGAAACTATTATTTACGGATTTTATCGCGTTTATTTTGTTTTTATATTGTCGATGTTTCAAGTACTTTACAGCAACCGTGGTCACGGGGGGACTGAGGTGTTAGACGTCCCGATGTCCAGTGCGTGTTGCCAGTGATGACATACGGAACTGAGACTTGGTCCTTCACTGCAAGCCGTATAAGGAAGCTCAAAGTTGCTCGGCGCGCTATGGAAAGGTCTATGCTCGGTATTTCTCTGCGTGATAGAGTCTGCAACGATGATATCCGCAGCAGAATTAAGGTACCGACATAGGCGTAAGGATCAGCAAGCTGAAGTGGCAATGGGCCCACCACATAGCTCGCAGAAATGACAACCGTTGGGGAAAAAAGGTTCTCGAGTGGCAGCCACGTACAGGCAAACGCAGTGTAGGACGACCCCCCTCAAGATGGAGTGACGACCTGCGCAGTGTTGCGGGAAGTCGATGGATGCAGGTGGCGCAGGACCGAGCTTCGTGGCAATCTTTGGGGGAGGCCTATGTTCAGCAGTGGACTTGTGATAGGCTGAAATGATGATGATGATGATGATGTCATAGTTAACTCGGGCTACCTTCAGCTATTGGTTATTAATTTTGCTCCGTTTTTTACTTAGCGACGCAACAAGAAGAGTAAGTGCACATGTTTTCAGGAGAACCAGTAATTTCCGGCGCCTTGACTTTGTTTGGAAAGGAACGGATTGCTTAGGAGTTTATTTTTCATCTCAATGGAATTGAAACACAAACAAAAACACCTACACACAATTCTAAATATTAAAAAAATAAACTAAAACCTATACATTGCCTTGAGACTTTAAAAATAAAGCTGGAACTATAAATATGCAATAGTATTCGATTATTTAATGGCCTACGGCACCTGTTGCATGAAGGAAGATGTTATAATAAGATGTAAAAGAAGCGTGGAATAGTTTCGAGCGACAAATGGTATATAAATATTATTACCAATCCACGTTAACGAATCGAATTATCTGTCTGTAAGGTACTTCAAACAAACGTTACAGTAGGGGCAAAGTTGGTTTTTTGCGAATCTTATGTAAAATACATAAATTGCACATGATGAAACACTCAGAACTGCAATTATTATTTATGGGGTATTTCTATATATTCTATTCAATATTATTATTTATTATTTCTTTTTTTTTACTCATCGTGTTGGGTTGTACATATAAATAAATATTGATAGAAATAAATACCGTAATATAAATAATATTTTTTATATTACGGTATTTATGCAACACCGCTGCGCTAGGGACGAGGCCAAGCACGGGTCGCCTCGATTTTTTAATGTTGAGACCCCTGTCGACGTCGAGTGGAATACACAAACATACGGCCGATGCCTAGTTTTTGAAGCGTTTAAAAATTACTGCCTGTTCTTTAACGCCCCACTTCATAATGTAATTTAACAATCATGGCGAAAAATAATATGTGAATTGGCGGCAAATCGATCGAAGAATCTTTCATAATAAACGCATTCCAAATTTGAATACAGAAAAAAAAGAAAAAGAGAACTTTTTAAATTGTCGCATCATTTATAGTCAGACCAGTTATACGCCAGCGGGAAGAAAGGGACGACAGATTCTTGGATAGATCGAAATTTCAAATATTAGTTATTATAGATTATACCGTTGACTCAGACTGACATAGTTATTTCAATCATCTGCGAAGGCATTCCAAGTTTGTAGTGGGCAGCTCTGACGTAGATTGATAAATTAGTTCTAAACCCTTTTATCATGGACATGTTCTCTATTAATTTATGTTGGCACTGGGTAATAATATTGATGCCTTTAATTTTCACATTTTTAATATAACACTATGATCGTTGAGCGCTAGAGTATCAAAGAGTTTTCGGGAATTCATGTACGATTTGTATTGTTCGCCTGGATATGAAAATGGTGATAGATTGACCACCTGTCACATGGATTGAACGAATGAATTTAATGCATTTTGGGACCTCTTAAATATTGTGCCATGGGACCTAATTTTTGTACAACCATTGTTGGTATGGTATGTGGTGAGCTCTTTGACTATGGTAGGACTTTAGTATTCCGTTTACGTAGATATTAGATACTAGAGCAATGCTGATTAAACTTAGTTGTTAACGTACTTAACTATTGAGCTATCGAGGGTTCGAATCCGTGTGAGCCAATGTTTATGTAACACAAATAATTGATTCTTGTGTTTCCTACGTAATTGATTGTGTGGCGTCTTCAATGCATTGGACCCTTCCTTCGATCTAATCGTATAAGCGTGACATCACATACGTAGGCGACGAGCGAGTGCCTCTGTTTGCGACTATACTAAAGGCACTATAATATCTCCGACGCAGTTGAGAACTGCCGTGGTCGAAATCGTCGAGAAAACTTCAATTGTTTTGCAGCTGAGCAGTAGTATGCAACCGTTACCGTCAATCTAGTGAACTTCCTGGGCATAGGTTATTTAGTGACATATGTTCCTATGGTGTCGGGTTCGATGCAGTCTATTAGAACCTATTACACGGTGCTACATGGTTTTTATACGTGGTAGAGCCAAGCGGCGGCTTTTGCTGTTCGAATGTGCCGGCTCGACCGGGGTAGTACCACGACCTTGTATAATATAAACCGGTATGAAGTAGAGGCATCTTTTTCGGCGTTTCTATCGGTGAGTGAGGTAACCGGAGACCGATTTCCCCTCCCCATGACATCCTTATCCTCCCTCCCATCTTCCAGATACGCTGGTGCGTTGGCGGTCTTTAGGGAGGTTGTTATACTACCACGGTTGAGACGGCACATTCGAGCAGCAAAGGCCGACGCTTGACTCTTCCTAATGGCATATACATAAAAATGGCACAATTAAAATTAAAAAAAAACTGATAAATAACGATAAAAACAACGATCCGTCTGTGACAAGTATCTAAAACGTTCCGCTTTGGGCAGCTTAGATAACTAGTACAATGCTCATTTATTTGGATCTCATTTCAAGTGGCGTTGAAAGCAGATAAGAAACATCAGGGACTTAATCGGCGGCCATATTCGCTGATAAACTAAGCTAACTGACTATCCATAGCTAAGTAATACCCCACACCTTGCTGTCTATACTGTTATTGTAAAAAGAAAGTGTGATTTTGTATGTTATATGTAGCAGTATAGGCGTAAGAATCTGCCACCCCCTTTAACGGGCAAAGGCGTCTAAGGTGCCACTCGCCGTGCATGGGAATTATGGCAAATCCTCCTTACGGGAAAAGCCTATGCCTTAAAGTGGACTGTTGCCAGGCTGTGCTACTGGGATCTTATTCGCTGTACCACGAAAATATTTCACGAAACTTCCATGTGTTATCTTTTCTCGACAAAATTACACCGTGTTATTTTTCCAATCCAATACATGGTTTCGGATATTGTTAAATAATTCTTTGTTAATCAAATACAGTCTTGTGAATTAACCGGGTTTTACTGGCTCTTTTTTGGAGAGGCCTATGTTCAGGGCATTCTGAATGGGGCTTGCAAATATCCACATTAAGGGAAGACTATAATAACCACAACAAGAATTTATTTGTGGCATTTGCTTTAAAGACGATCGGTAGGTGGGGATCCCAAGTGATGCAGCATCTAAAGGAATTATATTTTCGACTGGTTGGAGCCGCTGGCGATGAGAGGGCTGGTTCTTTTCTCACTTAGAGGTTAAATTTAAACATTCAGATTGGAAATACTGACAGCGTTTTCGGTCAAAGCCCGCTTCGGGGTGTAAGCCTGTGTCATCGGCTGTATGCTAACTTTTAATTATAATTAATCCGTACCTTTTAATTTTATCGAGTTTAATTAGACTTTTTAAATACCGACGTTTCGGGTGCTTTGCTTTACAGCATCGTGGTCACTAGGGTACTTAGATGTTTGAACATCCTGATGTCATTGTTAACCCGTAATAGTTTCATTTTAAATATATAGTGTTCGCGTAAATACAAGAAATAATTATTGTAGTTATTGTAAATATTTATAATTATTCTATTGCTCCTGTATTAATATTAATATTGCTTATACTTAATCATTATAGATCAAAAAGTAAAAATTATTCCTTTACGAATATTAATGTACGTTCCAACATTTTAACGTACTACACACGTAAAAGATAAAAAAATCATGATATTAAAATAAAATTAACTATGAACTAAACTCATTAATTCTGTAATTGATCTGTACGCTTAATATTTTACGGTCGGTGACAAATTCCTCACAGGATGAAAGCCATAAAAAGTTATGGCTATACGATCTTTAAGCCTTGTTATAGTGTTTTAATGAAATGAATCATCACATCATGTTTTCTTTCTTAATAGTTTTGAAATCGATTTACAATGGATCTAGTCATTGATTACCTTCGGACGTAATGGTAATCGTGATCGGTTTCATTTCGATGTTACAACAATAACTGCAGATTATTTATTAATATTAAACATTAAACGTTTTGTATTTCCTGACTCAGAAAAAGAGCTCAGCGTTTACGTCAAAGTAGAAACTTTTTTATTTAACATCAGGCCTGTTAAGAAGTTCTCATGAACGTCTAGTCAAAATCTTTACCGGTTCATAGTTTCCCCGTCTTAAATGTTACGGACATTGGCGAGGTAACATCTGGCTTTATCTTTAGATTACCGCAGAGTTTTCGTTCGCTCGCCTTAATTCGTGTGAAAACAAAAATAGCATACCGAACTATTCACGTTGCCGGCGTTACCTGTTTGTTGTCACTTTTAATTTTCACCTGCTTCAAGAACTAGACTCGATATTAATTTATTAAACATTCCTCATTTTTCTCACATATTGATAGCATTATAAAAAAAAATTATTCTAAATATCTTAGTTATTAAATATATCGCACAGAGACGTATAAGAAGCTTTAGTTCTTAGTAGAAGACGCAACAATAAAAAAGCGATGTTAATAAATCTTCACTTATCATACCTAACAGTGGAATGTTTTAATTTCACAATACGTGGTGACCAGGGTTCGAATGGCGGTAACACTAAAATTGTTAAATGATATACAAAAAAAAACACGAGCTGGGTGAAGTATAACCTACATGGCTGTGTAGTAGTATAAAATATTTTATTTGGAACATCGGAAGTCTGTCGGACATTTCTCGACTCCTAAACCCTCTGTAAGGGACAAAGGCAGCTGCTGGACATTTGCAGACTGCTACTGTACTCTTTTTAATTTTACAGCCTAATTCATTTAAAGATATTGTAATATAATATGGCTTTGAAGTGAAAAAAAGATTAATTCATCGGTTTACATTATTAAATTACAAACTAAGTAGTAGTTCAGTTTTACTTTTGACGATAGGATATCTAACCGTAACAGGCGATTACTAAGCCTTAATGTGTATGCAGTTATTGATTGAAAAACTAGTATTTCGGAACGTTGTGATGGTTCTAATATTTGTAAGTTTATCAGCTGAATCATCTGTAAAGGTGGTCAATGAAAAACTACAAGACGTCGGTCTAGAAATACAAGTAGATAAGATAAGCTTTGTGCAAAAAGTCGGGCGATTGATTGACCCTGTATTCATTAGTCTAAGAATGAAAATATGTTAGAATAGACTGATGATCGTATAGAAGACGATGGTATCAATGATGATATGGACCAGTTTGATGACAACCATGAATTTATTTTCATTACCAATATGGGTTGAAATTTTGTCATCTTAATACTGGAGATTAATAAAAAAAAAGGCTCAAAATTGTCGTTATGTTTAAAAGATCTATGACAAAAAATACCTTGCTACAGAATTAAATAAAGCAAGAGTTTGGAAAAGAATTTAATTTTTTTTTTTGGATTGCAAAACTCATTAAAGTAGCTTGACTATGTAAGTCATAGCATGACTTAATTAAGACATTATCTTATTTGAATAATTCCATTTCAGCTCCAAGGTTTACAATAAGAATCTTATTATGAGATAGAAATATCTTGAACCAATAAAGTTAGCGATAGAAGGGTCGGTGTGTTAAAGATGAGAATGCTAATCTGCTTACGGCTGAAACAACCCTCCGTTACACAAAAGAATTTGCAGTTGCAGAAAATAAAAGTTAAAGAAATCAAGTTGCATCCAGCAAATGACCACCGGTGTACAAAGGCCTCTTCCCAATATTTGTACTATCTAAAGCTTCGGAGCTGAGAACGGTGCGCCACGCCGCTCCGCTCCAGTGCAGGTTCAAGATTAGCTTTATATGTAACATATAAATTACTGCTTTACTTTATCCCCTGTAATACCGCGAGTTTTTTTTATATAATAAGGGGCAAAGAGCATGCGGCTCACCTGATGGTAAGTGATCACCGACGCCCACGAACATCCACAACACCAGAGGAGCTACAGATGCGCTGCTGGCCTTTAAGGTAGGAATAGGCTCTTTTCTTGAAGGTCCCTAAGTCGCAAGCTTTGCGCTATTAGAAGTTCCGCTAGCGCATTACCGCCATACCCACAATATGCTCCGATATTGTATACTCTAGCGGTGATATGTCGCGTACTAGTGGTGACGTCAATTGGAACACATTATTAATTAATTTCAGATTTGTACTGTAACAAACATAATATATATATCGACTTGTTGTTGTTACGAAATGTTAATTACATTTAATACATTTAAGTAAAATCTATTATATAGTCAAGAACATTCACGTAATGCCACGTGAATGTTCTTGTCTATATAATAGAGACATTTCGTATCAATATAATTGAAAGAGAAAATTAAACACGGAGTTGTCTTATTCTATAATATTTTAAAACACTTAAAAAAAGAAAAAAAGGAGTGATGGCATTCAACGTTAGACCGGTATGAATTTTAGAGAGCCAAGCGGCGGCTTTTGCTCCAATGGGCAGACTCACCCGGGGTAGCATCACAGCCTTGCAGAATACCGAAGTGAAGTAAAGGCATCTTGTGCTGCTGCGTTTCATTCGGTGTATAAGACAACCGGAGACCCACTCCCTGCCTCCCTTTCTCCTTCCTCAAATTTTCTCAACGGCCGGCAACGCACCTGCAGCTTTTCTGCTGTTGCTGATGTACGTGGGCGTCCCCACGACGCCCTTTTCTCAAATATAAATGTTAAAATAAGTGTTAGTAGTTACCTTACTTGTTAGGAGACACAAAAAATTGTTATAACTTTTTTCAATTTACATAATTTACTTTTGCTTTAAAGGTACTAAATTATATGGAATGCTGGATTTTGACTTAAGTTTCCTAAATGATCTACTTATCTCTCTTAGACTCGAGGATATTATGAAAAACTCATTTTTACGAAAAATACTTTGGACCGAAAAACCTTTCTTATTTGGTCATCAAATTAAAAAATATCCTTGCTCAGTTAATACTTATTTATTTCTATGTTTATCGAAGTTTAGAATTGTTATTATAAAATATAACATTTGTTTTAATTAAAAATACAGATCTTTATTGGGTGTATTGCTTTTATATTCTAGAGTCATCCAAACGAGTCAAAGTGTTGAATTTTATGAAAAGAAACTTCAAATTAAAATATAATTAAATAGTCAACTTTTACAAAATCTTTAGAACCTGCTGATAACTGAAACATCTTAATCTTTCTTTTCTTTACTGTAATTATGTATTAGGAACAGTAATTAATATTGGCAAATCAACAAGTCTTTGATCATAATTATTATGTAGAATGGCAAAAGAAAAATTTATTTTTAAAAAGAGAGTGCTACTTATTTATTAATTATGTTTTAATTTATTACAAACGCTAACAGTTAGTAATGAACTTCTAGGTATAAAACAAATAATTAACTAAACAAAAATGTTTATCGGCCATGCCATTTTTTATACGAAAAGGGGGCAAACGAGCATGTGGCTCACCAGACGGTAAGTGATTACCGTCGCCGACGAACATCTGCAACACGAGAGGAGTTGCAGGTGCGTTGCAGACATTTAAGCATATGGGTGTGATAAGAGGAATGATCGATATATGGGGGAGAATATCCCGTTACCTCACTCACTGAACGAAATGCAGAGGTACATGATGCTTTACTTCACGCCGGTATTCTGTAAGGTCGTGGTACTACCCCGGTCGAGCCGGCCCACTCCTCGCATGAATGCTGCAGGACATGGCGCAGCTTGGCTCCACCACATACCACGCCTAGTAGCCAGGACAGATAGTTGCTCGTTTTTGTTATGCGATTCCAATTAGATGCCATGTTACCCCTTTAACCCGTGCTAAAACAAACATTTTATGTTAAAAATAAAGTCAAGGCGTAAGCTGCTCTTGGCATGCCTTATGTTTGGTGTTGTTAAGTTTAAGGAACCATTGTATCATTATCAAAGAACGGCGTATCTGGTTTCTTCCCGTGGCCACATCAGCATATCAAAGTTCCTCTCAACCCCTATTCGGTTGTGGAGAGCGGAAACAGGGATTCAAATTAACGATGGCAATTCTCTCTCCCCCCATAGTCCATCGATACGCAGGCTTGAGAAGCCCACTTCCGAGCGGTCGGCCCGCCAGCCCGACCCGCTTAGTCAGGCCATGTAAATTCCTCTTAGTTCACCGGGAGAGCCTACTTCCTACGTACTTTAAGCCTCTAAAAGATAAGATCCTGAAGAAGAAGATAACAATCTGCCTTTCATATCTTCCCGACGGTGTATTAACAGGCAACTAAGGGTAAAGCTTTGAAATACGCATGGCTACCGACAGATGGCGGGACAATCATTACGAAAAATACCAGACCGAAATGAAGCAGACCGGTGATAGACAGCAGCGTCTATGGTGCGAGGTGTCTGGTACAGCGTTCCCCAATCCGCGAAAGCTGTTCAAAATAGCAAATGTATATTTACTGAGCAATATGTCTAAATTCGCGGTATAGAACGTTAACGGACGCTGAGAAATATATTTGCGATAACGTATTAACGTAACAACGTATTGAGGCAATTTATTACAATAATTTATTGTAATTTTCTTAACATATTCAACGCTGCCGTTTATTTATCCAAAACACCTGGATATTATAACATAAACATTGAAATTAAAAATACTACACAATATATTTACATAAAATAAACATAAACAGGTCTCACGCCTGTCACCCAGAGCGGTGCATAATCCTTATACACCTCTCTCGTCTCTTCCACATCCATGCATACATGCTCATCGGTTATGGGAGGGGACTTTTAGTTTGACCCATTTTCAAGTTTCAGTATAGCGTCGAATTTGGTCGATAAAACCGACCAACGTCACTTCTGCAGAAGAAATTCACTCTTTGTTTTGTCACCCTTATAATAAACTAAATGTTGCAACCTAATATTATTTTGTTTGTAATTAATTTATGAATAAGGGGGCGAACGAGCGAGTGGTTCACCTGATAGTAAGGGATTACCGTCAGCCGCGGACATCAACAGAGAGACAACATCAGAGAAGCTTCCGGTCCGTTGCCGGCTCTTTTATATATTTGAGTGGCATGGAACAGGGGGGAGGGGGATTGAGGAACGGGGAGTGGATCTCGTAGTGAGATAAGCGCAGAAGCACAAGATGCCTCTACTTCACGTCGGTATTCTGCGAGGTCATGGTACTATTTGAGCAGGAGCAAAAGCCGCCGCTTGGCTCTACCACGTATAAGATTTAATGGATATGGACATGATTTGCGTCAGTGATCAACGAGTCCGTAGCTAAGCTTTGACGTTGTAGAGCTTCCATGCAGGTATATTATAGCTAAGCTACTTACTGAACATAGGTCTTTTCAAAAGTAGCAGCCTGTAAGTGCCCACCGCTGGGCAAAGGCTTTTGGAGCTGGAAAGATCCTACCAGTCTGCATCGGTGTGGATTGGCGGGCTTTACATATCCACGAAATAATTATTAGTTTCTTAAACATGCTGATTTCCTCACGATGTTTTCCCTCACCGCCGAGGATGTGGTAAAAACAACACTCAGAATTGCTATTAACATTTTTAATGGTACCCGGCCCTCCCGGGGATCGAACTCAGGTCACTCGCGCTTTTTGAAAATAAAGTCAGCACTCTGATCACTAGGCTACCACGGCTCTAGGTATTTGACTAAAACACATCACTGCTATTGTATTAAAATTAAAGCAAACCATTAAAATAAAAGATCACTCGCGCTCTATGAAACTAAAGCTAACACCTTGAGACCACGGCTACCACGGGCTCTTCTATTCCAGGGCTCTTAACTTCTTTCCACCCCGACATTTATTTCTTAACAAGTCTGCCAATACTCACCATGATAGGTAGAGGAACTAATGATTACAGGGCTGCTACCCTCGCACCGGGGATACTGCTCCCAATCAATAGTCCGTGAGATTTGGTTTACTTGGATGGATTTTCTTAAATTCTTCTTGTATTTATGTGTATAAATATATGTTAGTTTTCCGGAAACGTCTCGAACGATTAGTATGAAATTTGTTTTTAGATTGTGTGTTATTTTCTTTGTTTATCTAGACAGGTGTCATCCATGAAGAATCGTTTGTACTGAAATTAAGTTTTTTTCTAACGCTATCTCATAGAATATTGAAGTACCAGTATGTTAACTACTCATCAATATGTATGTATTCAAGCCAGAGACAATCTTCTTCCACTTGCTACGGTCCTGACATACGTCTTTCGCTTCTCCCACTTTAATCAATCTTCGCATGCATGCTCGTTGGTTTAGAGTACTCTTGACCTGGCCTTTTTTTAGAACGTCTCCGATTTGATCGTGAAATACTACTCATCAATAGATGTCACTATTATTGGAAATTAAATTTAGTAAGTTTTCCCCGCGTATAAGGGGATAATGAAACATTTTTTACGTTAAATCGTAATAATAAATATGTAGTTAGTATTTTCTCACTACAAACGATTGATTTTGATTGGAACTATCTAGAAGTATCTGAAGCTTCCTTGTCTCAAAACGGAAATGGTGTTTGTCAGATTATATTCGTAAATTATGCTCCGAGTCAAACATGAAATGACCGCGATGTTACAGCTTAGGTCGGATTTACATTATATAAACTAATATAGAGGCCGTGCTAGACGAGTGGTTAGGGGTATCTGTCTCCGAATCAGAAGACATGAGTTCGATTCCCTATGTGGAGAGCTCGTACCAATGAGTTTTTCAAACACCGTAAACATTATTGTCAGTGGAAGTCAGGACTCCAATCGGAATAAATTAGCGTTATATAATTGTTGGGACACCAACAAGTATAAAATATTTAAAAGAAATTGTTTTAGTTTTATACGAAACAACAAAATTAAATAATAAAATTAAAAAAAATACATAACTTAGGTTCCTACTTAATGAAAAACGTTCCAGTAAAATATGTTTAACCATGTCGAAAGCAATGTAAAAACGTAGGCGATATTAATGCTTCAATAAATACTTTGTAATAACCATCGTACACATAGCCGATACGCTATCGGTGATTATCTGGCGTACGAAATTTAATTAAACGTTATTAAGCTTTGGGGATCTAGAGCCGCCTCCATTATTAGTTCTTTACTGGTTTCGTTTTGTTTGCCGATTGTTGGGAACACGTCGCACGTCTGTTTTAAACTTCACCGAAACATGAAACGAGCCCTGCGGCGGCGGCTTAGGAGATTTTTTTTTTATTGGATCGGGATGAAAAAACAGGGTGACTGACGGTAACACCATGCACACCTGCGAACAGTTTTAATCAATGGGGGTTGCAGTTGAGCTGCCAGCTCTGAAGACCTCTGACTGACTAGAGTGCTGTTACTAACTATTATGCTAGACTGTAATCATACAGGCTGAGTATACATTTCAAACTCAACCGTGGTTGTACTGCTGAGTGCTGGGAGAAATGAGTGAGGGTCCATGACTCCTAGACAGCAGAAAACCGGTGATTAAATACCTCATTACCTTTTGCATAGTAAGGAATACAATTCGTTGTAACCCGCGATTTTCACGTACTTGTCTCACATTGAATTTTATTAATTGTGTCAACTACTAATAAATAAATAAAAGTTAAATCAAATTACATAGTTAATAGAATCAGGCGTTACCCTGCGACAAATCTGTTATTTCGCATAGTTCCGCTCGCAACTTTAACACGAGGGATTTGCGAAGTGGCTTATTTTGAAATCTTGCGAATAGCAATTCAAAATTATCATTTCGAACTCAGTCCCTGTTTTAGATCTTTCTAATTATAAATTAAAATAATGTATCATACTACAAAGCAAAGTATAAACAATATCATAGGGCGTTGCTTTTCGAATTTTACTGCTATTCGAATTGGCCGGCAAGAACGGGGTGGTACCACGACCTCGCAGAATAACGGCGTAAAGCAGAGGCATCTTGTGCCTCTGCGTTTCGTTCGGTGAGTGATATAACCGGTGTCCCAATCCCCCTCCTCATCCTCCCTCCCATCCCCCAAATACCCTAAAAGGCCGGCAACGCACCTGCAGCACCATTGGTGTTGCAGATGTACGAAGGAGACGGTAATCACTTACCATCAGGTGAACCGCTTGCTCGTTTGTCGCCTTTCCTATAAAAATTGAACACGTATACATAAATTTAGGTCTGCTACACGCCCAAAGCATAGCTGCAAAGATGCAAGCCAAACTCCACTGCCGCAAAGCACATTGCTGAGCCAACTGCATCCAACGATTTCAGTTGCTGGAAGTCGTTGGATGCAGGTGGCTGTCACTCCATTTTTTTGAGGGTCGTTCTACACTGTGTATCATGTTGTAACCCGAGAACTTTTCCTCTCCAACCGTTGACAGTTCATCTCATTGTTCGGTCACATATCACGATAGCCAGGTCGGCCGTCCCATTGTCACTTCATTTTGCATTTATTCATTCCATTCATTCATCAAAACAATCCCAGAATAAACCATTTATGCTCCTTTAATGCAAGCTGTAATTTGAAGTTTGTAAACAACATAAAAACATATTAAGGTCTTCATCGAATTTTATGACGATGTATTTCATATCTTATTCGGGAATTTAATTCGATTCTTGTTTACATCAAAAGATGAATTGGAAAGTAAATTAGCTCTGTATAAGAAAGCCATTATGCGAATGAAATTCTTTTCAAAGTAGGTACATGTTTTTATAGAATAAGTCACAACCTTACGCCTGCATCCGTTCACGGTGTAAGCAGATATGCAAATACAAAAAACAGATAGTAGTTGTTATTCGTTTACAATTGGAGCATCGATAATACGTGAGGGTAAAGTCCTAGAACTAAAACCTTACGGTGTCATACCATCATCGCATATCAGCAGGGCAATTGGAAAGCTCATGCAATCATCTATGTGTCCATCAGCGACATCTACCCCTCCCCGGGAAAGGATTCTTCCTTCCCCGGCACCACTATCACAGTGTAGTAAAGCACCAACTATCAACATACCGCAGTTCGCATAAACTAAATTAATGTTTTTTTATGAAGGTTTATATTCGTAATATTTTTTATGAGAACGACCTTTGCGTAGTTATCTACTTTATCTACTTTATTGTGTCTAATAAAGTTATTTCAGTTAAATGTCAAGAGAATAAATGGACTTTTTGTGTTTACGTTCGTGTACAAAAGTAATCCCTACTAATATTGTAAACGAGAAAGTATAGTATAGAGGTAGTGTAGTATCTGTCTGTTACAATTTTCACGCCCAAACTGGAAAACCGTTGTTGTTCAAATTTTGGGTATGAAGACACTTCGAAACCTGGGGACAGTTGGTTAGGTTGCTTTTCAGCGCAGGAAAATAGCGTGAATATGTTTCCGCGTTTATGGGCTGTTTTATTTTTTTTTAATTTAGGAAAGTGGGCAAACGAGCAAGCGGTTCACCAGATGGTCAGTGATTACCGTCGCCCACGCACATCTGCAACTTTTTCAAGCTTTAAGGATATTTAAGGAGGGGATGTGGGCTTCCGGTTACCTCGCTCACCGAACGAAATACGGAAGCACAAGACGCTTCTACTTCACGCTGGTATTCTGCGTGGTGGTATGCTTAGCTTGTTCGTTCCTGAAATGTTATATGTTCCTTATCATAGATAAGTTTCGAAATAGTCATTATAACGCGCCCTACACATAGGGGATTGAAGTCGCATCGTCTGATTTGGAGGATCCCGAGGCTCACGAAAATTACACATTTGTCAATGTACCATTTCTTTAGTACCTGTTAACAAAAATCCCGAAGACACTTGGCTATTTAAATAAAAAATACACTCCATTCGAGATTGGAATTATTGCGAACAAAATTTCAATGTATATCTTCAATAAACAATGTCACTGATATATGTGTGTTTTATGCGTGGTAGAGCCAAGCGGCGGCTTTAGCTGCTGCTCGAATGGGCCGGCTCGACCGGATTGGTACCACGGCCTCGCAGAATACCGGCGTGAAGTAGAGGCATCTTGTGTTTCTGCGTTTCGTTCGGTGAGTGAGGTAACCGGAGGCCCACATCCCCTCCCTATTCCTCTCCTCTTCCCTCCCATCTCCTTAAAGACCGGCAACGCACCTGCAGCATCTATGGAGTTGCAAATGTATATGGGCGACGGTAAGCACTTACCATCAGGTGAACCGCTTGCTCGTTTGCCGTCTTTTCCATAAAAAAGAAATGTATTTGTTAAATACAAAGAAATATAAAAAGAAATGCACTAGTTAAAAGATCGAATTTTCTTTAGCAAAATTCCAAACAATGTCACTGATTTCATATTCATTTGTTTTTCGTATTCAATACTAAAAAGAGATAAATATAAAGTAGATCCAAGGTTTCATTGTTAATTCGTTATAATTTGAGAAAGGTCGTTCATTTTGTGCCACTGTGATTGGTAAAAGTAGCAGTCTGTAAGTGTCCACAGCTGGGCTAAGGCATTCTTCTCAAATATATGAGAGGGTTTTGGAGCCGGGAGGGGTCTACCACGCTGCTCCTGTGCGGGTTTGTGCACTTCATATATCCTCGAAATTATATTATTATTTTTATATGTTTCTTAGACATGCAAGTTTCGTCACGATGTTTTTCTTCACCGCGCAACACATGGTAAATACGGCAATTTAAATTTCTTTTAACGATTTCACTGGTGCCGGCTACTGGGAATCGAACCTAGGTCACTCACGCTCTCTGAAACTAAAGTGAGCGCTCTGACCACTAGGCTACCATGGCTTGTTTGGTACATTTTAAGACGGAACAAATTCGGAAGTATCATTTCTCACCCCCTCTCCCACTCCCCAAATATCCTTTAAGGCCGGCAACGCACCCCCAGCTCGTCTGGTGTTGCGGATGTACGTGGGCGACGGTAATCACTTACCGTCAGCTGAGCCGCTTGCCCTCTTTCCCATTGAAGAAAATCTAACGGGGTAGAGCAACCATTGACCAACACAGTTACAAGTTTGAATCCATTATTGTCTATAGTCATTAAGTAGTCTTTTTTTCTGATAGGGCACGTATCGGTGGTGGAAATACTATATCTGCATCGATTCAGTCGCAGTTCGATCATTACTAAAACTTTGCTGACAATATTTTCTTTAATTAATATGTTATAATATGTTATAACTATGGAGCAGATGGGCTTGAACGATTTTCATACAGTTTAAAGGCTGTGCAAAGTCATCTTAAATATCTGATCCAGTTCATTATTTCCAGTGAACTTTTAGCGGCATCATTCACCACAAAATAAAGACAGTGTGCTGCACAAGAAACGTTGTACACAGCGCGCATTCAACGTTAATTTCTGGAATAATTTTTAAAGATTGGTCTCTTTTAACTTTTCCTATTTGCGGCATCGTTTATCGTGTCATTGACCGCCCATATCCTGTAAATCGATATTACACGATGATAAAAAGTCCCATAGAAATGTCGTCAACCCCTGACGAGTGGTATCTTTTACAGGAAAAAAGACCCCTGGATATATTCCTTTCCTTCAACCTTGTTTGTAGTATGTACGATTGAAATCCGTTCTTCGGGGGCGAGGTCGAGAGTCTAAAAATTTTCTATTATTACTCTATTTTTTTTTTATAGAAAAGACGGCAAACGGGCATGCGGTTCACCTGATGGTAAGTGATTACCGTTGCCCACATACATCTGCAACACCATAGATGCTGCAGGTGCGCTGCCGGTCTTTAAGGATATTTGGGAGATGGGAGGGAAAAGGAGGGGAATAGGGAGGGGAGGGGGCCTCCGGTTACCTCACTCACCGATCGAAACGCACAAGCACAAGATGTCTTTACTTCACGCCGGTATTCTGCGAGGCGGTGGTACCAATCCGGTCGAGCTGGCCCATACGAGCAGCAGCTAAAGCCGCCGCTTGGCTCTACCACGTACAAAATTATTGTTATTATCGTTTATATGTTGAGCAGTGGACTTGTGATAGGCTGAAATGATGATGACTCTATTATTCTTTTAGCCTGTTTAAAGATGTAGCCAATTTTGTCCTCTGATGTTTGTAGCAGGCTCTCTGAAACAAAGGTTCCCACGGTAGCTAGCTGAGATGGTGGTGAGATTCATCGGGAAACGGATTTTCAAGCGAAAGTAATCGCGGGCGGGCGCCCTACAGATGCTGGCGCCAAGATGCTGTGCACACCTTGCATCCCTTGTTAGGGCCGCCCTTGATTATATTTCACTAATCCTTTAGCAGTATAATTATATACTTACCAATACCTCAGAATATATTCTTACATGTATTTCTACTATTCCACTTGATATTGTTAACGAACCTATATGTTTTTACAGGTGTAACTTGAGACATTAAGATCTACGTGGGTAAAAGGTAAAATAACATTGAAAAGGTGTCAGGACGTTGCTCCCAAAAATAAGAAAGTATCTACTCTATTAAGAAACTCACGCCCTTATGATCGATCATGTTTTATCTATATTCTTTTGATCTTAAAAGAAATACCTATTAATGATGTTAAATATAATTTTCTTAAGTTATTGGAGGACAATACGTTATATTTTTCAAATGATTACTTATATAGGTTACTTATATAGGTTTCGAACAGTCCAATGCTGGACATATGTCTCGCCCAATGGTGGGTTTGCATTCGCTGCCTGTTTAGGTAAGACGGAAAGCGAATTCGCGATTAACAGACACTACGCCTCGCACCTTCCACACATTCTCCTCAGTATTGTCATTACACGTTGTACGTGGTAGACAGAGCCAGGAGGTGGTTTCTATTGAATGGGCCAGTTGGACCGAGGTGGTACCACGGTCTCGTAGAATGCAGACTTGAAATAGAGACATCTTGTGCTTCATGTCAGAAAATTTCATGGTCCCCGATGGTATATCACCTGTAATGTACTAGAACTTATGATCTAGGCTAGTGGACAGTATCTACGGTGCTAGGTTCTGCGAACGCCAGCTAGCCCACCAAACGTGGCGATAGCGGCAAGTCTATGTCCACCAGTGGACTGTTCACGGGTGGTTAGAAGAAGAAGAAGAAGAAGAAAACCTAGTAATGTACGAGTATTTAAGTGTTTGTATTGCTTTATAGGACTACCAGCTGTGTATATACTTGGATTAGACAACATGCCTGTTTCAAACATATGATTAATACAATCCAAAGGTTTATAGTTACTGCTACGTTACGTCGCTGTGTGATGAGAAATAGCCTTCTTCAATAAACGGGCAATCTAACTCAATTTTTTTTTGAACTAATTGGCAACTCTTGCGATAAGTGCGTTCTAACATACATATTTTCAGCATTACAGTAATAACTAAAGATTAGTATAGATATCTTTATATATATATATATATATCTATATAAGAGCCGTGGTAGCCTACTGGTTACCTTGCTATAGTTTTAACGTCGCGTTTAAATTTGTTTCTATGTTCCGGACGTTTCGATAGCTTTACAGCAGCCGTGGTCACGTGGGGACATAAATCGTCAATAACAAAATGGCCAAATCGGATCTATTTTTATTACATTAATTTACATAATAGCCGTGGTAGCCTAGTGGTCAGGGTGCTCGCTTTAGTTTAATAGAGCGCGAGCGATCTGGTTTCGTTCCCCGGAGCCGGCACCACTGTAATTGTTACCAGTAATTTTAAGTGTTGTATTTATCACGTGCTCGGCGGCGAAGGAATTCACAGTGAGAAGAACAGCATCTCTGCGAGATAATAAAAATATTATTTCTGGGGAATGTGAATGCCCTACACGGCACAAAAACCCTCTTAGATATTTGAGAAAGAGGCGCTTTGCCCAGCAGTGTGCCGTTACAGGCCGCTACTTTACTTCACTTGAAGTATAAGTATGTAAATATAAATATGTATGTAGTACATATATATGACTGCGTGCGATGGTAGCGTGAATACAGTACGATATTTACATAGTAATATGACATTTCTAATTTATAAAGCGTTTAGCTCATTCGCTCCGGACAGTGAATAAACAAATGCTCACAAAATAGTAATTTGAGATTAAATATTTGTGAACAAGTTCATTCTATATATTAAGCGGTCATTGATCCAATAAGGTATATTGGTTCAATGACCTCTTCTATCTAATTGCAAAGGCATGCGGTGCTCTTTGTTCAACTGATGGTAATGATTACCGACGCCCACGTACATCCGCTGCGTCTAAGGAGATGCAGTTGTGTTGGCGGCCTTTAAGGGACGAGAAGACCCTCTACTCTACTACGAATAATGTATATAAAGGTCTGGCACTTGACAGCACAGTTAGCTGAACCCAAATCTCAGAGACTATGATTATAGGGTGCAGTTTCATTAAAGCGAGGGTAACCGATACTGTGCACATCAAGGACAGGACCAGGACCCAGGACCCACAGATTAGCAGTCTGGTACTCTAACCACTAAAGCACGCGTTATGAATAAAGGAATTCAAAGTCAAGTTTCCGGGAAACGAAGGACGGAACGGACACTTAATTAGGTGTTGAAGCTGGAGATGCTGAACTAAAAGTAATTTTCCGACGGGCTCAGGATTGAATTCCACTCGTCAAAGCCATACCTTTTTTATTAAATTTAGGCTTCTTCATCATGAACATCAAAATCTACAGCGGTTCGCAGAACAAGACCTTCACAGAGAAGAACCGACATGAAACTCTTGGGTCTGGGATCGCTATGTTGTCATTTATTATCTACAACAAAATCAATACAATGCCAATCATAATAAAATCTAACAAGAAGCCAGAGGAACTGCGCGTTCAGAGTAAGAGCTATTATTTGTCCTCGATGTATTCTTTAACAAGTTTTTTAAAAATAGTGTCCATTGCAACCAAATATATTTTTTAGGGATTTTGTTGTAAAATTTTATGCATTTAGGCGAAAAAGGCTTTCTAGTTTTAGCTAATCTAAACTAGGGAACTTCTAGCGCCTCTCCTCGATCTGTTTTACAGGAGATAGAATTTTTTTTTGTTAATTATATTTTCCGTACGTACGTAATGAAAACGGGAGTGTCATGGTATTAGTCTGTTTGAATAGGTAGCGAGGCCCCAAATTATATATGGTCCCTCCCGCTTGCCCCTACAAACACCGAGTCGTGGCAAAGTTGACCCGTTAATACCTTATGACGTGATATACGACGTGAATATCTCGTTACGAGATCAGGTTTGGTGGTCTCAAAACTAAATTCACAATCTCAATAGAATCTTCATGGTTCGGCGTTAAGTAATGGTTCCTACTGTCCCGGGAGTACATTTGGCAACAATGTTGAATGTAAATCCATAATCTCTGCGTATGTCTTCAGGTTTTTTTTACTAATAGATTGAGAAGATACACGAACTAACTCTTTTCCCGAACTAATAATTCATCAGATGTTATGATCAGTCGCCTATATACATATAATATGTCAAGTTATACAGAAAAAGTGTGAACTTTAAGGCTTCTCAGTAGACAGTTTGTACATATATATAATATATGAGGATATAACTATAAATATATATAAATTTAACCTAATATATTACGAAACGGTGGTTGTTTGTAAGAATATAATAACAAGGTTTGTCATTTGACAAACAATATTATCTTTCTAAGTTGAAGAATGAAGTATTTTCATTTCAATTCACATGTTAAGTCTCTATTGCAGCCTGACCCAGAGCCCAGAGACCAGTCTCTCAGACACCTGCAAATGATTTCTATCGAAGGAGAGGACATATGCGATTGCTCCTGTGAGAATTAAGAATGCCTCTCATATCTAGTTAAACTGACACAGTGTACTTTTCGAACCGGAACCTTTTATGCGCATATATAAATTTGATTCGGTATAGTATATTTCGTTATGACAAGGGTTGCCCTTGTCATATCGAAATAGATGCGACACAAAATCGACACAGCCTAAGTAATTTTGTTCACTTTTTCCATTAAAAAAAAATCAGGGTACGCTTCGTTTAAGCTAGCACTTAACAGTTAACGCGAATAAATCTTTCAGACAGAAATCTACATAATTTTTATTACATTATTCGCATCCCTAAGCTTAGATTTGGGGGAGGGGGGATATGAATACTAGATGCACCCTGCTGACTATAGAACGAGGCTCTGCTGACCGCCTGATGGCAGAAAAATCTTAACATGCCGCACCCAAATCCCAAAGACTAGTGGCATTGCGCACACCAACCCGCCTGCTCTGGGGTGGTGAGAAAGGCTAAATCTGGTAATTGTATGCCTGCTTAATTTTGCGCTTTCATGGTAAGGCTTAGCTCGGAGCAGCGCCGAGGATACCATCGCACTAATGATGCTGCCCAAATCGCCAGTCCGTGGGATTTGGGTTCGGCCAATTCCGATGGGTTGTCCGTCAGCGTTCGGTGATTAGAGCCTCGTTTGTTTACTAACTCTGCTAGCCTAGTACCTAGCTTAGCTTTACCTCTTAAGTGTTAGATAGTTAGAACTTAATTATCTTTAGAGTGGAAGGGCAGTAGCATCGAATATGCGTGGTGTCAGGTGCTGCCATTACTAAATTGCAAAGCGTGGTAAATCCACCAATAGGTTAGGACTATTCAGAGATTGCTGAAGAAACAAAATGAAATGAAATCATTATTTGAAACAAAAGTGCACAAGTACCTGACTACTTAGAAAATTGAATCAAGAACAGTATTTTTTTGTATAAAATCCGCATTCAAAAGTAATTAAAAGTTGTTAAAGTTACTTAATGGATTTTTCTTGGCAAGAGCTTTTAACCGCGTTTCAAATTACAATCAAAGCAATTTTTTTTTTTTTTTATAGAAGAAGGGGGCAAACGAACGTGCGGCTCACCTGATGGTAAGTGATCACCGACGCCCACGAACATCCACAACACCAGAGGAACTACAGATGCGCTGCCGGCCTTTAATAAATCATGAAATAATTTTATAGAAGACTAGGTTTTGCCTGCGATCTCGTTCGCATAGAGGCCTTGTATTACTTAATATGTTGATGTTTCTAAAAAAATAACGAAGTTAATTAAAATAATAGTTAATGTTATTTTTATCTCGGACTTAGATTGTGACTCTTCTAATGATATCTTGTATTTACTTCTTAACACTTCTATTTAAACATTTCAGTTCCACGTGACCATGGGCATTGCAAAGCATTCGAGACATCGAGAATTAAAAAAGTAATACAATGTAAAGTCCAAAAAAGTTTTATGGTAAAGGAGGCTAACGAGCAAGGGGCTCACCTGATCGTAAGTGCTTACCGTCGCCTACGTACATCTGCAACACCAGATGGATATTATCACCCAAATATACTTATAGGAGGATCTATAAGGATATTTGGGTGATGGGAGGGACAATGGGGAAACCCCCTCGCAATTGGGGGAAGGGGAGTGGACCTCCGGTTTCCTCACTCACCGAACGATACATCTGTCATGTACTAAGGATGATGAGAGAGAGAGGAGATACTAATGGCGGTGTCTCCCTCTCCGATGTCCTGTGGGAAATTAAGAGCTCGCGTGTCGATTGCAATTCGATGAAGAGTGATTTTATCGATGTAAAGTCGGATATTAACAGCACGAAAATAGTGCATACGTTATCTAAGCGCCAATAGCCGAATGGGTCAGGGTGCGGACTGCGAAACATTACGTCGTATGTTCGCACCCGCCATTCGACTATTGTCGTGAACCACTCCAGATACAAGCTGTATGCTTAGTCGGAGGGTTAACAGTAATATTAGTAATATTACTTAAAAAATTGCATTACTAGTATTCTTTTTTTTTTAAAAAAAAGAGGAAGAATAAAAGGAAAGAAAAGAAAAGATCTAGTCAGTGGATGTTATCAATGGAGTGATGTGGAACGTAGGCTTGGCGGTCTCGGGGGTAGAATTATCATCGTGGAGGAAAATATATCAAGTTCATAGGTTTTAAAAAAAGATCTTGATAGGACCCTGAGAGACTATATCCGAAATAAATATACTAGAACAAATTTCAAGACCAATTCTCACGTCAAAATAATGTAGAAGTATCCAGCACGACGACATGAAACTGCGAAAATCTATGCTCCTTACTGCGCGACTTATGCTCTATAGTAGGGTTTAGCTTGACACACAGAAAAAGACACTGCATCGTGTACGATCATATCGTTTCGATTTCTCCGTTCATGGACGGGGAATCAGGACTATGTCATTGTGTATTTATTTATTTATTTATTTATTTAGATAGGCACAATTAACAGACCACAGATCAGTTTATACAAATTATATCATTATGATGTTATTATAAATTGTACACTACATTCACTTTACAAAAATATTAAAAAAATATACAAATAACATTTAAAAGCCGATAGCATGCTGCTACGGTATCAATTAAATAATACTTTTAACTGAGGTTTTAAAAGTTTTTAAAGATGTATTAAAAATGTCTTGGCGAGAATTCACCCTTATAATAGGGTTATTTTGTGACACATTATTAGTTGTGGTTGGTAGGCTGAACAAATGAGAAATGCGAACAGAGCGCGTTGGAACTTTTAGGTACAACTGTTCGAGTTATTCACTTTCAAGATTATTATTCGTCATCTTACGAAGTATATATAGGTCGGATAATCATAGCATGTATGACTATGTAGGACAGGAATATGGATATAACGGGGGGAACGAGGTGCACCGGGATAAAAAGCAAACAGCGCAGCATCCCACCACCATAGTGAGGTTCACACAGCGCAGGGATCATCACCGCACAAGTCGTCTTCTAATACATATGTCCTCTGGCTCGGGAAATTAATTTGGAAAAAAAAACTAATCTTCTCTGTGGGTAAAGGACTGTAAGAGTCTTATGCGTAAAAGTGATCGTTCTTATATCATACGAATAAAAACAGAATCCGATTCAGATCTCAATTTCGTTTTGGAACCAAACACCGCTTATCATCTAGAGTAATGTAGCTTTCAATTAGCGACAGTACGTTTAAAATCGGTCCTGTGTTTCTGAAGATTATATATATATATATATATATATATATACATACACAAACACGCATCCTTTATATTGCTAGTATGTAATTTGTACTTAGTGAATCAATTAAATAAATCTTAAATTTACATTTTAGGGTCACGTTAACAACAAAAAGGTTTTAAACAAAAGACTATAATTACTCGTACGTCCATCCTAATTTATTCGGGATGGGACGTTACGGACGTTTTGAGACTATTTTGGTATTTATAACCTAAATAACTTTTAATTACAACGAATATTTCGGGACTGTTATATGCAAATATTCGACAGCCGTGTCGACCGTGTTGGCTTAGTGGTTGCGTACCTGACGACTGAGCCATGGAACCTGGGCTCGAATCTAAGGTGTATCTCATATGTGTCTTCAGCCGAAGAAGTGTTCACTTTTTCGATTATAAGGGGTTCAAAAAATGATCAGAATGGCGCTAGTACATCTAGAGGGTATGACTTGAATGTAATGGTTGTCGATGAAGTTAAACGTTGACAGCAATTATTTTAGTATTTTCACAAAAGAAGGATTAACCTACCTTTTACGCGCTATATTATAAATGAAACCTTCAGCGCTCTTTTTTAAGTTAAGAGCGCATTGATTGCTTCTCCGAACAACCACCGTTACAACCGTCCAGCGACAAAAGCCTTTTTTTTAAATCAGTTTACATGTCGCTAGCGCATTGTCCACAAAGAAATCCGAAGTAGATTACCATATAATGCCCGAACACTGTGCGGGAATCGAACTGGCGACCCGTTACGCCGAACCGTAGCGCCAATCAGTAGCACATACCCGTAGCGCCGACCCGTAGCACCGCCACTACGCTACCAAGCCGCCAAAGGTATGTAATGCATGTTTGTATAGAGTTTTAAGCTCCGGCAACGAATAAATCACTTTCCTTTCGTGTCCTTACTCTAGACTATTGTTTCGAATAATATAATATGACGGCTCGGTGGCGTAGTGACTAAGGCGTTTAGCTGCGGCGCTGTGGTTCGCGAGTACGTTTCCCGCACGGGACTAGTATTTGTATGGACTACAAATAATACTTCCCGTTCTGGGTGTTTGTCCATGTGCAATTCATGTATGTAAACTGCCTCCGCGACACAGGAGAAATTCCTACAGCGGAAGGTAACGTTTTTTTTTAAAAAGAAATAAATAATACTCTGGAGTCTACGGAATGTCTAAAAGTTTAGGGTCATTACAAAACATGGTACTTAAGACACTAGTTTGTTCAGCGTTCTGTAATTTTCTGAAACACAATCTATGTACTAATGTTTAAAGTGCGCAAATACGTAAAATTACACTTGCCACCTTTTGTTTTTCTCATCGGGAATATGTTTACTTGTTTGGCTCAAATTTCAAGCGGCATTGAGAAATATGATTAGGCATCGGTGACGCAATCGTTCGCCATTATTTGTTGATTGTTATAACCCTGACTGAAACGAACACATCCATAATACAGCAACAAATGGATTGGAGCAAAACACGCGTATTTATGAGCATGTCAAAGAAAGCTGATTTAATACACCGTAAGTCTGAACGCGGAGCACGCAAATAGAAAATTCGTTGCGGTTTTTTTTTTCAACTTTTTCGATCGGTTGTAGTGTTTTTTTTTTTTAAGAAGTATTTGTGTTACGGTATGTTATGTCAATCATCCGTTAATATTTATATCGCCTGAGTAATGTAAAATTGGGTGTAAGAGGAAATGAATCTGTCGCTTTTTCCAAAAGCAAACCTCTTCTGCTCACGGTGCACCCTGCAACACATCAAACGCGAATCTCCCGACCGAATGATGGCAGCATATCCGTCCGAACTCGTCGAAACCAAATACCACAGACGAGTAATGGGTGAACCTTCCAAGTGAACCTTTCCTTTTTTAGAGTTCCTAGTTCTCTACCTACAGCTATGAACCGAAATCCATGGAAATTGGTATAAAGATACTTAAGGTAGCCAGAAATTAAACATGTCGCTTAGTGGTTAGCTTACCTAAATGTTGAGTCAAGGTCCTGGGTTCGTATCCCAGTCGAATGAAACATTAAAAAAAAAAAGCTAGTTACTGATTTCCGTTCGCACACATAACTCGCGGCACTATGATATCCCCAATGCAGTTGACAATCGCTGCTAGTATTCGGAAGAAAAAAATCGATCATACGTATATGATCGATTTTTTCTGAACGTGCACGCACACAAGCTCAAACTTTACCGTTGTAAAACTTTACTACGGTAAAGTTTGAGCTTGTGTGCGCGCACGTTCGCCATTTTGGCTTTTACAGTTTCATCGGTCTCGGTTTTTGTATTGTTAGCGAGATACTCGTATAGCCAGCGGGCTAAACCCGGTAACAATGTGTCCTCCTCTTTAAAAAATATTCAAACTGTCTGACCCAGAAAATTGTAATTATGTAACGGTAAAATTCTATTAATAATAACAAATTCCACAGTATTTTTCTGATGTTCAAGAGCATTCACACCAATTAAGTACTCGTTAGTATTTTATTATATTTTTATTTCAACGAAGTGTTTATTGAATCGAAATTGTTTCTTTATTAAATTTTCCCTCGGCTTTAATAAATTACGACGTAGATTTCTAAACTTGTGGCTTTGTTGTAATTTTAAATTTAAAAACTATAATGCTTAACGCATCCCGCCATCGCAAGGGCAAGGACGGCTTATGTCGAGGATGCAGCGACCAAAACCTCGTGGTAATCCATCATCGTCACATACCGGCAGAGTCCGGGTTACGCTTTAGGACCTAGACTTAGATTGTATACTTTGCTCTTCAGGTTTTGAAGTATACTCTACGAGAAGATATGACGTAGTTTCCCGAACGCAGCCCAGCCGAGTTGGATTCGTCGATTGACCTCTGGGTCGAAGTTAGACTTACTTAATCGGACAATTTGTCCCAGGTATACATACTCGTCTACAACTTCGAGCCTATTGTTCCCGAAACAATATAATATATACAACAACGTCGTGTTTGTAAAAAACCCGAAGCCGAAACAAACAACGTTAAATGATCTCACATTTAACTTTAATTGAATTTTGTGAAAGTTTGTTGAATATAGACAGAGTTACGTGTTGAAGTGTATGATTATATTTTTGTATAACTTCACACAGACCACAACAACTCTTGTTTAACAGTAGTGTAGTATTAGGTTTTTTAAACGATTATATACTTAAAGAGTCTTTCCTCTCCAGTAGATTAACTATTGTGAATGATAAAGTTTTGCTTTTTTTGACCAGTTCGAAAACTTTCGAATACAATCAGAAGTTAGTATGTTTATAGTTAGTAGGATATATTATAATACCATAAGTGTACGCGAAACTCAGAGGTAGAGCCCAGCGGCGACTTTTCCTGCTGCCACCGGCATCGCGGAATCCCGTCGTGAAGTAGGATAAGACGGCAAACGAGCAAGCGGTTCACCTGACGGTAAGTGATTACCGTCGCCCACATACATCTGCAACATCATAGATGCTGCAGGTGCGTTGCCGGGCTTTAAGGATATTTGGGAGATGGGAGGGAAGAGGAGGGGAATAGGGAGGGGGAGTGGGCCACTGAACTCACCGAACGAAACGCACAAGCACAAGATGCCTCTACTTCACGGCGGTATTCTATATACCGCCCATTAGAGCAGCAGCTGAAGCTGCCGCTTGGCTCTACCACGCTTATCAGCAGCTCCTCTGGTGTCGGTTATAACTTATTATCAGGTAAGCTGCTCACCTGGAGCCGCTCACCTGCGACTTCCTTTACGCGGAATATTTCCCTGCGGCTTATCCATGAACCCCCCTCTCCTCCCCCCCCCCCCTCAAACATAATTAAAGGCCGGCAACGTTTACTAGTATACATACTTTTATGGACAAGGAAGATTAAAATAAACTACATATATACAGGCACAGCCACAGTAAACAGAATTAAAATAAATGGACAAAATAAATATTTACTTCCATACTTGTAAAACAGGACTTAATCGGGTTGATAAATAGGGTAATAAGAACTTTGTTGGTGTACAGCCACGTAAGGCCCAATGTTTGTTTGGGCTTCTGAAATAATCACTCGATGTCCTTTTTTATGTTCAAATATTAAAGCTTTCTGTTCCATATTTTACCAATCATAATATTGTATTTACTGCAGACTGTTATGGTTTATTTTTATGTAGCAACCTGAATATTAGTTATTGATTTAAAAATATTATGTGAATTGTTCAATTATAAATTAGCATACATATTTTAGAAATATTTATTAGCAAATGAGATAAATTGCTTGATTGTATTTGTTACTTTCTTTCTAAAGAAAGTAAACTCTATTTAATAAAACTATCATATTAATATCCGTCAAATAGTACAATTAATTTAGAAAAGTAAATAAGTTAAAAAATTTTAAATTTTTACTTAGGTTAATTATTTTATTAATTTTAATTATAAAACTAATTCTACATTGCACAAAACTAAAAATTTAGCTTCAAATATTATTTTGACATCATTTATTCATAAGTAATAAAAAGTAAAAAAGAATACTTATACTAAAAATAATTAAAAACAAACCTGATAACTCCCAACCCTTGTGTTTTAGAACTAACATTTAGTTTTTATGATTTCTTTTACTAATGTTGGAATTCTATTTTTAGTTGAATAGTTCTTCTAATCGATTTGCCTGCCTTTCGGTTGTAAAACAACGATTAAAATATAATACACGTCCTGATATTAAATCTACAGATAATTTAAAGACAGTTTCCTCATCCAAACCAAATTCTGAATTCGCATACTCTATATGAGGCAGATAGAAAAATCATAAATGCGGAAATTGTCCACAATTCCATTTCGCTTTGGATTCTTTAACCCCATTGGGTCAGGTTTTTTTGGACAATTACAATTCCTTTACGCTACCAGAAATAGTCAAAGTTTTCTGCCTCTACGTTTTTAAAATTGAAAGTTTTATTGTTCAATAAAAATATTAAGCTCAGCAACAGATAAATTTAACTTTTTCAGATTTTTAAAATCCACATTTGATTATTGACAATTATCTCTTGTACTAGTTGCACTATAACACATTTTATTTCTTTATGTAAGTAACCGTCCGGTTTCGTCTTACCGATCGCTAACGATCTTCATCGTTATAATTGAATACCCTAAAGATGCCGTAAGGCGAAACCGGACGGTTCGTTATATGAATAAATAAATATTCAAACCGTGTGACAACAATCGCAAGGATAAATTACACATCTAATTAGTTGTTTTCAATAATTAAATCAATAATCTCGTAGATTAACCCTCAAAGATATTTGAGAAGGAGACCTTTGCCCAGCTCTGGACACTTAGCAGGGTACTTTAGATCAACAATGTCAAATTTTTTTTCTTTTTTTTCTCTTTAAATAACAAATATTCTTTGCTTCCATTTAGGGAACCATGTGAGGCGTAAACTCTTTTTCAGACGAAGACGTTACTGAAGACTGTTTATAGGCACGCTATCGTAGGGGCATATTCTCTGAAGTCCTCGATGTCGCAGACGGCAAAGGTCTTAAAGCTCTAAGTCTGTTTCGTCCAATTAGACCTAAAAAGTAAAAGGAGACATTGTTAAATTAGCCAAAAAAACAAAGATGGGTTTTGTTTATGAATATAAGCTTGATGATTGTTGCGACCAAATATTCTTAGTCATTTTTTTTTTCAAACGAGCAAGCGCCTCACTTGATGGTAAGTGATTACCATCGCCCACGAACATCTGCAACACCAGAGGTGCTGCAGGTGCGTTGCCGGCCTTTAAGGATATTTGAGAGAAGGCAGGAAGGATGAGTAGGGGGTTGGGGAGGTGGAGTGGGCCTCCGGTAAGACGTAAAGTTAACCCCTCATTAACCTATGTTCCTTTAAATATGAATACCATGAATAGTTTAATGCAAAATCATAACATAAAATATATATGGAATGATTAATTTACCTCTTCTCTGCGTATCGCCTATCACGTTCCACGTGTAATACAAAATCATAAATTATTTATAAGTTTTATGTAAATAGACCACAGACATTTAGGCAAAAGTTATCTGAACAAAGGATACCTTCCTAAATGAACTTAAGTCACTCTGTTTTCGCGGCAATTATGAATTTAAAAAATTAAAAATTAATTCTTCCGTTTATTTATAACTGAGTCTCATTGGCGGGTTAAAAAAAGGCTCCTGGTACTTAAGAAGCTAAATAACAATGTTGAAGAGTACCTCTCCGGTATCGAACGAAAGCTCGTAAGCTCAGTGTTACATATTTTGGCGGGAAATCTTTGCAGTAGAACGCCAGCTTTGGAACGTGCTGGTCTTACGCTATTTAATTGAAAATAAAGCGACGCGATTTAAAAATAAATTTTAATACGTGTTTAAAAAAAATGGTTATTTAATGCGTATAGCATGTTTTCATCATTTTGGATTGAGCAGTAATTTATAACTTTTTGGTAAGTAGAAAATCACTGCGTGACGTAATAATTTCCTTTGTTTTATTAAGAATTCGACTAAATGACATTCGACTTATTTTAAATAATTTTTATTTGTAGTATACAACTTATAAGAATATAATATGTTAATATTTATTATTCTGAAGTTTATTTGAAGTTGCTTAAAAGCATGTATCTGAGTTTTATACTGTAGATTTATGTATATTAAATATTGGTACTTGGTATAAAGGTAGCAGAGTAACAATCAGTAACATACATTAGGCAGACAATTTTTTTCTTTTAAATATGAAGTTATATAATATAAAGATTACTTTTTATTTTATTAAAATATTTCAAATTAAATAATAGATTATTGTTATTAATATAAAAGATTTAGCAATAAAAAGACGATATTGTTATGTGCTCGCCGTAGTTTCAGCCTGAAGAAATCTATAATTTCGTCTTTACCCTCGGAGATCGTAGAAGGGTTGCCATTTACATAATCACAAATATAGGTAAAAAAACCCCGGATTTTGAAGCTTAAATACCGGTTATTTCTATCTGAAAATAGTTTTAATTTAGATTTAAGTATAAAAAGAACGAATTTGTATAACATGCCGTTATTTTTTTATTTGTAAATTAAACAATCATGTATATGAACATAATATATAGAATTGTTTTTCTTTTATTATTAGAAGACTGACAGTTAGTATTCAAATTTAAATCCAACCATACAAGTCACATTGCTCGACTTAGACTTAGTCACACTTGAAAAGATTAGGAAAATAATAATTGAATAAAAAATTAGTTTCATTTGTCGCTAATAAAAAGTATCACGACACGGCTCTTAAATATATATTTCAATTTCATATATTAAATGAACATCCAAGACTCAAACAGAACAGGTAGAAACAAACGAAAATAAAAATAAATGATTCATTATCCAAATATTTGCTAGTAGCGGGATTGGCACCCGTGACCTTCAAATTACTTTATACCCAATAGACATTTTATCTTTTTTTTGTCCTTTTAGGTTAATGTTATATAACTTACTTGCTTTATTGACGTTTTCATGATAGAGTTATCTCTTGTGACGTTGGTAGATGTCCCGCCGCGCCCGCTATACGCTGTGAAAACCCTGAAATATGCCTTTTTTATATTTGACTTTGGGAGTGAACAGTCGTGCCAACAGTCCGGTGGTAAGTGGCTACTGCAGTCCATGAACACCTGCAAGCAACTTCAATCCCCCTCCCCTCCAAATTGGTTCCCGCCTTGTCGTGGCGGAGAGGCTTAATAACTGTGCTTGGTCTTTCACGGTGAACCAAGAGGAATCTGCTTGGCCGGCCCGAGGAGGCCGTGGAGGTGAGTGGGCTTGGTGAGCCCACTTGGGATGCGTATTGGGGACTGTGCACACTGTGAACACTCCCCGTGTTAGCTTAGCGCCCTCCACAGCCGAAGGGGGATCACGGGGGAAGAGGAGTTTTGGTATTACGCTTCGCCATTCTCGTGATCTCTCCCGAGAAGCGGTGCTCGTGGGGTCCGGGATTTGGCGACATGCGGCGAAAGTGGAACACCGCGTGATTTTAATCGGTGCAAGCCCGACATAACCTGTCCTTGCCCCCGAGATGGGTACGCGTTAGGCATTATCCTATAAAAAAAATAAAAGGCTCCTTTAATGCACATGAGTCGTAGTCACGTGGGTGGTGGTGGGACCACACTCTTACTGAATTTTATAATTAATTCTCTTCATTGTAATTTTTTCACAGCTTTTTTTTAATTCTACTACTAATATAATAAAAAAAGTAGCATACAGGGTGTGGCGTGACGGAGTCTTTTCCTTAATTAAACTCTTTTAAATTAGAGTTGTCCTTATCCCTACAGTGGAACTATCACAGGCACTTACTGTAACTATGATTTCCAATAATGTATTTTCACGTATTTATTCTGCTTAAGTAATCAAAAAGCATTTAGAAGGCACAGTGCCCTGATTAATTTTCTACAACTGTCTCTACTTATACAAAATATAAAAATACACACATATAGTTTTATTAAACAACAACAAACTGAGTTTTCTGTAACTGATTTTCCATTTCCTTTATGTGTTCTATTTCAGTTCACTAACGTGATTTATTTAAAAGATTAGATCTTATTTGTACGGATGATGTAGCTCCTTTCGTTTTATCATAATAGCATTATGGTCAAAATAAATCGACCATTAAAATATTGATAATGACAGAAATACAAAAAAAAATAAAAATAAAGCTGTGAACGGCATACTACACTACATTTTTAAATATTTCGAATTCTGTTTCGCTTCTGAATTGAATTTTTACTGGTTTAATTTCAAGAAAATCGATTATTTGAGTATTGAAAAAATGGCGAAGTGGAAAACTGTGTGTTCTTTTTTCTCATTAAAGCATATTCCGCGAAATGATATAAATATTTGGGTATCATTAAAGGCTTATTTTCTATCTTATTTGTTTATCATTAATTCATTAATGTCACTGTCATTGATGATGTTTCTTAACAGAAAATATAACATTCTTTGCCGCAAAGACATCAAGATATACGGATTAAGTCAATCACTCTGACACAATCGTTTTTGGCTATCTGCTATGAATGTAGTTCTCGTGTAGGACGCGATTTGATTTATTCATTTACCATTTATTTTTTATTTATTTTTTAAAAAGAATAGTAACAATGCTATTTAACTAACATTACTAATATTCCTTTTAACCCTCCAACTAAGCATTAGAGCTTGTATTTGGAGTGGTTCACGACAATAGTCGAATGGTTGGCTCGAACCTGCGACGTCATGTTTCGCAGTCCGCACCCTAACCCATTAGGCTATTGGCGCTTTGCCAATTACATTACTAGACTGTAAATAGTCCTTAGCCCACTGCAGGACATAGCCCTCTCTGATAGGAGGATTTGCGCCAATAGCCACGCCGCTCCACGCACCTCGTGGCTTCGTCTGTTGCCCGCCATCTGTCGGTAAGTATTAACGTTGTAATTTTCAAGGCTATTCCCTTCGTCGCCTCTAATGCCATCCACGTGAAGAACTGGGTGGGAGATTCTTACACTGATACCACACGGCAATTTAGTTTCTTTTTTACAAAACTACGTAATATAATAAATATCCTGTTCTAAATTTGAAATACATGTGAAAATTTACGCGATTCGATGTTTGTCGTTCAACCATCCCTAAACCGCAATGGATTTAAATGGAATTTGGTAGAGGACTTGATTTAGCCTTATTAAAGTCAATTTTTTTATGTCAGTTTAATATTCTAAAAGCAGACAGTACTATTGCATGATTCTTTAGAATTAATTTTATAGTTTTATATAATCATATGTCTATACAGACGCAGATGATTAAGTACAACATACTGCTGACCTTACTTGTATGAAAATAATTGCGATGGTACAATAAATATTCATATAACCATTGGAAACTTCCAGTAATAATTATTCTTTAATCATAACGTATATAAATACTGTTTTAATATTTACTTATCTACAAGTGGGTTTAATCTGAGTAGTTGATTTATCATAAAATACATTTTAATTATTGTACATAGCCACTAAAGCGATCGTTCAGCTGGGCTATTTATAAAATGCCGACATCCTCTAAAGAGTAATAAGGGTGAGGGTAAAGAACGCAAAGAACTTTTATCAGAACAATGAAATGTAATATTTAGGCTAAAACATTGACACAAGGAAGCTCTCATTAGAAAACAAGTATATGATACTTGTTATTGAAGATATCAAGGAAGTAAACGATATCGGATTGCCGATAATGTCTAATATCCATTATCAGGGAATAAGAACACGTGTTATTGCTATTAAAAGAAACTCCTTAGAAGTTTTTTTTTATTTGGAATTAGGTGGGGAACAAACGCTGACACCTGTTGGAAGTCTTAGAAGAAATGAAAAAAAGTTTGCTGGGAAAAGGCCTCCTATTCGAGAGAGTTTTGCACCCTCCCATCGCCGAAATAATATTTTTTATTATCACGCAGACATGCTGGTTTCCCCGCGATTTTTTCCTTCACCGCCGCGCCCGTGGTAAATACAGCATTTAATATTGCTATTGACATTATCAGTGATGCCGGTACCGGGGATCGAACCCAGGTTATTCGCACTATGCGAAAGTAAACTGAGCGCCCTCGTCATTAGGTGAAATAAATAAGACTCGTTAAGACAAATCTAAAGAGCCTAAACAAGATGGGTTTACTAGTAACCATTCAAGAATTCCGTCACCGGCCTTCCAGCACCACCATCACCAGCTTAGTGGTACCCCGTTATTCCATTGTCATCGGTATTTACTACGAGTGAAAAATTTCAATTTATTCGTAACTCTGGAACTTAGTCTGGAAAATTTAGTTACCTTGATACATGCATGCATACAGGTGAAACTAACAAAAAGCCGGTAAGAAAAGGAATGACGTTCATATTTTGTTATGATCTGACCACGGGATTGATTTCAAAAACTCCCTAACATAATTCTAAACATGTATGATTATAAATAAAGAAAAATTATTTTCGTATGATAAAAATTGATAAGTCGGGGCGGACAGTTAAATTCTTATAAACTTAATTCGCTTCTCTTGGTTCCGTTGAAAGCATTTGAAATATAAATTGCCTTAATGTGCTTTGCTAACCTGATCTTCATCAACACCCCTCATTTCAATCCGAGAAACCGATTTCTGGGTTCTATCACAGGACTGAACGAATTGTAAATTAGTCAAAGTTGGTCTTTTTGTTGGTTGGCACACGTGCGGTAAGAATAATCAATAATAATTGGTATATTGGAGGAGGGCCTATCAAGCCCACATCACCATTACCGAGGTCAAGATGACAGATGACCCTGTATTCGCGATTTAATAAACGACGAGGTAGTGGGGTTGACAATTGAAAAAGGAAGCGCCAAGCGACGGCTTTTTGCTGCTGCTCGAATGGGCCGGCTTGACCGGGCTATTGTGCCGGCGTATTGTACTTCTGCGTTTCGTTCGGTGAGTGCGGTAACCGGAGGCCCACTCCCCTTTCTCCCATCGGTCTCCTCTTTTCCTTCCTCTCTCTCTAAATATCCTTGAAGGCCGGCAATGCATCTCCAGCTCCGGAATTGCAGATGTAAATGGGCATCAGTAATCACTTTCCATCAGGTGAGCTGCTTGATCATTTGCCCCCTTTCCCATAAAAAAAATCCATTTTGCATTTGCTAAATTTTTAACATATGTAAAAGTAAAAGTAGGTAAAACTTACATTCCAAGATTCCTTTACAAACATTGGTACAGGACAATTTAGGTAGCAACGTAGCAGTCACTAGAAAAGCAAGCGGTACAGAGATAATTGAACTTTAATGAGGTGTTACGAAGAAAATACAGCGAAATAAGGAGCTTACCTTTAGTATGTCTAATCTCCTCGGCTAGCTTTTGATGTTATGAGAATTCATCAAACGATATTGAGGTACGTAATTGGAGAATATTGATATGGATTTTACGTGACGGATTACGTTCGGTAATATTTGGTAAGATCAAAGCTTTTAAACGTAAATATTTTAGCGTATATGGGAGAATATGACATCTTTATTGCCAAATGCTAACCTCATCTATGCGTGGTGCATCCCGAGTCCTGAACAACCACGAAAGATGGCAGTAAACTCATCTCCTTAAATCTTAATCCTTCTTAATAAAAACTTAAATCCTGCAAACGGGTGATCGGGAGCAGGCTTACTACTGCGCCATTAAAAAATAGATGCTGACAATATATGCCCAGCGGTGGACTTCAATAGGCCAATAAAAAAAATAATTTTAGAAACTAAGATTTACGGACTCATATATTTTATACATTTGCCATTTGTTCAGTAAAAATTGCTACTGCGGCAACATTAGCGACAAACATTTATGTTAGATTTGAATTCGAATATATTTATTTAGCAGCAAAAACAATATCTCACTACACATAGTATACTAATTAGCGCATGTTTAGGTATTAGTTGCAATAAGTTAAAATTTTAAAAGACATTAAAAAAAACTTATAGATTCGAATAAAATTTTTCGATATAGAAGTGTTTATTCATTCATGTGTAATGCATAGTGTGCGTGGATTCGTTTGTGTGTTAGTGAGCATGTGTGGGTGCGTATGTGTGATATTCTACGGTATTGAATATCAGCGTTCTTATTCTATGACCGGACTGAATCCAAAGTCTAAAGTGCGATGCGTCTGGTACTGCGATCGACCAAATCGAATATGGCATACCCTCATTATGGGAGAGGCCTATGTCCTACTATGTGACTATTTACTGATCGGTAAGGTATTCGTATATAATTACGTAGTGCACATACCAATGTGGTCCTGGCAACGGACAGATGGAATCAGTAAACCATTCGAATTTGCCAAACCGAATTTCCTCATCTACATACGCTACCTGCCCAGCGTGGTGAATATGGCCAAACAGTCCAAGAAATAGACAGTCAGCACTTACTGGCGTTTTCATGGACTATGTTCGGCTGTGGACTTAAATAAGCAGATGCAGAAGATTAAATGCATATTTTATTTAATAAAACTCTTGTGAAGAAAGTAATAACACGATTTAATGGTTTGCTATGTGTTTATTTACATCAAAAGGGATACCAGTTTTCCCAATAGTAAAACAGTTAAGTAAAACGTATATATTTTCCTGGTCTATAGTTGATGTGTTTGAAAAGGTCCGGTGTTTACGTTACTCTGAACAGTTATAGACGTACGGTAAGACATTCGCGTTAATGTGTGAACATAATTACGCATCAGGGTAAATTATTAGAAACCATAAATAAATTTTTTTCAATTATGAAACATTGTTTCTTTCCCTTTTGTGTACGAAATTTACCAACGATACAGTAGTACACGCATACATAGTACTTATATACGTCAGAATAGTTAAAACATACCATTAAAAACTAATACATTATCCATTTAATTAAAAATAATTATTTATGCAGCCCGATTTGTCGGGTATAAAGAGAATCTAGTAGTATCTCTAATCAAAGAGAGTTTTGATCGAACGGTGATGTTTGTAATGCCGGCTGCGACAAAGAGCTTTGTAGGGCAAATTAGGTCGTGTTGATTTTATCAATTGATAACGTTTGCAGAGTTTGAGGAACTGGTAACTAAACATCAGAACTAGCAATGATTTATATTGTAGTAGGACAATAAAACTAGCATAAATAAGCTTAGAAGCTCACTTCTATCAAAGTCATATAGACACATCTGTCTATTTTTTAATTTTTTTAAATAAAAGTAAACGAACTCAAGAATGTTGTTAAACAAACAAAAAATATTGGATGGATAAATATCTGTTTCAATTTCCTTCGCCTTAAAACGGTATTCCTTATAATTCAAAAAAAAACCGTTGGGTACGAAGTAAATGCCAAAAGTATTAGGTCAAGATCGTGGCCTAAATAACTTGTTGTGTTGGTGTTAAATTATATTTTTCTTCTGTTACAGATTGATAACTACAACATGATTGGATAATTCTGAGAAGTTTTTCAAAATGCATTTTTATATTATCAGCTTTCTTAATGTAATAATTATAAATAATGTGATTTCCATAAATAGCGATGTTAATTATAAGGCAATAGAAAATAATCGTAATGTATTCGAAGATATGGATAACAACTTACGTAAACAAGATGAAAGGAATAAAATACTCTTACCTATTAGAGTAAAGAGAACTGTTAAAAATGAAAAACCTGTGGAATTCGATAAAATGGCGATCAGACACGCTAAATTGAATCACAGTTCAGCAGATGTGAATGCAACAGAAGAACCGTGTGTGGGATCTCCGGAGTTTTGTAATTTAACAAGAGAAGAATACGTGACTATGTTAAATGAATATATCTATCCACAAACATACGAATGGGTGTTGATAGGAACGCACACTGCAGTATTCGTGATTGGATTGGTTGGAAATGCTTTGGTCTGTATAGCAGTGTACAGGAATCACACAATGAGAACAGTTACTAACTATTTTATAGTAAATTTGGCAGTGGCTGATTTTATGGTGATACTGTTTTGTTTACCTCCAACCGTGCTTTGGGATGTGACAGAAACTTGGTTTTTAGGGGATGCACTATGCAAAGTACTGTTGTATTTTCAGGTAAGTTTTCATTCTTAAACTTTTATTTTGTATTCTTTTGCGAAATTGACTGTTTGTTGGTTTAGCTTGTTGTTGAAGATGCTTTAAAGCTCAGGGTTTTGGAACTGGAAGTTGTCTTACACTATGTTCCAGTGCGGTGGGCTGAAGGAGTTTATTATTTTTATTATTACACAGAGATGATGCTTTACTCCTGATATTTTCCTGTTCCACCTAGTACGTGGTAAACTTAGCATATAAAATTGCAATTAAAATGTTGGTGGTTCCACTCAAATTAAAGTGACCACTCAGCACTGTGCTAAACAGTGAACGTACCTAACTGTTGAGTTATAGGTTCTGGGTTCGTGTTCCAGATCGAGTCATTATCTGTGTGGTCTAGTTGTGTTGTGTTCTACTATTATTTCTTTCACTATAAATGACCCTCCCTCCGATCTTATCGCATAAGTTTTAGATTCGGGTACGGGTAGATATAGAGCAGACCATAGTAATCACAGTTTTGATTATATATATATATCAAATTTAGTTTCATTAGAAAACTATGAAATATGTTTGTGAAACAAAATCCTACCAGGGATTGCCATAAATAACCAAACAGGTGCAAAATTTCAATTTCACTCACGAATTTACCGAAATGACGAGTTCTTGAAAAATTTCAGATATTTTCAACTGCTTAGAAAATCACTAGTAAATCTTGGCTTGCTTCGAGACGTATAATCACTAAAATAAACTTATGTGAATAGAAAACAAAGTTTATGGTAATCTACAATCTGTTTATCGTTCGTCTATGAATATTTAGATAGTGAAACATGTTTTAAGCTTAATCATTGAGTAAACAAACTACCATCATTCAGAAATAGAATGAATAGTTAATATCATTAACTTGCATTGATATTTATTGGCCATGATCTAAATTTAAATGAGTTAGTTATCTATTTTGTTCTATCTTAAACTTTATGATCAAAACACTAGTGATGAAGTTTATAGCAATGAACAATTTTCAAATTAAAGTGAGCACTCAGCACTGTGCTAAACAGTGAACGTACCTAACTGTTGAGTTATAGGTTCTGGGTTCGTGTTCCAGATCGAGTCATTATCTGTGTGGTCTAGTTGTGTTGTGTTCTTATTATATTATTTCTTTCACTATAAATGACCCTCCCTCCGATCTTATCGCATAAGTTTTAGATTCGGGTATGGGTAGATAAAGAGCAGACCATAGTAATCACAGTTTTGATTATATATATATATCAAATTTAGTTTCATTAGAAAACTATGAAATATGTTTGTGAAACAAAATCCTACCAGGGATTGCCATAAATAACCAAACAGGTGCAAAATTTCAATTTCACTCACGAATTTACCGAAATGACGAGTTCTTGAAAAATTTCAGATATTTTCAACTGCTTAGAAAACCACTAGTAAATCTTGGCTTGGTTCGAGACGTATAATCACTAAAATAAACTTATGTGAATAGAAAACAAAGTTTATGGTGATCTACAATCTGTTTATCGTTCGTCTATGAATATTTAGATAGTGAAACATGTTTTAAGCTTAATCATTGAGTAAACAAACTACCATCATTCAGAAATAGAATGAATAGTTAATATCATTAACTTGCATTGATATTTATTGGCCATGATCTAAATTTAAATGAGTTAGTTATCTATTTTGTTCTATCTTAAACTTTATGATCAAAACACTAGTGATGAAGTTTATAGCAATGAACAATTTTCAAATTAAAAAGTTTATGAATGATATGAAATATATGTTTAAGCGCTATGAACGTCTGTCGTCCATGTGGGTAGGCAGAGTAAATGGAGCTTTCCTTGAGACAATGTAGCGTGACCAAACTAACTTCCACAACTCGCTCTTCGCCGCTACGGGAGAAAGGTTGTAACGGGTGGCAAACCTTGCCACCAGTTTTTCTCCAGGAGATTACCCATTGTTTTTTTAGCCGCCTCGTTCATCACCCACGGCAAGAATAGGGTAGAATTCTCACGCCGCCAAATGAGTAAACATTGTAATGAAAATTGATTTTTTGAACTAGGAGGTAAGCTTCTTCTCTGCCTAGGAGCCAATCAGTAGTAAGTGTAGTATTCCGATTTGAAGGACATAGAGAGCAGTATAATTACAAGCATTGATGCATTCTATCTTAGTCTTCCGGACTAATACCGCATCTAAAACTTCTTTATTTGCAAACACGTTCACAACTATGTATTGTTTTGAATTTCAGCTCTATTCATTACCATATGTAAGGACCGGTTTTATAACCGACTTGTGATCTAAAACAGTTCCTTTATTTTGAAACACGTTCACTGTGAATTGTTTTGAATTTCAGCTCTATTCATTACCATATGTAAGGACCGGTTTTATAACCGACTTGTGATCTAAAACACTCCCTACATTTTGAAACACGTTCACAACTATGTATTGTTTTGAATTTCAGCTCTATTCATTACCATATGTAAGGACCGGTTTTATAACCGACTTGTGATCTAAAACAGTTCCTTTATTTTGAAACACGTTCACTGTGAATTGTTTTGAATTTCTGCTTTATTTACTACCATCAGTAAGGACCGGTCTTATAATCGACTTGTGATCTAAAACAGTTCCTTTATTTTGAAACACGTTCACAACTATGTATTGTTTTGAATTTCAGCTCTATTCATTACCATATGTAAGGACCGGTTTTATAACCGACTTGTGATCTAAAACAGTTCCTTTATTTTGAAACACGTTCACTGTGAATTGTTTTGAATTTCAGCTCTATTCATTACCATATGTAAGGACCGGTTTTATAACCGACTTGTGATCTAAAACAGTCCTTCATTTTGAAACACGTTCACTGTGAATTGTTTTGAATTTCTGCTTTATTTACTACCATCAGTAAGGACCGGTCTTATAATCGACTTGTGATCTAAAACACTCCCTACATTTTGAAACACGTTCACAACTATGTATTGTTTTGAATTTCAGCTCTATTCATTACCATATGTAAGGACCGGTTTTATAACCGACTTGTGATCTAAAACACTCCCTACATTTTGAAACACGTTCACAACTATGTATTGTTTTGAATTTCAGCTCTATTCATTACCATATGTAAGGACCGGTTTTATAACCGACTTGTGATCTAAAACACTCCCTACATTTTGAAACACGTTCACAACTATGTATTGTTTTGAATTTCTGCTTTATTTACTACCATCAGTAAGGACCGGTCTTATAATCGACTTGTGATCTAAAACAGTTCCTTTATTTTGAAACACGTTCACAACTATGTATTGTTTTGAATTTCAGCTCTATTCATTACCATATGTAAGGACCGGTTTTATAACCGACTTGTGATCTAAAACAGTTCCTTTATTTTGAAACACGTTCACTGTGAATTGTTTTGAATTTCTGCTTTATTTACTACCATCAGTAAGGACCGGTCTTATAATCGACTTGTGATCTAAAACACTCCCTACATTTTGAAACACGTTCACTGTGAATTGTTTTGAATTTCAGCTCTATTCATTACCATATGTAAGGACCGGTTTTATAACCGACTTGTGATCTAAAACAGTTCCTTTATTTTGAAACACGTTCACTGTGAATTGTTTTGAATTTCAGCTCTATTCATTACCATATGTAAGGACCGGTTTTATAACCGACTTGTGATCTAAAACACTCCCTACATTTTGAAACACGTTCACTGTGAATTGTTTTGAATTTCAGCTCTATTCATTACCATATGTAAGGACCGGTTTTATAACCGACTTGTGATCTAAAACACTCCCTACATTTTGAAACACGTTCACAACTATGTATTGTTTTGAATTTCTGCTTTATTTACTACCATCAGTAAGGACCGGTCTTATAATCGACTTGTGATCTAAAACACTCCCTACATTTTGAAACACGTTCACAACTATGTATTGTTTTGAATTTCAGCTCTATTCATTACCATATGTAAGGACCGGTTTTATAACCGACTTGTGATCTAAAACAGTCCTTCATTTTGAAACACGTTCACAACTATGTATTGTTTTGAATTTCAGCTCTATTCATTACCATATGTAAGGACCGGTTTTATAACCGACTTGTGATCTAAAACACTCCCTACATTTTGAAACACGTTCACTGTGAATTGTTTTGAATTTCAGCTCTATTCATTACCATATGTAAGGACCGGTTTTATAACCGACTTGTGATCTAAAACACTCCCTACATTTTGAAACACGTTCACTGTGAATTGTTTTGAATTTCAGCTCTATTCATTACCATATGTAAGGACCGGTTTTATAACCGACTTGTGATCTAAAACAGTTCCTTTATTTTGAAACACGTTCACAACTATGTATTGTTTTGAATTTCTGCTTTATTTACTACCATCAGTAAGGACCGGTCTTATAATCGACTTGTGATCTAAAACAGTCCTTCATTTTGAAACACGTTCACTGTGAATTGTTTTGAATTTCTGCTTTATTTACTACCATCAGTAAGGACCGGTCTTATAATCGACTTGTGATCTAAAACACTCCCTACATTTTGAAACACGTTCACTGTGAATTGTTTTGAATTTCTGCTTTATTTACTACCATCAGTAAGGACCGGTCTTATAATCGACTTGTGATCTAAAACAGTTCCTTTATTTTGAAACACGTTCACTGTGAATTGTTTTGAATTTCAGCTCTATTCATTACCATATGTAAGGACCGGTTTTATAACCGACTTGTGATCTAAAACAGTCCTTCATTTTGAAACACGTTCACAACTATGTATTGTTTTGAATTTCAGCTCTATTCATTACCATATGTAAGGACCGGTTTTATAACCGACTTGTGATCTAAAACACTCCCTACATTTTGAAACACGTTCACTGTGAATTGTTTTGAATTTCAGCTCTATTCATTACCATATGTAAGGACCGGTTTTATAACCGACTTGTGATCTAAAACAGTTCCTTTATTTTGAAACACGTTCACAACTATGTATTGTTTTGAATTTCAGCTCTATTCATTACCATATGTAAGGACCGGTTTTATAACCGACTTGTGATCTAAAACAGTCCTTCATTTTGAAACACGTTCACTGTGAATTGTTTTGAATTTCAGCTCTATTCATTACCATATGTAAGGACCGGTTTTATAACCGACTTGTGATCTAAAACACTCCCTACATTTTGAAACACGTTCACTGTGAATTGTTTTGAATTTCAGCTCTATTCATTACCATATGTAAGGACCGGTTTTATAACCGACTTGTGATCTAAAACACTCCCTACATTTTGAAACACGTTCACTGTGAATTGTTTTGAATTTCAGCTCTATTCATTACCATATGTAAGGACCGGTTTTATAACCGACTTGTGATCTAAAACAGTTCCTTTATTTTGAAACACGTTCACTGTGAATTGTTTTGAATTTCAGCTCTATTCATTACCATATGTAAGGACCGGTTTTATAACCGACTTGTGATCTAAAACACTCCCTACATTTTGAAACACGTTCACAACTATGTATTGTTTTGAATTTCTGCTTTATTTACTACCATCAGTAAGGACCGGTCTTATAATCGACTTGTGATCTAAAACAGTTCCTTTATTTTGAAACACGTTCACAACTATGTATTGTTTTGAATTTCAGCTCTATTCATTACCATATGTAAGGACCGGTTTTATAACCGACTTGTGATCTAAAACAGTTCCTTTATTTTGAAACACGTTCACAACTATGTATTGTTTTGAATTTCAGCTCTATTCATTACCATATGTAAGGACCGGTTTTATAACCGACTTGTGATCTAAAACAGTTCCTTTATTTTGAAACACGTTCACTGTGAATTGTTTTGAATTTCAGCTCTATTCATTACCATATGTAAGGACCGGTTTTATAACCGACTTGTGATCTAAAACACTCCCTACATTTTGAAACACGTTCACAACTATGTATTGTTTTGAATTTCAGCTCTATTCATTACCATATGTAAGGACCGGTTTTATAACCGACTTGTGATCTAAAACAGTTCCTTTATTTTGAAACACGTTCACTGTGAATTGTTTTGAATTTCAGCTCTATTCATTACCATATGTAAGGACCGGTTTTATAACCGACTTGTGATCTAAAACAGTCCTTCATTTTGAAACACGTTCACAACTATGTATTGTTTTGAATTTCTGCTTTATTTACTACCATCAGTAAGGACCGGTCTTATAATCGACTTGTGATCTAAAACAGTTCCTTTATTTTGAAACACGTTCACTGTGAATTGTTTTGAATTTCAGCTCTATTCATTACCATATGTAAGGACCGGTTTTATAACCGACTTGTGATCTAAAACAGTCCTTCATTTTGAAACACGTTCACTGTGAATTGTTTTGAATTTCAGCTCTATTCATTACCATATGTAAGGACCGGTTTTATAACCGACTTGTGATCTAAAACAGTCCTTCATTTTGAAACACGTTCACAACTATGTATTGTTTTGAATTTCAGCTCTATTCATTACCATATGTAAGGACCGGTTTTATAACCGACTTGTGATCTAAAACAGTTCCTTTATTTTGAAACACGTTCACAACTATGTATTGTTTTGAATTTCTGCTTTATTTACTACCATCAGTAAGGACCGGTCTTATAATCGACTTGTGATCTAAAACACTCCCTACATTTTGAAACACGTTCACAACTATGTATTGTTTTGAATTTCTGCTTTATTTACTACCATCAGTAAGGACCGGTCTTATAATCGACTTGTGATCTAAAACACTCCCTACATTTTGAAACACGTTCACAACTATGTATTGTTTTGAATTTCTGCTTTATTTACTACCATCAGTAAGGACCGGTCTTATAATCGACTTGTGATCTAAAACAGTTCCTTTATTTTGAAACACGTTCACAACTATGTATTGTTTTGAATTTCAGCTCTATTCATTACCATATGTAAGGACCGGTTTTATAACCGACTTGTGATCTAAAACAGTTCCTTTATTTTGAAACACGTTCACTGTGAATTGTTTTGAATTTCAGCTCTATTCATTACCATATGTAAGGACCGGTTTTATAACCGACTTGTGATCTAAAACACTCCCTACATTTTGAAACACGTTCACAACTATGTATTGTTTTGAATTTCTGCTTTATTTACTACCATCAGTAAGGACCGGTCTTATAATCGACTTGTGATCTAAAACAGTTCCTTTATTTTGAAACACGTTCACTGTGAATTGTTTTGAATTTCAGCTCTATTCATTACCATATGTAAGGACCGGTTTTATAACCGACTTGTGATCTAAAACAGTCCTTCATTTTGAAACACGTTCACTGTGAATTGTTTTGAATTTCAGCTCTATTCATTACCATATGTAAGGACCGGTTTTATAACCGACTTGTGATCTAAAACAGTTCCTTTATTTTGAAACACGTTCACTGTGAATTGTTTTGAATTTCAGCTCTATTCATTACCATATGTAAGGACCGGTTTTATAACCGACTTGTGATCTAAAACAGTCCTTCATTTTGAAACACGTTCACAACTATGTATTGTTTTGAATTTCAGCTCTATTCATTACCATATGTAAGGACCGGTTTTATAACCGACTTGTGATCTAAAACAGTTCCTTTATTTTGAAACACGTTCACAACTATGTATTGTTTTGAATTTCAGCTCTATTCATTACCATATGTAAGGACCGGTTTTATAACCGACTTGTGATCTAAAACAGTCCTTCATTTTGAAACACGTTCACTGTGAATTGTTTTGAATTTCTGCTTTATTTACTACCATCAGTAAGGACCGGTCTTATAATCGACTTGTGATCTAAAACAGTCCTTCATTTTGAAACACGTTCACAACTATGTATTGTTTTGAATTTCTGCTTTATTTACTACCATCAGTAAGGACCGGTCTTATAATCGACTTGTGATCTAAAACAGTTCCTTTATTTTGAAACACGTTCACTGTGAATTGTTTTGAATTTCAGCTCTATTCATTACCATATGTAAGGACCGGTTTTATAACCGACTTGTGATCTAAAACAGTTCCTTTATTTTGAAACACGTTCACTGTGAATTGTTTTGAATTTCTGCTTTATTTACTACCATCAGTAAGGACCGGTCTTATAATCGACTTGTGATCTAAAACAGTTCCTTTATTTTGAAACACGTTCACTGTGAATTGTTTTGAATTTCTGCTTTATTTACTACCATCAGTAAGGACCGGTCTTATAATCGACTTGTGATCTAAAACAGTTCCTTTATTTTGAAACACGTTCACAACTATGTATTGTTTTGAATTTCTGCTTTATTTACTACCATCAGTAAGGACCGGTCTTATAATCGACTTGTGATCTAAAACAGTTCCTTTATTTTGAAACACGTTCACAACTATGTATTGTTTTGAATTTCTGCTTTATTTACTACCATCAGTAAGGACCGGTCTTATAATCGACTTGTGATCTAAAACAGTTCCTTTATTTTGAAACACGTTCACTGTGAATTGTTTTGAATTTCAGCTCTATTCATTACCATATGTAAGGACCGGTTTTATAACCGACTTGTGATCTAAAACAGTTCCTTTATTTTGAAACACGTTCACAACTATGTATTGTTTTGAATTTCTGCTTTATTTACTACCATCTGTAAGGAACGGTCTTATAGCCGACTTGTGATCTAAAACACTCCCTACATTTTGAAACACGTTCACTGTGAATTGTTTTGAATTTCTGCTTTATTTACTACCATCAGTAAGGACCGGTCTTATAATCGACTTGTGATCTAAAACAGTCCTTCATTTTGAAACACGTTCACAACTATGTATTGTTTTGAATTTCTGCTTTATTTACTACCATCAGTAAGGACCGGTCTTATAATCGACTTGTGATCTAAAACAGTTCCTTTATTTTGAAACACGTTCACAACTATGTATTGTTTTGAATTTCAGCTCTATTCATTACCATATGTAAGGACCGGTTTTATAACCGACTTGTGATCTAAAAACAGTTCCTTTATTTTGAAACACGTTCACAACTATGTATTGTTTTGAATTTCAGCTCTATTCATTACTATATGTAAGGACCGGTTTTATAACCGACTTGTGATCTAAAAACAGTTCCTTTATTTTGAAACACGTTCACTGTGAATTGTTTTGAATTTCTGCTTTATTTACTACCATCAGTAAGGACCGGTCTTATAATCGACTTGTGATCTAAAAACAGTTCCTTTATTTTGAAACACGTTCACTGTGAATTGTTTTGAATTTCTGCTTTATTTACTACCATCAGTAAGGACCGGTCTTATAATCGACTTGTGATCTAAAAACAGTTCCTTTATTTTGAAACACGTTCACTGTGAATTGTTTTGAATTTCTGCTTTATTTACTACCATCAGTAAGGACCGGTCTTATAATCGACTTGTGATCTAAAAACAGTTCCTTTATTTTGAAACACGTTCACAACTATGTATTGTTTTGAATTTCAGCTCTATTCATTACTATATGTAAGGACCGGTTTTATAACCGACTTGTGATCTAAAAACAGTTCCTTTATTTTGAAACACGTTCACTGTGAATTGTTTTGAATTTCTGCTTTATTTACTACCATCAGTAAGGACCGGTCTTATAATCGACTTGTGATCTAAAAACAGTTCCTTTATTTTGAAACACGTTCACTGTGAATTGTTTTGAATTTCAGCTCTATTCATTACTATATGTAAGGACCGGTTTTATAACCGACTTGTGATCTAAAAACAGTTCCTTTATTTTGAAACACGTTCACAACTATGTATTGTTTTGAATTTCTGCTTTATTTACTACCATCAGTAAGGACCGGTCTTATAATCGACTTGTGATCTAAAAACAGTTCCTTTATTTTGAAACACGTTCACAACTATGTATTGTTTTGAATTTCAGCTCTATTCATTACTATATGTAAGGACCGGTTTTATAACCGACTTGTGATCTAAAAACAGTTCCTTTATTTTGAAACACGTTCACTGTGAATTGTTTTGAATTTCTGCTTTATTTACTACCATCAGTAAGGACCGGTCTTATAATCGACTTGTGATCTAAAAACAGTTCCTTTATTTTGAAACACGTTCACTGTGAATTGTTTTGAATTTCAGCTCTATTCATTACTATATGTAAGGACCGGTTTTATAACCGACTTGTGATCTAAAAACAGTTCCTTTATTTTGAAACACGTTCACAACTATGTATTGTTTTGAATTTCTGCTTTATTTACTACCATCAGTAAGGACCGGTCTTATAATCGACTTGTGATCTAAAACAGTTCCTTTATTTTGAAACACGTTCACAACTATGTATTGTTTTGAATTTCTGCTTTATTTACTACCATCAGTAAGGACCGGTCTTATAATCGACTTGTGATCTAAAACAGTTCCTTTATTTTGAAACACGTTCACAACTATGTATTGTTTTGAATTTCTGCTTTATTTACTACCATCAGTAAGGACCGGTCTTATAATCGACTTGTGATCTAAAACAGTTCCTTTATTTTGAAACACGTTCACAACTATGTATTGTTTTGAATTTCTGCTTTATTTACTACCATCAGTAAGGACCGGTCTTATAATCGACTTGTGATCTAAAACAGTTCCTTTATTTTGAAACACGTTCACAACTATGTATTGTTTTGAATTTCTGCTTTATTTACTACCATCAGTAAGGACCGGTCTTATAATCGACTTGTGATCTAAAACAGTTCCTTTATTTTGAAACACGTTCACAACTATGTATTGTTTTGAATTTCTGCTTTATTTACTACCATCAGTAAGGACCGGTCTTATAATCGACTTGTGATCTAAAACAGTTCCTTTATTTTGAAACACGTTCACAACTATGTATTGTTTTGAATTTCTGCTTTATTTACTACCATCAGTAAGGACCGGTCTTATAATCGACTTGTGATCTAAAACAGTTCCTTTATTTTGAAACACGTTCACAACTATGTATTGTTTTGAATTTCTGCTTTATTTACTACCATCAGTAAGGACCGGTCTTATAATCGACTTGTGATCTAAAACAGTTCCTTTATTTTGAAACACGTTCACAACTATGTATTGTTTTGAATTTCTGCTTTATTTACTACCATCAGTAAGGACCGGTCTTATAATCGACTTGTGATCTAAAACAGTTCCTTTATTTTGAAACACGTTCACAACTATGTATTGTTTTGAATTTCTGCTTTATTTACTACCATCAGTAAGGACCGGTCTTATAATCGACTTGTGATCTAAAACAGTTCCTTTATTTTGAAACACGTTCACAACTATGTATTGTTTTGAATTTCTGCTTTATTTACTACCATCAGTAAGGACCGGTCTTATAATCGACTTGTGATCTAAAACAGTTCCTTTATTTTGAAACACGTTCACAACTATGTATTGTTTTGAATTTCAGCTCTATTCATTACCATATGTAAGGACCGGTTTTATAACCGACTTGTGATCTAAAACAGTCCCTTCATTTTGAAACACGTTGACAATTATGAATTGTTTTGCGTTTCAGCTCAACTTCGTTCGAGAAGGAAGGCAGCCAAGATGTTAGTGGCTGTCGTTGTCATGTTTGCAGTATGCTATTTTCCGGTGCATCTACTCTCTGTGCTAAGGTAAATATTGTTAAATGTACTTTTATAAAAATTATTAAATTAATTGCTTCGTTATAAATTTTTAAATATGAAAATGTCTCCCTGTGTTGTGGCGGTAAAATAAATTTTCCGCCATCTCTCTTTCTGCGTGTGACCTAAGAAGAATGTTCGACTAAGGGAAACACAAATCTCGAAGCTGTCGAAATATGGATAACCATCTCGACCAACCACGATATCTACAGCTGAAGTAGCTACTGGGCGGCCATATAGCTCGCAGAACATAAACGCCGTGTAGCATGAATAGAAGATGGAGTGGGTATCAGCACAGTTTTGCGGGAAGTCGATGCATGCAGGTGGCTCAGGACCGTGTTTTGAAGCAATCTTTGTGGGCTTATGTTCAGCTGTGGTCTTGCGATAGGCTGAAATGATGATCTCGGTCAAAAACGAGCCGAAAATATTACATTACGTTAAGTACCATCTCTTCCCGTGAGTACTTAGAAACGTCTCAGGAAACGTATAGCTATAAATAATATATAAGGAAATTGTGTTACAAACTTATTAATTAACAAGGCAGTATTTTATATATTGACATAATTTGATACCAGGAACTAGATCAAATATTAGGTATCTGTCAATTTCTATTGTCAATAAATACGAAAGAATAAATTAACATAGAAGTGGCAATGTTTGCAGTTAAATAATCTAATCTATTGAATGATGGCGTAAGCAATTCTTCCACAAGGCTAATGATCGATGGCAAAGTGGCTAAGCGATTAGCTGCGTCTCTGTGGGTCGCGGGTTAGATTCCCGAACGGAACTAGTATTTGTATGTACTACAAATAATTGTACCGGTTCTGGGGGTTCAGTCCATGTGCAATTTATTTAGTTAACCTACGTGATACAGGAGAAATTCCTGCATTGGAAGGTAACGTTTTTAAAAAGTAGCAAATTATTCACATCCAAATCACAACTTTTAGTAAATGTATGGAACAAGTATGTGGAAGGAGGCAAATACCATTTCTTTTTCTAAATATCAACCTATCCTGCTCACGGTGCCCTCTGTTACCCAACTAACGAGGCTATGATGGATGTCGGCGGAATTGGCCGAATCGAACTTCCATAGACTAGTGATAGAGAGCAGCATCACCACTGTGAAGGAAAAAGCCCTGCACCCGCATAGTGTGATGATTATCAGCAAAACTTTCCAGGAAACTAATTTGCGAGAGCTTTCTCGGAGAGACCTATGTTCAGCGGTGGACTTCAATAGGCCGATGAAGAAGGAGAAGTTTAAATATTTTAATTGCGTGCCTTCTGCTCGCGAGTCCCTGCCGCTGAAGCAGTCAAGGCCACCGGGCCAATAGCGTATATCTAATTCGGTGGAGTCCGGCACTTGTTACTTATCCCGGCGAACGTAACCTCTCCCCCACGTGACAAATGATAGACGTATAACAAAATGATAAAACAACGGCATCGCCATACGTGAAAATTTTAAGTAGGGAAGAGCCAATAGTCTCGTGGTTATAGACTTCTTGTCGAGGATCTTGATGGGGTAGGCACTACACTCTTGCGAATTTCAGTCGCTAACCACTTGTGAAACTATTGTTGTTCCTATTCAAAGGGTATATAGAACCAATATAATAAAAAGCTAAATGTGTGGCGTACTTCTTTGAAATGCGCTCCCACTCGAAATCAGAGCGTCTAACAGTCGGTACATATTTAAAATGAAAGCTAAGGAATATATCCTTAACGAAATGGCAGAATCATCTCAGTAAAAAAATATAAATGTATGTATGTACGTGTGTATGTATTCATTATTATATATGTATTTATTATTGTATGCGTATTTAAATATTGTATCTATATATAGATTTACATTTATTATATTTATTTTCCTCTCTTTAGTTCTCTCTATTCTATCACCTACTCCTACTTCATTTCATCTCTGCATCGTCCAAAGGTTGACTGGTAGAGAATGCTTCTGGCATTAAGTCCGCCTATATACATTTTTATGTGTATGAAGTTGAATAAATAATAAATAAATATATAGTCTACTGCAAGACATAATATGCATCTTTCATAAGGAGAATTTGCCTAATCACCCTGCTCGGTTAGGGGATGGGCGGTCCCAGTATCAGACACCGCGCACCTCAGACGCTGCTGCGCGTCAACGTGAGCGTTATTTAGTTGGTATTTTTCGAGACGGTTTTTGACGACGGTGGCGGATTCCTACGTTACAACATGGAGTGATTTCTATGATTCAAATATTTGTCGAGAAAAATAAATGCAAAAGTAATATGAGTAATACTGAATTTTAGAATTCTGTCTGTCTGTGTATTCGTGTTTCACGCAAAAGTACAGGTTTTTGGTATGTCATCATATTAACTTTATCCGACTACGGTTATGTAAAAAAGATGTTTATGATTTTTCTTTTCTTCAATGACTACTACTTAAAAGCAATAACCACGCTGGTGATTTATTTTTAGTCTTATAATAAACAAGACTAGTGGTCAGGACGCTCACTTTAGTTTCATAGAGCGCGAGTGACCTGGGTTCGATCCCCGGTGCCGGCACCACTAAAATTGTTAATAGCAATTTTACGTGCTGTACTTACCACGTGCTCGGCGGTGAAGGAAAACATCGTGAGGAAACCTGCTTGTCTGAGAAATAATAAAAATATTATTTCGAGGATATGTGAAGCCCGCCTACCCGCACTGGAGCAGCGTGGCGGGCCCTTCCTGGCTCCTAAACCCTCCTAAATTTGAGAAGGAGGCCTTTGCCCAGCAGTGGGCACTTATAGGCTGCTACTTTATAATAAACAACATTTATTTCACAGATACACACTAGACATGGAGCAGAATGACGTCATAACTTTGGTTGCTCTAATCTCACACGTCATGTGCTACGCTAACTCTGCCATTAACCCACTGATTTACAATTTCATGAGCGGTGAGTTCTTCTAAAGTTCATATGAGAGACGATGACGAACGCCTGTCTAAGTTGTCAGCGTACCTTAACGCTGAGACGTGGGTCCAATAACCTTTTTAGTACCTTAAGTCCTGGTATAACACCTGACAACAGAATTTCAACACGTCAAGATTTATTATAAAAAAAAGTAGGAGAGGTTGATGGTTGACAATGATGATGACGTCTTTGTGGCAGATTTCCACCACGACGACAACTTGCGAATACAATCGGCAGCCGACAACTGCGCAGGACATGTCATAGTGCCGTAAGTTTACGCACGGGCACATCCATTCACTCGTCTTTACCTTCCCATATCAGATGTAACGTATAGGCGATACAATCGTCCGAGTCCCGGCCGAAGCCAAATATTGATTTTCGGGTCTTTTGTACGGCGGCTCACCTGTTGGCAAGTGGTTACGTTCACGTACATCTGCAACATCAGAGGAGCTGCAGGTGCGTTGCCGGCCTTCAAGGATACTTGGAGATGGGAGGGATAACGGGGAGGACCTCCGGATAGCTCACTCACCGAACGAAATGCAGAAGCACAAGATGCCCCTACTTTACGCCGGTATATTGCGAGGCCGTGATACTACCACGTTCGAGCCGGCCCATTAGTACAAAAGACGCGATTTAGTTTTACCATATCCGAAGAGCGTCTGTCCCGTGTCTCTGGCACTGCATCAGACGGCACCTCTGCGCGGTATTTTCGCGTTATTAGCAGTGACATCGGATAAGGAAAGGTAAAGACGAGCGAGTGCGTCAGCGTTTGCGCTTCCAGTTTTTTTTTTCATAACTTGCGTATCTCCGGCACAACAGCTGATAGTAATCAGAAGTTGTCCTTATTCTGCTTGTGTGACAAACTTTTTAATAGCCATAGATGGCAGAGTTTTATCGAAAAAATGTTCATAACTGTGTGTCCACGTGTCTCATAATTTTAAATTTGTCAACACCATTTCTCATTTATTTAAGCCATCTCAGAATTATTTCTTTAACTGCATCTTTTTTCTTTATTTAATATGTTAAAGAGGTGTGGAACAATAACATAGAAATGTTTCCATGCGTATCTTGTTCTAACTCAAATAGTATAGCATACGAGTATATGTACGGAATCGTTCTATTCAGCGGAATGTCTTAATTGCAGGTAAATACCGCAGGGAGTTTCGCAGAGCGTTCTGCTGCACTTCGAAACCGATCCACGAGACCCTGACTGTAACGACTCGTACGATGTCCAGGAACAGGAAGCTGGGCAGCATCCCAATCTTTGACAGGGACCACAGGCAGTACGCGTGTCATTCTTCAGTGATGATGATGATGATGATGATGATGATGATGATGATGATGATGATGATGATGATGATGATGATGATGATGATGATGATGATGATGATGATGATGATGATGATGATGATGATGATGATGATGATGATGATGATGATGATGATGATGATGATGATGATGATGATGATGATGATGATGATGATGATGATGATGATGATGATGATGATGATGATGATGATGATGATGATGATGATGATGATGATGATGATGATGATGATGATGATGATGATGATGATGATGATGATGATGATGATGATGATGATGATGATGATGATGATGATGATGATGATGATGATGATGATGATGATGATGATGATGATGATGATGATGATGATGATGATGATGATGATGATGATGATGATGATGATGATGATGATGATGATGATGATGATGATGATGATGATGATGATGATGATGATGATGATGATGATGATGATGATGATGATGATGATGATGATGATGATGATGATGATGATGATGATGATGATGATGATGATGATGATGATGATGATGATGATGATGATGATGATGATGATGATGATGATGATGATGATGATGATGATGATGATGATGATGATGATGATGATGATGATGATGATGATGATGATGATGATGATGATGATGATGATGATGATGATGATGATGATGATGATGATGATGATGATGATGATGATGATGATGATGATGATGATGATGATGATGATGATGATGATGATGATGATGATGATGATGATGATGATGATGATGATGATGATGATGATGATGATGATGATGATGATGATGATGATGATGATGATGATGATGATGATGATGATGATGATGATGATGATGATGATGATGATGATGATGATGATGATGATGATGATGATGATGATGATGATGATGATGATGATGATGATGATGATGATGATGATGATGATGATGATGATGATGATGATGATGATGATGATGATGATGATGATGATGATGATGATGATGATGATGATGATGATGATGATGATGATGATGATGATGATGATGATGATGATGATGATGATGATGATGATGATGATGATGATGATGATGATGATGATGATGATGATGATGATGATGATGATGATGATGATGATGATGATGATGATGATGATGATGATGATGATGATGATGATGATGATGATGATGATGATGATGATGATGATGATGATGATGATGATGATGATGATGATGATGATGATGATGATGATGATGATGATGATGATGATGATGATGATGATGATGATGATGATGATGATGATGATGATGATGATGATGATGATGATGATGATGATGATGATGATGATGATGATGATGATGATGATGATGATGATGATGATGATGATGATGATGATGATGATGATGATGATGATGATGATGATGATGATGATGATGATGATGATGATGATGATGATGATGATGATGATGATGATGATGATGATGATGATGATGATGATGATGATGATGATGATGATGATGATGATGATGATGATGATGATGATGATGATGATGATGATGATGATGATGATGATGATGATGATGATGATGATGATGATGATGATGATGATGATGATGATGATGATGATGATGATGATGATGATGATGATGATGATGATGATGATGATGATGATGATGATGATGATGATGATGATGATGATGATGATGATGATGATGATAATAACTTTGAGAAGTCGATGGATGCAGGTGGCTCAGGACCGAGCTTCGTGGCAATCTTTGGGGGAGGCCTATGTTCAGCAGTGGACTTCTGATAGGCTGAAATGATGATGATGATGATAATAACTTTATTTGTGGTAGAGCCAAGCGACGACTTGTTTGAGCTGCTGTTGTTCGAATGGGCCTGCTCGGCCAGGGTAGTACCGCGACCACGCAGAATACCGGCGTGAAGTAACGCTATCTTGTGCTTCTGCGTTTCGTTCGGTACCTCTCCCCCAGCCCCCATCATTCCTCCTATCCCCCAAATATCCTCTAAGGCTGACAACGCACCTGTAGTTGCTCTAGTCTCCTCCGGTGTTGCAGGTGTACGTGGGCCACGGTAATCACTTACCATCAGATAAGCCGCTGGCTCGTTTGCCCTCTGTTCTCATAAAAAAAATATAAGGTTTCTCACTCCAATATAAATATATAGTATATATTTATATTTGAGAAGAAAGGTTCTCGAATAGCAACCTCCTATATATGAAGGACATCCCTTCACAAGTTGAAGTAACCTCCTCCACAATCTGAGATCTGTGCTTGCTTGTAATGACAATGAATGATGAAGTCCGTATGTAATAAAGATTAATTAATGCTTACTTTAGTATATGAAACAACGAAATGTATGTATGTATATATACGCCTTGTTCCCAACGGGGTAGGCAGAGACAATCTTCTTCCACTAGCTACGGTCCTGACATACGTATTTTGCTTCTCTCACTTTCATCAATCTTCGCATGCATGCTCGTTGGTTTAGAGTACTCTTGACCTGGCCTTTTTTTCAGAACGCTTCCGATTTGATCGTGAAATGTTCGCCTAACAACGAAATGGGGAATCAAACTTTAAGAACAGCGCAGTAGGAATATAATGTTATTGTGCCGTGAGTGATGGTGGCTAAATGTGTCTGTCGGGTTCCGTACAAGTCGACAAAGGGCCGAAAATACTCCCGGTTAGCGATAGATGGCGTAATAACCACCTTTATAAACGAAAAAAAAATTATCGTCTATAAACGAAAGCAAGGCTATTGCGGTACAAAGAAGTATTAACTGTAAATAGGAAATAGGTTAATCATTACTAGGAAAATGTTTGTAGCCAACTAGCGGTGAGGTGGGTAGGCGTTCCGGCAGAAAGTAAACCTGCATTTAAAATCGCTATTAACAATTTAAGTAGCATCGGGAATCGAACCCAGGTCAATCGCGCTCTATGAAACTAAAGCGAGCTCTATGACCACAAGGCCACTACGGCTGGCCACAATGGACTACTAGTTAGCATTAAAAACCTAAAATAAAATCTACACTTTAATTGTAATTTTTATTTAGTGAAAAGTGAAGCTTTTGTTTGCATATTTAGTAAATTCACTACCAATATTCCTTTAGTAAATTATTACCGTGTATTAAAAAAGCCTACTACAGAATTAAGAGTAAATATGAATAATAAAGCTTATGAAATAAGTTCAGTGTAAAGGCTTAAGTCAAATGTTTAGGACGAGTCCGGCCCTTTTCGCGGTCTCATACTGCAGCAGAGACGTTTACCTTTTTAACTAGACGAAATTGTTTAAATTAAAAATAAAATTAGTCGGTTTTCGATTGTTATTTTTCTTTATTCTGTGTACTGCTTTGTTTTTTGGACTGGGGTGACAATGATGAGCTGACGGTCCACCTGTTGGCAAGTGGCTACTCCGGCCCATGGACATGTGCAAACAACCTCAATCGTAGAAGATCACAGACGCTTTGACACCATTGAGGACTGTGATGGAATGCCTCATGGCCTGTAATTGTACTGGCTCCCTATACCTTTTAAAGCGTAACACAATAGCTGTTGCTCTGCTTTTTGGCGAGACAGAAATGGGAGAGACGACTCCTGGGCAGAGAAGTTACTATATAGCTAGATGGTAAATAAACGTATGTTCTTCTTTCTGTTGCCAGTATACAAGTACTTAAACATATATATTAGTATTTAGTAACTACATATATGTCCTATGTGCTGTAATAATAGAGGAACTGTTGATTAAAAATGTCATGTGATATCTTTGTATACATTGATGTATTTTTAGAATGTACGTTGTTTATTAAAGACCTATGAGATTATCATATGTTTGTTTTTTATTGAATCTGGCCCGCCAGACGTTGTTCTGCACTTTCCGGGTAATACTGAGCATAATCGAACGACTTTTCGAGCACAAATATACTCAGGCTCAATATGGAGGTGCTTAACGGACAACAGCTGTTTTTGAGCTCTCGTAATTAATTTAAAATATACTCAAATCTACACGGTTTTTAAACGTTTTTTTAATTTTGTTGTAATTAGTACTCGTTTTTGTATGGTATTCTTAAATATTATGCATACATAAAGAAGTTTTAAGCACTTACATAATACACCTCCCTCCTAAATATCTATTGTACTACGTTTCTTAAAACAGATCATCATATTTATACATAACAATGGCAAATGTCTCTAATGTTGAGAATATTCAAAAAGAACTGGAAGGAAGCTTGACTCGGAAGATGGCTGAATTCGAAAGACGATTGAATGCAGCATCCTCTCCTTCAAACACAACACTTGTGCAGCTACGAGAAGATTTCTGTGCTTTTCGGAGAGACCTATGTTCAGCGGTGGACTTCAATAGGCCGATGAAGAAGGAGAAGTTTAAATATTTTACTTGCGTGCCTTCTGCTCGCGAGTCCCTGCCGCTGAAGCAGTCAAGGCCACCGGGCCAATAGCGTATATCTAATTCGGTGGAGTCCGGCACTTGTTACTTATCCCGGCGAACGTAACCTCTCCCCCACGTGACAAATGATAGACGTATAACAAAATGATAAAACAACGGCATCGCCATACGTGAAAATTTTAAGTAGGGAAGAGCCAATAGTCTCGTGGTTATAGACTTCTTGTCGAGGATCTTGATGGGGTAGGCACTACACTATTGCGAATTTCAGTCGCTAACCACTTGTGAAACTATTGTTGTTCCTATTCAAAGGGTATATAGAACCAATATAATAAAAGCTAAATGTGTGGCGTACTTTTGAAATGCGCTCCCACTGAAATCAGAGCGTCTAACAGTCGGTACATATTTAAAATGAAAGTTAAGGAATATATCCTTAACGAAATGGCAGAATCATCTCAGTAAAAAAATATAAGGTTTCACTCCAATATAAATATATAGTCTACTGCAAGACATAATATGCATCTTTCATAAGCAGAATTTGCCTAATCACCCTGCTCGGTTAGGGGATGGGCGGTCCCAGTATCAGACACCGCGCATCTCAGACGCTGCTGCGCGTCAACGTGAGCGTTATTTAGTTGGTATTTTTCGAGACGGTTTTTGACGACGGTGGCGGATTCCTACGTTACAACATGGAGTGATTTCTGTGATTCAAATATTTGTCGAGAAAAATAAATGCAAAAGTAATATGAGTAATACTGAATTTTAGAATTCTGTCTGTCTGTGTATTCGTGTTTCACGCAAAACTACAGGTTTTTGGTATGTCATCATATTAACTTTATCCGACTACGGTTATGTAAAAAAGATGTTTATGATTTTTCTTTTCTTCAATGACTACTACTTAAAAGCAATAACCACGCTGGTGATTTATTTTTAGTCTTATAATAAACAAGACTAGTGGTCAGGACGCTCACTTTAGTTTCATAGAGCGCGAGTGACCTGGGTTCGATCCCCGGTTCCGGCACCGCTAAAATTGTTAATAGCAATTTAAGTAGCATCGAATCGAACCCAGGTCAATCGCGCTCTATGAAACTAAAGCGAGCTCTATGACCACAAGGCCACCATGGCTGGCCACAATGGACTACTAGTTAGCATTAAAACCTAAAATAAAATCTACACTTTAATTGTAATTTTATTTAGTGAAAAGTGAAGCTTTTGTTTGCATATTTAGTAAATTCACTACCAATATTCCTTTAGTAAATTATTACCGTGTATTAAAAAGCCTACTACAGAATTAAGAGTAAATATGAATAATAAAGCTTATGAAATAAGTTCAGTGTAAAGGCTTAAGTCAAATGTTTAGGACGAGTCCGGCTCCTTTTCGCGGTCTCATACTGCAGCAGAGACGTTTACCTTTTAACTAGACGAAATTGTTTAAATTAAAATAAAATTAGTCGGTTTTCGATTGTTATTTTTCTTTTTCTCAAGTCTTTATTATTTTGTAATGATTAATGCTTTTCTTCAACGAAGTGTTTGTCGTTTACAATATGTTTATTTAATGGTTGACAAAGTGACATGTCAATATTTATACCAAAGATAATCTAAACTCTATGCTACAGTCAATACACCAATTTTGAGGCGGAAAACAGATTATAGCAGTAGCCAGTCTGGGTAATTAATTTTAATTGCTATTTTCAAACAGATCATCATATTTATACATAACAATGGCAAATGTCTCTAATGTTGAGAATATTCAAAAGAACTGAAGGAAGCTTGACTCGGAAGATGGCTGAATTGAAAGACGATTGAATGCAGCATCCTCTCCTTCAAACACAACACTTGTGCAGCTACGAGAAGATTTCTGTGCTTTTAAGGATCTGGTGTGTTCGATGTTCAGTATTCTACGACAGCAGATACAAGATTGTGCAAAAGCATTGATGCAATCAATATGCGGCATCGACGGAAAGCTCTCCTTTCCATGGGATCCCTGAGTCTGAGTTAAACATACGGCATGAGGTACTCCAATTAATTCATAATAAGATGCATCTCCCACATATTGCTGACACTTCTTTTAAACAGTGCCACAGACTTGGTGGTAAACACAGTGATCGTCCTCGGCCGGTACTTGCATACTTTGATGACCATCACACTAAAACCGAGATCTGGAAAGCCAAATCCAAGTTGAAAGGGTCTGCTGTTTCGATTTGTGAATTTTTGACAATAGCACGGCAGTCTGTTCATAAAAACGCTCGTCAGCGTTTTGGGGTAACGAATGTTTGGACCCATGATGGGGTTATTTACATTAAGCTTCCTGATGGTCGAGAGAAGATCTCCACCAAGACGAGTTAGAATCCTTAATAACAAAGTTTCCGATTGAACCATCTTCAGTGGGTGCCGGCAATGGTAATCCATCTGGGGTCAATGCGTTGACAGTAAGAAGGCTTCGCAAACACAGCATAGCTCATCTCGGTCTAGTCGTCAGCAAGAGGCAGTGCAAGCTAAACAATCTTCTTCAGCAAAGCAAAGCGTGGACATCAAGAGAACTAGGCGTTTCTGCACTCAAGCAATAGTCCTCCCATTCTTTCCATTCTTAACATTAAGGGCATAAGGATGGCTCTCAGGTAGTGTATTGTCCTCCTTCCATTGATTACTTCGCCAATTTGGAAGTGGCTCTCGAAAACATTGGTTCAGAGTACGCACACTGCATAGTCATGGGGATTTTAACACAGACCTTCTAAAAACTCACACAATCATCGAGTCTATCAATCTTAGTATTCTTCCTTTAAAGGCTACACACCATAACTTCGATGCCGGTGACTCTTTGATTGATCTTATTATTTCAAGCTCTTCTGATCATATAGTAGCACATGGTCAGCTTCCAGCCTCAGGTTTCTCCCGTCGCGACGATTTGCTTCGTATAAGCAAACGCCTAAATGCAGTCCATCAGTGTTGTATTGCCGCAACTTTAGAAGAATAAACTGGGATAAACTGAAGAGTGATGCATCTCATATGAATTTTACTGCCTTGGGAGTTGCTTCTACGGTTGATGAAAAGGTACATGTGCTTAATGATGCGATTCTCAATCTTTATGATACCCATGCTCCAATTCACAGGGTCAGACTAAAACGTTCGCCAGCTCCATGGATGACGGATGATGTACGGAGAGCAATGAGAAGGCGTGATCGAGCTTTCTTGCATTTTAGGAGGGTTCGCACAGAAGATAACTGGGTGTCATTTAAAATGGCTAGAAACAGGTGCAATCAGATGGTACGAACAGCTAAACGCCGCTATTTCCATAACAATATAAGCAATTCTTCGCCAGCCGATGTGTGGAAATTCCTTAATTCTACGGGCGTGGGTAAGACGCCTGCCATGAATTGCGGTCCATCTCTCTCAAGATGATATCAATACTTATTTTGCTTCTGCTGCTACAATGGACCCCACAATTCGATCTCAAACTGTAGCGTACATATCTTCTATGCAATCTCCACATATCCCTGTCTTTAATTTCTCTCCTGTAAATCAGGATGCGATTAGTAAGGTTATGCTGGCAATCAAATCCAAGGCCGTGGGATGCGATGAGATTAGTAGGGTCATGATAGCCAACATAATAGAGTACATAATTCCTGCTGTCACCACGTCATTAACTTTTCCCTTGACTCAGGCCAATACCCTCTGTGGAAAAAGGCTTTCGTGCGACCCTTCCTAAAGTACCTAACCCTATACTTCCTCATCACTTCGTCCTATTTCAATCTTGCCTTTTCTCAAGTTTTGGAAGCCTGTGTACACAAGCAAATCTCCAATTTCAATTATGAATATAACCTACTGAGTAACTTTCAGTCTGGTTTGCCCTTGCCACAGTACCACAACTGCTCTACTTAAAATCACTGATGATATCCGAGAAGGCATGGACAATAAGAAAGTTACAGTTATGGTGCTAGTGGACTTTTCTAATGCTTTTAACACAGTAGACCACGATGTCGTCCTTGCAATTTTTCTCACTTTAGATTCATCTCCGGTCTTGAAGTGGTTCTCCTCATATCTTCGCGGGCGTCAGCAATTAGTCCTTATAGGACAAAAGGCCTCAGTGGCTGGAACTTGGATTGTGTGTGCCGCAAGGCAGTCTCTTTCTCCTTAATCTTCTCAATTTTTTAAATTCCTTACGTCTAGTATTGACTGTTCGTACCATCTATATGCTGATGACCTGCAGATTTACGTGCAGTCAGATATTAATAATCTTCATAACGCGATTACTAACTTAAATAACAATCTAATAGCTGTCTGTGACTGGTCATTACGCTTCAGGTCTCTGTAGATCAACGAAATGCCAAGCTATATTGATGGGTAACTCATGAATGGTGGCTAAAAATGAATTTTACAGTCTACCTCCTGTCTATTATAATAAGAATGTGATTCCTTTTCGCGCTCTATGAAACTAAAGCGAGCTCTATGACCACAAGGCCACTACGGCTGGCCACAATGGATTACTAGTTAGCATTAAAAACCTAAAATAAAATCTACACTTTAATTGTAATTTTTATTTAGTGAAAAGTGAAGCTTTTGTTTGCATATTTTGTAAATTCACTTCCAATATTCCTTTAGTAAATTATTACCGTATATTAAAAAAGCCTACTACAGAATTAAGAGTAAATATGAATAATAAAGCTTGTGCAATAAGTTCAGTGTAAAGGCTTAAGTCAAATGTATAGGACGAGTCCGGCCCTTTTCGCGGTCTCATACTGCAGCAGAGACCTTTTTAACTAGTCGAAATTGTTTAAATTAAAAATAAAATTAGTCGGTTTTCGATTGTTATTTTTCTTTAGTCTGTGTACTGTGTTGTTTTTTGGACTGGGGTGACAATGATGAGCTGACGGTCCACCTGTTGGCAAGTGGCTACTGCGGCCCATGGACATGTGCAAACAACCTCAATCGTAGAAGATCACAGACGCGTTGACACCATAGAGGACTGTGATGGAATGCCTCATGGCCTGTAATTGTACTGGCTCCCTATAGCTTTTAAAGCGTAACACAATAGTTGATGCTCTGCTTTTTGGCGAGACAGAAATGGGAGAGACGACTCCTGGGCAGAGAAGTTACTATATAGCTAGATGGTAAATAAACGTATGTTTTTCTTTCTTCTTTCTGTTGCCAGTATACAAGTACTTAAACATATATATTAGTATTTAGTAACTACATATATGTCCTATGTGCTGTAATAATAGAGGAACTGTTGATTAAAAATGTCATGTGATATCTTTGTATACATTGATGTATTTTTAGAATGTACGTTGTTTATTAAAGACCTATGAGATTATCTTATGTTTGTTTTTTTATTGAATCTGGCCCGCCAGACGTTGTTCTGCACTTTCCGGTAGGTGGCGCGATGAGTACGAGAAATGAAATTTATTTACAACTCGACCAAAGCACCTCTCAGGTCCTAGCTATGAACCATCGTCCCGACAGTACGAATATATTGCAGGATTATGTCTTCAATAGGTCAAAAGTTCACGATCACGTCAAAGACACGATCACTAACAGAGACATACTACTAGTAGAGGCATAATGTAAAGCGTGACTATATTTGCAAGAACTGTATTTATTTATTAAGATTTTTCTTGTCCTTAATCTTTCTTGTATTGGATCGAACATAACCCATAAATAGGAGCATAATCGAACGACTTTTCGAGATTTGCGAGCACAAATATACTCAGGCTCAATATTTATATAAGTATAAATCTAACAAAACCCAGCTGACGTGGTCCAGCCGGTGTATTCATTTTTCTACATATATTTAAAAATATATCATCTGTATGTATTCAAGAATCTATAATTAAGTTAGGGTGCGGACTGCGAAACATGACGTCGTATGTTCGGACCCGCCATTCGACTATTGTCGTGAATCACTCCACATACAAGCTGTAATGTCTAATTGGAGTGTTAACAGGAATATTAGTAATGATATTTAAATAGCTGTATTCATATTGATGTGAATTGAAAATGAACTATGTACATTTATTAATAATACATGACAACAATGCACAATATTTATAACTATTTTGCTAAATAAATGAAAATGTTTTTCATGCTCTAAGACCTATGTATACTGCATAAGTATGAATGCTACAGCGCCATCTAGTGGCGAATTGCTACAAATAGAATAGGATAAAAACCTTTGTGCACTTAACTAAGGCGGTATACCTCAGTCTGTGATTATAATGACTCTCCATATCCTTTAAACCGGAATACAACAATGACTGCACTGTTACTTATCGGCATCTGCCGGTGGGTGTCGCAAGAGGCGACTGAGGGAAAAGCCTTGAAATTCGCAACAGATGGCGGGATAAGCATCACGAAAATTACCAAACCGAAATAAGCAGAGCAATGACGAGATTAAAGTACGAGGTGTCTAGTACTCCGATAGCCAATTCGCTTGCCAAGTGTATCGATTATGGCAAAACCTCTATTTTTATCTATTTTTGAAAAAAGCGACATCTGTGGGTTTAAACGTACAATTTAATTAACGTTTCAGTAACAGGGTAGGTAAAAAGGTAAAAAGTTCGTATGCAATGGTAGAGATGTCAGGTTTCTATTACTCAAAGAATTTGTAATTAAAAACGATATTTTGCGTTTTTGTTATCATCCTGTGGCCACAAGAAATTTATATTACTTTTCAATAATTATCTTATTTGCATAATGTGCTACGTTTGCATTTTACTACAAAACAATAGTTTCCAAAAAGTGATATGACAAGTTCATGTTTAGACGTTAAAATGTTTTGTTAAAAATATTTCAACAAACAACTAAAAAAAAATTTTTTACCTAAATATCATCATTTTCATAATTAATTTTAACTTTTTTTAATTTCCAGTGAAAGTCTAGCATGACCGCATTGATCCAAGAACTGATATTGGGTGAAGTGACAAGATTTACATAATTCGGTCCAGATTCTTCTTTGCAGTCTTCTGGTCTCCAAGACGAAACTATACCCCAAAGGATACCGTTCAGGACAACTGGCGCTCCCGCATCTCTCTAAAAAAATATAATAGTGATGTTTCCCATTTAGGTAGTACTTGGTAGGCTCTTAAAATTCCATACCTTGAAAATACAGCCCAGTTTTTTATAGGCCTTGGCGATAATATATGAAAGATACTCTCTATATGTAATATCTAAAATTCAGCGCTGATTTACTCTCAGACACTCTGTTGTAATGTTTTCCTAACATTATTTGAAGTTTATTGATAAGACAATGGTTACATATGTTATATCAATATTTTTTTTATTGTATAACATACTTGACACATTTTAAAATGCGCTTATTAAACAAGTCGAAGAGTAATGGTCTGAGATGAGTGCCTTGAGGAACACCGTTGAAGTAATGAACACAAAGCTCGATATAATTTGCCATTAATTGTCACTGCCTGTTAATAGTTTTGTAAATATGATTTAGTAGAATGTTCAACAGTGGACTAAAATAAGTTTTTTATCGAAAGAATAAATAAAAGGGTCGGGGTTAACCAAAAAAACCTAAGTCGTTCATCAGCGAACTCCGTTCACGAAACAAGAAAGAAAAATAAGAAGAAAGTACCCAGAAAGACTAATAATTGTGAATAGTGAAATTAAGTTCAGTAATGTAAATTGTAATCAACGTCAATTAAAGACGTAACGGCTGTGTCAAAAATAAATTTTTAAGATCTCGCACAAAACATAGCACCCAAAACTCTCTTCATCGAAGACAGGAACTTAACTTAACTTAAGATGTGTGTCGAATACACAACCTATGGCGATACAGTCCTTTATTTTAGTTTTATGAGTTCAGTTCACTGCTCTCCATTCTCATTAATGCTTACGACTATGAACAAGCCACTGACCTTACACGGATCGGAGCCCAAATTTGATTCCAAGCATAATAATGTGCCTGTCTCCATAATGCCCAGTTTGTATTGATAACCGTAACATTCATCGTCGTCCATTGGATGCATTTGTTTAACCGATAATATTCGGCTACGTTTGATAATTTCCATCGAGTCGTGGAAAGTTTTAGTGCTGGGGAATTGATTCTGTAATCAACAAATTATCACATCACTATGAATAATGTACATTTGTTTATTTCTAAGGTTAACAACCCAATGCGATACAGTGTAACAACGACTAGAATAACACTGTTCCATAGGGCTGATTGATTGAACCCAAAGATCTTAAAAATGTTAAGTACTCGGGAGGCAATTTAAAGATTACGCACCTCGATCGACGTTATTTAGTCACGAGGATAGCAGCGGCGGTAGCTATTATCACAAAACCCATGAATAAGAAATCAGAGCTTCAGAGTTCTGACAAAATATTTAATGTTAGTCTATATACCGATAAGTGAACGCATGTCACAGGGATTTATTTATTTATTTATACTTTATTGTGTACACCAAAAGGATTACAAAAGGCCGACTTAATGCCTTTTGGTATTCTCTAACAGTCAACCCAGGGCGTGAAGAAATGTGGTGATAGGTGCATCAAATTTAAAATAATATAAATATGAAAAGGCTAATCGAGAAATATACTACTTAATTAAAACATATATAAATGCATTAAAATAGATATCTACACAAACACATAGATATACAAATACGTACTACAATACACCTACACGGATTTAGTTTCATATTATATCGAACTAACGAAAAATTTGTGGTCGCCTAAAACGGTGGTTGTACTAGAAGTCCGACGATTGGTCCAGTGCTTCCTGTGTTGCTGTTAAACGCGCAGGCGGCGCCAACGAACCCACGCGTCCCCAACTTTTGTCACTCGAGTTGGCACACGAGAGTACGTATTGAGTAGAAACATTTTAACACTTATAAGTAACTAGCCGGCTTCGACAGACGTTGTTCAGCCCTTTCCGGTAGGTGCCTCGATGAGAATGAAATTTATTAAGAACTCGATCACAGCTCCACCTATCGGGTTCTAGCATACCTACGAACCATCGCCTCGTCGTAGTAATCAGTCCTCAATCGGTCAAGCCGTTCACAATTTATGCGCTTTCCAACGAACAGCATTTAATTTTTATTTATAATGTATAGATAACAATTATGCTTATAATGTATAATCAAACTTCGGGATGGAATCATTATAAATCGCAAGGATGTAAATTATATTAAGGAAAAAGTCTTCTTGAAAATATCATGGCGTCGGGAAGATCATGGATTAATTATCTTAGATAATATATTGATAACGGGCTGCAGCATCCAAGGTGCAAGGCGTCTGATATGGTCAACACGTCTACTAGACGTGGAGAATAAGGTTTATGCTAGCGAAGAAAAAGATAAAAAATATCTCTAATTGATTTTACATTTCTAAATTCTTAAAATAACTATATGACACCAGCATTTACAATGTCTAAATAATACTATATTAAGAGTGAAGTGCAATAATGACTCCTGTTACTTATTATTTTAACATAGCGAGAATCTTACCGTATAATGCGATGGCCAAGCAGTTACTAAAAAATGCGTAGAAGTAACTTCCTTAGGTTGTCTCAGCAACCTTATGGGACGTACATTAGGTGTCAGTCGAGCTGGTTCTGATAATCTCAGAAGTGCTATATCATATTCCGGCTTCTTGTCGTCGAAATACGGATGTATACGAAAGTATTTTATCGGTACGAGCGAGCCATCCCTCTTGTAGTTTACACTGCCGAACCGAACTCTGATAACTCTTATCGATTCTCGTACCCTAATATGACAACAAATTTAAAACCAACTCAATTTCTTATTTTGAACAATAGCTAATTACAAAAAGTACCTATCTACGTTTTTACTAGGTGATAAGACTTTTCCTTTTTTTTTAATTTGGAAAAGGGGACAAACGATCAAGCGGCTCACCTGATTGTAAGTGATTACCGTCGCCCACGTACATCTGCAAGACCGGAGAAGCTGCAGATGAATTGTCGGTCTTTAAGGATATTTGGGGAATGGGAGAGAGGATGAGGACGGGAGAATAGGCAGGGAGAGCGAGCCTCCGGTTACCTCGATCATCGAACAAAACGTAGAAGCACAATATGCCTCTACTTCACGCCGGTATTCTGCGAGGTCGTGGTACTACCCCGGTCTTGCCATTGCTTTTTTTTTTTAATGAAAAATGGGCTTGATACTAACAGATTGCCGTCTATATAGGTACTCTCTCCTATCAATAGTACAACCAATATCGTTTTCCGATTTAGTGGGTAAAGAGAGCCATCAAATAGCAATTACTGGATGTAACGAATTTTATCTTAGTCCTCTGGAGTGACAACGCATATGTAACCATTCACGATTGAAGATATTTTTAGGTATTCGTGGACTACAGTGGCTAATTATCAACAGATGTATTTTTAAGTAGTTTTTGAATTTAGTTTCGTTTATATATTTCGTATTTCGGATTGAAATGTATCATATAACTCTAAACAAACTTCACTGCATTGAGCTTAAAACGAAGCAAATCAAAGGAAGAGCAAATTAACGAGGAGACACTTACAAATACAGTGCGTCAGCGGCAGTTATAATCCAATTTTCACTGATCATCGCACCGGAACTCAAATAATTGGTCATTTTTAGAATCGCAACTACGTACGGAAATAGTTCTTTATCGGTCACCATGGTATGATCCAATAATGTTCTGTATCTATCTTCTTTTGCAATATCATATTGTTCTAATGCCATTATTACTTGTATAAGACAAATTGCATTCACACTACTAAAATTTAAAATCATTGCATCGATCAGGCTATTCCAACAGTACTAATAGGTTTGAATATGAAACTAGAACTAAGTAGTTTAGTAAACTTACTCACAATATTTTCAAACAACTACAACGGGTTACAATCGATTGGGTTTATGGTTAACTATTCCACCTTTAATGATAACAGATCTTCTGGTCTAAGTAAATTTGTTTATAAAATTCATTTAACAAGCTTGAATATATTACTTTAGTTCCTTAACTATGGATTCAAACGAAATAATTAACACTAATTCATTATAGGAGTACATTATGATGATATATTTTGTAAGTGGCAGAGCCATGGTGTGGTTTTTTCTGCTGCTCGAAGCTTCTGCGTCTCGTTCGGTGAGTGAGGTAATCGATATTTCCCATTCCCCCTCCTCATCCTCCCACACATCCCCATTATATTCTTAAAGGCCGGCAACGCTGACGCAGCTCGTTTGTAGCCGTTCTCATAAAAAAATTTTTTTTTAGTAAATCGAAAATAATTAGGGTGTCAATAAACTTTGGTACTAATATTCAAGGAAAACATAATATAAACCTACATTCTAGACATTTAACACAAGTTGTTATTAACTAATTTCGTAACAAGCCTTAAAAACACCGATTTAATGTAGGAAAAGAATTGAAGAAACTTTTTGAGAAAACTGAGCCTTTAATTTTCTGTACAACCTTTGTTCTCGGTTAAAAGCTTCATTACTAGCTCTAAAAGCCTATCGACTTGAAACCAACTTCGCTTTAATAGAATCATAAAGAAATTATGCAAGGAATAAGACTTTCCCACTAAATTAAATACAATTTTGCTATACAAGCAATGTGTAGGAAGTTTTTTTTTGTTATCAAACTGAGTTTCTGCAATGCTATCAGTGGGGAGGCGTCAGTGAATTTTAAGACGCATTAAATACTAGGCATCAGCCGTATGTTTGTGCAACGCACTATGGCCAGGTACACCAATAATTCCTCTGTCGAAGACCGTAATAGGTACCGCAGGGATTTCCAAACTATTTTGGGCAAGAGACTTCTTTTCCAAAATGAACTGATACCTCACATGCCAATAGACAAATCACTTTAAACATTCTATCACCAGTTTTTTCACTATAGATACAAAATACTTAACAATTTAAAAACTTTTTGGTTGGTTTAGTGAGTAAACTTTCAAGAAAATTTAACAAAATAAATAGACATAAAATTCAAAAATTACCAAGAGGCTCTAAATCGTGTAGTGAAGCCTTTCATTGATACACTTTCAAAAATGTACCGCGGACTTTCCAACAAGACTCTGTTCCTGGTCACGACACGACTCAAACCTGGCTCGAGAACAATGTCCCGAACTTCATATGATCTGATGCCTGGCTATCGTCCAGTCCAGGTGGACCCCGATTGTGGTAAGCACTATAATATATGACCTGCTTAAAACGTTACTCCGGCATTGAGTCTCAGAGCAGTGGCCGAATTCCCCATAGAGACTGTGTTAATCCATGGATTCGTTGACGGATAAAAGGCCTGCATCAAAGCAATAGGTGGCTATTTTGAATAAAATTGTTTTAATTAATTAATTACACTTCAATAAATATGGGCACATTTTTTATTATTTATTAATTATTACAATGTGTCTCTGAAAAAGATATTTATGCATTTTAACGTGAAATAGAACTTATTACAGCCCTACTATGTGTCACAATTTTTTCACGCTCTGTGGACACAATCCTTATTTTCCATATACATTTTTGGTCACAATTGTATCATGATTCAGTGAGATATTCTTAATTAAGCGAATGGTTTTTCGGTAGTTTCCTTTAACCAATTAATATTCATCTTCTATTGTATTAAATCATGAGCTAAATGAAACGAATGCAAATTTGAAGCTTAAATTTACCTAGGGGACACTGTAACACGATGTGGTAAAGTAAAGTAAAGTAACAGCCTGTAAGTGCCCTCTGCTGGGCAAAGGCCTCCTTCTCAAATACTAGTATCAGAAAAGGTTTAGGAGCCGGGAAGGGCCCGCCACACTGCTCCAGTGCGGGTTGGCGAGCTTCACATATCCACGAAATAATATTTTTATAATTTCTCAGACATGCAGGTTTCCTCACGAGGTTCCTTCACCGCTGAGCATGTGGTAAATACAGCACTTGAAATTGCTATTAACAATTTTAGTGGTGCCCGGGCACCGGGGATCGAACCCAGGTCACTCGCGCTCTATGACACTAAAGTGAGCGCCCTGCCCACTAGGCTACCACGGCTCTTTGGTGACGTACACGATGTGGTACGATGTCTTATTAAATTCTACACACTTTGTCTTCATATAATAGACTACCTCACCACTGCGTTTTGCTTATCTGGATTTTTAGACCTTTCGACAAATTGTGGTCCAGTATCGGTGTACTTTGTGATGTTTGCGCGCAATTCCTTCGCATGTTACAAAAATACCATTTGAATATTTTTAAAATAATCTTTGTAAACTATTTCGTAAATGTTTAAAACGTTATTTTAAGACTATATCTGAAGCAACGAACCCGAGTACGAGATCAATTAAAAAAAAAAAAAAACGATTACTGTAAAATGTTAGATTAAAGAAAAGTATGTGGATCATAGTTTCATGGAATTTGTTTTTCACTTGCAAATAATAATATGTGTATATATATATACATTGAAAAAGTTAAATTTCTTATAGATATTTCTTATAATATATTCACGAATGGATATGCACGTACTCCGTACAACATACAACGAAACGGAAGTAAGATAAACGAGTTAACATCAATAACGATGCTTTTCCGTACCGAATTACCTGCAAATTGGCTTCAACGTGTCCCAGTTAATCAAGCTCGATTTTAAACTAGACTCAATTTTAGTTACCAACTTCGACGATGAATTTTTTTTTCTTTTTAACTAAGAAATATAAATTTTGTTTGAGATGATGTTTTTAGATTATTTAGACCACAGTGCCGGTTGTTAGCAGTAAGTGTAAACGCAAACATAAAAGTCACTCATTCGTCTTTTACCTTCCCGTATCCGATATGACCTTTTACGTTAAAATTGGAGAAAATGAGTGTTTGCTGCTGCTCGAATGGTCCGTCTCGACCGGCTTGCTACCACGTCCTCGCAGAATACCGGCGTGAAGTAGAGGGATTTAATGCTTCCGCGTTTCGTTCGGTGAGTGAGGTATTCGGAGGTCGACTCTCCCTCCCCCTCCCCTCATCATCCTCTCTCCCATCTCCCAAATAACCTCAAAGGCGGGCAACGCCCGTGCAGGACCTCTGGTGTTGCAGATGTACGTGGGCGACGGTAATCACTTCCCATCAGGTCAACCGCTTGCTCGTTTATCGCCTATCCCATAAAAAAGGGCAGATTGATAGGATAGATTAGCGACTGCAGTAGCATTCCTTGTTGTTTACATCACTAATGAATTTCTGGTATTCGTTTTGACATATTAAAACTATCCTGTCATTTATAGTTGTCTTTGACATTACTCATTGTGACAACTTGACAAACAGTTATGAAGATGGGAATGTGAATGCTTTACACGTACCTATCGATGAAAATGTATAAAGCTATAAAATTTTATCTGTAGTTCGCAGAGACAAACTACAGCATTTTTTTTTAATATTTAGATAGATAGATAGAATACGCTTATATATAATACAAAAACGTAATTAAACATGAGAGGTGGTACAATGGGCGAATTTATCGCTAAAAGCGGTCTCTCCCAGACAACCTTTGGATGGACAGGATTGTTAAAAATTAATTTGGAAGTTGCATTAAAGCAATTGATATACAATGGAAATAGTACATAAGAAATAATATACGCATATTATATAATACATAGACATTTTAAAAATAATTAATATAAATGTATACATATACATGAATAGACTAAATCAATACCCATATATATATATATATATATATATATAATAGAACTGTCTAAATAAACGAAGTTACACAGAAAGATAGTAGGCCATGACAAGATTTATTGGACTTATCTAATACAATTGTATTTCTTTGAATAAAAAACACTTTTGTTTGTTAGTTTGCATTTACTTCATATTTGAATTAGTTTTTGGAAGAGGTAAAATAAAATACAGAATCCAAAATAGATATGTTTTATTTCATAACTTCAACAAAGGAACCCGGCGCATCTGCCTCTCAATTTGTTTTACACTCTTGTCTTTAACATTGGGAAGTATGGATATTGCATATATAGCACCGAATATGTTGATGCATGCAAACAAATAAAGCAGCGTGTAGATTCCAACGTAATCCTCTAGATATTTGAACGTAAGGATGTGCACGAGCTTAATAATTTGAGAATATACGTACACTATCCCCACAACCGTCGACCGTATCTTAAATAAACAAAAATATAATATTATAGAAAAAGACTTATTTGTATTACATTGCCCCTTTAGTAATTCAAAGTATATTGGTTTTACAAACAAGACAAGAACCGTTTACGTTGCATAATTTTTAAACACACACACACACACACACACATATATATACATATATACCGCTTGCTCATTTGCCGCCTATCCCATAAAATAGGGGCATACAGGTTAGATTAGTGACTGCTGAAGATGGGAATGCGAATGCGTACCTATCGATGAAAATGCATAAAGCTATAAAATTACCTTAGTTACCCACTTTACCTGTAGTTCGCAGAGACAATGGTATATTACAGCATTTTTTTTTAATGTTTAGATAGATAGATAGATAGAATACGGTTTATGTATATACACTTTATGTCTGCAATCCTCCGAAGGAAAAACAGAGGTGCCGATATATTCTACTACGACGATTCCTATGCAAAGCAGGAGTCTACCAACAGTTGCAGTATATTGATAAAGCGCAGATGTAAAATCTAGTGAATAGTTCAGCCAATTTAATGATAATAAAAATGACTCACCTCTAAATTAAGCATCTCAACTAGAATAACGGTGGGCAAATTCCAAACGATTCCGTAACTGAATACTAGTATTGCCAACGCTACGATTGGCAGCCATCTGACTGACGTCACTGTGAGATCCGCCTGGGTGTAAACTGCCAGCGTGCCCATTGATAAAATCATGACGCTGTATGCGATGGTCAACAAATACTGTAAAAAATACTTATTAGTAGATCCAAGTGGCGGCTTTTGCAGCTGCTCGAATGGGCCGGTTCGACCGGGTTAGTACCGTTTTGTTCTTCTGCGTTTCCTTCGGTGATTGAGGTAACCGGAGGCCCACTACTCCTCCCCATCCCCCTCCTTATCCTCCCTCCTATCTTCCAAATACCCTTAAAGGCCGTAAACGGACCTGCCAGCATCTATGGTGTTGCAGATGTATTAGTGGGTGACGGTAATCACTTACGATCCGGAGAACCACTAGCTCGTTTGCCGCCTACCTCATATAAAAAAAAACACTCTATTTTTATGGTAATGATTGTTTATTTTTAATTCTTTTGGTATTCATCAACTGTATTTCTTATATCTACTTCTTCTTTTACATCTGCTACTGTAAATAGGCCATGTAGGGAGAGGGAGATAGAGAAGAGATTTCCAATATTATCACGCTCAACAAGCCAAATGATCAAAGAGAATCAAAAATGTGGCGTATCATTAACGATGGCACGTCACTGATCTAGAATTAAAGTCTGGCATAATGGGTTTATTGGTAAGTCTGGTTTTTTTCTTTATCTACAAAAGTAGGCGTAGTAAAAACAACATCCACTTTCAGAGAGACGGCGCGTTATGGCAGTGAAAGTGAAATGGTACGATATGCACAGTGATTTTTAAATTACAACCCTGAGTGGCATAGCTAAAAAAATAGGTTTCTCAAATATGGCCGGCGTCTCTGTTCTCAGTAACCGAAAATCTGAACTTACAGAAGTTGTACGTAAACTGGGTGCATTTGTGTTTGCGTCTTAACCGATGCATCGAATTCGAAGTTTGTATTCGTAAGTTATCGTCGTGGTCCTGCGGCCAGGAGGTCTGCGTCTCCAATATCTAACTTAGAAGTAAAAGTTAAAAATTACTTACTTTTCTTTCCAGAAACTTCACGAGCACCACACAAGTGAACCCTCCAACCAATAAACTAAGCGGGATTAACATTTTTTGCGGATCAATTTCAGTTTTAAGTTGTGCTAAAATTTTGTCTTGATCTAGGAATATAATACATCCACTTAGGGTTGCTGCTGTGTTCAAGGACAGTCCAATTTTTACTTGATCCCTCCATATTTTATTTCTTACTGCAAATAAGGATGTCACAAATTAGACAACAAATATAAAAAAAAAAAAATCGATAATTTTCTACTTGTGTAACTCTAATTTGAATCACTTTAAATAATTTTCCCAAGATTATTATGAATAGAATATAATAATTACATTCATGAAATAATTTTCTATTATCCTCTTCTTTTTAACCAGTGACTAGACCATATTAAGTTTTACAAATGGTACTTGAGGGAATGGGACTTTCCATAAACGCTACGAATTGCAGGCACTTTGGCGTTCGAAATACAGACGCTTGTACCATATATTGGGTTTGGTATTTTTCAAAATGCCATGGTTTTCAAAACTATTCCCTTAGTCGCCTATCGTGACACCCATGGAAAGAAAGGTGTTGGCACTTTCTCAAGCTGCCACTGCAAAGCAATTCTCCAGTCATGTCAGTCATGTATACACAAAAACAAAATAAATTTCACAAACATACTTACGAATTCCAAAGGGAGTCAGATTTCCCTTTGACTTAGCCCTTTCACTTTCTTCTTTAAGTAGATAAATTTCATTTGTTATGTAGGAATCGTCTTTCAAACATTTTAAGTTTGCTGTTGTTATTTTAGCGCCCTGTAAACAAGACGTTTTGTTTACAGAACCTTTATAAAACTAATTTGAAGTTATTTCGTATATACAATATACTTTAGTATTGAAATTTTAAAATTGATAAAAATTGCAAAATGTTATGCATACACTAAATGTTCAGTTTGTTTCCGGCAGCTTAATATGTGTGTGTATTTTCAACAATTGCATTTTACTACAAAAGGTGGTCAATTTGAGGTTGAAATATACACACACAAGATAATAAGTTTTTTTTATGTTAACGGAAGCTTACGAGCCAGGGGCCCACATGACGGTAAGTGATTACCGTTCGGTGATCAGGCCACAGTACATCTGCCTCACCAGAGGAGCTGCAGATGCTGTGCCGGCCGTAAAGAGGAACTCCGCATAACCAAATGGCCTTCTTTCAATCCACTAGTTACTTTTCCGGGAGACGGGCTCGTCTCAATTTGCTTCTGGAGATTTCCATGAGATTTTCAAGGCTTTACCCTACGTGGGTGTCACTTAAAATAGGTGGTGAAAGATTCTCATATCGCCACCTCACGATATCGCAGGTTTAGATATAATTCAATCTGACATACGTCATGACAATGATTTTTTTTATTGGGCTCCAATTTGTGTCCAAAACATTAATAAGGAAATAAACCGCTCTTTTTATTTACGTAAATGTCAAACTTCCTTTGATACGAATTCACTTCATTTGCTCATTAATATCTTTACTTCAATAGTTCATAAGTTCAAAATTATAAAAGTTCCAATAAATTTTCACTCACATGTAATTTATCAATTCTCACAAGAAAGCTTGGACTCTCTGGAATGTAAAAGACGATCACCAGTTCGACTGCAACGAGTCCGATTATGAAGTATACCGTTGTATCTAATGGCAACCATAGTTTAGTTGTGTTGCCAGCTGCAACCATAAAGGTCGCTAATGATATCGTTAAACCCCTTATTCTGTCCGCGCTTATTTCCCTCACGTAAATTGGTATTATTATGAATAACCCCCCTGTTGATATTCCAGCGATTGCAGCCTGAATTAGCACGCTGGTTTCGCTCGAGGAAATTAGTAACGGTATGCATAATACCTGAAAATAAAAAGGACTAATTAAGCTTAGGAAAATTAAACCATGTAGTGTAGGTGCCGAGAATTTATTATTCTTTGAAACCCTATACCTATTTACAGTACAAGCCAGCGCGTGTACTGTAAAAAGGTATAGGGGGAAACGAGCAAGCGGCCCACCCGACGGTAAGTGATTACCGTCACCCACGTACATCTACAACACCTTAGTGGTTTCAGGTGCGATGCCCGCCTTTAAGGATATTCGGGAGTTTAAGGATAGGGAGGGGGAGTGGGCGTCAGGTTAACTCATTGACCGAACGAAACGCAGAAGCACAAAATGCCTCTACCTAACGTCGGTATTCTGCGAGGTCGTGGTACTATCCCGGGCGAACAGGTCCATTCGAGGAGCAGCAAAAGCCCCTGCTTGTCTCTACCGCGTATAAAAACCGACCCGTCGGTGATAAAATATTAACAATAACGTTACCTACTTAGAGTCTAAAGTGAACATCGCACTGAAACTTACCCCCTGTAATAACACAACGATGTAAATTCCAACTTTACTTCCGTGTCTGTTTAATATAAAACAGTGCAATGGAATAGTGACTAGAGAAGCAACGATGTAACCTACTGCACTCCACGGTACACTTAAACTGGAAATAATAGGTCCTGAGCTTGACGATGCTGTTATCACATCATTTTCCACTCCGTATGTGAAGAAAGGAAGAGTGGCTGAAACAGTAAAGACGGATTTATTGTCAGTAAAACAATTATCTCGCTCACTTTACTATCATGGAGCGCAAGTGACCTGGGTTCGATCCCCGGTGCCGGCACCACTAAAATTGTTAATAGCAATTTTAAGTGCTGTATTTACCACGTGCTCAGCGGTGAAGGAACCTGCATATCTGAGAACTAATATAAAACAAAAAATATTTCGAGGATATGTGAAGCCCGCCAACCCGCAATGGAGCAGCGTGGCGAACCATTCCCGGCTCCTACACCCTCTCAGATATATGAGAAGGAGGCCTTTGCCCAGCAGTGGGCACTTATAGGCTGCTACTTCACTTTTTTTACATATTAAAATTGTAATCGGTTTTGCCAAAATAGCGATTTTTGATTTTAAGTCATGTGATGATGGTTTACCTAGAAGCCATTGCCAGTGTACCATTTTTACAAATGGTACACTAACCCACACATAAATAGAAATATTGCAATGTCACACTACTTTAAACTATATATGGAGGTAAAAGAAATGTATGTGTGTGACCAAAAAAGGTACAGAGCTAACAGCAGTCTTAATGTTTCACTCGCGGAGGGCTCATAGGTTCCTTATGGGGTGTAAATATCCACTGATTGATTTTGAAGGCTACATGAATGTCGTTTGATGGTGAAGTTGGAGACATAATCGATATTTAGGTTTATATTGTTAAATAGTAAAATATTTGGATAAGCGTGTTTTGAAAAACAGCCTTAAGGGAAGTCCTTTTAAAGAAAGAATTTTATTATTAACTTGAAATTTTATAAATATTGTTTAATTTCATATTCAAATAAGGCAGGATTTAGTTCCTAATATAATAACAAAAAAATATTCGAATTATGAAGTCCATGCGTACGCGAAGTCGCGTAACAGGTAGTATGTATATGCAAGTCGTAATACCTTAATAGCTTTAACATTAGTAAAATACGAGTATCTTGATCTTTGAGGTCACATTGTAGAGACGGGAATACAAGGAGACCTTAAAAGAGTTCAATTAAAATTGTTCCAAATTTAATATTTGATTTGTAAATTCACCTTACGGTGTCTGCCTAAAAGAATCTGTCTCTTTGGCATGGTCTTAATTGGTAGAAGACTTTTATGAACGTCATTGCGGAATAACCATCTCAAATTTATCAGACTTGAAGTCACCCACACCGGTGACGGGCAGCAGCGTCAGTGCGAGATGCAAAAAAAATGCAATACTGCAATCAGACAACTGTCTAGTACTACAATTAGCAAGTGTCTAGTGCTGCAATCAGCAAGTGTCTGGTGCTGCAAGCAGCAAGTGTCTGGTGCTGCAATCAGCAAGTGTCTGGTGCTGCAATCAGCAAGTGTCTGGTGCTGCAATCAGCAAGTGTCTGGTGCTGCAATCAGCAAGTGTCTGGTGCTGCAATCAGCAAGTGTCTGGTGCTGCAATCAGCAACTGTCTAGTACTACAATTAGCAAGTTTCTAGTGCTGCAATCAGCAAGTGTCTGGTGCTGCAATCAGCAAGTGTCTAGTGCTGCAATCAGCAAGTGTCTGGTGCTGCAATCAGCAACTGTCTAGTACTACAATTAGCAAGTGTCTAGTACTACAATTAGCAAGTGTCTAGTAATACAATCAGCAAGTGTCTGGTGCTGCAATCAGCAAGTGTCTGGTGCTGCAATCAGCAACTGTCTAGTACTACAATTAGCAAGTGTCTAGTAATACAATCAGCCAGTGTCTGGTGCTGCAATCGGCAAGTGTCTGGTGCTGCAATCAGCAAGTGTCTGGTGCTGCAATCACCAAGTGTCTGGTGCTGCAATCAGCACCAAGCACTTGCTGACAAGGGCGAAGATTACGCGCCATCGCGTACGAGAGATATCAATACGAAACAATGGTAGACAGTGTATAAATTTTTTTTCCCATCTCATTTTTAGAAATTAAAATCTTCTTGATAACATTCTTCAGTATAAAGCGAGATATAAAGACGTCCTTGTGAATTCACCGCCATCTTGGCACTGGCTATTGGCTAAATTGGATAACGAAGAACGGCCGGTGGATGACAATTCGAGTAATTACAAGATGTTTTATAGTCTGTAATTCCGAAGAGTCTTTTGAATACTAATTATATTAGTAAGAATAATAATCATTTCATTCTTTTTAATTAACATAACTTTTTTATTTACTGAATATAAAAAAATATGGGAAATTATATCACAAAGAATTTTCGAATGTTTTAGTGGCCCCGTTCGATATACTTTCGAGACGGAAGAGCATGAAAACAAGCAACGTCTCACTAACAAGGACATTGCTCTCAATGAAAATTCCAATTGGTTATTTTCCTGGGGAATTTTAAATATTTATAATACTTATTATTTAGTACTATTATCTATTCTGTGGTAATATTACTGTGGTAATAATATTATTTCATTGCGTAAATTTTTTTCGTCTGCAATATCATTCAAAAAGTTGGAAGTTTAGTTTATATCAATGAATCGATTTTTTTGTAAAGAACATTAATTTCAGAGTTGTTTGAGAGTATAAAACCAAAATGTTGTACCTACCGAAAATCGATACCAGGTATTGTTTCCAAACAATGTCTTTATTATTATTTTCACTAACTACTTGTATGTCTTTCTGAACAGTAAAAAACATTGTTTCACAATTTTCTGAACGTTCACCTTTCGTTAATTACACTGAAGCTACTGAAGGACGACGCCTTACTGAAGTAATAAATTAATCCGTAACAAACAAAATCAAAGCTAAGCTCTATGCACATAGAGTCTCATTTCAAAACACTCCTTGATACTAAAACAATTATTTGTATAAGAATTCTATAGAGTCAATACCGGCTTTGTCGTTAAACCATTCGAATCAGAAGCTGATAACGAAACTAAATTAGTACTCATCGAGTTATTTGAACAGTACATATGTTTGGATGTAAATGTAAATCGCTTGGTAATAAAAGATATGTTACAAGAACAAACACTAACACAAAGAATCGGATTGCGTTCACGCAAGTGTACGTGATCCGCGACACGTTGATACAAGCGAAGCAAGTGGAGCTACACGGAGCACTTTAGCTCGACAAGTGATCGTCCCTAAATGAATAACAAGGAAATGTATCATTCGAGATCATTTTCTACTACAGCCGGTGTTTTCTGTTAACCGAGTTAAGACAAAAGTTCCTGTTCATTTTTTTAAAAGTGTTAAATATTTATGTGATGCAATAATTTATGATCATCTTCATCACTGTAGTTCCTAGATTTGTGTTAGCGAAATAGTAGTCTTTGAACGTCCCACTGTTAGAAAACGCCTCTTAATACTTGAGTAAGTTTTTAAGCAGAGAAAGGTTCGCCACGCTGTTCCACTGTAGGTTCGCGCATTAACTATTATTATTATAGGAAAATGTATCCCGCTGTCATAGGTTCTCAATATTCAAATATGTTTTTTTTGTAGAAGAAAGGATAAACGAGCATGCGGCTCACCTGATGGTAAGTGATCACCGACATCCCCGAACACCCACAACACCAGAGGAGCTACAGATGCGCTGCCGGTCTTTAAGGAAGGAATAGGCTCTTTTCATGAAGGTCCCTAAGTCGAAACTGTTCGGAAATACCGCTGCCGACAGCTGATTCCACAAAGTCGAAGTGCGTGGCAGAAAACTAAAAATGTATTGTTATTTATTTCTGCAGAATTCCTCTCGATGTTTTCCTATACGTGTAATATGGAATTTTAGTGGTACCTACGCCGGGATTCGAAGCCATCTCACACGCATCCTAAGAAATTACATCACGCCCGACACCTAAGTTCTTAACGGATTAAGCGAATGAAAAAAATATTTTTCTTATTTCAAAAACCAATAAATGAGAAAATTAAAAAAGGAATTCATGTAAACGAATTCACCGCAGTCGTCCTTGCCGTTGTTACAGAACAATGTTATCAGTATTACAAAGGAACGAATCACTTGCGAAGTTAATTAGGTAATTTAATTGCTCGCATGTCAGATTAAACGTTTACGTTCACGTTTACGTTACTCTTAGTCGGTAGAAATAATAACGGTTACTAGAATTACTTTGATAAACGTCCACAGAGATCGGTGTAAACAAAACAAGTTTCGAGGAAGATAGGTCCAGTTGGTTAACAGTGATAATAGAACAGATATAAAAAGGATGATTCATCGTATTTACAATAATTTTCGTTTTAACATAAATTAAAATTCAATGTAAGAAAGAAGAAAGAAGAAAGAAAGAAAGAAACACATTTATTTGGTAATCACACAACAAAAACACAAAATAAAAAACAAATTAAATAAACAAAAAAAAAAACATGGCAAAGATTAATTTGTTGTGCGATGTCAAAAAGGTTCCCGTCTCAGTGATATCACAGCACTGTTTTTCAGTCGGGTCCTTCATTGACTTCACGAACAATCGGACAAGAAGCATAAAAAAAAGCATTATTAGTAAAAAAACAAAAGATACACAGTTCGTAAATCATTGTAACCGTTGAGCAGAATACCCATCTCGAAAAAGAGAAACTAAACAAAAATAGAGCCAAAACAAAAACAAGAAAAACTTCAGCGTGCGATTCACAAAAAAAAAATTAAATGAAAAAACCAAAGAACAAATGTTAATAAAATAAGTTAAATATTTAAGATCACGATGAGATGAAAAAAAATTTAGAGGTCCTAGTGTAACTGTTTCTAGTATTTACGCGAAAACTACATATTTGAAATGAACTACACACGCGAATGTCATCGGTGATATAAAAACAAAAATTAAACGCGATAAAATCCGTAAATAATAGTTTTAAATCAAAAAATAAAAAAGAAGAAAACTATTGAAGGAGGTCCATAAAAGCCTATGGTTAAGGAAGCATGACGCGAGAAAACGAAATTAGTTATCTCCGATGAGGATGTCGCCTCGTGCTCCCTAACTTACTTACTTGATTTCAACTTACGCTCTCTTTACACGGGGAATAATTAAGTCCTGTTAATCATTTGATTTCCGCCTTGTTTTATGTAGTTAGATCGGGGCTCAGAATAAGCTTCTTAACACACAACAAACAGAAATGAGGTACGATTGTGTAACTTATGTTCGATGTTACTAAGAACGAAAATCCTTAAAAGGACTTAAAAAAAATTATGTAAAGACGGCAGCAGAGTCCGCGAGTGACGTCACGCGGTGGGGGCAATTAATTATATAAATAATTAGATTAATATAAGGAGTAAGAAATATATCGCAGGTCCACTGAAGGGATTGGTTCATTTATATTCACGAATGACCAGCATAAAAGCTTAAAACTACCCACCAGGTTTCTTCACCCGTAGAAAGATAGACGTTGCGGTAGTCTGCAACTCCCCGGCGATATCACTATGAGAATTCGATGATTTGCGTGCGCCCAGTGTCCGGCAGTCCTTGGATTCATATCTATATTTTTCGCGAATATTAAATATTAGAAGCGCGATATTAAAAGAGTGCATTGCATTCAGTAGAACAGGCGAGACGTCCGCCCTGCACCGATGTTCATTCACAAACATGCGGGATGCGTTCTCGTGCGGTTTGTGGCCGCGAGGTGGCGCCACATGTCGCCTTCACACATAATTCCCGCTGCGATATCGAATTATTACAGACAGCCATTTTGGCGTGTCCATTTCCCTAGAAACGTTCTACTTACAAAAGAAGAAAAAGCCATGGTAGAAAAAAGTGATAGGTTATAAAACCTAAAGCAGTAACAAAAAATATGTTGGTGGCGGTATACTAAGGAGGTAGATGGTTTGTATGATTGTATACAAAAATAATATGCGTCCAAAATTAAATAAAAAATATTAGTAAAGGTCTAAAGCTTTACGTAGTCTGCTGTTCAAAATTTAATGTGAATACTATATATGATATGCGATACAATATTCTTCAACTAAAATGAGGTTAGTGAAATTATGTTGAATAAAAAAGCTTATTCAGTAACGTGGTGGAAAAAAATACATTGAAAAAATATTTGTTACCTACACCTCGAGGTTAATATCTCAAAAATTTATGTCTTAGAGATACTTTATTAGTTCACTTCTTTAAGAGTGATTGAAGGACAAACATACAAACTTCACATTTTTCATTTCACACACTATAAATTTTGATTATATATACCTGTTTCATAAACATGATGATGAGGTTAATATTTGCTGCACCGTTCCTATGCGTCTTAGCGTGATATTATATAGTCTATACTAAATATATATATACTATATATTATATAGTCTAGTCTAACCTTACTCTATAAAGTTAAGTTCATGAGATTAGCGCGTTCAGACATACAAACTATTTAACTATGCAATAGTAGTACCTTCAATATAATGGTAGGATAGAATATGAACCAGTACTTCAGCAATCATATTTTATTTTATTAAGATCCGTGAAATCGCTTCGAAGTTAAATCCGCACAAACATACTCGTACATTCAAAATAACAAAGACTTTTACCTACTAGTATTAGATGGACGACATACAAGTGCAGATGATATTCTTTTACGTCAGGGCACTTTCGTCATATTTGTACAAGTTAGAGCCAAGCAGCGTCTCTTGCTGTTGCTCGAATGGGCCGACTCGACGGGAGTAGTACCACAGCCTCGACGAAAACCGGCGTGTAGTAGCGCCATCTTGTGCTTCTGCGTTTCGTTCGGCGAGGGAGGTAACCGGAAGCCCGCTACTCCCCTCTCCAAACTCCCCTCCAATTCCCCAAATATCCTTAAAGACCGGCAACGCAGCTGCAGCTCCTCTGGTGTAATAAATGTACGTGGACTATGGTAGACACTTACCATCAATCATTTGCCCCAGTTTCTCATTAAAATAAAATCTTGAAATCGTCTCTTACCTTCTTAGATATGTACAATTTGTATATTCATTGGTTTAGTTCAGACGGAAAGTGTGTATGGTATATCGAAATTACTCTGTCAATGCAAAGATATACATTGATAATATTTATAGTTACAACCTTGTAGTCTGGGCGCTCGCTTTAATTTCATGTTACTCGCTTTTTAATTTCTAAATTCACCCCGTGATCAACGGTGAATGAAAATATCGAGCCGTTACCTTACAAGTTTAAAAGAAATTTGCTTATACGACCGAATTACATTTTAGTCCTTTCAACCCAGAGCCTTTATGTGATAACGTGTCAGGTGGCGAGCCTGTCGCCGTCTTCGTCGTCAGGCCAACGATACAAATTCCACATGAGTGTTAAACAAAACTCATTCCTCGTACCAAGACTCCCATAAAGCCATAAAGTCAAACTTAATACGGATAAATTTATACAGTTTTATTAGGAAAATGATGAACCGGCTCAGTGTATACGACTCTGACAATGGCTCGTAAAATATATATAAGCTTATCTATGTTTTCGTTAACATATTGCGAACCCCTTAAGTAGTTACAGAGAAGAATAAGAGATAACTTATCTACTATATCTCGGATAATCTCGGCTATCATATTGGTTTTTTTTTGCTTTCATTCAATTCATTATGGTTTAATGTTTTTTTTGTTATTCTTTCTTTTGTTATTTTTCTGTATTTTTGTTTGGTGCTTAGACCGCAAATAAAATTGTTTCTTCCTTTCTTTCTATATGTTAAATGTTCAGTTAGAACAATATACTCGTGTATAATATATAAGTAAAGAAAACGAATCAAAAGTCTAAGGTATCAAAGTTACAAAAAGTCTGACATTCACTTTTACCTCTTTTAAAATCAAGGTATCGAAATAGATTAGCTACAATTATTGTGTGTTAGTCTGTAGCTTTATATACATAATATTTAAAACTTTTTGTGGGTCTATTTGTCTGCGCATGTGTGTGTGTGTGCATGTGCATGTATGAATGAGTGTGAATATGGAAAATTATCCAATATTTTAATATTTCTGGCTAAAAATTATTTTTAATTATGTATAATATTTTTTATTCCATACATATCATCGATGGGCGGTGAAGTTATTATCTTTAATATAACTACCACCTCTGTAGGCATTTGACCTACAGAGTTGAATGGAAACCTGTGAAGTGGTAGACGATTTATGAGACGATAATTTCTATGATGAAATGATGAATTAAAAAATACATCGATTAAGTTAGTTCACACCGATTCCACAACTTATTACTGCTACTACATAAGCCTATTTTGTCTGTAGAAAATAATTTTCAACTTTATGGTACTTTGTACGTGGGCAAGCCAAGCTTTCGCTGCTGCTCGAATGAGCCGGCTCGTCCAGGATAGTACCACGGCCTCGCAGAGTACCGGCGACAAGTGGAGGCATCTTGTGCTTCTGCGTTTGATTCGGCGAGTGAGGTAACCGGAGGCCCTCTCCCCCTCCGCGACCCCATTCATCATCCTCCAATCTTTCAAATATCCTTAAAGGCCGGCAAAGCACCGGCAGCTCCTCTCGTATTGCGGATGTACGTGAGCGTCGGTAATCACGTACCATCAGGTGAACCGCCTTCTGGTATGACACCTTTCCATAAAAAAAAAATTGGAGAAATTTAAGACAACAATCGTAAAGTAAAGTAGCAGCCTGTAAATGTCCCACTGCTGGTATAATATGGCCCCCGTTCAATATTCGAGGTATATTACAATGTTACAAGCGAACCTTCACTGCAGCACTAGTAATAACCAAAAACTGTTACTCCGTTAACTTTTAGTTATGCGCGAAAGAATGAAAATCATTTCTCTGGAAGAATAGTTAATTAGTAACACATTGTGAATGAAATAATTTTATTTAGATGTTAAAGAAATTTATTAAAGATAATCTCATTACACAAAATAAGATGCTATCTATCTTTTTCTTTCAGCGAAATCAGTTGAAAAAAAGAAGTGAAGCGTAAATGAGTGAACCTTGTTGAATAGAATTATACGACATAAAATAAATGTATTTTTTTAGGATTTTGTTTTGTAAGGATTTTGGAATCGACTTGAGTGCCACACTCCAGTAAAAAAAATTTTTATAGAACTTCACCCGCTTTCATAATATTTTTTTATCTCTCAGACTCCTGTGTTTTCACGTCATCGTATGCCCTCTCCGAGTACTTATTAAGCAAATTAGGTTAGAATATTTTTTTTAACAATTATTAAGGGAGCTTTATCATAAGGGGGTCGTAGGTCTCTCATAAGGAAGAGTTGCCATAATCCCCATGTTCGGCGAGTGGATTGGCAATCGCTGTACCATGCACTCTGCTTTTTGTCATCGGTCTACTACTGTCTTGGTCTGGACAAGAAAGAGCCCGGCGCCAAAGGGACTTGCAGGCAGACAGATAGCGCTTACAGTGCGTCACAGAAAAGTTATCCTTTTCGGAAATTTACAAAGAGAATCCCTGTACCTGTTTCCTCTGATGATCCAAGAGGGAAAAATCGCTGGATAAGAAGCTCTTGGTAGGCAAAGAATAAAGTGGATCGACGATTTAAAATAATGAACCGGACGGTCGTACAACGCGAAGGCTAAAAAGAAGTTTCACCGACTGACTGTCAAATTTATACTGAAGATGGCACTAAATGATTTTTCCAGATGGTCATCCTGCCATCTTTCGGTAGCCATTTCGATTTTCGGAGTATTTCCCTTAGTCACCAAGGGGCGGCTTATGACACCCACGGAACAAAAGGGGTCGGTAGTCTCTTACGCCAATACCACACGGTAAGGTTACTCGCGTAGGAATCATAAACAGAGCAGCGAGTGAGAAGCTACTGAGGCTGTTTTTACTAATGAGAAAATTTGCTTTTTATTAAACTTTTAGAAGAAATTTACTCTACAATTTTTTTTCCCTGATTTTCATTATATAAAAATGTTACACATCATCATTATCATCATTTCAGCCTATCAGAAGTCCACTGCTGAACATAGGCCTCCTCACTCCTCAAAGATTGCCACGAAGCTCGGTCCTGAGCCACCTGCATCCATCGACTTCCCGCAACACTGCGCAGGTCGTCACTCCATCTTGTGGGGGGTCGTCCTACACTGCGTTTGCCTGTACGCGGCTGCCACTCGAGAACCTTTTTCCCCCAACACATGTTACACATTTTTTCATGCAAATTGAAGTTAACACGTCAACTTGGTGTTCTTACGTTGCTTAGTCTAATCGCTCGATAATGCCTTGTTACGAGGCGTTACACGTGTCTCGTTAACGGTGTATGTGTGGGTGATTGTTGTGGTGAAGGTGACAAAGAAAATGGCGTAAAATGATAATTTAGGAAATTAATTTCTATATTAGTATACGTAAATCTAGAACTGCTCTTATTATTAATCATACTAGTTTTTGTCAGCGTTTACATTTAATATTTGGCACGATAATCATAACAACACATAAGTAAAATTGAGATCTGTCTGCGATGATCGAATTGTCGACTATTTAAAAAAAAAATAAAGTCTATCGGTCTATCTGTTTGATCGCATAGTAATTTTAAACAAAAACAGATCAAAATTTCTCAAATAATATAAAGCAAGCCTAGATTCAGTTTAGTCTGTTTTACATCGTAGTATATTAATTATTACTGGAGTTAAATGAATTCCCTTAATCATCTCTAAGAACACGCCCGAGAAGAAACATGATGGCTGGCGTTTCTTACACCGCTACCACACAGCACAGGTGTCGTCTGATAGCTTAGAAAATATCAAGGCTATCTCCGAGAGCAAGCCCGTTTGGCTCCATTGTGCCAAATGGTCGTCCGTATTCTTTGGGGTCTAACAACACCCACGAGAAGAAACAAGATGGCTGGCAGTTTCTTATACCGCTACCACACAGCACGGGTGTCATCTGATAGCTTAGAAAATATCATGGCTATCTCAGAGAGCAAGCCCGTTGGGCTCCATTGTGCCAAATTGTCGTCCCGTATTCTTTGCGTACCCCCTATAGTTGACATGCGAGGATTACGTAGGCTTACGTATATGCAAGCGAATTCATTCTCGTATAATCTATGAGTAGTAAATAGTTTCTTTTAAGTAAAAGAGGCGTATTCATGTTTCGAATATCTTTAATGTACAGACAGTTTTTTTTTATAACTTTATAGTAGTAATAATAGACATTTATTATTTAGGATCGCGTGGAAAAAATCGCGGGCTTGCTAGTTATTTAATAACTTAGTTATTTTGTAACAAAGTATATATTATCTAACGTTAAGCTTTGGATGTTTGGAAGCTTAACGAGGTGAGAAATATAAAACGTAAGCATATTAACGCAGCTGTTAATCGATGTGAGATGTTCATGAAACGAAGCTTTTGTTTACTGTAACAAAAAAAAAACAACGAACGGCTTTAAATGACATAAATAACACGATGCTGCAAATATGCCGTGTGAAGTCATACCTCTATGAAAACAAACCGTGTTATTTATCTCGTAAATGTCTTGAATAATCGTAAACATATTTAAATAACACGGTATGATTTTATCGGGAAACCCTGACCCGCCCGTTTGTAAAAAAAATTGTTGCATAGCGAATAAGGATTTCCGTATTCAATGCAATGCGATAGGAGGAAGTTTTGGAAGCAGTGTGCGTTGCTGCTGGATTCAGTTCAGTTCTGTGGTATACAGTCAATTTCTTTGTAATGAATACAAATTTTGATATTTACAATGTCAACGAAGAATTAATAATCGCACATTGCTACTTAAAACCAAAAACTGTAAACTCCGTTCACCTCACTCACCGAACGAAACGCTGAAGCTCAAGATGCTTCTACTTTACACCGGTATACTGCATAGCCGAGGTACCCTGGTCGAGATGTCCCCTTCGACCAGCAACAAAAGTCGCCGCTTGGCTCTACCACGTAAAAGCTCATCAACATCGTCACGGGAGCGAGTTGATCTTATTATAATCAATACAGTTGGACAGCTAAACACGTTTATTTTGCATGTTCGTATTAAAAAAGTAGTAGTAGTTATGAAATTATTAACACGTAAACATCCACTGTTTGCTTCGTTACCGGGTATAGTTATCAGGTTTTATGGTTAGCCATAAAACCTGATAACTATACCATCCATAACCATTTAACCAGGGTGTAATTGCTAAACTTAAATCTGATGTCGTAATAAAATTTTAATTGAAACATTATAACGATATAAAGCGTTTATAATATTTTACGACCGTGGTGGACTAGAGCCTTGGCAGCCTAGTGGTGATGGCGCTCGCTTAAGTTTCGTAGAGGTTCGATACCAGCTGCCGGCACCACTAAAATTTTTAATAGCAATTTTAAGTGCTGTAATTAGCATGTGCTCGGCGGTGAAGGAAAACATCGTGAGGAAACCTGCATGTCTTAGAAATTATAAAAAATATTATTTATTACTTAAATACGAAATCAATTTAATAATTATGCTTATTACAACTACAATATAAAAAGCCAATTTATTAATTGGGGAAATTCCATTTGTAATTCCCTCAATAATATTTAAAAGAAGTTCGTAAGAAATAAGAGAGGCGACAAAATCTTTTCTACAGAATATAACCCGAATTGAACCCTTACAAGATAAACGTGTGATCCTAAATATATATAACATTTACTTAGATCTCTAACGGAACTTTTTTAATCTCGGAAGGCGTCACCTTCGGGTACAACAGTAAATATGTTCTCATATAGAAATTGAAACCCTTCTCTGCTTCTTTTGTAATGTAATATTAAAAGTTAAGGTGGTCCGCTGATATGTAAAGACGACCGTAAAGTTTCCAATTTATAAAAAGTTTGGGCATGCATTAATGTTGAATAATTTAGTAGGTGCTCGTATATCCTCTTGTTATCAATAAACAACCCACTCCTGGACGTAGACCACTCCTAAATTGAAGTTTTTCCGTAATCTTCACACTTGAGTGGAGGGTTAGCGATCGCACTGCCAGATGTCAGAGAGCTTTTTTTTTATGGGTAAGGCGGCAAACGAGTGAGCGGTTCATCTGATGGTATGTTTTTTTCCCGTGGATGGAAAATGCTGTTACGCCTACCGGCCGGCAACTGGGTTATGTCGGACTCAATCCTCTGAAGGAGGACCATACCGACTAAAAACCATCCACACGCTGTTAGCCCGGAGGCTTTTACAGCTTCATCAGAATTGATTCGCGAGCAGATTGGCCCGCGATTTTGGCGGGCTGACGATTTACTTTAATGACGCGCGGATTTATACGCGGAAGTCTGATGGTATGTGCTTACCGTCGCCGGCTTTTGAAGATATTTGGGTGATGGGAGAGATAGTAGGGAGGGTAGTTGTGGAGGGAGGAGATGGCCTCCGGTTACCTCAATCGACGAACGTATTCACACGTATTCTGCAAGGTCGTGGTACCACCCCGGTCGAGCCGGGCCATTCGAGCAGCAACAAAAGCCGCCTCTTGAGCCCTACCACGTACATCTTTTTTCTTAAATGAAGTTGGAAGTGTTACTCATTACCGAATTTTTGGGCGCTGTCATTTGTTAAATGTTTATGGTCCATTATTTAGTGCCCGCTGTGCAATGGAGATAATACGGTTTCTACGTGCAACACATATTTAATAAGATAAAATATACAACCTAATTATCATTCACAGGTTAGTCTCATTTAATAAAAGTAATGTAACCAGCCTCTCATTTTTATCAGCAAACTCCACGGGTCCTATTTTAGAGATGTTAGAAGTTACGCACAAAAAACAAAAAAAAAATGTGTATTATATATGAACAGAAGGAAAAATCTACCCTCCTGTATTACTATAAGATATCCCGGCGGAAATAGGTAAAAGTTTAATACCTTTTAAACGTGGTAGAGCCAAGCGGCGGCTTTTGCTGCTGCTCGAATGGGCCGGCTCGACCGGGTTGGTACCACAGCCTCGCAGAATACCGACGTGAAGTAGAGGCATCTTGTGCTTCTGCGTTTCGTTCGGTGAGTGAGGTAACCGGAGGCCCCTCCTTATTCTCCTTCTCATCTCCCAAGTACCTGTAAAGGCCAGCAACGCACCTGCGGTACCTCTGGTGTTGCAGGTGTACGTCGCCGACGGTAATCACTTACCATCAGGCTTCGCTTCGCTTGCACGATTGACGCTTTTTCCTAAAAAAAATGTATGATTATATATTACGTAGTTTCATTGCAAAGCTTAAGAAAGTTTTTCAATTAGAGCTTTGAGGTAGAGTGTTGCTTAACTAACTTTGAAAGACGATGGCGTAAAGAGGTTACACCAAAGGATATTGATATACCCAAAGGGCATATTACACTTATCATGCAAGATTATTTATTAATAGTAAAAGTGTGTCTGTTTGTTTACGCAATGGTAGGGAGTGATTAAGGGATGCCCTATTTCATATAGGGCATCGTAGCAATGACTTTTTAGAAACTTATGATTTGTAACGTTGGCTTAGATGCTGCGATATGGGATTGGATTAGACTTGTACCTCTGTCTCAAATAATTTTGGGTGAGAAGTGGGTTGAAAAGGCTAAAATGTCTAGGACTTCTGATCACCCCGGTTATTGGGAATACAGTCGTGAGTGTTGTATAATATATTATACATATTGTACGTGTACATACATATGTTATACATAAAAGTAGTGCAATACAGCAGAACAGCAAAGCAATATTTAGTCGGTCCAACATCTCCACGTAACCGGTCACCAGCCCTTCGTAAAACTAAAAAAAAGGCCTTATAGGCTCGCAAGCCACTCCACCGATAGAGCTTGACTTTTTTGGTTATATTCGATACATCGCTGGAAATGAAAAAAAAAACTAATTCGGTAATTTTTCATTTGAACATTTTACATTGTCACTGTAAAGCGTGACAGAGTTCAACTAGATAACATATATATTTTTCTGTTTCTAATATTTCTGTAGCAATAACGTGTCTGCTTCCTTAACCTTGACACGTGTCGTGTTCCGTAGAGACCCGAGAAACGCGTGTCACTGAGTGTAAGGCTCACGTATATCCGGAATCTGGATTTTTGTGCGAACACGATGTTTCGGAAAGGGTTGCCTGTTTAATATAGTTTACTTATAAGGCACATTTTTATAACACTTGGATGACAAAAGGTTCTCGAGTGGCAGCCACGTACAGGCAAACGCTGTGTGGGACGTACTCCTCACAAGATGGAGTGCCACACTTGCGCAGTGTTGAGGGAAGTCGATTTATTCCCTGCAATCTTTAGCTTTTTTACCAAAAAAAAAAACGAAGAATTTTAACTAGAATTCACTAAAGAAAGTCTTTATTGTGGTCTGAAAATTTTTATTACAATAATAAATAATGAATTTAAGATGGACATGATTAAATATTTTTACTTAACGATGTTCCAATTTGTGACAATCACTGTTAAAGACATTTTTATTACTTCTATTAATAATTAATCATAGGATGTAAAATGATTATTACGCGGTAGAGCTAAGCGGTACTAAGTACTATGGCCTCTCAGAATACCGTGAATTACATTTGCGCTTCGTTTGATGTCTGTCGTAACCGGAACCCCTCCCCAAATATATCCAAAGGCCGGCAACTCATCTGATGTACGTGAGCGTCGGTAATCGCTTAACATCTGCTGAGCCACTCGCTCTTTTACCCCCATTCCTTAAAAATAAATATGATTATTATGTTATGTTACATAAATCAGTTAAATCATAAAAATTCAAGTGCACAAGCGTATAAATAAATATTTTGAAACTCTGTGAAGAGAAGAACATAGAGGAAAAAATATTAAAATAAAATAAGTACCTTATGATGAACCTGCGTATATTTCGAAAAAAGAAACTTATATCATAAACCCAAAATTTCTTCTACGAGCACGTTGGAAACTTATTATTTTTATAAATAAGACATTTATAATAATTTTACATTAATATTTATTTGTAAACGGTAGAGTCGGGAGAGGAAGACCTAGGCGAATATTTGACGATCAAATCGGAGACGTTCTGAAAAAAGGCCAGGTCAAGAATACTCTAAACCAACGAGTATGCATGCGAAGATTGATGAAAGTGGGAGAAGCGAAAGACGTATGTCAGGAGGACCTTAGCAAGTGGAAGAAGATTGTCTCTGCCTACCCCGTTGGGAAGAAGGCGTGAATATATACATACATACATAATTATTTGGTACATATGTTACCAACTTAAGAAGCCAGACTGTGCTTTACATATTTAATATTTTTATGAAGTATAAAACAAAGTTGTATTCTAAAATAAAAAAAAAGGATCAAAAGCTTCCAAATTATTCGTCCTTCTAAAATATTTAAGGATCATCGATAACTTCCACTCTCTGGTCCGCTCTGATTTATTGGAAATATATTAAAAAACATACCGGACAAATTTCGATGTTGAAAACACGAAAAAATAGACGCAGAAAAGACGCAGACGCAAAAAAACTAAGAATTGTTCTCAATATTTAAACATAATTGTTAAAAATATATGTTTTATTATACTATGGCTAGAGTTTAATTTGAAGAGGATGATGACTGCCACATGCGTCATAGTTGTAAATCGGTGCTGCTTGTGAGGTCTGGTCAGCTCGGGTGTGCCAATGAATAAACGATTCTTTTGTGCAAAGATATTAATTATTTACCCTCGTTGAGGGTACGTTAATTGCATGTGAAAATATTTTCATAATGGATGAATGACATAAATGAAACATAATTATTTGACGAAAGAAATTCAAAACTTTTTTAACAATCTACCACCGTTTCGTAATGAGGGTCCTCAGAAGAAACAGGCGAAAGAAAATCCGTAGGTATCCACTATTTTTTATAATTTATTTCTTGAATTTTGTTTTAATGACACCGTATTATATTATAACAATTCAACTTTTAGAAACCACTAGGGAGCGATCAACTAATCCGCAGGGGTTCCAATCATTCATTTCTAAAGAAAAGTTCAAAAACTTAAACTTTCAAACTTCAAAAAAGGTATTTCTTTGTATTATAATAACCCTATCATAATGTCTTTCAATCGTATCGTCTATATGCCGATGACATACGAATGTTCTTTTCAGTTTTAAAATAAATAATATAAAAAAAAACATAGAAAAACTTATGCAGGATTTGCAGACTTGAGCCGACCAGCTCTAACAAGCAGCACCTGTTCACATGCATGTCGCATGTGACCGCCATCGCCCTCCGCAACGATATTATAGGGAAGTAGGTGCATGCAGGTGGTTCGGGACTGAGCTTTGTGACAGTCTTTGGGGTAGGCCTGTGTCCAGCTGTGGACATGCGATAGGCTGAAATTACGCTGAGACGACCAGCCACACAATGTCGTCACATGCAACGGTTTCTAAGCGAGCATGAAACAACAATGATCAATCACCCTAAATGATAGTTAATCGTGTTAGCGGAACGTTGTTACGCCTTTACTGAGCGTACTTTTAAATTACTGTCAGACTGTTTACAATTTTGTTTAAATACAAAAACAAACAAATAACATGAATATTATACATGAAGTGAATTAGGTACTATATACATATATATATACAAATATATATATATATATATATACATATTTATTTATATTATGAGTACTACCACGTCACCTTATCTTAGAGAAGGTAGTGGGCCTCCGGTTACTTACTTAGTGCGAAGTGGACAGTGAAAAACCACGGTTCCATGAGACATCTCTGGCAACACGCGCTGATTGTACCGTTTAGTCTTGAGGGTCTGAGGTATACGTGCCGAAAAAAGAGTCGATACGAAACGCAGAGGCACAAGATGCCTTAACTTCACGCTGGTATTCAGCGAGGCCATGGTACTACTCCGGTCAAGGCGGCCCATTCGAGCAGTAGCAAAAGCCACTTCTTGGCTCTACCACGTCTAAAGTCTATAGAAGCTTTATTGAAAAGCTTTGTAAAAATAAACAAAATTTGAGTGAAAAAAAGAACTAGAACTGTTCTAGTTCTTTTTTTTAAGTTTAATAGTCTTAAAAAAAGGCGTGAATTTTTGTATTAAATCATCTGAAACTATAAATTTAACAAAACATACACAGGGATACTTTACTGAAATTTTAAAGAAGATTTGTTTTAAACCAAGCTTAAAATTTTACTCTACCGTAGTATAACTTTACGGGGTTATTAAAAGAGAATAAATAAACGCTGGGGTTCTATGTCCAGCAATTAACAGATTACAGAGTATTAAAAGAATAAGGTGAAAAATATATTCACGAGTGCCATTGCAGCTCAGCGGTTAGAGCAGACTTGGGTTCGTATCCCGGTACCGGTATCACAAGTGCCAGGGCACCAGTACAGCGCTCAGGAACACGCTCGCCTAGCGTGCTGAGTATTAACAAACCTTCCAAGATATGTATTTAGGCTTTTGTTGGTGCTTTCTTTGAGAGATTTATGTTCAGCAGTGGACTAAAATAACGGCTCAGCGGGTTTGGACGCAGCGCAGCGGGTCGCAAGTTCGATTCATGTACGGGACAAGTACTTGTACGAACTACAAATAATTGTTCCAATGATGGATGTAGTAGTATATGTAGACTGGCAGAGGATAAATTCAAACAAGCAGAGGCTACGATTTGTTTAATAAATAAAAATTAAAATAGACCAATGTAATTTAGTATTCTCTAGTTTTCGTTGTAGGAGCTTAACTAATCAAGTGGATAATATTATTGATTATATGAAAAACAAGTGTTCCCAGTGATGACATACGGATCCGAGACTAGGTTCTTCACTGCAGCCCGTATGAGCATGCTCAAAGTTGCTCAGCGCGCTATGGAAAGGGCTATGCTCGGTGTTTCTCTGCGTGATAGAGTCTGCAACGATGATATCCGCAGCAGAACTAAGGTAACCGACATAGCCGTAAAGATCAGCAAGCTGAAGTGGCAATGGGCCGGCCACATTGCTCGCAGAACTGACAACCGTTGGGGAAAAAAGGTTCTCGAGTGGCAGCCACGTACAGGCAAACGCAGTGTAGGACGACTCCCCACAAGATGGAGTGACGACCTGCGCAGTGTTGCGGGAAGTCGATGAATGCAGGTGGCTCAGGACCGTGCTTCGTGGCAATCTTTGGGGGAGGCCTATGTTCAGCAGTGGACTTCTGATAGGCTGAAATGATGATGATGATGATGATGACGGGACCTGGGGTGTGTAATATATGTCACGAAAACTAATCATCTAAAGAATTATTTTTTAAAACTTTTAGCTACATGCTTAAGACGTTACGTAGAGCTTTTAGAATAGAGGTAATAAATTTTATTTTAATGCAAAGGTATGCGGTATTATACATACATGCATGCATCATAAATTATGTATGCGAACGACGTGGCTCTCGAGAATGAATCTAAAGAAAACGTTTGAATTTAAAAAATATTGGCAGTATTTCATAAATCGTGTTATAAGCAGGCTTCTCTTTTACATCCTAGATTTTTAATGGTATATGAGACATCCGAGCAAGCGGCTCACCATGATATAGTATCATCACATGGTAAGTGATTACCGTCGTCTACGTCAAAGAGGCTGCAGTTGCGTTGTCGGCCTTTAAGGATGTTTGGGAGTTGGGTATGGTATCGGGCCTCCGGATACCTCACACAAACGGAACGAAACGCGGCAGCAGAACATGCTTCTACTTCACGCTGGTATTCTGCAAGGTCGGGGTACTACTCCGGTCGATCCTTCGGTACCAGATGGATGCAAGTTGATGAATTCTAATATTAAAAAGATAAAAATCAATCTATATTAAAGAAAACGAAATATAGTGACTAAAAAAAAATTCAAAAATCGCCTCGGATAATGGACGAATTATCCAACTGCTGCAAAATCTCCGCACCTCGTAATGAATGTCATTACTGTGTTAGTTTTTATCATTACGTTTTCATAGTGTATAATGTAAATCTGCTCTATATGAATATGTCTGTTTCTGCTTTACTAGCCCATATAACTACATAGGTGCTAACATCATCATCATCATCATCATCATTTCAGCCTAAGTCCACTGCTGAACATAAGCCTCCCCCAAAGATTGCCACGAAGCTCGGTCCTGAGCCACCTGCATCCATCGACTTCCCGCAACACTGCTATGTCATGCGTAAAACATTTGCCTATACTCACCATCTACGGCAGGTGAGTGAGAGAGGCCAGAGCCGGCACTACCGGAACCGGATACTTCTCCCTATCTGTTGAATTAAGGTTCTATATATTGGGTTTGATTTCCACACGTGACTACTACGAGACGTTGAACTTTTAGAGAAGAATGTTGAATGTACTCTCTGATTCTTTATTATCTATATATGGATCTATATCGGATGCATGTGTAAAAAAATAAAGCGTTTTTTAAAAGTCTTGGGAAACTTGAAATTACTTCATTATATCGACCCGTGAAATTGCACGCTTCGATGAACATTGTAATTTGCTAGACATTTGTTAAAATGTGAAGCAACGAAATTATTGTTAAACTTTAAAATTAAGATATCAGCTCTCAGAAGAGAATTTTGATGAAAAGTCATGGTTGGCTGTCTAGTTTTTATTTAAGTGTAATTTGCATAGAGATAAACTTTAATTTAAGTTCAACCATAGCTCCTGCTTTGTTAGAATTAATAAATATGCAAATTTGTTGAAAAATCCATCCGAGTTTGCCAAGCCCAAATCCCACGGACTGATGATAGGGAACAGCATCACTAACGCGAGCATACCGGGACTGCTATCTCCAACCCGTGGTATTAAACCTTCCCCTCCTTTCTTGGATAGGCCTATGTTCGTTAGTGGTGATTCCGTGCCACCTTTTGGTTTTTCTCAAGGGAAAGGCAGCAAGCGAGCAAGCAGTTCACCTGTTGGTAAGTGATTACCGTCGCTCAGTTACATCTGCAACACCAGAGGTTGCATGTGCATTGTCGGCCTTTAAAAGTATTTAAGAGATGGCAGGGAGGATGAGGAGCAGTAGGGGGAAGGGGAAGAGTTGGGGAGGGGAAAGGGGATGGGAAGGGTTAGTGAGCCTCCGATTACCTCACTCCCCGAACGAAACACAGAAGCACAGGATGCCCTTACTTCACGCCGGTATTCTGTGAGGCCGTGCTACCAAACCGGACGACCCGGCCCACAACGAGCACCAGCAAAGCCATCCATGAGATATAATTCGATATACATAATACCTACCAATAAAAGCATACCGTCCATAGATACCATTTTATCTTCCACCAAATGGTAACGAAGTAAAATTTCACATATCATACGATTATAGGAAAATGGATTGCGAACAAAGCATCAAGCTAAGCAAAACCCTTTATGGGAGAAAGCATCCGAGCGTAATTTTATCTTATCTCCAATATGTTTAATACGATGGAATTGTTTGAATCCCTGAATTAGGGCGATTTTTCGAGGCGTGTTCTTTGGGCATATAAATATATAAGCAATTACCACTGTAAATAAAAGAAGTATGCAGAGATAATAGATTAGATGATGTTTTTACTTACTACGCTTATTGTAGTCATTAATCACGTTTTGATTCTACGCACTTGGCACTATATGGCAAGTCCATCAAGGGTTCCGTGCAGAGGGGGTCTCTACTAAGCCTACTAAAGTTTACTTGTACTTTGTTCTACACATATTTCAAACACAATGTTTTACCACGTGGTAAATTCCATCTCTGCCTAGGAGTCACTGGATAGGTTACCACACTCTTACCCATTTCTGTCGGCAAACATCTATGCTATTACGGTTGTATTCCGGTTTGAAAGTAATAAAGAGACGGTATGATAACGGGCTGTATGCCATTCAATCTAACTCCACGGCGGTGTAAACGCATTTGTAACCTTCTTCGATTGAAAGTGCCCATGGGCTTCAATAGCCACTTACCACCAGACGAAAAACTCACTCAAGAAACATTTTCAATTCTAAAACTTCGAAATTCACAAGGCTGTTGAATTGTGAGCAACGCAGTCGGCATGACTTTCGCGGATTGCAGTCATGAGCCTATACACAGGGATAGCCTATTATAAAATAGGTACAAAGATTGACAAAAAATCACACCAGCCTTAGTAAGTCCACTGCTGGTCATAGGGTTTTACGTGTGAACCCCGACAGAAGATGTCATCGATGTTATGTAGCTGACTATAAGTAACTGAAACTATCGGATGTCGGGACATAAATATAAAGATATCTTTATCCGTAACTATATCCGAAATAAATGTTACCTTCAAGTTACACTTTCTATTGTTGTTCACTTGGTGAGAGTTCATCATATTGATCATTATCATTATCTCGTGTTTTAGTTTTACAACACATTTTATTTATTAAGGATTACCAACAAGGTGAACATATAACAAAAACAAATGTTTAAAAAAAGGCATGTGCCACGTAACTTAAACGCAACCATGGAATGCCAGTAGATAGAGACTAGTACAGTTAAATGAATATAATTATTATTCAGATCTATTACTTATCTAGAATAATATAAGTAATAAACAAATTTTTATAAGTACCGGACTTTACCGGACGCCCACACCCCCCTTCTCATCATCCTCCTCACCCTCCCATCTCCCTAATATCCATAAAGGCCGGGCAGCGCACCTGCAGCACTTCTGGTGTTGCGGATGTACGTGGGCGACGGTGATCACTTACCATCAGGTGAACCGCTTGCTCGTTTGCCGTCTTCACATAAAAAAAAAATAAGTGACGGTTTCGCCTTACGGTATTTCCAGGTTAATTAGTATTTGAATACCTTGAACCCAAATGTAATCTCGGATAATATTATTCAATAATTTTACTTAAAAATTAATCATAGCGTTTTCGATCTTTTTACCTATCCATAGAAGATACACTCGCGACGCGGGCAGGCTTCATAATTTTTTATCTATGCCTACTCGTGTATAAAATATAAAAAAAATATTCGCGAAACAAATATAGGTTCGTAGATAAACAAAAGTTAGGGCACATTTCCTCAGAGAAATTAAGTAAAAAGCGACAGTGAAGTGACAGAACCCGAAGTCTGACGTCTCTTTTTACGCATTTAGTTTTTCACCCCGGAGAACCGAAGTGCAAATAATTTTTGAAGTATAGTTACATAATACGTTAGTAAAAAATAATTTAAAAAATAACATTGATTATTTAGTATTGAGTATTAAGCTATGCATTTTCATTTTTATTCTGTATTTTATTCTCCTTCAGTATTCAATAGCTTCTAAATGCTGTAACTAGGTTAATTAAAACGCTTTACTACTTGCGTAGAAAAATTTAGTACCTCACATAACAGGAGTACATCAACCAGATGCGGTATCAGACGCAGCCGAATTGGGTACGTGGCGGAAATATGAGTCACTAAGGGAAGAATGTATATAATGTGTAAAGTTTGTAGTAGAGTTCACGTAGGATTCATTGAAATCAAAAGATTAATTGTTGGCCGAAGCGTTGAAACTAGTTGTAACCCAAATATGGTTCGTATTTGATTTCCAAAACTTTGCTAATGCATTTTGATTTAGAGCGGAACTACAACAGGGAAGAACATAAAACGTTTGCATAGCTGATAATAAAGGAGCTTTCAAACATAAAGTTAGTTCATCAACGTTGGTTAGTTTGACCACAGTTACTTCGTGAATAGTAGTTCTTAACTGTGAATAATGTTTTGGATTAAAAACTAAAAAAAAAAGGAATATTAAAGATAGGGTTTTATTAATTACAGCAAAATATCATCTGCATGTTACACGATAAATAGTAGCATTATAATGGTCTGAATAATAAAATAATTGTCAAATGTACAGAGTAATTTATTCAAATGTACATTAAAAACGTTTTATTTATTATTAAACGTATCAAAATTACTCTGGTATACATGTACTTCTTCTTTAACTGCCTTTAACAAGTACACTTTCAAATAGGCTACTGGAGTCCATGATCACCTGTAAATACACCTGTGGAATGAAATGGAATGCCTTACAGTAGGTCGTAATTATGCTGGCTCTCTATACATTTGAAACAGGAAATTCGGTATCGCTTCAACGTACGTGGTAGAGCCAAGCGGTGGCTTTTGCTACCGTTCGAATGGGCCGGCTCGACCGGGTTGGTACCACGGCCTCGCAGAATACCGGCTTGAAGTAAAGGCAACTTGTGCTTCTACGTTTCGTTCGGTGAATGAGGTAACCGGAGCCCCACTCCCCCTACCCATACCCTTCCCTGTCCTCTTTCCCATCTCCCAAACACCAATAAAGGCTGGCTACGCACCCGCAGCTTCTTTGACGTTGCAGATGTACGTGGGCGACGGTAATCACTTATCATCAGTTGAACCCCTTGCACTTTTGCCACTTTTCTCATAGAAATAAAAAAAAAGATATGAAAATATATGCATTCAATGTTCAAAATCCATAGTAAAAGAGCTACCCTGCAAAAATATGAAAGTTTCTCAAACTATGCGAGTTAAAAAAATCTAAATTAGCTTCTGTCGTTAACGAAGACATTAACTTTGAATTCATTTATAAGCATTTTTCTTTTCTAATTGGTGGTAAATGAATATTTACTTTAAATCCTCTGTCTAATACAACAACTCCAACAATTTAATTGTGATGTTAAGCAGAACGTTTTGTTTTATTTCCTGCGATTGACTTCACGTCGTAACTCATATTTAATTTCTCTATATCATCTGAATCTTTTCCTCAAACATATAATGAAGCCCATCTAATCCCAGTGGGTTATGTGGTTATCATATCCTATATCTATCCTTCCTTTCCTTTCAAACGTTCTTGAACGTTTAACTTCTCAATCTTTTTCAGACAGGTTTTACACCCGGACATGGTACAATATTAGCTGGAGTGTGGTAAAAAGACTGCTCTTGATACTTACGTCATTGGATTTTAGTAATGCGTTCAATATCTATCAGTACAGTATCTGTAAACTAATGTGTATCATAGTCTACAGTAGATATTGTATTGTATGTACATTACATTGCAGCATCTGCTACATCCTATTAACATATCTCCAGGCGCAAATTAATCGTTTAAAAGTCATCTGTGTAGTCGTCGGCTGGTAGATCGTACTGTTTCTACCTGGCATTACAGGCGTGCCTCAGGGTGAAATGTTGTCTCCTCTCCTATTATCTGTCTTTATCAATTCTATCACTCCACGAATATCTCTTCTCTACCTATATATATATGCAGATGATCTTCAAATTTACTCGTATGCGTCTTTTGGTAATAGCCAATACCATTAATAGCACATATATAGTCCTCGCTTAAATTCACGATGGGAGTAGGTTTTTCGGGCTTACGTTAAATTCCAATAAAACTCAAGCTATTATCATTGGAAATAGTAATGCGATGTGTTAAACTACTGTGAATATTTTATCCATTTAGTGGAATCTTTCAAAAAGTAATGTCAAAACTAACTCTTCTTTATTTGTTTGTTTTGTTGTTGTTGGTATTGATCTAAATAAAATATATTTTCAATAATAAAAACACTTTTATATATATATAACTGTTCGTTATATATAATTATAATGCTGCTCATTTTACTTCATGCGTACACACTTCCGTGAATTAAGGATTGCCAGGAAGAAGTCGCTGTTAAGCGATAAGGAACACCCAATGTTTCACTGCTTTCCTTTTAATTTATCTTGCTTATCTAATTCTATTGGTGTATATAATAAAGTGTATACATAAATAAGTAAAACCGGAGCAATAGGTTCACCCCTGAATGGTGGCAGAAATGGTAGGACTACTGGGCAGAGAAAGAGGAGTCTACCACCTAGAATCTCCTTTGCATATTGTTTATTGGAAAGGCTAGACCTACCAGCAACAACTTGATTGTTGCAGTGTTAGTACGAGACTGTAATGAGCATTTATTTATTTAATCTCTATTGCATTACTTTATATAGAAGGATACAAAAGGTGGACTTAATGCCTATACGCATTCTCTACCAGTCAACCTATGGTGTGGTCAAATTTTATGGCAGGCGCAAAAAGAAGTTAGATAACCATAAATTACTTAACTTCTAACTACATTACTAATAAATATTAGTACATATATTATATAAATAAATTTTTACGAAATACATAAAATCATATAAATACTTACTGTATACTATACACATATACTATCATAATACTTCATTACATGTAGATGTATAATTCCGGTTCAAATTTTTAAAGCCATCTTAAGTTAATTGATATGTGTAAACTAAGCCACACGAGTAACATAGTAGAAAATAAATTGCAATTTGTTCGGAGGCTACCAGTGAGCTTAACGTTAAAGAAATTAAAAAAAAATCTGTAGAGTTTAGCAGGAATGTACGTACCTTTTAAACTTGATATTTTTTTTTAAAACGGTCGTCTAGCAATTCCTTATTAGGATTCACTGTCACTGAGATGATGCTGATAAAATTAATTTACATATATAGCTGTAATTGAGTTTTTATTTTATTGATTATACATTATGTATATTATCAGATAAAAAGACATAAATTTATACTGGATGTGTCGTTATTGATATTAAATGAAAACTTGGTTAGTCCTAGTGCTCATAATTATACTCAACACTTTTAACGAAAGAAAAAAAAAACTCTTTTTAAACCATTTTCCACGGCTGCTGTAATTTAATCGAAACGTCGGGAATATAAAAACAAAATTAAACGCGATAAAATCCGTAAATTGTGGTTTCATTCAAAATGTGTAGTGTTCGCGTACATACAAGAAATCTTCTTTAAACATCCGAAGCAGTCTAATAATACAAATTTAAAAAATCGCCCTACGTCATGAAAAATAATTTACTGACCTCGCCAATAGCGGCGAAAACGTATTTCTTGGTCGGCGAGGCGAGGGCTTTGAAGCGATCTACGAACGTCGGCGCGGACTTTTGATAAGGATTTCGATGGCCATAGGTTGGGCCTTAAACATTACCTCAAATATAGCCCGCGTCAAAGTAACAGATACATTCCGTAAAATCTCTGCCTACCCTTCTAAGTGTCTCGGAGTTTTTCATGTTTTCATATTTGGTGTATGACATAGAAATGACATTGTAGAAAATGAGGTTAATAACTATATCGTAATGTACATGAAATGTACATTCTGTGTATGATATATACTAGGGTGTCGTCGGTCGACGAATCTATGATTTATTTATTATAAATGAATATTTCATAAAAATAAAAAAAGGTGAAAATTGTCTATGACAAATTAATTCTATTTTGTATAGTAAACACTTTCTTTGCGGGAAACGCAATAATTAACAGATGTCTTGGTTCAATGATAAGATAGCAAATCTAAATAGGCGATGAGAAGTCTACAAATGTCTCTGTAATCCAGTGTTATTTGCAATATGGCTTAGTTAAATACTATAATTTAAAAGAAGTCTATTATTTTGATGATTCTTTTAGATATCATGGTTCCATACAAAGTCTCATTACTAAGCCCGCACCGGCTGTTCATCCGTTCATCTGTTCTTCCTTTAAATAGCTCGAACCCTTTATTCCTGTTTCCTTTGTGCCCTAATAGGTAGCTGGGTGAAATGTTCACAGGATATATCTTATTGCAGAGGATATCCTAACAAAAATAAATAATCGTCAGACTTGTATCTTTCTACCTTGGTCTGATTATAGTGCAAACAGTATTTTGAAATTACAAATAGTAAAAAACAACCAAGTTTAAGTTGGGCACGCGCTAAGGATCCCGACCTGAATGAAAAATGACATGAATTTCTTTACACATAATAGAAATATATTATGTGGTTGTACGGAGCGTTCGGTGCCCGAGTTTGACTCGCACTTGGTCGGTTTTTATTATTATACGATTGACATGAACTAATTTTTGTAACATAGCGGAAAAAAAGATAATGATGTGATTAGTATGGAAAAAGTTTTTACTTTTTTCTCACAAACAAGATTCAAAATACGATCCTTATTCGCGGGTAAGAAGCTTATGAATATTGGATTCGTATTTGTAAGGATTTATCTAGATGAAAAAGCTCTATTCAATCACTCGGAAAAATTCACTAAAGAACGTTATCTCATAATAAATCAAATCTATATTTGTCTTGATAAAGAACTTTGTCAAGGTATTTTGTGATAGCAACCAATGATATTATATTACTTACAGTATCAGGTTCGTAACTACGTGGGATCAAACGTACAAACCTCTTTCGTGTGTCTCAACTTCTAATTGAAGCTCGTGCGTCATCGCACGACCACAGTAACGCGTAGGGAGAGTCCTTTATTATTCCGTACATCAAAATAGTAAATTTAGATATTGCAACATTAACCGCGCTGCTTCTTCAATTATATTAATATTATTAAGTAATTTTTTTCAAGGCTGTTTACAATTAAAGAAACATTGCGCGACAGTCAAAAATTGAGCTTCTGTTAAGAGCCGTTGTTGAAGTGGTACTATAGTTGCGTACTTGCGTCGTTAGAGTGCACACGCCTGTTTGCTTTTTACTTGTTTTTGCTCCAATCTGTGATTGTCAAACTTTGTTTAAAATGCTGACATGCGCTGGCTGTGCATTACAACATACGGAGGGGACCGTGTGCAGTGTCTGCAAGCGAAATTACGACTTCCAATGTTCAGGATTTACCGAATAGGGTTACCGAAAACTTGGTGACAGAAAAAACTCATGGCGGTGTCCCAAATGCAAGTCGCGCGTACTTTCCTCTGCAGCTGCAGTATCACCACAACCCAATGAACTGGACAAAATACAGGAGCAGCTTAACAAAATTGTGTCCCAATTGGCACCTCTGGCATCACTTGTAGAAGATGTCAAATCCATTAAAAAAGAACTCAACGATATGAAGGAATCACATGAAATGGCACATCAACTTATTAGCAGCCTCGGCACGGTTCAAGATATGGAATCTCGTGTTAGTAAGGTCGAGAAAGTGGAACATGAAATTACTACCCTGCAGGCCGCAATAACAAAGATTAATCAAGAACTACACTTTAGAGATCAATGGGCCAGAGCGAATAACGTGGTGGTTAAAGGAATTCCTCAAAAGAATAACGAGAACTTATACGAAATTGCTCAGAAAATCGGCCTTATATGTGACTTTCCTATTAAGAAGGAGGATATTAACTATATCGCTCGCATTCCGACCCGTGTACCGAATACCGAGAAACCCATACTTGTTGTATTCAATAACCGATACATCAAAGAAGAGTTGATTGCATCGTTTCGTAGGAGTAAGAAGCTCAACATCTCTAACTTGGGCTATAATACTACGGGTAAATTCTATGTTAACGACCATTTAACACAACGCAATAAAACCCTGCTGAGTAAAGCAAGATCCCTAGCGAAAGAGAAGAATTTCCAGTATATTTGGGTCAAACACTGCAAAATAATGGCTAGAAAATCGGACAGCTCACCTGTATTTTTTATAAAATGCGAGAACGACCTCTCAAAGATATCATAACTTACCCATTCACTTTTAAAAGTATTCTTAATAAATCTAACATTTCGTCACACGACAATTTGAGAACCGCATTCAAAACCCTTTGTTTAATTAACTACCGGAGTCTTAACGGAACGGCCATCCAATCTACGCACGTAAGTTTGCACCTGTTCGTACAACTTCCGCATCCTCGCGCTTCTACTCGCGCTGCAACAACGCTTATTATCGGGTGCGAAGCGCTCAAGCGCCTGAGGCTTGTCTTGTTTACTTTAAAATTTGTTAGCGAAGTTATTGTCTTAGCTACCGTAAGATTTTATTTTTATACTACCGTGTTTGCAAATTATGCAATCGATACGCGGTATGACTTATTAATATATGTAATCTATAATTCTTTTCAAATTCTCGTATTTTGGATCATGATAGAATGTTTTCCAAATGCGTTCTTCTTTAATTCTAAAAAGTTTGTTTAGACAACATTACGGTTTCGATTGTATACGTCAATAGCCTGTTACAAAATATATATCATAAATTGATTCGGTTTAGCCTTATGTTGATTGGTACTATTAATGGCTTCCAATGGCTTTGACATATATTACCAAAATACTCGAGGGCTACGCACAAAAACGCATTTATTTAAAAGAAATTTACTTTTACATTCATATGACGTTATTTCGTTAACGGAGACCTGGCTGCTTAACGGCATTAATGACTGCGAACTATTTGACGACAGGTATATGGTTTGGCGTAGAGATGGAAACTATGCGCTCACGCAAGAGAAATATGGTGGGGGAGTACTATTGGCTTTGACCCGTAAGGTCTTAGCTGTAGAACGACCAGAATGGTCTTCATCTGCTGAAGATATATGGGTTACAGTTACCAACAAAAGCGATAGCAAAAAAATAAATTTTTGTACCATATATCTATGTAGTGAAAGGGTGGGTAACTCCTTTAATACACAACTTAATAATTTTACTGAAAGATTATCACTTATTGTAAATTCATGCCCAAACGACTTTTTTGTTATAATGGGTGATTTTAACCTAAGTAATATCATTTGGACGAAACACTGTAACTATCATTCGCAGTACTCAGGTGTTACAGGTGAAGCCCAAACAATTTTCTTTGACTCCTTGCTAGAATGTAACTTAGTTCAATTTAATCTTAGCTACAACATTAACAATAGATTATTAGATTTAGTATTCTCCAACATTGATTTGCAAGTGTCTGCCTGTAGTCATCCACTGGTGCCGGAAGATAGTCACCATAAGTCTTTGGATATCTTTTAAATTTAAAGCAATTCGACACATTAGAAATGAATTCCAGAAATAAATACTTTTCGAGTCGGGCGATTACGTTAAAATAAAATCATTTTTAAATGAAGTAGATTGGAATGACTGCTTAATTAGGAACTCACTGAGGACTCTGTCAGTGTCTTTACGAACACTTGTATAGTGCTATAGAGAAATATATACCCCATAAGTTTATTAGTACTACTTTTCTCCCGTGGTATAACGCGGCACTGAAGAAAGTTTTAAAGGAAAAGTTAAAATTTCTTCACAAACATAGAATATATGGTAACTCATCTGATTATGACACATTTTTCCTACTCCGTAAGAGAGCTAAAGTATTGGAGTCAGAGTGCTATAAGACCTATCTCAAAAAATGCGAGGATTCTATAGCAAAAAACCCAAAACTGTTTTGGTCATTTATTAAGTCTAACAAAAAAAGTTATGGCACTCTTCCTTCTTCTCTTTCGTATGAGGGACAAACGGCAAGTTCTGGAGAAGATGTTTGTACGCTTTTCTCATCTTATTTTCAATCAACGTATCTTTCCTTCCGTACCATGCAAAGTGTAGGCTCCAGCGTGCACGATTCTCTAGAATTCTCGAATTATATAAATACCATTAGCGATATAGAAATCATTCCAGAAACGGTTAATAAACTACTTAAGTCATTGGACATAACAAAAGCGATAGCAAAAATAAATTTTTGTACCATATATCTATGTAGTGAAAGGGTGGGTAACTCCTTTAATACACAACTTAATAATTTTACTGAAAGATTATCACTTATTGTAAATTCATGCCCAAACGACTTTTTTGTTATAATGGGTGATTTTAACCTAAGTAATATCATTTGACGAAACACTGTAACTATCATTCGCAGTACTCAGGTGTTACAGGTGAAGCCCAAACAATTTTCTTTGACTCCTTGCTAGAATGTAACTTAGTTCAATTTAATCTTAGCTACAACATTAACAATAGATTATTAGATTTAGTATTCTCCAACATTGATTTGCAAGTGTCTGCCTGTAGTCATCCACTGGTGCCGGAAGATAGTCACCATAAGTCTTTGGATATCTTTTAAATTTAAAGCAATTCGACACATTAGAAATGAATTCCAGAAATAAATACTTTTCGAGTCGGGCGATTACGTTAAAATAAAATCATTTTTAAATGAAGTAGATTGGAATGACTGCTTAATTAGGAACTCACTGAGGACTCTGTCAGTGTCTTTTACGAACACTTGTATAGTGCGATATAGAAATCATTCCAGAAACGGTTAATAAACTACTTAAGTCATTGGACATAACAAAAGGAGCAGGACTGGATCATATAACCCCTTTGTTTATAATAAAATGCTCAGACGTTTTAATTAAACCACTGACTCTGTTATTCAAATGCTCATTAACAGATGGTATGGTGCCAAAGATTTGGAAGTCTGCATTTATAACACCAATTCACAAAGTGCAATAAAACAACTTTGTAAACTACAGACCAATTTCTAAACTATGTGTCTTCGCAAAATATTTGAAAGATTGGTCTATACGCAAGTTTACAATACCCTGTCAGCTTCTTTTATCGATCAACAACATGGATTTCTTCGTAATCGATCAACAACAACCAATTTATTGACATTTATCGACTTTACTACATCAGGTATGGATTCTGGGGGACAAGTAGATTCCATATTTACTGACTTTAGTAAAGCTGATCGTATAGATCACACTTTGCTATTACAGAAACTCTACATGCCGGTATTCATGGAAATTTATACAGATGGTTTACATCTTACATTGAGAACCGAACTCAAGCTGTTGTTCTTAATGGTTACATGTCATCATGGAATCATACACCCTCGGGCGTGCCACAGGGCTCTTTACTAGGACCACTGCTTTTTAACATTTTCATTAACGACATTAGTGCTTGTTTCCACCATTCCAATTTTTTACTATATGCTGATGACATGAAAGTGTTCAAAGAAATTAATAACGAAAACGATTGTCGTTTTTTACAGCAAGACCTATGTAGATTTGAAAAATACTGTCACTTTAATAAATTAGACCTGAATTTAACAAAATGCAGGTTAATGACATTTACACATAAAACTAAAATCACGAAATTTATTTACAAACTTAAAGAACTTTAAACCGTGGATGAAATACGTGACTTAGGCGTCGTACATGATTCAAAACTAACTTATGATAAACACGTTGATAGTATAGTCAAAAGCCAACACGTCTATGGATTTCTGTTAAGAACTAGCTACCAGTTCTCTAGTATCAAAGTTATTAAAATTCTTTATTGTGTCCCTTAAAAAAAAAAGAAAGGAATACAATGGGCGGACTTAATGCCTTTTGGCATTGTCTACCAGTCAACCCTGGGTGAGAAAGAAAACATGTTGGCAGGTACAAAATAAATAATACATATAAATTAAATATAAATATTAAATATATAACCTTTGTAATATACTTACATACTTATAATATAACATACATAATACACTATACATAAACATATAATACATACATAAACAAATTAAATGAGGAGAGAAAATTTTAGATGGCATTTGCCTTCAGATAGTGACGACGGAGCAGGGTTTTGAAGGAGTTTTTGTTCGGAGCTTTCTTGATATCATCGGGGAGAGCGTTCCAGAGAAGTGTGGCTTGAACGGTGAAAGAAGAAGAGAAGAAACCAGTACTATGTTGTGGAACACTAACCTTCAAGCTGTTTGAAGTTCGAGGCACTCGGTTATGACTCGAATAAAGAAAATTGAAGTTATCCTTAAGATACGAAGGAGAGTTTGCATCGTTTAAAACGGAATAAAGTACTGATAAGATTCTGGAGCTACGCCTTTGGTGAATAGTAAGCCATTTTAGCTTTGAACGATAAAAGGAAATATGGTCATACTTACGCAAACCGAAAATAAATCTTATGCAGTTATTGAGAAGGCGCTCCAGTTTAGTAAGAAGATATTGCGGTGGATCTGGGTAACACACATCTGCATAGTCGATAATGGGTAGAATAAGTGAATTGTGAAATGTGAGTGCAAGAGTTTGGTTTTAAAAGGTAGGAAATTCTTGAGACGATAAAGAGAGCGCAAAGTGGCAACGACTTTACGGCTGGTTTCACCGATGTGTAAATTCCAAGTCATAGTGTGGTCCAGATGTAAACCAAGGTTTTTCATGGAATGACAGTATGGGATGATAAGGCCGTTGTAGAGAACAGGAGCAAGACTTCCATAATCCACCCTTGCGAGCATTCTTGCACTACCCATAACCATCACTTTACATTTTGATGGATTGACAGAGACACCGTATCTGTGTGACCAATCTCTGAGGGCATCGAGATTATCATTAAGACTTTTAATAGCATTGTTTAAATCCTTAATGCTAGAGTGAATATAGAGCTGAAGATCATCAGCATACAGATGGTACGAACAGTCGACAACTGATGTGATAGAATTTATAAATAAAGAAAACATTATTGGAGAAAGATATCGCTCAGGTACAACGACTCTAGATCAGCCCATGAGGATAGCTGCCGTCCTAATCGGACTGATTGCTGGCGACCGCGAAGATAGGATGAAACCATTCCAAGGCCGGGGGATGAAAATCGAAGAAATGTAAGGATTGAGAGAAGGATATCATGATCAACTGTATTAAAAGCATTTGAAAAGTCAACAAGCGCCACCACTGTGAGTTTCTGCTCATCCATCGCTTTTCTTACATCGTCAGTAACCTTAATCAGTGCAGTGGTGGTGCTGTGACCAGGACGAAACCCCGATTTAAAAGGTTATATTACAAAGGAATGGTTCGATGCGATTTCTTAATTGTTGTGAATTGCTTATGTGCAAGTAGCAAAAACGCAGATTGATAAACTTTCTAGTTACAATATGCGAAAACAACTAAAATGGTGTGTAGCATTTATAATAAGTTTTAATTTATCAAGCTATGTATCACTGTATGTTTTCCGAATAAAATAAAATAAAATAAAATAAAATAAAATAGCAAAGCGCGTGAATTCGCATCGCGTGAGCGAACGAACAATTGCTGTCGAAAGACTCGTTTTGTATCATAGGACGAGTATTTTCAACGCGCCCCAAAATATAATCATTTGTTCGCGAGCGATTGCCAATTAGGACGCCAATTTCTTGTAATTACGACATTTTTTTGTATAGGATAAAGGGCAAACGAGCATGCTGCTCACCTGATGGTAAGTTATTACCGTTGCCCACGATCATCTGCAATCTCAGAGCAGCTGCAGGTATGTTATCAGCCTTGAAGGATATTTGAGACATGGTAAGGAGTATGGGGAGGGGGAGGGGGAGTAGGCCTCCGGTTACCTCACTCACCGAACAAAACGCAGAAGCACAGGATGCCTCAACTTCACGCCGGTATTCTGCATGGCCGTGGTACCAACCCGGTCACGTCGGCTCATTCGAGCAGCAGCAAAAGCTGCCGCTTGGCTCTGGCACGTTTAATTGTCTCATTGTTATAAACACTTCTCAGTGACAAAAATTTTTCTTTCCCGTTTAGTGTACTTGAGTTTTGTGAAGGCATTACATTGGTAAGCTTTTTCTCCCCTGAGTCTATATAGTGCACAAATATTTATGTTCTGGCCTTTGTTATGTTAATGTGTCAGACAGAAAAGGTCGGGGTCATAAATATTCCTTTATACTGCTTATTTTTCTAGTAAAAGAAATTAATGTTGGTTTACGTTACGTTATGTTAAAAATTGGTACTACACCTGTTTTGAAAATAGTCTGGCCATAAATAATTATATGATTAAAAAAAGTATAGCTTTTCTTTTTCTTTTCATTTGGTCGATTTGCCGCCATTTCGCATATAATTTTCCATAAAACAGAATTGCAGTGATTGCTTTGTCTTTATAACTAGCGTCAGTCATTTTAGCTCTCGGATTTTGATTATAAATTGCCTTTATGGTCATCTTTTGCAAGACGAATATAGTTTTTCCACAGCAAAATTTCATAAGACATTATGCTCTGGAAATAATTAAAATAAACTATTCTGGTAGTTTCCACATTAGTCAGACTTCTTATTGTTCTTACAGCTGAGGCTGCTGAGCCTTTCTGGTAGCATGTTCGGAAATATAGGGGCCCTATTGAAGTTTTACAAGGCCCAAAACCTTGATTCCCCATCTATAATTACATTGGTATCTAAATGTTTTACGTTAGGTGTTAAGAATTTTATTTATTTCGTTTTATTGCCACTTTAAAAGCAAATTATTGACTATTTTTGACATAGCATTATTCACATCGTGTGTAACAAGTTGGTGCTAGATTTTACAAATTAATGAAGGAGTGTATCCTCCAGTATTATATATTCCTTTCCAAAATATTCCTTGTTATTCATCTCAAGTTTCCTTCTCGTCGATTTACAAAATATGTGCACTTACTTGAGTTATATATTTACATACAAAAGAGATAAGTTGTAAGATTTGCAAATCTTTCTCGGTTTTTGTTAAGCAAATGAGATATTTTAATTTACATGTTATATTCTCGAACGAATGCTCATAAAAGATACCCTAGATTAAAATAATGTTTTCTTTAAAATTAGTTTTACCATTTATTCTTTTCTTGAAAGTCTAGATTTTCCCGCGCTTTTGCATACGATTTATAGCTACGGTGTTGTATTTATGGTAACATTAGAGCGGTAAAATTAATATTCTTAGTAGTTTTTGTTATTTCGGAATATATTTAACTTGCGAAACGAGCCTAGGTGTTATATTTAAACTATGTAGTTCTAAGACTCGTCTTCTGTTCTTTATCTTAACACCCTGTAAATAGTCCACTGCGGGACATAGGGCTCCCCTCTTCCATAAGAAGAATTTACCATAAGCGCCACGCTCGACCATAGACACCTCGCACCATAGACGCTTGGTATTGTTCTGGTAATAATTGAGCAGTTGTGGCCATGGCCCGGCCTCTGTCGGTATCCATTGCGATTTTCAAGGCTTTTCCCTTGTACGTCTATTACGCCACCCACGGTTAAAAAGTAGGGTTTCGAGACTATTACGACGGTACTCCACGGGAATGAGACATTACTTGTCTCTAAATATATCAATAAAAACAAATTAAAAATTACCTCAGGAACTTTTTTCATTAGGAGGGCCTCCATTTCTAACTGGAAGTAGTCTGGTTAGATGACACCCTATTCTCTGTGGCTATTCATCGGTTCAGGTTTAAAAAGTAGAGATACATAGTATAATTGACGAATTAAATATTCGCTCATTATTCATTACTTCGATCGGAGTTGCTGAAGGTGTCCATGGGTTGCAGTGGCCATTTCCATTAGGTGGACTGTTGGCTAGTTTGTAACCCTAATTTATTTAAAAAAAAAAATTAGGATCTGGATGTTCTCTTTCCGATTTCGATCATGACGTCATTACTTTATATTCGATACAAAAATACTATACATGTCTCAAGTTTAATTAATCTCTGTAAGCTAGTTTCAGGTAAGGTAACCGACATAGCCGTAAAGATCAGCAAGCTGAAGTGGCAATGGGCCGGCCACATAGCTCGCAGAACTGACAACCGTTGGGGAAAAAAAGGTTCTCGAGTGGCAGTCACGTACAGGCAAACGCAGTGTAGGACGACCCCCCACAAGATGGAGTGACGACCTGCGCAGTGTTGCGGGAAGTCGATGGATGCATGTGGCTCAGGACCGAGCTTCGTGGCAATCCTTGGGGGAGGCCTATGTTCAGCAGTGGACTTCTGATAGGCTGAAATGATGATGATGAAGCTAGTTTACAAAGTGGAAGCCTGATCCTCAATAATTACCTTGACACCATTTTTCATCTTAAGCAGGTGTAGTTACTTAAATTTCTTGGAAAGTGACAGATATTTCAAAAACGAGAAGAGATATTTACTTAGCAATAGAGCATATTACAAAAACGTCTACTTGACCTTTTGTACTTTTACGTACAATATAAATATATAGGTGACATTGAACGATTCGAAAAAGGCTTTTTTTTTTTTTTTTTGAAAAAATAGGCCTGCGTTTGACCTCAATCTTGCCCGATGGAAAGCGAAGATGAGGCCTAGGATGGTACACGCTTGCCTAGATGTCTGTGCACTTTGGCCTTGAAGATATAATAATAATAAGGCTACGATATAAATGCAGCTACAATATAAGGCATAATAAATGGTGCAAGTCGTTTTTCCTACATACGTATAAAATGTCGACTGTGATGTTCCATAGTATGATGATGAAGTTTCCATAGCAGAAAGCGAAAAACCAGTATACCGCGAAGGTTTGAACATTCTTCTTCTATGTTATACTTTATGTTTTACCAAGCTTTTTGTTCTTCTATGTTTTACCAGGACACAAATCTTTCCATAAAACCACCAGCACAACCTAAGCATAAGTATGGACGTTGGTGAAGGCAATCCGGGTTTGGCATTTTCCACCGTTAGTTTGATTTGTCACCATGGTCTGGTTCGATACTCAGCAGTTTGAACCGTACGCAGGTGAGGTTGACCTTTGGAGTAAAAGCTAAGGTATCATCAAACACACTATATTTAATCTCATCTCGAATTCGGTAAGTTCTGGAAATTAAATATGGGAACCTAAAGATGATAATTTAATGACGCTAAAGAATGCGAGCTTTGAATTTATAGAATAAAGGTCTTTAACAATTTATAAATAAACACAGCGAAAACTTTCAAGATCATTTGTCTACAGTTTAAACTTTATCAATTTAAAACTTTGGTAATTATGTACAATGAAAAGTTTGTGTCTAATCCCTTCCGGCTCATTGATTCTTTGATAAAAATAACCAAATACATGTACTAATAGTATTTTTTAAATAATACAATGAAAAAAATCTATTACATAGTATAAAAAAAAGTTACAACCCGCGTTGAAGTAAGTAAGAATATAATAATCCACACATGTTGAAGCAAGTAAGAATATAGTAATCCACACATGTGTATTGAAAACTCGAGCAGACCCTGTTCATAAGTATAATGAATGAGGCAGGAATATTAAAAGTGGACGACCCATCACAGAACACACGAGACATTCATATTTAGTTAGTTAATATTATAGATCTGTTCGCTCGAGCCGGCGCGGTTTTGTGCAGGCGAGTAAGAGAACTGCAGCAGAAACGAGTAGCGAAGCTCAATAGAGTACCCCTTCGCACCCGAGGTGGAGTGGCGGAGGAAGAGAAGCTCTGTTATTGGGGTGCGCCACTCTCACTTTTCTCCGGAACTCTGGCAGGACCTCGGAGTACTACTGCGGCCGAGGTGGAGTGAGGAGTGACGTTATTACCATTCACCGCTCTCTTTGCGGAGGCTGCAGGAGACCGAAAAGGCAGGTGCTTAAGAATACACGCTCTTCTAGTTGCCATGGACTATGTGTGTACTTATGTAAAACTTACTTGTATGTAAAACTTACTCCAGAGAACGAGATTGGGGTTCGCGTGGGACAGCACCGCTCGCATAAAATGAGGAAGGAAAAATCTCGAGTAGGGGTCGCCAAGGCATCCGATGAGGGTGAAGTCCCGAACTTATGTTAAACCGTTCTCATTGCCTTGTATAATATTTGGTGAAGGGATCAGCCTTTGAAACTATATGATGATGATAAATGGAGAAGTTCAAACTACAATTATAATCGAATTTACAATTACCAAATCAATTATAATAGGCAGTCAAAAATTGGTTACCCGTATTAATATACCTACTTTACCTAGTATTATATTTGACGGGACATCTGTGCCGTACAGTGACACCGTTAAAAATCTAGGAGTTACACTTGACAAATTTTTATCTTGGGCCCCACAAGTAAGCGAGGTGAGCAGGAGGGTGTTTGCATCGGTCGGGTCTCTCCGAAGATTAAGCAATTTCCTACCCATACCAACTAAAATTACGCTTGCACAGCGTGTTATCTCAATCTAAGCGAAGAGTTACTTAATAAGCTTGAGCGCATTCAGAATCTTTGTATACGGTTCGTGTTTGGACTCCGAAAATATGACCATGTATCAGAATTTCGCGAAAAACTCAAGTGGCTTCCGATCCGCCTTCGCAGAAATACTCACATTCTTTCTCTTTTATACTGTGTTCTATTCAATCCCACTACCCCTCCTTACCTTAAAGAGCGGTTTGAGTTTCTTGGGGATACTCACTGTCGATCTCTTCGCTCTGACAATAACCTTACTTTAAAAATTCCATCCCATAACACTTCCTTCTATTCTAAATCCTTTTCCATTGAAGCTGTTAGGCTTTGGAACTCCCTACCACTTCAAATAAAGCGTGCGCAATCCCTAGATACTTTTAAAAGGCTGGTCAAAGCGCACTTCCTTCCTCCCTAAATAATTATTCCTTCATCTCTCGTTATCTGTTTATCCTTTAACACTTACTTTTCCTTGCGTCGTATGGCTCTTATATTATATTATTTATTTTTTACTCTTTATGTTCCTGTATATGTATGGGTATATGTTGTGTATTTATTTAGATATTTCAGTATATGTTAGTCTATATATATATATATATATATATATGTTTGTGTATATATCAATATATATTTATTACATTATATTTTCACTTCTGTGTAACTTGCGTACACCCTTGACCCTTGCTCACTGGTCATTATTTCCTCTGCAAAATGGTTGCCTGGTAGAGATCGCTTCTAAGCGATAAGGCCGCCAATTGTACCTCTGTGTTTCTTTTTATTTATTTATTTTTTCCTATTTTTGCTATTGGTGTACAATAAAGTGTATTTTCATTTCATTTTTTATTATCGATTAACTAATTTGATGTGTATTATTCAGCAACAGGAATAATTTTCTTATTTAACCTTTAAGTTCTGATTTAACTAAGTTCAAAAAAGTTTTTAAAATGAGATAATTTTTTTTTTGGGATTTCTTTGTTATCTGCGATGTTATGAATGGGACGTTACGTTGACGTCGAGAGAACATAACAAAAACGTTCATAGAAATAATTATACATTAAAAATTTCCTTTACCAGATTGAGAATCGGTATTCAATAAATTTCGTTAGTTTTTTTTGACATTTAAAAAAAGATATGTTATAATTGTAATTATAACTTAATTATTATAAATTGTGACAGTCTCTCGTCAAATCGGCACATACTTATTAGCTGATGTCGTAAATAAGTTTTAACGAATCAACTTAATTTTTTCCCACGCCCCTTTTTTCCCACGCTCAAGAGTGGAATATTTTCTTCAAAATAAAAAAAAAATATCAAAATCGGTTCCCAGTCGTCGAAAATAACGCGTAACTTACATACTAAAGATTTGTTATATTCGTTTTTTGAATACAATCTGTTGTTTGTTGGAGAATACTAATTTTTATAATAGCTTCATTACATTCTCTGCGTACAATGTTAAACTTAATCAATTCATCGTCATCATCATCGATGCAGCCTGTTACGTAAGTGCACTGCTGAACATAAACCTTCCCCAAGGTTGGTACAAAGCGGGACCTCGAACTGTCCTGCAACTCTGTACAGGTCATCATTCCATCTAATGATGGATGGTTCTATACTGCGTTTGCTTGTACGAAGTCGCCTCTCGAGAAACTTGCTTCCTCAAATCAACCACGCAACGCACCTGGAGCTCCTCTGCAACTCCAGAGGAGCTGCAGGTGCGTTGCCGGTTTTTAAGGATATTTGAGGGATGTGATAGATTATGAGGACGGGGGATAGGTAAGGGGAAGTCGGCTTCCGGTTGCCTCACACAAACGCACCAGATCAAATCACCTGCTTCACGCCGGTATGCGGTAGTTGTTAGTACAACAGTCCTCCGTCGAGCAGCAATAACTTCAGCTTGGCTCTACCACGTTTATAATGGAAAAGACGGTTGCCGCCACTCGAGGACCTTGCTTCCCCAACTGTTGTCAGTTCTGCGGGCTACGTGGCCGTTACATTGTCGAATTACGACCATCTCCGTTATTCTGCTGCGTAGGTCGTTATTCAATTAAGCCAATCATTAATTTAATCAATTACGAAATAACAAAAAAATAACGAACGAAATGAAAATTGTACGAGATGTTACATAAAAACGAAACCGTGAAGCAATTGTTACATTTTGTATTTTATTGACAAATAAAATAACGAAACATGTAAATTTTAATTATTCTTAATATTAAGAAACATAAACGACCTTAACAACTGTTCTGAATTGGCTCTAACAGACAATATAACACGAAAAACGAAACGCGATTTTTGTATTCGCCCTTTTTTTATTGTGTTGTTTATTAAAATAATTTGAGTACGGTGCTATCAAAATACTTTTGATATTTTTTCAACAATAACCAATGTACATCGGAATCCGATGTTATTTCCGAATATGTACATTTGTATTTCTATTTTCGGAATATTTATCTCAACCAGAGCAACCTGATAACTCCTCCCGAATTCGCCTAATGAAATCCCAAACACCATAGCAGTATCCCTTGTACGAGGGTTCTGGTAGTAGAGCCAAGCGGCTGCTTTCACTGCTGCTCGAATAGGCCGGCTCGACCACAGCCTTACACAATATCGGCTTGAAGTGGAGGCTATTTGTGCTTCTGCGTTTCGTTCGGTGAGTGTGGTAACCGGAGTCCCACTCCCCCTCCTCCTCTCCATCCTTGTCCTCCCTCCCATGCAGGCAACGCATCTGTGGCACCTCTGGTGTTGCAGCGTTGTGAGTATGATTTTAAGAAGTAAACAAACAATAAATTTTTAGTTTTAATAAAACAATTCGGCTCGATGAAATGTTATTATGTATTTATATATTCACGCCTTGTTCCCAACGGGGTAGGCAGAGACAATCTTCTTCCACTTGCTACGGTCCTGACATACGTCTTTCGCTTCTCCCACTTTCATCAATCTTCGCATGCATGCTCGTTGGTTTAGAGTACTCTTGACCTGGCCTTTTTCAGAACGTCTCCGCTTTGATCGTGAAATGTTCGCCTAGGTCTGTCTCTCCCGACTCTACCATTTACACTCGCCTCATATATTTGTTTCGTCAACCTACTTTCATTCATTATTTTCAATGTCCAAACCAGCTCAGCATCCCTTTCCCAATTCGTGTCACTACATCGTCTTTCACGCCACAATGCTTTCTGATCACATTATTTCGAACCCAGTCAGTAATTTTCACATCAATCATACTTCTTAACGCTCTCATTTCCACTGCATTTATACTGCCTCCGTGCCTCTTCAGCCATACCCAGCTTTCGCTTCCATATGTTAGTGTGGAAACGAAAGCTTATTATGTCCTGTGCTTATATCAACTGCTCAACCGCATCGTATATCGTAGTTAATGATGCAACGTTAAAACTAAGAGCACTAATTGAAAAACTTTCTGATGCCCGACAGTGAAACTGCATTATATGTTAATTGCAACATCCGTCGAGGATGTTTATCTTTTTCTATCTTTAAAATATCAATCCTTAAAATCTTCTTTTACTTCTTGGAGCAATTTGGGTAAGTATTATCGGTGCTAATCAACATTTCTTACGGTTTCAACGGTTGCGTTTCAGTTTGACGGATATAGCATTTCGTCTTAGTACCCCTTGGGGGTAGCCTAGTGGTCGGGGCGCTCACTTTAGTGTCATAGAGCGTGAGTGACCTGAGTTTGAACTTCGGTGCCGGCACCACCAAAATTGTTAATAACAATTTTAAGTGCTGTATTTACCACGTGCTCAACGGTGAAGGAAAACATTGTAAGGAAACCACGCATATCTGAGAAATAATAATTATTATTTCGAGGATATGTGGAGCCCGCCAGCCCGCACTGGAGCTGCGTGGATCCTAAACCCTCTCTGATACTAGTATTTGAGAAGGAGGCCTTTGCCCAGCAGTGGGCACTTACAGGCATGTTACTGTAATAGCCATTTGCCATCAGGACTGTTAGCTCGTTTTTCACTCTAGTTCTATGACAGATTAAACATAACATAGTACAAACAATATAGTTCAGATGTTCTATTTCATGGACTGATTATTATTATTATTATTTTATGCAAAAGGCGGCAAAAGAGCATGAAAACAAAGATGAGAGGAAATATGAGGAGGAGGATGGGGAGGGGGGCTCCGGTAACCTCACTCACCGAACGAAACGCAGAAGCACAAGATGCCTCTACTTCACGTAGTTATTCTGCGAGGCCGTGGTAGCAACTCGGTCGAGCCGGCCTGCTCGAGGAGCAGCGAAAGCCGCCGCTTGGCTCCCCAAATACCCATAAAGGCCGGCAACGCACCTGCAAAACCTCTGGTGTTGCAGATGTACATGTACGACGGTAATCACTTACCATCAGTTGACCCGCTTGCTCGTTTGCCGCCTTTCCCACAAAAAAAAAAAACTTTTACTCACGATTATTGTGAATTTAGCTAATTCGTCAACACAAAAATACAGAATATTTACAACACACGAGCAGACCCGGCCGGCGAGTTGCTGTTAATTGTATAGTCAATTAATAAAAAAATACGTGATAAAAACTATCCTTTCTTAGGCACGCCAGCAAAACACACATTTAAAAAAAAACAAGTGAAAATTGGTTCGATAGTTTCGGAGTTCGTCGCGTGCGACGACCTGTCACGAGAATTATATATAATAATAGATGATCAACAATTCACGCTTCGGGTCGAGCGTGCAAGAAAAACTAACGACAATGTATACACTAGTTCGTTTTAACGTTACGACTAAAACATTAAGGGTAATAAACAGGACCAGCGCCGTGCGGGAGCGTCAGTGGAATGTACCTGGTATCAAATACGATACTAAAAGGTATTTGTGTTGGCTTTAGATAGCGCTCTAATTAGTATGCCCGATAATTAAGGTCGTAAAATATAGGCAATTGTATGGTGGCTTCCAAACTGATATAACGTATAGGAACTATTATTGTATCGTATTTTGTAAACGGGCCCAACAATAATCCTATGATTTTAAGAATTTAAGGCTGATATTTTAGGGCCTTGACAATTACAATGTTATTTAACTAATTATCTAATATTGCGAGTGATGATTTATATAAGCGAAACATAGTACTTAGTAGACCATGCAAGGACGGTCAGAGTTGCACAGCTTTTATATCATGACCTCTCAGAGTGCTGCTGCCTTTTGTTAGGTGAGTGAGGTAACACGAGGCCCACTTTCCCCTCTCCGTACTCTTAAATATCCTTGTGTTGCAGACGCACGACATGGCCAACGGTTATCACTTACTATCAGGTTAGACGCTTGCTTGTTTGCCCCTTTTGAAAAAAAAATGCTTGATGATTCTCTGCGTGATGGGATCTGCAACGATGATATCCGCAGCGGAACTTTGGTAACTGAAATTGTTTTAAGAATCAGCAACTAAAGTGGCCCAGACACTTATCTAGCTGAATTGACAGCCATTGGGGAAGAAAGGCTCTTAAAAGACAATCTCGTACAGGCAAATTCATTGTAGGACGGCCTTCACAAGATGCAGTGACGACCTGTACGATACTGCTGGAAGTCGATAGATACAGGTGGCTAAAGACCGGGATATATGACAGCCCGAGTTGGTAGACACGTCCATGCTTCAGCGAGTCTAGCCAGGAGGGAGAGGCTGCACTCTCTCCCGAGAAGAGGCAGGTGCAGTCACGATTTGTACAAAAGCGTTCCCCTGGCCCTGCCGATATGCGCCGAAAGCTCTGGTCGGTGCAAGCCCTACACAGCCTGTCCATACCCCCGCGTCCCCTGACTACTCGATAGGCATTTCTCCATGTAACAAAAAAAAACCAAGTACTGTCATGTGGACTATTATTTCATTTGTCTCCCCAATCCAATAAAAAAACTACATACTACAGAGATTTTTTGGCTCAGTCTTAGTTTTATCAGACTTAAATAAGTTGAATAAAAAAAAACAAGCAATCCGCCGTTATGAAAATTTTAGGACAACGGTTATTGAGAGCATCGGAGATTTATTAATATTTCATAATACTGAAAAGGATATCCAATCACTCCCAGCAGCGGTTGCTCTATTGTATATGTTACTCCTATCGTTAAACATTCTTTGTTCACTTTCTATTCCCGTCAAAATCACCCATATCGAACAGAGCATTGTGGTACATTGATAAATGACATCTTTTGTGCTAGAGTTATTCTTTCATTTTATAAAATTAACCTTTTTTTTAAATACCATTGAAGAGTTTAATCCTTTATTATATAGGTATATCATTAAAATTTTCAATTTTACATATTTCATATTACTAATCACACGTTTTAAGTATTTTTTGTACGCGGTAGAGTCAAGTGGTGGCTTTTGCTTCTGCTCGAATGGGCCGGCTCAACCAGGGTAGTACCACGATCTCGCTTAATACCGGCGTGAAGTAGAAGCATCTCGTGCTTCAGAGTTAGATGATGATGATGAAGATCAGATGTACGTGTGCGACGGTAATGGCACTTACCACCAGGTGAATCGCTTGCTCGTTTATCCCTGTTACCATAAAAGCAAAACAAAACTTCTGAAAGAATTTGGACATCTGCAAACAACTTCAAACAAAGAAGGCTACTCATACGTTTTAAATCGAACGCCTCATATGATTAAACAGGTTCTCCATACCCTTCAACCCAGAACACAATAATGGTTGCAGTGCTGATTAGCGCCAGAAGAATTAGGTAAGATAGTGACTACCCTGACGTCCTCTAGTCAGAAAAAGAGTAGAAGAAAGAAAGCTGTAATTATTTTTTTAAAACACAACTGGATTTCTCAATAGGATCCAGGTCTCTCGTGTACTATGAAATTAAAGCGAACGCCCGGCCGCAACTACCACGACTGTTTGTCTTATTTCGTCTTGTTGTTACCAAAGAGACTAAAGTTTTGACGTGAGCGGTGAAATTTCATCGCTAATTACAAACGCAGGTGTTGATGTTGTTGGCAAGTTTGTGCTCGAAAGTCAAAAGTTCACTTAACATAAAGCCAACATTCAACACGGCTGACATGTTATGATATGCATGCTATTTGATAGTATACTTCTTTCTTCTATGTATAAATATTTAGATTTATTTCTTCTATAGTTCTTTGACATACACTACTTACTTATTTAATCAGCTTTTTGTTTTAATGAGGAAGGCGGCAAACGAGCAAGCGGTTCACCAGATGGTACGTGATAACCGTCGCCCACGTACATATGCACCACCGGAGGTGCTGCAGTTACGTGAGGAGGGAGAACGGGAGGGGGAGTGGGCTTCCGGCTACCTCACTCACCGAGCAAAAGGCCAAAGCACAAGATGCCTCTATTTAACGCCGGTATTCAGCGAGGCCGTGGTACCAACCCGGTAGAGCAGCAGCTAAAGCCGCCGCGTGGCTCTACCAAGGTTAAAACTAAGTAATGGCTATAGAACTCCCTCGGTTCTACCTTACTATAATACGGCGATAAAGTTTGGCATGCCGAACATGGAAGATTTGGTCTTACTCCCCAGGTTGGGCATGCGGCTTGGTAAGCGCAGCAGTTATGGTCTCGAACTAAGAATAGAGATGCTGCTCCCCATCGGTTATCCTTAACCGCACATTTCCCTCATCGGCCAGTTCGTGGAGAAATCACTAAAAATTACAGTCAAACATTTGAATAGTGGCACCGGGAACCGGATTCGAGAATCATTTCATCGGGTGCTATGAAATTAAAGCATATTTTGTATGTTTGTCTCTTACGTAAAGGATTAAACGGATTCAAATGACATTTAAATTGAGATGTAATTTTGTCTTGGAATAAGACATAAGATATGTTTTATATAGAACAAGAGTTACCTTCGCATAAAATATGAGATCCTACGTGCGAAGCTACAGCCACTACATAAATATGATCAGAATTTGAAATTGTATATCCTTAAAACGCGCTAAATATTCGTTGACAGGTAATTATAATTTACGCAAGTCATGTTTGAACGTATATATGTATATCCTTTTGTTTATTCTATGATTATACTAAAATAAATGGTATTCACGCGTGTTTCTGACACGTGCTGAAATTAGATCTTGTAACACATTCTGCTTCGTACTCATTCACTCTTAACATGACAAATTAAACCAACTTCATCATTACGGCCTGTCGCAAGGCCACTTCTGAACAAAGACCTCTCACTCATGTTGAGTGTTGTTATTAAATGTCTTTGGTGAGGGCTAATCACCGAGACTACGGAATCTAATTTTTCGATCCGGAATAATTCTTTTTGAACGCTATATTAATCCAGATAGTCATAGGATACGTTATGTAATATGTTGTTATGATTGAATATAATGAATAAAATTATCATATTTAATATACACCAGAAAAAGGGGATTCGTAAGAAAATACCGTGTTAGTCGACGATGTAGAGCAAAACTATCCATGTATGTATGTATGTATGTATATATTAACACGCCTTTTTCCCAACGGAATAGGCAGAGACAATCTTTTTCCACTTGCTACGCTCCTGACATACGTGTTTCGCTTCTCCCACTTTCATCAATCTTCGCATGCATGCTCGTTGGTTTAGAGTACTCTTGACCTGACGTTTTTTCAGAACGTCTCCGATTTGATCGTGAAATGTTCGCATAGATCTTACTCACCCGACCATTTACAATATTTACAAACTCAATAATGAAAATGATATTTAAAAATATGCATTCACGACCGTAATACTGGGAGTGGACATAGATCTAGTAATTTTTTATGCTTTTCCCCTACTTTTTACCAGATATCATTCGGGAGAACGTGACAGGTGGTGAGCCTGTCGCCGTCTTTATGTATACATAAACCAATGATAAAAATAGTACATAAGTTTCGTTAAACTGATTGGTACAATCCATCGGATCAAACTCGAGCCACCTCATTTGGAGGCAACAACTTAGCTATCGTGGGATGGTACTTTCTTCCTTTTTATCGGCAAAGCTACAAGACCGATCTAGAACATTCCAATGTGATCATAAAAATACATATAGGATTATATAACAGGGTCTATACGTCGATGACTGCGCGATGAACTTGGTCGGTTGGTTCGTTTCGTGGCATATTTTTATATCATATATGAGACAATTACAAATTTCTGTTTCTTTCTAGTTTAAAGTATTTTTGATAACTTATAATAACTATAATATTTTCTGATAATGATAACTCGTAGAGAATACCTCATGCATTAAGTCCCACACAGCACTGTATATGAAGTTAAATAAATAAATAAATAAATAAACTTTGGATTAAGGCAAGCAGCAATTCTAAAATAACAGGCGCAATTTTCTTTAGAGCTTCCGCCCGTCGGTGGAAAGAGATTTATGGATCTTTATTATTGGCTATGTATTTCATGAAAAGTTTTTAGGCATTATTTATCTCTTTTTGAATTATCAATTTGCGTCTTAAAACCTGTCATTATGGTTACCAGTATCACCTGTGGTCGAATTAATTATAATAAATACTTAAAAATATACTTAAGCCTACCTACCCACTCTGTTCCTTCTGCAAATCGACGACCATCTACAAATCAGTAGCATTCATGGCTATGCAGATGACAGAACGGGCGATGCCCTATATACAGGCCGTGCAAATATTTCTCGGGAACACGTCGACGAGTGCCGGAACAAACTTGTGTCTGAAGTCGAGACCTTGTTATTCAAAGTCTCGGATTGGGGTCGACGTAATTCGGTCCTATTCAACCCCAAAAAGACACAGGCTTGCGCGTTTACCGTTAAAAAGAATCCCTTTGTCGTTTCTCCTCTTTTTGGGGCATTCCCCTTATTGCCTCAGCCAGTGTCAGAATCCTTGGCGTTGACATATCGAGCGACGTTCAGTTCCGTGGTCACTTGGAGAGTAAAGCCAAATTGGCCTCCAAAAAGCTTGGTGTGCTCTGCAGAGCGGGACAGTATTTAATGCCGGTCCAACGTTTGCAACTTTATAAGGCGCAAGTTCGGCCCCACATGGAATACTGTTATCATCTCTGTACCAACTCCTTCCATTTGACCGCGTCCAACGTCGAGCGGCTCGAATTGTCGGCGACCAAGCTCTCTCTGATCGGCTCGATCCTTTGGCCTTGCGAAGAGGTGTTGCTTCTCTTTGCATTTTTTTAAAAAATTACTACAGGAAATGTTCTGAGGAACTGTTCGGATTGATCCCAGCTGCTGAGTTTCACCATCGTACATCGCGACAGAATTCGAAGTTCCATCGATACCACAGTGCGTTTTAATCAAAGTTTTCTGCCACGCACTTCAACTTTGTGGAATCAGTTGTCGCCAGCAGTATTTCCGAACAGTTACGACTCAGGGACCTTCAAGAAAAGAGCTTATTCCTTCCTTAAAGGCCGGAAGCGCATCTGTAGCTCCTCTGGTGTTGTGGATATTCGTGGGCGTCGGTGATCACTTACCATCAGGTAAACCGCACGCTCGTTTGCCCCTTCTACAATAAAAAAAAAGTGGGTCACGTATTATTTTATATAAAATATATATATTATAACTGTTTTTCAAAATTATTTATTTGTTTATTCTTTATTGAACCATTTACAATATATGATCTAGAGCGCTTAATTTACCAAGTGCTCGACGGTGAAGGAAAACGTCTCAAGGGAGCTTAAATAAGCTGTAATAAAAATGTTTCGATGTCCGAGGACACCTTGGCCCCAAAATTCTCTTTACTATTGTGGGGATCCCTTCACTTGCATGCTGCAACTTTCTTTTATTTAATTATATGGTCGTAGTCCTACTCCTTTACCTCCCCGGCCTGTAAATGAAGAACATTTTTTTTTTATAACAAGGAATCAACTAAGTTTATGTATGCATTGTGTATATTTATATATATATATATAAGGTTATATAAATATGTATGTATAGTGTGTTATGTGTTTTATATAAGTACAACTATAATTACATGTATGTCTAAGTACCGTCATATATAAGTATTATATTGTAGTATAATATTCGAGTATATATATATATATATATGAACATAATATTATTGTGCACCCTTTTACATTTTCTCTGTTCAATCTAATGGTAGACTGGTAGAGAATGCCTCTTGGCATTAAGTCCGCCTTTTTGTCATGTAATGTGCAAATAAAGTTTAAATAAATAAATAAATAAATAGTCCACTGAAGGGACTTAGACCACTCCCATAAGGAGGATTTACCACAATCGCCATGCACGGCAAACGCATTGGCGATTGCAATCGGCAAGTGATAAATTTTTGATATGAAATAGGCAATCAGTAGATAATATTCCAGACACGATAAAAAAAACCCGGTCTCGATTCGTCAATTTTTTCGAGAGTTATCGTGACATGCGACGTGCAATAGAAAACATTTACTTAACAACACACAAAAACATTTGCGAAAAATAATGAAAAGAACGTTTGTTGTAACAAAAAAAAACATGTTTCAGTTGACACAATTATTTTTTTTAGTTATGGGAAAGGCGGCAAACGAGCAAGCGGTTCACTTGATGGTAAGTGGTAACCGTCACCAACGTACATCCGCAACACCAGAGGTGCCCCAGGTGCGTTGCCGGCCTTGAAGGGTATTAGGGAGATGGGAGGGGGATGTGGGACTCCGGTTACCTCACTCACCGAACGAAACGCAGAAGCACAAGATGCCTCTACTTCCTCGCAGAATACCGGCGTGGAAAAGGATTCTACTAATAGTAATCCATAACATACTGTTCACAAAAGAAATTATTAAAAAAAAAACATTTCCAGGACTTCAATCGTGTAAATGTGTAAAATGTATGTGATAGTTGACCAAACAAATGATTCTTTGATTGATCAATCATTCGTGCATCCCTCACAAATAAAACACCTACTTGGTCTATTTTTAAAAGAGAGAAGTCAATAGCCAACAGTCACATCTTTGTCTATGCGTAAGCAAAAGTCTCTGCTGGAAATAGGCCTTTCCATGTACCAACAAAAGCTGGTATCCTTTTGTCTTCTTTCTTAGAGTAAGTCACCACTGCTGGAAATAGGTCTGTCGATAGAATATTTTGATACTAGGGGCTAGAAACTAATTGATATAACCATTTTAAAATGCTACCAACGAATATCTTGATCTAAACGTATATTTAAATAAAGCATCTGTCTAAGTTAATGATTTTGTGTCGACCACTTAATAGTGGGTTTCAAACAACCAGTGGCGACATCTATTATCGACAAAATAAACATTAAATACATATAAGTCGTGAACAGTACCTACGAAAGCTGGTATAGCATGCGTGGAAGATTTGACCATATTCACTCATGCTGGCCATGCGGTTTGGTTAGGGTGGTGCCGGTACCCTCGCCATGAAGATGCTGATTCCCATTACTTGTTCTATGGTACTTAGGTCCATCTAGGAAATGTAATCTTATTCTAGCGAGATCTACTCAGTAGTTTACGAGATTAATCTCGGACGTAAATCTTACCAGATCTCGCGTGATTACGAGACTAAGATGTTCAAATTAATATCACGAAGATGTAGCACGCAGTTTTCGCATGAACGAAACCTTTAAATTACCCCGAAGCGTTACACGAGTTATCCGAAGTGAAATTAAATCGCTAATCTAGCGATCATCCTGGAGCCTATGATAAGGTAGGAGATAAATATATTCGGTTGCAGAGGCTAAGGGTCTCTGTGGAGCACCTGGCTACTTAGCTCATAAAATTAGAAATTTTTGGTACACGGCATATTAGATTAGACAAAGGTCTTTATTAAAAACTGATTTTGAAAATAATAATCAAAATCAAGAACCAAAATTACAACAAACATAAATTTCACTTCCCGTCAAAAGTAACATTTTTCTATAAACCGTGGAAACTTAAAAAAACATAACAATCTAGCCGGAAATCGGTCAAAATTGCATTCCCTGGATTCAACGTAGACGGATTAATATTTCGCAATTCATCTGGCCAGAATCTTGACCATTAATCATCAGAGTGTATCGCGTTGAGGCGACGTAAATATTCGGAGAAAAAGTTTTGTACACTTACAGGGCGACGGCCGCGTGACTTAGTGGTTAGCGTAGCTTACTATTGAGCCATGCGCCCTGGTTTCGAATCCCAGCCGAAGTCAATATTCGGGCAAAAACTAAAATATTGGTTTTCGGGTCTGGTTGTGTTGTGTACGTTCCGTATCTCTGACATTGCATCAGACTCTCCTGCCTGATGTTGTATGTGATACTCTGTACTTTTCGAAAACATCCCTAAAACTAAAGTGCTTTTGTTTCAGAGTTTTAGACGCTGAGCGGCATCTATCTCGGTCGTGTTTGTACTCGCTCAAAGGAATTCTTCACATATAACTAAGAATGTGTCGGGTAAGTTAAGCACAAATTGGAAGTAATGAAAACTTAAGGAATTCTATTAATTATTTTAAAGCAAGATGAGATATTTTTATTCGGTACTGTGGTTTTAGACATTACGTTTACAATATTAGGTGGTGTCGGCATCAGATACTTATCATTCCATTACGGAAAACTGACAAAAAGACAACCACACAATTAGCTGTTATGTATTTAGAAAAAAAAAATGTATTTTTGTTTTCTTTAATTCAATTAACGGGGTCCCTAGCGTGAGCCAGGATCATAATTGGCTGGTTTTTATTATTTGTTGTTTTACTTCACACTTTGCAAAACAATCGCAGTTAGTTTGTCGTTTTTGTGAAAATAAAAACACTTTTCATATATCTCTTAATTTTTATTTTTGTTTATTTTTTTTTATTTATTAGGATATTCGGATGTATGTTTCGTCTCGCAACAAGACATTATAAGGCTAATAGAGTCTACGACGCACAGACGCCATGTGAGGGCTTCTAACTTACATGTCGCGTTTTAAACGTCGATAGACTATATTACCTGGTGTCAAGTGTGGGTGATTGGATTGTTGTGGTGAAGGTGTATGGTGTAGACGAAGAAATGCACGCATTTGTGGGAGAAGCGCAAGGAGGGTGTTGTTCCTCTTCTCAACATCTAGCTAAGTTATGCCAAGCATGCGAAATTCCGATAAAAAAAAATTCTTACATCTTAACGTTTATGTGTACACTGTCCTTTAGAAATAACAACTGCAGTATCATTAGGTAGTCTTTAAACGGGACAGAGTCAGAATATTTAAAAAAAATCTGTAAAATATAAAAAAAAAAAAAATTTACATCTTAAGGTTTATGTGTACACTGCCCTTTAGAAATAAAAAATGCAGTATCATTAGGTAGTCTTTAAACGAGTCAGATTATTAAAAATAAAAAAAAACCCGTTAAATATTAAAAAAAAATTCGCGCCACTTCATAACTATACGATACACCTAAAATGCGTGACGACGTCAAAAAAACCCCATCTAGGAATTGGGCCATGACTAGCATTGGAAAATTTCCGGGGCCATGGTAATGATGATTAATTATAGCGACTCTTTATACTTTATAAATATAATTAAGTTTTTGTTCTATTACATTATTTGCAAAGGTCGTTGTGCATCATTCTTAAAAAGTTTTCATTAAGGCTGGCAACATTTTGATCAATTTAGCAACAGGTGTATACATTTTGATCAATTTAGCAATATTTTGTAACTTAATATTTTAGTCACAACATGAAATAAACTCATCTGGGATCTTATCCATTATTCTCGCATTATGCAACAAAAGTATTTTATTAAAATTCCGTGTGATTTCCGCAATAAAATCATACAGAGTCTGTGAAACGCAACATGACAGTTGGAAAGTGGCATGACGTCCATGCAAACATAATTTTTTTTTGACAATTTTTTGACAACGATAAAAAGGAAAACTTTCCCTGCGGCGTTGATTTTTTAAGCTTTTTTAGATGTATGTTGATGGAGTGATTGAAACGAGGAATGGCTAAAGTGAGTTTCAAAAAGCTGGTTAAAACTAACCAAAAAGATGCAATTAAAAAAAACAAGTTGCTAAGAACGTGTTTTTCTGAAGAAACGTTTTATTTATATATTATAAGCTAAAATTTAGATTATTACACGTAAGCAACCCCCAAGACCAGAACAGGTCCAGGCTATATAAAGTTGTAAATTAGCAGCCTGTAAATGCCCAGAGCTGGGCAAAGGCCTTCTTCTCAAATATCTTAGAGATTTTTGGAGCCGGGAAGGTTCCGCCGCGCTGCGCCAGTGCGGATTGGCGAACTTCACATGAGTTCGATTTTTTTTTCGTAATTTCTTAAACTTGCAGGGTTCCTCACGAAATTCTCAGCACCTAAAATTACTATTGATAATTGTAGTGGTTCCAGTTACCAGAAAATGAACCCAGGTCACTCGCGCTCTATGAAACTAAAGCGAGCACCCTGACAACTACGCTACCACGGCTCACATGTTACTTCTAAAAATAACTTAGAAGTTGATTATTATAGATATTCGTGTTGGATAAACGACAAACTTAAATGAAGCGATGCGTTACACGCTGGGCTCGACTAAGCCCTGTTAGTTTAATTTCCGATGAACCGCTAAGTTGTAGAACGAATATAACTTCTGATATAATTCTGTCGCTCGGCTATAAAATAATAAAGCCTACAATAAATACTATAAGTTAAGGACTATTTATTACAATTGCTTGTCCAAGTTACACAAATATTTTATTATCTAATAACATTTATTTAATTAATGAACCGACATCTTCAATCATAACCTGATGACTAATTATTAAAAAAAAAAAATCACCAGTCGACAACAATCGCAAGTATTATATGTTAACGTAACAGGTGGGTGGTAACGACCTGCACAGATGCAGGTGGTTCAGAGCCGTGCCTTGTGGTAATCTGACGGGGAGGCCTATGTTCAGCAGTAGACTTGTGAAAAAGTAAAAGTAAAGTAGCAACCTGTAAGTGCCCACAGCTGGGAAAAGGCCTCCTTCTCAAATACGAGTATCAGAGAGGTGGGAAGGGCCCGCCACGCGGGCTTCACATATCCTCGAAATAATATTTTTATTATTTCTCAGACATGCAGGTTTCGTCACGATGTTTTTCTTCACTGACAATTTTAGTGGTGCCGGGGCACCGGGGATCGAACCCAGGTCACTCGCGCTCTATAAAACTAAAGTGAGCGCCCTGATCATTAGGCTACCACGGCTCACTCACTCACGGTAGACTTGTGTCACGCTGAAATTGCTGCTGAAATTATGATGATGATGAAGAGGGGAACACACAACGAGTTTTTTCTCTATGCTGACTAAAAGGTGAGGTCCTGCCAATTGTCGATGGCAGTGGTCTAAGGTTCGATCACCTGTGCCGGTATTAGAGCAATATTGTTAATTGCCTTTTAAAGCCCTTAGTGAAAATTAATTCAAATGGTAGCTTAATAGCATATGTTACCTTGTGCTGGCAACTATGGTGGTAACCATAGGGTTGGCATTGAAAAAATAGCGCTGTGTGGGAATTGATTTCCGGTGTAGCAAAGTAAGGCCAACCTCGTTTCCAGGAAATGCGGTGTACAATGTCCATTCATAGTTTTTTCAATTTCTTTTTTTAGGAGTTGATTGTAATTTTGTTGTTTTTGTTTCCATTTTGTTTCAATTACTTACTTTTGGTGCGTCCCGTTCTTATCAAATAAATGTATTTTCTTTCATTCTGTCTTTTATAGTATAGGAAAACATCGTGTGAAAACCTGCTTTGCGAGAAATAATAAACATTTCAAGGAATGTGAAATGTATACATTATGACAGGCCTTACTATGAATGCAAAATAAGCAGGCGTGACAAGCATGGAAGAATTCCAGATACCACGATGGCTTTAATAAAATTAATTAAAGTAAATTAAAATATAATTGAATATTAAATAATAAGAACTCATTTCTACAATATTGAAATATTGAAAGTGCCGCTTTTAATCACTTTCGTTTATTTTCTTTATACTTTTGTAAACAGCGCAAAGTTTAAAAGCAACAAATTAATTTGTTTGAATCATTCGCGATATTTTAATGACGTTAAAATACGTTGTAAAAATAAGTTGTACGCGCAAAAGTGTTATTTGTCCGTGCAACTTATATTTAATTTTACAAATATAACGTATATTTATATCTTAATAAATATAATATGATGTGGAGTGTAAGCCCTTGCACATATTATTTTTACACACACAAAATATTTTATTTTTCTCACTATCGGTTTCGCTTTCGATGAAAATAACAAATAAATAATATTAAAATTTTCAAGTGAGCGGTCACAACAAGAATACAAAAGTTCTTTTAATGAAAGAGAATTGTTTATTTTTATTGTCCAGAATGTAGGAAGTAAGAGAAAACAAGTTTATCGGGATAGCTTAAACTTACGCTCAAAAGTATATCCCTCGATTCAATTCCTTTAGTAATTTAAGAAAAAACAAGACATTCAAAGTTTTGTTAATACATTAATATACATTGGTTGGTCCAAAAACATAACAAATATCTTCTTCTTTATCTTTAGTCAGCCATAATCAACGAGAAAAAAACCATGCTGGACGAACAGTATCGTCTTTGTTGTAAAAATACATTTAAATTCACAACAATTCCGTATGAAGTTATTCCTCTATAAAATCATACAGTGTAGTCTGATATGACGTGTTTAGGAATGGGCAGTTTGAATGGATGACGTCATCGGTGCCTGAGCATATACCTTTGACACTCCTGTACTTCTACATCTCATTGTTAGCTATTGCAGTAAAGTAGCATCCTGTAAATGTCCAGCGCTGGGCAAAGGCCTCTTTCTCAAATATCCGAGAGGGTTTTGGAGCGTGGTTGAATGTTTTTTTTTCTATAATTTAGTACTGCATTTTAGTTCGCGTATTTTAACGTTTATTAACCTTGTACATTTCGTATCGAGTTGTCATGTGTGAGTTAGACTCACACACCGAGAGTTCCGTAGAAACACAAAATATATCTGTACTACATATTGAACAAAATGTTGTTTTGAAAATGTCTGGTGTACGTGGGTGTCGGTAATCACTTGCCATATAATTTATTTTACGTTGAAACATTATTATTAAACTTCAATGACGACAAAATGAAAACTTGAAACTAGTACAAGTAAAATTTTGAGGTAGATATATGATGACATAAAATTATTATAATGAAAACGAACCGAATAAGAAGCTATGAGATATTTCAGGAACATTTTTTATACACACCTGAACCCATGTCACATAAGAAATATTATGACCATGGACTCGTGTTGCCCTTTTTAAAATGAGTACAATATAGGCTAGATATAATATGTAACGGAACCTTGTTAGATTTAGGCGTTTGAACATTTTTTATTTGTTTTAAATTCATACAACTACATTTACATAAGCACAAAAAAGCTCCTAATAAGTTTGCATTTAAAAATAACATCCGCAAACATTACAGAAATGTTGCAAGTCTGTACTAGTGCTGCTGTTTGTCATTGTGCCGCTTTAGTTGTTTATTCTGACATGTATGTTTGTTTGTAGTCCGTATTAAAATTCATTATTCTATATATATGGTATATTTGTATATATTTTATTTAAGTATCTAAGTATGTATGTATGTATCTACCTATCAGAGTAAGTATATATTTTGATATTTATATCCCTTTACTTGTTTTATTCTCTTAGCTGTATCGCCCCTATTACGTATATATCTCTGCTTAGCCTAATGGTTGACTGGGAGAGAAGGCCTCTGGGCATTAAGTCCGCCATATGTACCAATATCTGTGCATAAAGATTAAATAAATAAATAATTACAAATCTGTTACAAAGTTCTTTATTTTGTACTTACAAGAATAATGAACAAGTTTCTCAAATATTTTGAATTTTTCTCTGATACGTGTGCATACATACATAACACTAAAGTAAACGTTAACTATTGCACAATAGTTAGGTTAGGTTAGTTCAGGACATTTCATGAAATGCCTACTTATTTCGTGATGGATTCAATTCTACGATGCAGCTCCGACTGTTTCAGTTCAATCAATTTATTAGAGTGTTATTTGAGAGCCATGTTTAAATACAACCATTTGAGGTCCGAGCATTTCATGCATGAGCACGAGATGTATTTTCAGAAGATTAAAATTTTCTCAATTAAATCAATTCCTGAAATAACAATTTTGAAGCCACCTTTAATAGGTCGTGCCACCACTAACGAAAGAACGCCATCTGAACGAAAATAATCATAAAAAGCTACCGAATCAAAAAACACACTAAAAAGACAATTTTTTGTCATTTTAGGACAAAGCTGTAACGAACATTGAGATTTATAGGTAGATAAATCACCCAAAAATTCGAAGGCAGAATGGTTCACTTCTATGGTGTTGTGTTTATAAATGTATTACGATTAAACCATTTTTATTGTGTGTAAGTGGTTACATTTGGATGATACCTTACAAGACATGCACACAGGCTTTTGCTTGTACTCCGATTACAATTTGGATTTAAGTAGGCCGATGATGACGAAGGAGATGAAGAAGTACATAACCAATGTACAGTTTTTTTTACTCAATTTTAAATTATCCAAATACACTCAAGATTAGTACGCAGCAGCTAAAGCCGACGCTTAGCCCTACCAGTAATTTAGTACAGTAAATTAGGCTTATGCCTTTCTTTTTAATATCTGTGAAAACATTACTTATAATTAACAGAACTGCTACAGTTCGACTTTCGATTCCCGGACGGGACTAGTGTGGTCTAGTGGGTGTTTTTCCATATGCAATTCATGTATTACATATTCATGATACAGGAGAAATTCCTAAAGTGGAGAGTACAGTTTAAAAAAAAAAGATTAAAAATTGCTACGTTACCTTATAGGGTAAGGTAAGGTAAAAAAGGTATTTGTGGCGAACATTTCGGATATAACGACATAACGACGTATATTTCCGGTCTCTATTATATATCCTAAACAGCCTAGCGAAGATTGACTGAAACAAGCCAAGCAGTGGCTTTGAATCTCGGCGTGAAGTAGAGTCATCTTGTGCTTCTGCGTTTCGTTCAGGTAAGTGAGATAACCGGAGGCCCACTCCCCTTCCCCGTCCCCCATTAACATGCTACCTCCCAACTCCCAAATATCCTTAATGGTCGGCAACACACCTGCAGCCCCTTTGGTGTTGCAGATGTGCGTAGGCGACGGTAATACCTTACCATCAGGTGAGCCGCATGAACGTTTGCCACTTCCCAAAAAAAAAAAAAATTTACAGATGTCGCCGAAATCAGTCAGGAAGGTATACCTTAACAACAAATAGGTAATTTTCGCTCTTTTTTTAATAGACTAGATTTGATATAAAAAGAAAATATTTTTTTTTATCGGTCGGTGCGATGCATCTTTTTTTTTTTTATGAAAAATAGGCTTGCGTTTGACCTCAATCTTGCCCGATGGAAAGCGAAGATGAGGCCTGGGATGGTACACGCTTGCCTAGATGTCTGTTCACTTAGGCCTTGAAGATATCCAGGTGGCTTCTGTGGCTGTCGAGTCATTTCTTTGAGAAATACATCCCAGTCATTTATTTTTAAGAGTACATGGATATATTAAGATGCCGTGTCAATTTGTTGGGTATTTGTCAACCTTTGTTAAGCACCCATGTCAAATTTTGATGAATTCCATCGGTCCGAAAATCGGTAATGGTACTCGTAAATTGATTTTAATTGCCGATCTTTAACGAAATGGACAGATGAAATTAATTACACACTTGAAAAAATCTAAGGGTCGTTATTGCCTACGTATTAACTGCCTTAATTATTTTTTCGAAATAAGGGTTAATCTATATAACAAAAAATTAAGCTGCTAGGAACGAGTCGATATTGTCCATTTCTTATCACTTTCAGAAACTGAACATTTTATACAATTTCTTTCTTCTGAAATTAAACTATTATTTACGGATTATACATATATTTTTTTTTTTTTTATAGAAGAAGAGGGCAAACGAGCGTGCGGCTCACCTGATGGTAAGTGATCACCGACGCCCACCAATATCCAGAGGAGCCACAGATGCGCTGCCGGCCTTTAAGGAAGGTTTTTATATTCACGAAGTTTCGGGTGCTTTACAGCAGCCGTGGTCACGGGGAGGACTGAGGTGTTAGACGTCCCGATGCCATAGTCAACTCGGGCCACCTGCAGTTTTTATTTATTATCTTTGATCTACGCAGGATGTGCTCACAGTATCTCGAATTCGTGCTTGAATATAATTTATTTTTCGTACAAGATTTTTTCTATGTCTATTTACTCTTTCAGTGCTTCTTTTACGGCCTGCTGTTCGTAATTAAGTCTCCTCGATGCCTTCTTTGTGCTCAATTATTATTTCATACCACACAATAATTTTAACAACAGACAGGGTTCGAAATAATGTGTTCGGAGAGCGTTGTGGCGTGAAAGACGATGTAGTGACACGAATTGACAAAGGGATGCTGAGCTGGTTTGGACATTGAAAATAATGAATGAAAGTAAGTTGACGAAAGAAATATATGAGGCGAGTGTAAATGGTAGAGTCGGGAGAGGAAGACCTAGGCGAATATTTCACTATCAAATCGGAGACGTTCTGAAAAAAGCCAGGTCAAGAGTACTCTAAACTAACGAGTATGCATGCGAAGATTGATGAAAGTGGGAAAAGCAAAAGACGTATGTCAGGACCGTAGCAAGTGGAAGAAGATTGTCTCTACCTACCCCGTTGGGAACAAGGCATGAATATATACATACATACATACAATAATTATAGTATTCTTTAACACTTCAGTCACATAGCTTTGTTTCTATGTAGCGAATATTGGCGTTTCTGTATATGTTAGATTGTGTGGCAACTCTGAATTTGCATTCGAAGTTCTGCCACCATCGAGCAACGTGGCAGAATGAATATGTGAATTATGAATATGTTTATGTTTTGAAATCGTACATTTGATACGACTTATAGAAATTTAATAGAGTAGTTGTAGGTGATTCTATCGGCAAGATTTTATTCATGATATTAAATCCTTTGGCCGTTCTACAAGGGAACCCCAAGATGAACGAAAATTGTGGAAGTGCGTTCGTGAATGGAAAGAATGAAAGAGATTTTTATTTGGCACATTCAATATTATTAATGTAACAGATCCGAAGATAAAATTCCCTCCTCGCTTCCAAAAATATAGAACAAAAAAATAAAACATTTTTATTAAAATGCATGGAAAAATTGAAAGATAAAACCAAAAGAGTCCATCTGATTATGGTTCTTTGCTCCAAAGAATAAAAGGCCACTCAGGATGTGTTGGAATGTACCAGGAGTAGTACACCCCAACCCCGATTGTCAGTGGCAACCCTATGGTATATATTAGATTATGATTCAGTTTTCGTAAGCATTCACCTTATCAGATTTGAAGGATCAAATGTTGTAGTTTGCAGCTTAACTTTAGTAAGGTACCACAGATCCTCCTGACCATCGAAAGGTCAGAAATTAAAAAAAGTTAAATATACTCCATGGAATCCGTAACAAAAATGTTTCGGTTCAATTAGCAGCGGACTTTTAACTGCCGAGAAATTAACGTCACATCACTATGTCGGAGAGCACTTACTGGTGGTGTACAATAGATACTTAATTCAAGGGTGCTAGAGCCAAACGGCGGCTTATGCTGCTCCTCGAATGGGCTGGCTCGACCCGGTTGATACCACGGCCTCGCAGAATACCGGCGTAAAGTAGAGGCATTTTATATTTTATATTAAGCTTCTGCGTTTCGTTCGGTGAGTGAGGTAACCGGAGGCCCACTCCCAATCCCCATCCCCCTCCTTTTCCTCCCTCCCATCACCCTAATACCCTTAAAAGCCAGCAATGCACCTGCAGCACCTCTGGTGTTGCAGATGTATGTGGGCGACGGTAATCACTTACCATCAGGTGAACCGATTGTTCGTTTGCCGCCTTTCCCATAAAAATAAATAAATACTTGGAAGCTGTCAAAAGCTTTGTTTGCAACAACTTTACATAAGCCTATATTGGTAGACTATTTAAAGAGCTGTTTAAGGGCTGTACTGACTAAATTAGATGTGTTGCGATTTGTACCCGGAAACAGCAGCCTATTACGTTATAAGCTGATCCACGTTACTGGTAACCCGTGTCTGATTTTCTTATTACTTACACAAGTGACGTGAAAATTTCTACTAGAGAAATGTCCCATTTTATTTAATCTTGATAAATCCAAGTTAGGCTCTACCCTTATCATTCGTTTCGGACACAAAATGTAGTGTCTCATGTTTTTTTCCTTCTATTTTTAGGTATTCGGAATAAGTAAGAAGGAAAGGAATAAAGTTGTATTCTAATATAATATTTTGCCCGCGACTTCGAACGCGTAGATAATGAGGTAATATAAAGACTGATTTTTATTAGAAGATGATTTTTGTAATAGTGTCAATTCCAGATTGGGCGTCAATTCCAACATAGTATCTAAATGATTTTGTATGTGGTAGAGCCAAGGGCCGCCTTTCGCTGCTTCCCGAATGGGCTGGCGTGATCGAGAGACTCGCAGAATATTGGGGTGAAGTAGAGGTATCTTGTGCTTCTGCGTTTCGTTCAGGTGAGAGAGATAACCGGAAGTCCACTTCCCCTCCCCATCCCCCATCTTCATCCTCCCCCTCAACTGCCAAATGTCCTTAAAGGCCAGCAACGCATCTGCAGCTCCTATTCATGAGCGATTGTAATCACTTACCATCAGATGAGCCGCTTGCTCGTATACCCCCAATACCATAAGAAAAATACAAACTTACTCTAAATTTAATACTTTTGTATATTTAACTAAATTGTATAAAAGAGTTGAAAAAAATGAGTGAAAATGTATGAATTAATATAATATAACATTTACACAGCTTCCATTATAGTACAACATAATTCTTTTGCCTCTGCTTAAAATTCTTTTTAACAGAGGTCCTAGGTCACAGACCTGTGTTACAGTTGCTACGCCGATTATTATCATCCATGTATTCCTATATTAATCCATTGCATCTACTTTCAGCAGTCTTAGCCACGTACAGGGATTCCCAAAAAATTTTGGGCAAGAGAACCCTTTACCAAAATGAACTGATATCTCAGACTTTAAAAATCATATCTGTAGTTTTTCGCTATTGATACAAAATAGTTACCAATTTAAAAACTTTTCAGTTCGTTGTTGAGTAAACTTAACTTAATCGACCACTTTGGGAATCCCTGGCCTAGTCCGTTAGCAGTTAGCTCGTGCAGGTGAGATTGACCTTTGAAACACATGGCAGATTCTCTCTCACAATCAGTACCGACAGAATTAAATTATAATGAATGTTAATTAATATAGTAAATGCAATAATATCACATCACCATGAGAGAAAAATTATTCATACATTACTAAAGGTAATTCCTTGTTATTAAGTAACTTCTATTAGTACTAAAGAATGTATACGTAAGTCCACATTACTACCTATTAGTTTATTTTATTCCATCGCTATGGAAGCGCAACTTTAAGTGCTTAAAGTTCACGCCTCGAAAAGAAGCTCACTGGAGTTCCATGAGAGAAAAATTATTTCACCGTTGCACTTAATGGCTTTTGTAAAGTTTAAATTGATGGATCTCGCAAAAAGTTCCGAAAAGTGAGTAGGGAATGTCGATACGAGCTATTTACTCTTGATAATTTGTTGGACTATTATTTGCTCATCATCATCATCATCATCATCATTTCAGCCTATCAGAAGTCCACTGCTGAACATAGGCCTCCCCCAAAGATTGCCACGAAGCTCGGTCCTGAGCCACCTGCATCCATCGACTTCCCGCAACACTGCGCAGGTCGTCACTTCATCTTGTGGGGGTCGTCCTACACTGCGTTTGCTTGTACGTGGCTGCCACTCGACAACCAATTCTATATATTAAAAATAATAATTTGCGTTAAACTTGAATACCTATCAACATATTTTTAAACATTGTAGACCGTCCACAGTTGGACTTTCCATGATTGGAGAGTCTGTAGTAGAGCCAAGCGACGATCTCTGCTGTTGCACGAATGGACCGGCTCGACCGGGATAGTACCACGGCCTCGCAGAATACCGGCGTAAACTATCTTGTGCTTCTGCGTTTCGTTCGGTGAGTGAGGTATCCGGAGGCCCTCACCCCTCTCCCCCAAACCCCATCCCCGTCAGCCGTCCCTTTCCCGAAACATCCTTAAAGGCCGGCTACTTTGGTGTTGCAAATGTACATTGACGACGATAATCACTTACCATCAGATGACCCGCATGCTCGTTTCCCTCCTATACTCATAAAAAAATGGTGTCTCTTTATCTGCATGCCCACACAGTAATGTGTTCGTAAACAAATTATTGTTGCATTGTTAAATATGGTACAGTATATTGTCACTGATAGACTGATGACTATCTGGGTGATAGAGTCTGCAACGATAATATCCGCAGCAGAACTAAGGTAACCGACATAGCCGTAAAGATCAGCAAGCTGGAGTGGCAACGGGCCGGCCACATAGCTCGCAGAACTGACAACCGCTGGGGAAAAAAGGTTCTCGAGTGGCAGCCACGTACGGGCAAACGCAGTGTAGGACGACCCCCCACAAGATGGAGTGACGACCTGCGCAGTGTTGCGGGACATCGATGGATGCAGGTGGCTCAGGACCGTGCTTCGTGGCAATCTTTGGGGGAGGCCTATGTTCAGCAGTGGACTTCTAATAGGCTGAAATGATGATGATGATGATGATATTGTCACATAATTTTTCTGATATAATTCATTCAAACCAGCATTTTTCGAGGGCGTGGTAATCTTAGGTCATTCCGGCCCATACCAGCAGCAGACAAAGCCGCCGCTTGGCTCTACCCTCTAGCCACCCGCGTAGGCCATGAAATTTGAGTTTCCTCATACGGAGACAGATCCCTTGGACCACTCGGTTATGTTGATTTTTTTTATCTTACTAATATGTTATTTTTACTTGTTCGAAATTAGTTAAAGAGCTTTACTTGTATCAGTCTTTCGTGTAACGTCAGTACGAATTACTGCTATAACTATGTTTTATTGTATTTACGGTTTTTTTCCGAGTGTGTTTGAGGAATTTTGTTTTTATATTTAGAACATGTATGTTACTATACATCATTTTATTGTATTTATTAGTTATAGTTGTATAGTACGTATATTTATATTGCCCCACCTATCTCATATCTGTAGTTTTGCTTTTCGCCATTTGGGAGCCTGGAAGAGATCGATATGCAGGGGTAAGGCAGACAATTGATACCTACAAATTGACTTTTTTTTTATTCTGTGTATTATAATTGTTTTGTGATGTATTTTACTTTATGTACAATAAATTATATTCATTCATCCGATAAATATCTTTTTACGCTTCGATATTACTTCATATTTTGCAAACAACAATACCGTCGTTTAATGAATTTTGTGGATTCGTGATTCGCCATTTATTTTATATAATGAATGTTCCCGCATTTATTGAGGCTGAAATTTATTAAAACGTGAGGATTTTGAATAACAATTGGTATTAATTGCTTAAAAACCCACCTACCGTCATATGTTGGAAACTTCATCAGCTTTATCAGTGTATTGAAGCCCACCGCTGGGTTTTGACTAGGCTTTTTCATGAAACCTCTAACCAAAGCTGGCATGTTATGAAAAAATTACCAATACTCATCACAATAAGCTGGTAGATAGATGACCGAGTAGGTACCGGTATCTTCGTACAGGAAATGCTGATAACTATCCATAGTCTATGTGATTTGGGTTCAGTATATTCTGAAGGATTTTCCACCATCAGTCGGTCCCCAGAATGTTCAACACAATGATAGAGGTTTCACTTAATAGAAAAGCAGGGCAAATGAGCAAGCGGTTCAACTGGTCGTACAGAGGGAAGAGAGGTGGAGGGAGAAGGAAGGAGATGCCTCCGGTTACTTTACTCACCGAACGTTACGCAGAAGCACAAGATGCTTCTACTTCACGCCGTTATTCTGGAAAGCCGTGGTCCCGGTCGAGCCAACACATTCGAGCAGCAGCATAAGCTACCGCTTGGCTCTACCACGTACGAAATGTACGTCAACCACTATTTCTACTACGTCAGCTTATTTCATTATGCTACTTAACATAGACCTTCTCCAAGACACCGCCGTCAAAAGACTGTGTATACACCTTGGAAGGTTTTCCAAGAGTACAGTATGGGTTCCGTCGCATTAGTGATGCTGCTCTCCATCACCGTTTGGATAGGCCATCCGCCAACATTCAGTCACTAGAGCCTCTTTTGGAGGTAGCATGCATCACGTTAAGGTTGAAGAAAGAGGTGATATGGGGAATTCATTACACCGTATACCCAGAGCTATAAAAATGTTATGGTTAAATCTCTTTGATGAATTTTGAAAGACCACGTAGCCTAGAGATAACGGTACGTTATTAGTTTTGGGGTCTGGTTGTGTTGTATGCATCTTGAGCCTCTGACACTGCATCCGAACCTTCCTTCGATCTTATCGAATAAACTTTATATCAAATTTGGGTAAGTGAGGTAAAGACGAGTTTGTGCCTCCGCGTACACTTACGGCACTATAATATCTCCTGTGTGGTTGACAACTGCCATGGTCGATATATAGGTATTGTGGTATTTTTTTAAAAAAACTTCATCTTCCACTGTAGGAATTTATCCTGTGTCGCGGAGGCAGTTTACGTATAAAAATTGCACATGGACAAACACCCAGACCCGAAACTTATTATTTGTAATCCATACAAATACTAGTCCCGTGCGGAAATCGAAACAGCGCCGCACCTAAACGCTTAGCCAAAAAATTTCATTTTTTTTTGGCCAGGAGAACATCATTACCATTGTCATAAAAAGTAATAGAAAGGAATACATAGCTAATAACCCTTGGGAATGAGTTAATAAAGCCGTTTCTAGAAAATAATCTAGTAATATTAGATTATTAAAACGTATTGTCTATTAATAACAAGAGGATACCTACGGAGTTTCTTTCGCCGATTTCTTCTCCGTCAGAGGTATCTAATTACGAAACGCTGGTAGATTTGAAATAGAAATGACTTTCGACAAATCCAATGTATGTTTCCTACGTTGAATAAATGATCTGATTTGTCACGCTATTTTACACGAAAACTATCTGAAAATATGCCGTTCCATTACCTTAAATGATTCTGCATACGAAATTGAACACACAGTTTCAGCACGAGCAGCATAAATCATTTTTTGACACGACACTCGGTAAAGGTGTGGTTGAATAACGCGGGTCCGATGGCGCAGATAAGATAGGGTTGCGTCAATTTGCCTAAGCGTTTAAACATTTTTTATGTAAAACTATTTCTTTTCTAGGGTGTTGTGCCCAAAGGGCAAAACGGAGCATAATGTCACTGCTGTCAGCCTGTCTTTCCGTCACGGATCTCTAGCTCTAGGTTTACAGGAAGATAAGTAATAAAAATCATGTGGTTTATCATAGTTTGGAACTCATTGACGGCAGTTCAAATGTACCTATTCGATCGATTCCTTTCTATCTTCATAAATAAAGAAATGATGGGGCGGCAATATTGTTAGTTTTAGATAGATTTTGTAACGAGCTCTTCGTGTATAAAAACTAAAACACATACTCATTAAATATCAAATTGAAGAAAAGTTTTTTTTTTTAATATATATGCGGAACCCTAACATACCGAGGCGGGAATTTGGTTCTGTTTGTGGAAAGTCGAACTATTCTTATGGGACTTATCGATGACTAGCTGTACTCACAACTTCGTCTGCGGTGATTGTAGAATGTCCAAATAAATACCGTTGAAAAAAAATGTTGGACATAATTATATTTTATTGTAGAATTAATCATCCTTGTTACTGTGTGCATATTTCGTAAAAGAAAGAAAGTCTTTACGGCGTTAGATATGATATTTAAAATAGGTCAGACCTAATCACTTCTAGTTTCATAAGTCCCGATAAGACCCATAAAGTAAAACTTTAGTAGAGCAGCCTGTAAGTGCCCACTGCTGGGTAAAGGCCTCCTTCTCAAATATCTTGAAAGGGTTTTGGAGCCGGCATGGGCTCGCCTCCCAGTTACAGTGGGGGTTGGCGGATTTCCTCACGATGTTTTCCTTCACCGCCGAGCACGCTATTAAAATTTGCTATTTACAATTTAATGGTGCCGGCTCTGGGGATACCGGAACCCAGGTCATTCGCGCTTTGTGAAACTAATTTGACCTCTTGGCTCATAATAATAGAATTTCAATTGTTTCAATGTTATGATACGTGAAGGGATAACACACAGACCGCCAATTCCTAATGAATTATTCGTACAAATAAGTGTCAGTGTTTATTCTCATAAAAAGTTTTTTTATAGTTAGATTGCTATAATGTGTTTGGTACTTGGTAGAGCCAAGCGGCGGTTTTTGCTGCTGCTTGAACGGCAAAATACCGAAGTAGACGCATCTTGTGCTTCTGCGTTTCGTTTGGTGAATGAGGTAACCGGAGGCCCACTTCCTTCTCCGCAACTCTGCTCCAGTCATCCTTCCCACCATTCCATATATCCTTAAAGGCCGGCAACGCACCTGCAGCTCCTCCGGTGTTACAGATGTACGTGGGCGACGGTAATGACTTATCATCACGTGAGCCGTTTGCCTTTAATACAATAAAAAAAATATACTTTAGGCTTTCATTACATCATTAGTGTCGAGAAATCACGAACAAACGCTTCCGACAATTACAAAGATCACGCCTCTCCTTTTATAGGCGAAGAAAATCTAAACATTGTTCCCAGCAAAGATTCGACTTAACTGCTCTCCATATAGTCTAATGAAACTCTCGTCAAAATCAGTTCAGCCGTTTCCTATAAATAATTAGAAATGCACAGTCAAAAATATTAAAATATATTTCTTTTGCAAATATGTGCCAAGGAATGGGAAGTTGTTACGAAATTATAAACAGTCTAATTGTATTTATTTCTATATGTACATACAGATGCAAATCGTAATTAAATGCAAACAACAAGCGTGAAGCTCGCGACAAATCCACCAGTGGACTGTTTAAAGATAGAAATTGTCTTTTGTTATTTATGTTACGTTTACTGAAAAGCTAGTTACATGAAATTAAATGAATGTAGCTGAACGGGTTTCTTGAAAATTCAATTAAGTGCTTATTGTGTATAAAGCCTACCTTGAAAGCTCCACGTTGTTGAGAGCCTTGTGAGTTATATGATACAATACTCTGTACACCACAATGCTGCAAACAATTATACACGTTTCTAAATAAACAATAACTGTTCATCAATAATTGCATCGCTAGCACGAGGGTAATGTCTATACGTTTCCCGACTTGACCGGTCCGGTGAGTGTGGGCCAGCCTTAATAGATTCTTCACAATAAAAACGAGGAAATTATTATTTGACTAATCGTAAACAATTTGTATACAAGTTATCCGTTCTGTTTGTTAAGGCTTCTCCAAAGAGGATTATGTCGATCAAATATCTACAAAGGATCCAAATTGATTGAGGCGTTTAATTAGGAGCTCCATTTGGTATTACGTTACTGCAATGGCGTTTGAACGTAATGGTTTAAGCTAAAATTTAAAATTAATAATATTAACTCAGATTCACAGTTATAATATGCTTATAAATTAAATTTAAATTGGCCGATAGAGATGCCTTGCAACACGGTCTCTCTTCTCTTTCACTCTCCTCTCCCTCACTTAAATTTAGAACTGCTTGCAGTCGGTCATATAGGTTCTTCTTGGTTAACTAGTTCAGGCTACTCAGACCTACCTATTTGAGACGTTGTCACCTCTGCATACCCCAAAAATGAAAATGAATACATAATATAAATTTTACATATAATTGAATGGTTCCATAGACAAAAGAAGCGTGCAAATTAAACTTTTAAACGCTGTCTTTAAAACTTTGCTGTGAAAGTTGATAGGAAAATATATGTATAGATTAAGTAAGAAAGAAAAAAAAGAAAGATACATTCCACAAATACTTAGTGCAGAAGTCCTGAAACGCTGTTTTCAGGACTACTTAGGGACGTATCAGCGTGGTAAACCCAAGAGGCGGCTTTTGCTGCTGCTCGCATGGGCCGGCTCGACCGGGTTGGTACCACGGCCTCGCAGAATACCGGCGTGAAGTAGAGGCATCTTGTGCTTCTGCGTTTCGTTCGGTCGAATCGATCTATGGTGTTGCAGATGTATGTGGGCGACGGTAATCACTTACCATCAGGTGAACCGCTTTCTCGTTTTCCGTCTTATATTTAAACGATGTATATAAGTAAAAACTGTCGAGTTTAATATATACTAAATGTTTGGTGAAGTAAGTTTCTTCAGATATTTTTGTCTTTCGGCTTCTACGGTTTTCGGTTCGAGGTCGTAAGCATTAATGGAAGGTTCGGACCTCATCTCGATCGGTCAGAGCTGTGAAAACAACCTCATAAACGTATAAGTGAATAAAAATCATTTGCAATAATTTTTTTTTATATATTTCACTTAATGAATTGAATCTAACTTACGTAACGGTAATGTAAACCTTGTTGCCGTTAAATTTACAAACGACCATAGACTTAATTGACTTATCGTCTTACAAAACAGATGAAATTTTAGTTTGAGTAATCATTATAATGTGCAAACATTATATTTCTTCACTTTCATTTTATAATTCTCATAGAGCTGAATATATATATATATATATATATATATATATATATAACACGAACAGATAAGAATAAAAAATATCAAAAGATCATTTAGGGCTATATCGGCCATTTTTGAAATGCAATATGTGAATATAAAATATAAATTAGAGCCGTGGTAGCCTAGTGGTCAGGGCGCTCACTTTAGTTTCATAGAGCGCGAGTGACCTGGGTTCGATCCCCGGTGCCCGGCACCACTAAAATTGTAAATAGCAATTTCAAGTGCTGTATTTACCACGTGCTCAGCGAAAAAGGAACCTCATGAGGAAACCTGCATGTCTGAGAAATAATAAAAATATTATTGCGACTATATGTGAAGCCCGCCAAACCGCACTTGAGCAGCGTGGCGGGCCCTTCCCGACCCCTAAACCCTCTCTGATACTCGTATTTGAGAAGGAGGCCTTTGACCAGCAGTGGGACAGCAGCACTTACAGGCTGCTACTTTACTTTTTTTTTAAATATAAACTCCAACATTTCTAACGACATTTCCTTGCTTAGTTTTGCATTGTTAGTAAATCTAAAAGCGAAAAATCTACCATCAATATTACTTACCACGTGCTCAGCGAAAAAGGAACCTCATGAGGAAACCTGCATGTCTGAGAAATAATAAAAATATTATTGCGACTATATGTGAAGCCCGCCAAACCGCACTTGAGCAGCGTGGCGGGCCCTTCCCGACCCCTAAACCCTCTCTGATACTCGTATTTGAGAAGGAGGCCTTTGACCAGCAGTGGGACAGCAGCACTTACAGGCTGCTACTTTACTTTTTTTAAATATAAACTCAAACATTTCTAACGACATTTCCTTGGTTAGTTTTGCATTGTTAGTAAACCTAAAAGCGAAAAATCTACCATCAATATTATTAATGGTGCGAATGATCATCCTAGATTATAAGTGAAACTCCTTTGGGCACAGCAGGGAAAAAACTGAACACGGTTACGCGTTACGAATTACGTTTTCTATATATAAGTGTGAATATAAGTGTTTGTTTATGAGTATGCCTCAACTATACAGTTTAGGACTAACAGTTCAAATAAGTACACTCGCACATTATGCATAGTCGTATCACAATGTAAAAAGTTAAAACTTAAATAATGTATGTATATTTTCGAGCTGTGTACCCAACGGGGTTGGCAGAGATAACTTTCGCTTCTTCCACTTTCATCGATCTTCGCATGCATGCTCGTCGGTGCAGAGTACTCTTGACCTGGCCTATTTTCAGAACGTCTCCGATTTGATCGTAAAATGTTTGCCTAGGTCTTCCTCTCCCGACTCTACCATTTACACTCGCCTCATACATTTGTTTCGTCAACCTAATTTCATGCATCCTCTCCACGTGTCCAAACCAGTTAAGAACAACATAAATATTTTTTTTGAAAATGGTAGAGCCAAGCGGCGGTTTTGGTGTGGTAACCGGAAGCACACCGCCCTACACGTATATTATTTGATCAATTACTACATCAGCCTATTTTAGTCCACTGCTGAACATAGGCCTCTCACCACGTTGGGGAAGCGGGTACCTTTAACCCTGCGTTTGATCAGTTTCCTCAGACCCCTTAAGTAACTTCCTTTGTAGCATTTTATAGGAACCTAGCCCCTGACGCAATAGACCATACAATATTTCCCAAAATTATATGTACATTATTGAAAGATCGGTTTTCCCAGATAATGTACCGAGACTTATATACATTAGTCAAACTAGATTCCTTTTTGGAACCCTCTAGAAAGTTTTTAAAAGAACAATCTCGCCATTACTGTTTAACAAAAGTTTATCTTTGTCTCAGGGTTCTATTATAATTTTGGGTTTATAAGAGCATATAGCTTTTTTAAGTGTTATTAAATCGGTACGTAAAATATTCGTTGAATTCAGAGTGCAAAATTGTATTCCTTAAACAAAAACATGAAGTACAAGTATAATATATTTCTCACATTTTATAAATTCAACATGTTCGTAATTTTGTTTATTACGCGGAGATCTTTAACAGCAATTTAGATCTCTAAATTAAAATTATTTCCAGACAATTACGAAGCGCGAACAATAGACGAAGCTATTATGAAGGTACGCTATTTTGTAGATATATAGAAGAATTAGAAAAGACATATTTGACATGTTAGAAAAGGAGATGTTTTGGTTAGTCGATCTTAAAGTTGTTTTATATGCACAAAATCCATGTTCGTCTTGTCAATTATACTTAATTATATTATTTAAATGAACTAACTGGAGTAGCGTGGCGGGCCCTTCCCGGCTCCTGAACCCTCTCTGATACTCGTATTGGAGAAAGAAGCCTTTGCCCAGCAGTGGGCACTTACAGGCTGCTACTTTACTTTACTTTACCCCGGTACAGCGAATCGAATGTTAAATTAACAAACCAACATCCGCATAATATCACCAATGTTCAGTAGCGGATCTTCAGTGAATTTTATGTGACCTCGTTGTAAGTACATATTTAATTCAGTCGGCTGGACAACCTCTTTCTTTTGAAATGAAACTATTATTTACGGTTATTATCGCGTTAAATTAGATTTTAATTAATACCGACGCTTAAAATGCTTTACAGCATCCGTGGTGTCTGATGTACAGAGGTGTTTGATGTCCTGATGTAGTAGTTAACCCTAATTAAACGCGACAAAATCCTAAATAAATAGTTTCATTTCAAATTTGTAGTGTTCGTGTCAATACTAGAAATCATTATATGCACCTGTAAGCTTAAATTGTTATGAAAGATAAAAAGTTTTATGGAAGTCTTTCTGTGGACTTTGTTTCATCTATGCACGTTTGATTCCCACTACCTTTGTTTGCGACTGTTGTACCACGTTTTGCAATCAGCTGAGTTAAGTGATGTTTGATGAGATTGCCAGCGAAGTAATTAATTCGCTTTGTTACTGCAGTAACTCTTTTTCTTCATGTAAACCTCACCATGCCGCAAACTGTTCGGTTAGAAATTTTCTTGAAATGTTTTCTACACTTCTTTAAATGCTCGTTTATCTGTAGATTAAAGCAGCTCCTAATAGGAACTCATTTAAGAGACTAGTTCGTGATTACCTAATGGGTCATTGGCATTGTCCGGCTTATCTATTTTCGATTTTTTTTATGCTTGTATATGTATCTAGTTATATACTTGTGTACATATTTGTGTATTTTATATTATAAATATTTATTTATTATTTAATTACATTATTTATATTTTATGTATTATACTTATTGTTTTATGGAGTCTCGTCCTATAGTTTTTTAATTCTTTATTTTGAACCTGCCAGGTACCTTTTACCATGACAAGACATTGTCTGGTAGAGAATGCTACTTGACATTAAGTCCGCCCATTGTAACCTTAAGCTCAATGTTAATAAAGAATAAATAAATAAATAAATTTAGTTTATATATTACAGATTATTGTTAATGTTAGATGTAATCTTTATAAACTTGTAGGAGCAAAATATAAATAAATTATTATTATTATTATTATCTGTCCATTTGTCGCGATTCTCTACTTGAAGAATTGTTGCTGGTAACAATTGTGTAATTTTTTTTTAACTTGTCAACTGTACGCAGCTTCTCTTAGCATAAGTAAGCTCAAATGTCACAACCATCAAGAACCTAGTGATGCAAACTAGGGGTACTAAAATATCTGGATTCCACACCGGTGTCGCCCTAAGGCGGTTGCTGGCCGTATTGTATAAAATGTACAGTGAGGCAGTTGCGTACAAACACACTTTAATTTCTTAAAGAAACACTACTCAGCATTAGATACGATGTGCCTTAGAGAGTACTCCTCTGGTACATCTTGATTACACAACAGTTATTTAATACCAGTACACTTACACGCATGCACTCACTCAAGACTTATTTTAAAACCGAAAAAAAAAGAAATATGATTGGAAGAAATGGTATGTACCAAGGTACTGCTTATTTCTTAAGAAATTTCTTCCAGCAGACCTGCGACAGGAGAATAGCTAGTCAATGGTAGATTGCGCGCGTACAATACAAAAATACTTTTAGTCATAACCATTTTTATTACTAATAAAAAAAAATTAAATAACGGAAAAATAATAATTAATCCGTTATTTAATTTTTTTTTTAGATTATTTAAATCCCCTACTGAACATTAGCTTTTCAAAGAAAACCTCATTTAAATCCGGCTTGAAAGGTTTGACCACACTCTCCACTCTTGTGCTCGTGGTGGTGACGCAGTTCTCATACCGTCACACTTTTTAACGTGGTAGAGCCGAGCGGCGACTTTAGCTGCTGCTCGAATGGGCCGGCTCGACCTGGTTAATACCACTACCTCACAGAATATCGGCGTGAAGTAGAAGCATCTTGTGTTTCTGCGTTTCGTTCGGTGAGTGAGGTAACCGGAGGCCCGCTCCCCCTCCCCATCCCCATCCTCATCCTCCAACCCATCTTCCAAATACCTTTAACGGCCTGCAACGCACCTGCAGCGCTGGTGTTGCAGATGTACATGGGCGACGGTAATCACTAACCATCAGGTGAACCAATTGCTTGTTTGCCCCCTTCCCATAAAAATAAAAAAAAATTAATGATGTATATCTGAGTATAAGGATGAAACAGTCTGTGGGATTTAGGTTCAGCTAATTGGGAAGTAACTTTTCGCCATCATTCAGTGGCTAGAATCTCCTGTACCAGCCAGCAGGGTGCGTTTTTTCCCTAACTCTATCTTGATTCGCAGTCGCCATATTTAAATATCCTACACCATATCACATCCACAATAAAGTCTCAAGAATCTAACATGTTGAAATACATCAAGACGGTAAGGCTTCGGAGCGAGTCAAAGAAATAGACATACGTATATTCGTTCGTACATATATATTTACCACGTGCTCAACGGTGAAGGAAAACATCGTGAGGGAACCTGCATGTCTGAGAAATAATATTAAAATATTATATCGAGAATATGTGAACAGGCAAAACACGTACAGGCAAACGCAGTGTAGGACGACCCCCCACAAGACGGAGTGACGACCTGCGCAGTGTTGCGGTCGATGCATGGAGGTGGCTCAGGACCGAGCTTCGTGGCAATCTTTGGGGGAGGCCTATGTTCAGCAGTGGACTTCTGATATGCTGAAATGATGATGATGATGTGAAGTTCGCCAACCCGCACAGGAGCAGCGTGGCGGGCCCTTCCCGGCTCCTAAACCCTCTCTGATACTAGTATTTGGGAAGGAGGCCTTTGCCCAGCTGTGGGCACTTACAAGCTGTTACTTAACTTTTTTACTTTTTACATATATACACTCAAAAAACCTATGCCTGCTTCTGGGAGAGTCATAAAAATAAAACACAGTATAATTTTAACGATTAAAAGTTGTGAAATATTTTTGTGACATGATAGTAGAGAGAAAAATAGTATATTATTTTATTTTCTTTTGTAGTTTTACATTGTTATTACTTAATTAAGAATAAATAATGTTTCGATAGTAAAAATAAAAACAATAAAAATACATCTACGTAGTATTCTAACCTTAATAACAAAATACGCCAAACCCGTTAATAATCGGAGCAAGCTATTAATCATTTTGCATATTTGAAGGATTTATTGACGTAGGCATTAATCAAAGAGCGCGAAAACCACTACTTATATTTGAACAGTGATGGAAATTGCTCGCTCGATTTTGTTATAACGCTAGCTTCTACCCGCGGCTTTGTCCATAAATTGTGTCGCGGCTTTCTCGGGATAAACATTAGCCTACGCCCATTCCCGGGGTTCAGGGTCAACTGCTTGCGATATATTATCAAAGTCGATTCAAACGTTTTCATATGCAATAGAAGTATTGATTAAAAAAATAATAGAACGATATGAAGATAAGCAAGTCTTTATAGATATTTAATTTTAAGAAATACACATGGTAATGGTACTACTATTATTTTACTAGATGCAAAGCTCCTTATTTGTCTAGGAGTCGTCTGGGTAGATAACACACTCGTTTCTAGCACCAAACGGTTTTGTACCGAAGTGTCAGGTACAGAGAGCTAGTTTAATTACGGGCATAGAGGCATTCTATCATAGTCCTCAGGGGTGACAACGTATTTGTAACCTTCTTCGATTGAAGTGGTTCGCAGGTGCCTATGGGATGCAGAAGTATTTACCATCAGGTGAACTCTTAGTTTGTTTTTCACACCAATCCTAAAATTAGATTTATAGTATCGAAGCGTTGTGCTTCGATACTATAAATCGGATGCATATCGCTATGAAATTGAAAGGTTCTCTTGTTTCGTGAGGTCTGTTCGAAAGGGTCTGCATTAAGTGCAGAAATACTTAAATCCTCGAAGATACGCTGTGGAAAACGAAAAAAAATTTGTAAAGACAATAATTTAACAGTAAATACCAATTATTTTTCTTGAGTCTTTACCAAAATAAAATGTTTTCTAAGAGACATGGCACGATCTCCAAAATAAAAAACACAACTTTAAAATTTGTAAATAATTTCGCACAATAATTCCTCTCAACTTTACTTTTTTTACTTTATTTATTTATTTTTCTGAGTAAAATATAGTAAAATAAGATAATAGTAGTAGTAGTAAAATAAATAAATAAACTCCATAATATAAATAAACATATTTCACATCTTCAAAGCTTTTTGTTTAAATATTTATGCTGCTCAAATAGGCCGGCTCGACCGGGGTAGGATCACAGCCCGCAAAATACCGGCGTGAAGTAGAGGCACCTTCTGCTTCTGCGTTTCGTTCGGCGAATGAGGTAACCGGAGGCCCTCTTCCCCCTTCTCATTCCCTCTCCCATCCCCCAAAAATTCTGAAAAGCCGGCAACGCAACAGCAGCTCTTCTGGTGATGCAGATGTACGTTGGCGACCGGAATCACTTACCAACATTTAAGTCGCATGCTCGTTTGCCCTCTTATCCATTAAAAAAAAATAGAAAAGTTTCTAAATACGTCAGAATGTCAATAATATTATTATTATTCGATGATTTTGTCAGTTATTTTTCGAATTACGTTTCGATATCGTGTATATTTTAGATATAGCTTTGATAATGCTCTCGGTACGATGCCAAGATTTCACATAAAACAGCTACTAGGTCGCATGTGAACGGAGAACAATAGAGCACAGCAAACTTTTAATGCACGTTGTCACGAAACTGATACAGAGTTAGAAGGGTTTAGACTTTTTTAAAATCGTCACGTTAAAAATATTTGAGAAATTTAGAAAGACTTTATTGAAGAGCTTTAATACTGATGTTTACTATACGTAGTTTTTTTGATTGGGTACTTACTGTACTTAACTCGAGTTTGTTCGAAACTGTGTTGGAGTAAAATATTTGTTATATCAATAATTGTTTTCAGGTCTAGATAAATATTGTCACATGTCTCGAAGCCATGTTTTATCGTTCTTTAATCGTTGTTAGAAATAACATCACTAAGCGAAGTGTCTACCAAATCAATAAATGTAAGTGTAAACCGAAAGAGAATATTTATCACCTGAGGTGGACTATAACTGCTATGGGCTCCATACTTGTGATCTGATGTTGCTAGAGAAGGCTGCTCAGCTCGAGTCTACAGTAGTCTTCAGATATCTAATTTTCCCTCTGTTACTATGCCTGCTACTATGCCGCCTGCTATTATGCCGATTGCTACTATTCCCTCTGTTACTATGCCGCTTGCTACTATGCCGACTGCTACTTTTCCTCTGTTACTATGCCGCATGCTAATTTTCCCTATTACTATGCTTGCTGCTAAGCCGCCTGCTACTATGCCGCTTGCTACTATGCCGATTGCTACTATGCCGATTGTTACTATGCTTGCTACTAAGCCGCTTGCTTCTAAGCCGCCTGCTACTAAGCCGCCTGCTACTATGCCGATTGCTACAATGCCGACTGCTACTATGCCGATATCTAATTTTCCTGTTACTATGCTTGCTACTATGCTGATATCTAATTTTCCTGTTACTATGCTTGCTACTATGCCGCTTGCTACTATGCCGACATCTAATTTTCCCTGCTACTATGCCGATTGCTACTATGCCGACATCTAATTTTCCTGTTACTATGCTTGTTACTATGCTTGTTACTATGCTTGTTACTATGCTTGCTGCTAAGCCGCCTGCTACTATGCTTGCTGCTAAGCCGCCTGCTACTATGCCGATTGCTACTATGCCGCTTGCTACTATGCTGATATCTAATTTTCCTGTTACTATGCTTGCTACTATGCTGATATCTAATTTTCCTGTTACTATGCTTGTTACTATGCTTGCTACTATGCCGATTGCTACTATGCCGCATGCTAATTTTCCTCTGTTACTATGCCGCATGCTAATTTTCCCTGCTACTATGCCGACATCTAATTTTCCTGTTACTATGCTTGCTACTATGCCGATATCTAATTCTCCTGTTACTATGCTTGCTACTATGCTTGCTACTATGCCGATATCTAATTTTCCCTGTTACTATGCTTGCTACTATGCCGATATCTAATTTTCCCTGTTACTATGCTTCCTACTATGCCGATATCTAATTTTCCCTGTTACTATGCTTGCTACTAAGCCGCTTGCTACTATGCCGCATGCTAATTTTCCCTGTTACTATGCTTGCTACTAAGCCGCCTGCTACTATGCAACTTGCTACTATGCCGATATCTAATTTTCCCTGTTACTATGCTTGCTACTATGCCGATATCTAATTTTCCCTGTTACTATGCTTGCTACTAAGCCGCCTGCTACTATGCCGATTGCTACTATGCCGATATCTAATTTTCCCTGTTACTATGCTTGCTACTATGCTTGCTACTATGCCGATATCTAATTTTCCCTGTTACTATGCTTGCTACTATGCCGATATCTAATTTTCCCTGTTACTATGCTTGCTACTATGCCGATATTCAATTTTCCTGTTACTATGCTTGCTACTGCCGCCTGCTACTATGCCACTTGCTACTATGCCACTTGCTACTATGCTTGCTACTAAGCCGCCTGCTACTAAGCCGCCTGCTGCTATGCAACTTGCTACTATGCTTGCTGCTATGCCGATATCTAATTTTCCTGTTACTATGCCGCTTGCTACTATGCCGATATCCTAATTTTTCCCTGCTACTATGCTTGCTGCTAAGCCGCCTGCTACTATGCTGATATCTAATTTTCCTGTTACTATGTTTGCTACTAAGCCGCCTGCTGCTATGCAACTTGCTACTATGCTGATTGCTACTATGCTGATATCTAATTTTCCTTGTTACTATGCTTGTTACTATGCTTGCTACTATGCCGATATCTAATTTTCCCTGTTACTATGCTTGCTACTATGCCGATATCTAATTTTCCCTGTTACTATGCTTCCTACTATGCCGATATCTAATTTTCCCTGTTACTATTCTTGCTACTATGCCGCATGCTAATTTTCCCTGTTACTATGCTGCATGCTAATTTTCCTGTTACTATGCTTGCTACTATGCGATATCTAATTTTCCTGTTACTAAGCTTGCTACTATGCTGATATCTAATTTTCCTGTTACTATGCTTGCTACTATGCTGATATCTAATTCTCCTGTTACTATGCTTGCTACTATGCTGATATCTAATTTTCCTGTTACTATGCTTGTTACTATGCTTGCTACTATGCCGATTGCTACTATGCCGCATGCTAATTTTCCTGTTACTAAGCTTGCTACTATGCTTGCTACTAAGCCGCCTGCTACTATGCCACTTGCTACTATGCCACTTGCTACTATGCCGATTGCTACTATGCCGATATCTAATTTTCCCCGTTACTATGCTTGCTACTATTCCGCATGCTAATTTTCCCTCTGTTACTATGCTTGCTACTAAGCCGCCTGCTACTATGCAACTTGCTACTATGCCGATATCTAATTTTCCCCGTTACTATGCTTGCTACTATTCCGCATGCTAATTTTCCCTCTGTTACTATGCTTGCTACTATTCCGCATGCTAATTTTCCCTCTGTTACTATGCTGCATGCTAATTTTCCTCTGTTACTATACTTGCTACTATGCTTGCTACTGCCGCCTGCTACTATGCAACTTGCTACTATGCCGATATTCAATTTTCCTGTTACTATTCTTGCTACTATGCTTGCTACTATTCCGCATGCTAATTTTCCCTCTGTTACTATGCTTGCTACTATTCCGCATGCTAATTTTCCTCTGTTACTATGCTTGTTACTATGCTTGCTACTAAGCCGCCTGCTACTAAGCCGCCTGCTACTATGCAACTTGCTACTATGCCGATATCTAATTTTCCTGTTACTATGTTTGCTACTATGCCGCTTGCTACTATGCCGCATGCTAATTTTCCTCTGTTACTATGTTTGCTACTAAGCCGCCTGCTACTAAGCCGCCTGCTACTATGCCGCATGCTAATTTTCCTGTTGCTATGCTTGCTACTATGCCGATATTCAATTTTCCTGTTACTATGCTTGCTACTAAGCCGCCTGCTACTATGCCACTTGCTACTATGCCGATTGCTACTATGCTTGCTGCTATGCCGATATCTAATTTTCCTGTTACTATGCTTGCTACTATGCCGATGTCTAATTTTCCCTGTTACTATGCTTGTTACTATGCTTGCTACTATGCTTGCTACCATGCCGATATCTAATTTTCCTGTTACTATGTTTGCTACTATGCCACTTGCTACTATGCGATATCTAATTTTCCTTGTTACTATGCCACATGCTAATTTTTCCTGCTACTATGCAACTTGCTACTATGCGATATCTAATTTTCCTGTTACTATGCGCTGCTATGCCGATATCCTAATTTTTCCTGTTACTATAGCACTACTATGCCGATTGCTACTATGCCGCATGCTAATTTTCCTCTGTTACTATGCTTGCTACTATGCCGCATGCTAATTTTTCCTGCTACTATGCTTGCTGCTAAGCCGCCTGCTACTATGCTTGCTACTATGCTTGCTACTATGCTTGCTGCTATGCCGATATCTAATTTTCCTGTTACTATGCTTGCTACTATGCCGATTGCTACTATGCTGCATGCTAATTTTCCTGTTACTATGCTTGTTACTATGCTTGCTACTATGCTGCATGCTAATTTTCCTGTTACTAAGCTTGCTACTATGCTTGCTACTAAGCCGCCTGCTACTATGCTTGCTACTATGCTTGCTACTATGCCGGATATCTAATTTTCCTGTTACTATACTTGTTACTATGCTTTCATACTATGCCGATATCTAATTTTCCTGTTACTATGCGCTACTATGCCGATATCTAATTTTCCTGCTACTATGCCGACATCTAATTTTCCTGTTACTATGCCGATATCTAATTTTCCTGTTACTATGCTTGCTACTATTCCGCATGCTAATTTTCTCCTGTTACTATGCCGCATGCTAATTTTCCCTATTACTATGCTTGCTACTAAGCCGCCTGCTACTATGCAACTTGCTACTATGCCGATATCTAATTTTCCCTGTTACTATGCTTGCTACTATGCCGATATCTAATTTTCCCTGTTACTATGCTTGCTACTATGCCGATATCTAATTTTCCCTGTTACTATGCTTGCTACTATGCCGATATCTAATTTTCCCTGTTACTATGCTTGTTACTATGCTTGTTACTATGCCGCATGCTAATTTTCCCTATTACTATGCTTGCTACTAAGCCGCCTGCTACTATGCTTGCTACTATGCTTGCTACCATGCCGATATCTAATTTTCCTGTTACTATGCTTGCTACTATGCCGATATCTAATTTTCCCTGTTACTATGCTTGCTACTATGCCGCATGCTAATTTTCCCTGTTACTATGCTTGCTACTATGCCGATATCTAATTTTCCCTGTTACTATGCTTGCTACTATGCCGATATCTAATTTTCCCTGTTACTATTCTTGCTACTATGCCGCATGCTAATTTTCCCTGTTACTATGCTTGCTACTATGCTTGCTACTAAGCCGCCTGCTACTATGCCGATTGCTACTATGCCGATATCTAATTTTCCCTGTTACTATGCTTGCTACTATGCCGATATCTAATTTTCCCTGTTACTATGCTTGCTACTATGCCGATATCTAATTTTCCCTGTTACTATGCTTGCTACTATGCTTGCTACCATGCTGATATCTAATTTTCCCTGCTACTATGCTTGCTACTAAGCCGCCTGCTACTATGCAACTTGCTACTATGCCGATATTCAATTTTCCTGTTACTATGCGCTGCTAAGCCGCCTGCTACTATGCTTGCTACCATGCTGATATCTAATTTTCCTCTGTTACTATGCGCTGCTAAGCCGCCTGCTACTATGCCGCATGCTAATTTTTCCTGTTACTATGCTTACATTATGCCGATATCTAATTTTCCTGTTACTATGCGCTACTATGCCGATTGCTACTATGCCGATATCTAATTTTCCCTGTTACTATGCTTGCTACTAAGCCGCCTGCTACTATGCCGATTGCTACTATGCCGATTGCTACTATGCCGATATCTAATTTTCCCTGTTACTATTCTTGCTACTATGCCGCATGCTAATTTTCCCTGTTACTATGCTTGCTACTAAGCCGCCTGCTACTATGCCGATTGCTACTATGCCGATATCTAATTTTCCCTGCTACTATGCTTGCTACTAAGCCGCCTGCTACTATGCAACTTGCTACTATGCCGATATCTAATTTTCCCTGTTACTATGCTTGCTACTATGCCGATATCTAATTTTCCCTGTTACTATTCTTGCTACTATGCCGCATGCTAATTTTCCCTGCTACTATGCTTGCTACTAAGCCGCCTGCTACTATGCAACTTGCTACTATGCCGATATCTAATTTTCCCTGTTACTATGCTTGCTACTATGCCGATATCTAATTTTCCCTGTTACTATGCTTGCTACTATGCCGCATGCTAATTTTCCCTGTTACTATGCTTGCTACTAAGCCGCCTGCTACTATGCCGATTGCTACTATGCCGATATCTAATTTTCCCTGTTACTATGCTTGCTACTAAGCCGCCTGCTACTATGCCGCATGCTAATTTTCCTGCTACTATGCAACTTGCTACTATGCTTGCTGCTAAGCCGCCTGCTACTATGCAACTTGCTACTATGCTGATATCTAATTTTCCTGTTACTATGCTTGTTACTATGCTTGCTACTAAGCCGCCTGCTACTATGCCGGTGCTACTATGCCGATTGCTACTATGCTTGCTGCTATGCCGCATGCTAATTTTCCTCGGTTACTATGCTTGTTACTATGCTTACATTATGCCGATATCTAATTTTCCACTGTTACTATGCTTCCTACTATGCCGATATCTAATTTTCCCTGTTACTATGCTTGCTACTAAGCCGCCTGCTACTATGCTGATTGCTACTATGCTTGCTACTATGCCGATATTCAATTTTCCTGTTACTATGCTTGCTACTATGCTTGCTACTGCCGCCTGCTACTATGCCGATTGCTACTATGCCGATATCTAATTTTCCTCGGTTACTATGCTTGTTACTATGCTTGCTACTATGCCGATTGCTACTATGCTTGCTACTAAGCTTGCTACTATGCCGATATCTAATTTTCCCTGTTACTATGCTTGCTACTAAGCCGCCTGCTACTATGCCGATTGCTACTATGCCGATATCTAATTTTCCCTGTTACTATGCTTGCTACTATGCTTGTTACTATGCCGCATGCTAATTTTCCCTATTACTATGCTTGCTACTATGCTTGCTACTATGCTTGCTACTAAGCCGCCTGCTACTATGCCACTTGCTACTATGCCTCTTGCTACTAAGCCGCCTGCTACTTGCCACTTGCTACTATGCCGATATCTAATTTTCCCTGTTACTATGCTTGCTACTAAGCCGCCTGCTACTATGCCGATTGCTACTATGCCGATATCTAATTTTCCCTGTTACTATGCTTGCTACTATGCCGATATCTAATTTTCCCTGTTACTATGCTTGCTACTATGCCGATATTCAATTTTCCTGTTACTATGCTTGCTACTGCCGCCTGCTACTATGCTGATTGCTACTATGCCGATATCTAATTTTCCTGTTACTATGTTTGCTACTAAGCCGCCTGCTACTATGCCGATTGCTACTATGCTGCATGCTAATTTTCCTGTTACTAAGCTTGCTACTATGCTGCATGCTAATTTTCCTGTTACTATGCCGATATTCAATTTTCCTATTACTATGCTTGCTACTATGCCGATGTCTAATTTTCCCTGTTACTATGCTTGTTACTATGCCGCATGCTAATTTTCCCTATTACTATGCTTGCTACTATGCCGATGTCTAATTTTCCCCTGTTACTATGCTTGCTACTATGCCAATATCTAATTTTCCCTCTGTTACTATGCTTGCTTCTAAGCCGCCTGCTACTATGCCGATTGCTACTATGCCTCTTGCTACTAAGCCGCCTGCTACTATGCCGATTGCTACTATGCCGATTGCTACTATGCCGACATCTAATTTTCCCTGTTACTATGCTTGCTACTATGCCGATATCTAATTTTCCCTGTTACTATGCTTGCTACTATGCCGATTGCTACTATGCCAATATCTAATTTTCCTGTTACTATGCTTGTTACTATGCTTGCTACCATGCCGCATGCTAATTTTCCTGTTACTATTCTGCTACTATGCCGGTGCTACTATGCCGCATGCTAATTTTCCCTCTGTTACTATGCTTGCTACTAAGCCGCCTGCTACTATGCCGATTGCTACTATGCCGATTGCTACTATGCCGATATCTAATTTTCCCTGTTACTATGCTTGCTACTATGCCAATATCTAATTTTCCCTGTTACTATTCTTGCTACTATGCCGCATGCTAATTTTCCCTGTTACTATTCTTGCTACTAAGCCGCCTGCTACTATGCTGATATCTAATTTTCCTGTTACTATGCTTGTTACTATGCTTGCTACTATGCTGATATCTAATTTTCCTGTTATTATTCTTGCTACTATGCTGACATCTAATTTTCCTGTTACTATGCTTCCTACTATGCCGATATCTAATTTTCCTGATACTATGCTTGTTACTATGCCGCATGCTAATCTTCCTGTTACTATGCTTGTTACTATTCTTGCTACTATGCCGCATGCTAATTTTCCCTCTGTTACTATGCTTGCTACTAAGCCGCCTGCTACTATGCCGATTGCTACTATGCCGATATCTAATTTTCCCTGTTACTAAGCTTGCTACTATGCCGATTGCTGCTATGCCGCATGCTAATTTTCTCCTGTTACTATTCTGCTACTATGCCGATTGCTAATTTTCCTCGGTTACTATGCTTGTTACTATGCTTGCTACTGCCGCCTGCTACTATGCAACTTGCTACTATGCCGATTGCCACTATGCCGATATCTAATTTTCCTATTACTATGCTTGCTACTATGCCGATATCTAATTTTCCCTGTTACTATTCTTGCTACTATGCTTGCTACTATGCCGCATGCTAATTTTCCCTGTTATTATTCTTGCTACTATGCCGACATCTAATTTTCCCTGTTACTATGCTTGCTACTATGCCAATATCTAATTTTCCCTGTTACTATGCTTGCTACTATGCCAATATCTAATTTTCCCTGTTACTTTTTTTGCTACTATGCCGCATGCTAATTTTCCCTCTGTTACTATGCTTGCTACTAAGCCGCCTGCTACTATGCCGATTGCTACTATGCCGATATCTAATTTTCCCTGTTACTAATCTTGCTACTATGCTTGCTACTATGCCGCATGCTAATTTTCCCTCTGTTACTATGCTTGCTACTAAGCCGCCTGCTACTATGCCGATTGCTACTATGCCGATATCTAATTTTCCCTGTTACTAAGCTTGCTACTATGCCGCATGCTAATTTTCCCTGTTACTATTCTTGCTACTATGCCGCATGCTAATTTTCCCTCGGTTACTATGCTTGCTACTAAGCCGCCTGCTACTATGCCGATTGCTACTATGCCAATATCTAATTTTCCCTGTTACTATGCTTGCTACTAAGCTGCCTGCTACTATGCAACTTGCTACTATGCCGCATGCTAATCTTCCCTGTTACTATTCTTGCTACTATGCTTGCTACTATGCCGCATGCTAATTTTCCTCTGTTACTATGCTTGTTACTATGCTTGCTACTAAGCCGCCTGCTACTATGCCGATTGCTACTATGCCGATATCTAATTTTCCCTGTTACTAATCTTGCTACTATGCCGCATGCTAATTTTCCCTCTGTTACTATGCTTGCTACTATGCCGCCTGCTACTATGCCGCCTGCTACTATGCCGATATCTAATTTTCCCTCTGTTACTATGCTTGCTACTAAGCCGCCTGCTACTATGCAACTTGCTACTATGCCGATATCTAATTTTCTCCTGTTACTATGCTTGCTACTATGCCGCTTGCACCTAGGCCGATTGCTAATTTTCCTCTGTTACTATACTTGCTACTAAGCCGCCTGCTACTATGCAACTTGCTACTATGCCGCCTGCTACTATGCCGATTGCTAATTTTCCTGCTACTATGCCGGTGCTACTATGCCGCCTGCTACAATGCGGCTTGCACCTATGCCGATTGCTAATTTTCCTCGGTTACTATGCTTGTTACTATGCTTGCTACTATGCCGATTGCTACTATGCTGATTGCTACTATGCCGATTGCTAATTTTCCCTCTGTTACTATGCTTGCTACTAAGCCGCCTGCTACAATGCGGCTTGCACCTATGCCGATTGCTGCTATGCCGATTGCTACTATGCCGATTGCTAATTTTCCTCGGTTACTATGCTTGTTACTATGGTTGCTACTATGCCGCTTGCACCTAGGCCGATTGCTAATTTTCCCTCTGTTACTATGCTTGCTACTAAGCCGCCTGCTACAATGCGGCTTGCACCTATGCCGATTGCTAATTTTCCATCGGTTACTATGGTTGCTACTATGCCGGTGCTACTATGCCGCTTGCACCTAGGCCGATTGCTAATTTTCCTGTTACTATTCTGCTACTATGCCAATATCTAATTTTCCTGCTACTATGCCGCCTGCTACAATGCGGCTTGCACCTATGCCGATTGCTAATTTTCCTGCTACTATGCCGGTGCTACTATGCCGATTGCTGCTATGCCGATTGCTACTATGCCGCCTGCTACTATGCTTGCTACTATGCCGCTTGCACCTAGGCCGATTGCTAATTTTCCTCTGTTACTATGCTTGCTACTGCCGCCTGCTACTATGCTTGCTACTATGCCGCCTGCTACTATGCCGATTGCTAATTTTCCTCTGTTACTATACTTGCTACTAAGCCGCCTGCTACAATGCGGCTTGCACCTATGCCGATTGCTACTATGCCGATTGCTAATTTTCCTGCTACTATGCCGCCTGCTACTATGCAACTTGCTACTATGCCGCTTGCACCTAGGCCGATTGCTAATTTTCCCTCTGTTACTATGCTTGCTACTAAGCCGCCTGCTACAATGCGGCTTGCACCTATGCCGATTGCTAATTTTCCATCGGTTACTATGGTTGCTACTATGCCGCTTGCACCTAGGCCGATTGCTAATTTTCCCTCTGTTACTATGCTTGCTACTAAGCCGCCTGCTACAATGCGGCTTGCACCTATGCCGATTGCTAATTTTCCTGCTACTATGCCGGTGCTACTATGCCGATTGCTGCTATGCCGATTGCTACTATGCCGCCTGCTACTATGGTTGCTACTATGCCGCTTGCACCTAGGCCGATTGCTAATTTTCCCTCTGTTACTATGCTTGCTACTATGCCGCTTGCACCTATGCCGCCTGCTACTATGCCGATTGCACCTATGCCGATTGCTAATTTTCCCTTTGTTACCTTCTTGCTTCTATGCCACTTGGTACTATTTATTCGGCTTATTTAAAAAGTTTCTTTCTGTTTCTTCTTTGGCAGAGGAACCTAATAAAGACTGTGGTAGTGACAAGCGATTATAACGACCTGACAACGACACAACAACGACAACTCAAGATTTTTTTTTTGTGTGGGCAAGGCAGCAAATGATCATGCGGTTCACCTGATTGTAAGTGATTACCGACGCCCACGTACATTTACAATACCAGATGTGCTGCCGGTGCGTTGTCGTCCTTTATTGGGTTTTTTGGGAGACGAGAAGGAGGATGAGAAGGGGGATAGGGAGGGTAGTGGGCCTCCGGTTACCTCACTCACCGAACAAAACGTAGAAGCCCAAGATGCCTCTGCTTCACGTCGGTATTTCGTGGAACCCATTTGAGCAACAGCTAAGGCCACCGCTTCGCTCTACCACGGTGAAAGATGAAGCATTTTGTTATGTTCAGCAGTTAAAAAATTATGGTTGAACTGACGAGTGACATAGTTTTTTCATCTCTGCTCTAAAGGAGTTTAAATTAGTAGAAGACCACTCTAGATCTTCAGCGGTCTATGGTGCAAAGATTAGCGCCAGATTTCACATCCGCTGCCGTCGTAGTCGATGACGATACGATCTCTTTTAACGTCCATGTAACTGATACTCCATCTTGTATTAAAAGTAAAATCGTTAACTGGAAACAATTAAGTAGTAATTAATTTTAGATCCTGTTGGCTAAGTTAATCGTTACTATTTGATGATTCTAAATAATTTTAAGCTTTTTTTATTGGTTTGGGGGTGACCAGCTAACTGTTCACTTTAGCTCGTGAACGCATGGAATCTCAGGAGGGTTACAGCTTCGTTGAAATGCCAGGGTAAATATACGTGTATATTTGTGTGTGATTTTAAATTATATATTTATTTATTTAAGCTTCATGGACAAAGTGGTACGCATGGCGGACTTAATGCCTAGAGGCATTCTCTCCCAGACAACCTAAGCAGAGATAAACACGTAATAGAGATGATACAGCTAACAGAATAAAACAAATAAAAGGATATAAATATCAAAGTATATACTTACACAGATGTATGTATGTATGTATCTACCTATTATATATAAATTAAAATTCACCATATAATATGATGAATTTTAATTTATAGTAAGTTTAAGTGATGAAAGTCGTTTTTTATGTAATAAACTGGTTTTTAAGTGGGTTTATTTGTTTGATTTGAGATTAACTATCGGATGTATTCTTTTTGTTTTCGTTATAAATTATTATTACATTATTATTTAATAAATAGTTAATATTAAAGCTTTTTAAAGTTAATTATATATTTTAATTAAACCGTTATCAATAGCATTTAATGTATTTTTTTCACAAACAAAGAGTGAGGCATACGGGATAACATTTTTAGATATTTTTGTTTTGTTCCGGCAAAGAAGTATAACTTCTTATGAGCGTACATAAGTACACACACTCTTTTTTTACAATGCCTACTATACAGGTCACAAAAACTGTGGATTGTAATAATTTCTCTGGCGCTACATTCGCCAATCCCCTTGCCGGGAGAGCGATTTCAGCGAATCCTCTCATATATCTATGTCTGTCCATTATTATGCAGAGATATTTGAAGGTTGACGAAGAATAAAACTAAAAAATAGAAAACCTTGTGGTGGTGGAGGAAATATACTGTCCCATCTCATCCCTTAGGTGTCGTAAGATTCGACTAAGGAAAGTTCCATGATGGCTATCCCCATCTCGAAAAATCCCAAACTGGTGATGGGCAGCAGAGTCTTAGCTGCGAAGTGTCTGGTACTGCGATACTGCCAATTCCAGAATTTAATTATTTAATAGGTGTCAATTGAGACTGATTGACCCGGATAGGATTCTCGGTGCCGGTGGCACTAAAATTGTTTATTTCTTTTTTTTTACTGACCACGATTTTCAGTATTGAACATTACATCGGCAGTGAAAAGTGGAAAACGTTTTGAGCGAGCCTCAAAAGTTAAAAGAATCTAAACGTCATGTGCGTGTGTTTCCAGTAATATTCAGACGTAGCACTCGAGAGTTCCAATTAAAAAAAAAAAGTTCTGAGACCTTTAACACCGTATTTTTTCATAATAGATCATTATATCACAACATCCTTCCATTTATGTCTCCGGACTTTTAACGACCTGATTACGACCATGTGTTGGAAATAAAACAGGAAAATAATTTTTATTTTACGAGCAATATCCCTTATAAGCGCTGTAAGGCACACGTTTTCGTGTCGTAAGTCCAAATTTCGATCCTTTTTATATTCGAGTCATTGACAAAGTTACGTAATGAAAAACATATGAAGGAAACCTGAAGATGTTCATTCCAAGAAATACAGCGATTTTCGATACGTGAAGAAGAAGTCTCCACGTTTAATTTTCAACTGTTTTGTGTTATAACAAAGACCTTTCGAAAATATGCGCGTAATAAACAAGCCAGCTTCTTAAGAGTTGTGTGTTTGGTTGTAAGGAAAGAAAAAGAAATTGTATTGGAGAAATTATAACAATAGAGGGTCAGTCAATTGAATATTTATAAACATACAGATGATCAATCGAAGGTTTTTTTATGCGATAGGGGTGATAACCGTCCCCCATGTACTTTTGCAACACCAGATAAGCTGCAGACATATATGCCATCGTTTATTGGTGATCTCTTGGAGAAGCCCTTGTTAAGCAGAAGACTAAAATAAGTTGATGTGACAGAAGTAACTATATCAGTTGACAAGGGTTGAAAGATCTGCCTACACCGTTGGGAACACCGGTCGTATGCTTACGTGCAGTATTCCAATTATCAATATTGCTTACATTAAATTAAACGTCAATTGGCTGGAGATAATGATATCAAAGGACGTCCTTTGTCGGCGTTCAAACAATATTAGTATGTGTTATAAATTATTAAGTCTTTACTCTGATGCCTAGCGATCACCGCGAGTAACCTGGGTTCGAACCCCGGTTGCTGGTACCACTAAAATTGTTAATAGCAATCCTAAGTACTGTATTTACCACGTGCATGTCTGAGAAATATTATTTCGATGATACGAGAGGCCCGCCAACCCGCTTTGGAGCAGCATTGCGGGCCCTTCCCGGCTTCTGTAACTTCTTCATCTTCTCACTCCCTTCCGTCTGAATAAACAATTAATAATTTTAGATAAGTTATAAAGAACGCGAAATGTTTTCAATGCAATTCTTTAGATGTCTTTGTTGATCGATGCATTCCTCTTTGTCGCCCATTTGTTACCTTGTTCCTTTGTACATTGTTGTGAGACACAATACAAGTATCAGAACCGATATCATTTCATTGTTCTTTCTTTTATAACTCGCTAAGAGCTACATATTGACTCCAACACCATTCTTCAGGACTTTGCTTTTGTCCTAATTACGTAAGAAGTTATACTTTCATAGCGTATCAAAACAAAAATATGTAAAAATTATATTCGCTATTATGGAGATTATACACTATTATGGAGTTACAAAGATAATTTAAGAGACATTCAGAAACCAACTTCATCCTGTTAATTTTAGATGTCGGTGTGCGCGCACATCGTAAAAATTCACTCTCATAATTTTTCCCAAACGCAACAAAAGAAGTATAACGTCTGAAAAAAAAATACAGCTTCCCTGGAAGCTTTTAATAATTTGCTGTGTATTTTTCTAATTTCTGAATTTTTAACACAAATCTGTGAGATTATGTATCTCCTGATTTAATAAGACTCGACCGAATATGATGTATAGGTCGAAAGTTTTTATCGATTTTTAACTATTCAACTATAGGCATTCTAAAACTGGACAGTGTGTAACGAAATACTCAGTAAGAAAGTAGAGCCATTAAATTTTTTTTACCCAGAAGTAAGCAAGCGGCTCATACCGAAATAAGTTCTATTTATGAAATTGGAAAGTAAGTATCAGCCTATATTCCTTTGTAATTAGAGCAAGGTGCGTAATAAAAGGTAAATTAGATTCCATTAGCACTTAAAATTAATTGCCCAGTAAGGTTAGGAAGTAATTAATACGATTTTATTACGTTCCAATGTTAGCTTATAATATTTAAAATACAAGTTATAATGAAAACATTTTAAGTATCATTCAAAAAACAAACTCTCGACCTAGTGTAGTTTAGTATATGGGTGATTTGAGATCCTGATGTTTTAGTTCTTTCTACCTACTGAGCACGTGATTAATTCAGCTCATATTACACGCATACTATGAAATATATGCGTATATAAAGGGCGTAACCAATAGAGCCTCTTGACCTCTAGAGCATCTTGACCACTAGAGTATCTTGACCACTAGAGCATTTTGACCACTAGAGCATCTTAACCACTAGAGCATCTTGACCACTAGAGCATCTTAAACAGTAGAGCGTCTTGACGCCTAGGCTACCATGGCTACTCATAGCAGATATTCTTAAAAGCCCCTTAAAACGGGACACAAAACAACACAACCAGACCCATAAACAATAATGTGTGCTGTACACACATTGACTACAGCTGTGATTTGAACTCAGGACCTATGCTCAACAGTCATGCAAGCTTACCACTAAGCCACAACGGCTTATTAAAATGCTGTATAAATAGTCCCTCTGCAATGCTAACATGCAGTGCTTCAACAGTTAAAAAATTAAAACACAGTGCCCTGAGAGGGAGTTTTAAATTTTTACACCGGAAGTAATCTGTGTCACTTCCGATTTAGAGCAATATAACGACTACTACAAACTACTACTTACTACTAGTGATTTATATGATTCTTTTATTAACTATGTTTTTCACATTGCAAGAAGTCATTATCAAGCGAACATTGCGAAGTACAACCTCTAGTGTGCTGGGCGTGTCGCGTATCAAATTGTTGGTAATGTATGGTGCGTAGTCCCGATTGTAGTGCTTGTGTGGGAATAGTTGTGATGAAGAAAGTGGTGCTCTTCTTCTCTTCGGACCGGATAGTACATGTCATTTTATTGTTATTTTAATGCGGAATTGTACAAAGTAATTTTTTTACAACATCCTGAAATCAAGTGATTTCAAAGTTACGCCTCATTCTATTTACTTTTCTAAATCCGTTCAAGTATTGTGAACCCACAGACAAGTGGCGGTTAGTGGTAGTAGTGAGTGCCACTAGTGTGAAGACAACGACCCTGGTCACCCCCCCCCTCCTCCCCCGTGTCTCCAGCGTGGTGAGTGCGGGTTAAATCTTCTATGCATGTGAAATTTCCAGCAATGGGCTTCCACAGAGCTACAAAGAAGATAAAAATTAAAAACTTTAATGGCCTTCATTTCAAAATATTTGCAGTTTTTACTACGAAAGACGATATCTTGTTCCCCTAGATCTAGACTCGATCCCCTAGACGCAACGAGTAATTCGGTTTGTCATAAATTCGGGTGCGACGGCCAATTTTTAAACGAAAAAGTTTTCGTTGATATCACATTTTCCACGATAGCTTAGTTCTGCTCCTTTTTTTTTTTAATTAGTTACTATCTCGTTATTGCCAATTCTGCCAATATCAATTCAGTCATGGTAGTGCCGTGCCATAAGCGTCGAATGACAGTTTTTAGATTATTAACAGGACACTTTGTTTGAGATGTCCTTGAACAATGAACATAATGGGAGAAGAATTTTTTATATATAATTTACATTTGTAACTAGGCATATTGATAATTATTATTATTTATTGTACAACAACATTTTTTGTTTATTAAGTTACCTTCCGGTTTCACCTTACGGCATCTTCAGGATATTCAATGAAAATAACTCGGTTACTATACTCGGAAAATAAGGGCGCAAACGAGCAAGCGGTTTACCTGATGGTAAATGATTACCGTCGTCTGCGTGCAACGGGTGCTGTAGGTGCGTTGCCGGCCTTTAAAGATATTTGGGAGATGAGGGCAGGATGAAGGGAAAAGTTCTCCGGTCCCATCCCGTCTCTACCCGTCGATGACGTCAGAGACAAATGAGGCACATACCCGGAAAATACAGATTTCGACAGCGGGCGGCAACATACGTTGCCGTATATACATAATGCGAGGTAACTGGTACTGCGATCTCTAATCCGCTTGCCAAGCGTAGTGATTATGGAAAGCCTATGTCCACCTGTGGACTATTTAGAGATTGTTAAATAAGAAAGTAGTAAATACTAGAATACTAAATTTTTTAATGAGGAACGGGTGGTCATTGATTACCAACATCTGCAACACCAGAGGAACAGCAGGAGCATTGCTAATGTTATTTGGGCAGGCGAGGGAGTGGGCCTCCGGTAACCTCGCTCACAGAACGAAACGCAGAAGCACAGAATGCTTCCATTTCTATTCGGTAATCTGTGAGGCAGTAGTAAAAGCTGCCATTTGGCTCTACCGCCGCTTGGCTCTACCGCCGCTTGGCTCTGCCGCCGCTTGGCTCTGCCGCCGCTCGGCTCTACCACCGCTTGGCTCTAACGATGCTTGGCTCTACCACCGCTTGACTCTACCACCGCTTGGCTCTACCACCGCTTGGCTCTACCACCGCATGGCTCTACCGCCGCTCGGCTCTACCGCCACTGTGCTCTACTGCCGCTTGGCTCTACCGCGTACAAAATGCGACGATTACGTTATTTTCCACCATACTGTGCCAACCTCATCACAAGCACCCCGTGACACATTTACGAAATGTATACCTTAGAAAAGCGCCTTATATTAATGCATCTAAAATATACAACAGGTGACTTTATATCTCTTTTGTTGGTAACAAAGATCACAAAGTAATGATGCGTATCGTAGGTCGTTTGTTATAACAAATATGTGAAAATGCAAAAGAACAAATTTACATTTATCACATGAATGTAAACTTACGACGAAGCATATCTTCATTCCCTTTGTATCTAAAGTAAGACTATTCAGGCATGATTGAACGTTTGTTCATAGAACGATTACGATATCAAAGAACAACGAATAAATACTTATGTTACATATATCTGTTAAGGATTTTTTCTTGTTTATAGGGATTATCTTGTCTGTAAGTTAATCACACCTCATTATGGTTAGGCTTTAAATTGTTACAAATTTAATCAGACCTTCGTCATCCGTTAAAAAATAAAACGGTGTTAGATAGCTAGCATTAATTGTTTTACCAATTCAATGCACTTTTATTCGTGTGACCGGAAAAAATTGAATCAATTCCCTTTTTTTTTATGGGAAAGGCGGCAAACGAGCAAGCGTTTCACCTGATGGTGAACGCGTCGTCTACGTCATTTCTGCCGGTAATCAGCAGTGCAACCACTGTTGAGTTACTGTCACATGCTGTGATGCATTCCACCTTAGTCTTAGACGTGGTAGAGCCAAGCGGCAGCTTTTGCTGCTGTTCGAATGGGCCGACTCGTCCGGGTTGGTACCACGACCTCGCAGAATACCGACGCGAAGTAGAGGCATCTTGTGCTTCTGCGTTTCGTTCGGTGAGTAAGGTAACCGGAGGCCCACTCCCCCTCCCCATCCCCCTTCCCGTTCTCCCTCCTATCTCCCAAATACCCTTAAAGGCCGGCAACGCGTTCGAAGCAGCTCTGGTGTTATAGGTGTACATGGGCGACGGTAATCACTTACCATCAGGTGAACCGTTAACTCGTTTGCCGCCTTTTCGATGAAAAAAAAAGTCCTCAGGTGTGACAACACATCTGTAACTTTCTTCAATAGATGTTGTTTACAGGTGTCCATGGGCTTCTGTAACCACTTACCATTAGGTGGACTGTAATATTGATTGTCACCATAATGAAGAAAAAGGTTTCCGGTGGAAATTACGTGATGTATGGTAAGCCATAAGATTTACAAGGCTATTTACTTAGTTATTACGAAAAACACGGGAAGCAATAATACCACTACTGCATCAGACTATTTGTACCCACTGCTGAAGATATGACTCTCCAAGAAAGCTGCCAACAAAAGTTGATATATTTATCTTGGAAGTTTTACCTATACTCACCATGCTGGGTAAACGGAGTGGTGAGTGGGTTGAGAAACTTTATATCATAATATTTACATGTGTATTAATGTGCGCAAACCCTTAACGAATTCATACTGGATCTTGCTGGAAATTTCATGAAGATGCCTGACTTCAGAAGTAAGCTTGAATGGGCCGATGTTGAAGAAGAAATAAATTCAACGTTTCGTCGAAATTTCAGTTCCATTAAAGAAACTAACCTTTCATTTATATATGTACTTAAAAAATTTCTGCTCGCTTCCGGAACAGAAAATAAATTGTCTTTCAGATACAATGCAGTTGTAATTTGTCGTGGAGTTTTCCTGCACATGTTCTGACATCGAACAATATGTTTGTTATTGTACATGTGTGTGATCTATTCTTAACTATTTCAATTTAAACTTTGTTCTTTATCGCATCTGTCGCAGGCATTTATTTCAACTGCATTTTGCATTCACTTATGTGTGCATATACAATCCTAGGGATAACGTATCAGATAAATGAAACTTCTGATATACAAATCGTAATCTTATTTATTGATATCAACACACTTCACCCAATGACTCCAGACCATGCAAACGACATCGCAATGCAGAATCAGTCAGAGATATATAGTATCAACAAACAAAAACAATAAAACAGAGGGTGTGTCTAAAATTACTCTCAAACATGCACAAAAAGAATTCAGTGTATCCTACTGACTAACGGACAAGGCTCTGGCGACCGACTAATGTCTGAAAATCCATTCAAATATGTCGAATCCGGATTCCACAGTCTAGTGACGAAAAACAGCATCTCTCAAACGAGGGTTCTTTTACTGCGCTCATCAATCCGCCACAGTATGGTGAGAATGTGAAAACTTCCATTCTCGGGGTACCGGCTTTAGTCGTACCTTCAATGGAAAGGTTCAGAAGTTTTCTTATATAGTTTATAGGCTCATAGAGAATAATTGTGCAAACATTTTAGTGATGGTTTTATGCGGTTGTCTTCATTCGTTGTTGAATGTTTGACGTTATACACACACACACGCGCACGTCCCATGCACGCACACATGTGACGCAGTCACGCTCAGACTGCTTTAACACTCAAAGATGGTGTTATTAATAACTCAATCTTTAAGTGCTACATTACTTAAGTAAGAATAATTAGTATGAGATTCCGAGACTTGATTTATTGTAATTATAAGATGGGATCCTTCCAACTTTCGGGTATCCAGTAGGTATAGAGTCCTATATTCCTTCCTTAACAGCCTCTAAATAGTTCAGTGCAGGCCATAGGCCTCCTACATAAGGAGCATTTGCCATAATCGGCAAACGAACTTAAGTATGATTTCTATCGTAGACCTAGACATTAAAACCAGATATTATCTGGTCATGTGGGTTGAAAGGACTAAATGTCTAGACCCCTGATCACCTTAGTGTTGGTTATATCGACTCACAGCTTTTTTTTGTTTATTAAGAAACTGAATTTGTGCATGTCAAATTATCATTATACATCTTTCTTTGTTTCTTTGTAAATATTCTTCGGTCTCCGACAACATATTTGACCTTTCTCCACACATTAACGACGCTATAGTAACTATGATAAATGAAAAGCTTGGAAAGTTTATTTTCAAGCCTTTTTAAAGTTCTCCGCTTTTCTAAATCGATTAGCAACGTTTAGTAGTTCAGTTTTTTTTTCATAAAAGATATTTTTCATACCTGTTTTGTTGTTAATCGGATGAAGCGCAATGCCTGTATTAAACCGGTAATATATCTATAATAATATTCAAGACCAGATTATCTAATGACTTGTATTCATTATTTATAAGTTATTATATTACACTGTACTGAACGATGAGATAAGCATATTCTCTAGCGATTCAATGACCTTTACTGCCAACTATTACAACTTGGAAATAATCTCTGCGATGCACTATTTCAGAGCCGTGGTAGCTCAGGTCGGGACGTTTGCTTAAGTTTCATAGAGCGCAATTGACCAGGGTTAGATCGCTATTAAAATTCTTAATATCAATATTAAGTGCTGAATTTAGTCGGCGGTGAAGGAAAACTTCGTGATGAATGCCTGCAATTTCGAGAATATGTGAAGCCCACCAACTCGCGCACGAGCCGCGTGAGACCCTCTCAGATATTTGAGAAGGGAAAGGCCCAGCAGTGCGCACATACAGGTTTCTTTTTAGCTTTACTTTTTATGACGTATTTAAACCAGTAGAGGGGTTTATTATTATTGGGCGTCTTTGTTAAAACTGTTCGCAGTAATACAACTAAAATCAATCGTGTATCTTGATCATAAATAAACAGAATTGTATATTTATTTATTCTAATTCTATTAATGAATTGTAACATTCAAATAGTACTATTGACTAGGTAAAATACAATTTCTTGCGGTCGGATTCGTTTATGCTACATTTGCCACAACAACTGTTTGAAGATGTGCCAAAATTAGATAAATGAAATTTATTTATTCTTTCGACCGCATACAGCGATACTAAAAGAAAAAAACAAGTTTTCTTCAAAATTATACTTCTTTATGCTATGGTTAAAGTCGTATGCTAATATAAACACTCACGCCCGTAAACCACAGGCGTAGACAGAGATATCGAATTTCCATTAAGCACGACCGAGAGTGGCCAAATGCTGTTTTCGAGGGATACAGTGACCAGGGCCGATCTTCGTCCCGGAGATTCTCCTGAGATCTCAAGACTCTTCCCTCAGTGAGGTCCTACATTATATTATCCTTTTTCTCCATTTACCTATGGAGAAAAAGTATGATATGGCAATACAAAGTAGTAGCTTGTAAATGCCCAATGTTGGACAAATGCCTTCCCTATAATATTTGAGAGAATTGTGGTGCCTGGGATCACGGTGTATTCCTTCACCGAAGTCATCAACTTCAACAGAGCCAAGGTCGATGTACAACTTATAATAACGGGTTGTTTTCCTATTAGGTACCTAACTATAAACGGAATAATGTTACAGATATATAATAACATTTAATATTAATTAAGCAAAAACTCACACACCCATGGACATAATGTGTGAGTGAGTTTGTATATGGAATTGTGTTTTGTTTGTCTCCATATGTGTATGTGAATAAACGTGTAAATATATATATATATACATAAATAAATAAATGCATGCAGCCTCGTCTGACAGTTTTAATAAGACCCTTTGCTTTTTATATGTCCAGTTTATCAGTGTCCTTTTGACTAATGCCCTCGCTCCCGTACAGATCTATCTTTGAAAGGAAAAATATTTACAAGCTTTTTTTTTATGGGAAAGGGGCAAACGTGCAAGCGGCTCATCTAATGATAAGTGATTACCGACGCCCACGTTCGTCTGCACCATCAAAGGAGCCGCAGGAGCATTAGCCTTACGGGAAATTTAAAGACTGGAGAGGAGAATACACCCCAGTATCCCCATTAAGGAGAGGAGGGGGGAAGATGGCCACCGGTTATCTTACTCATCGAAAGAAAAGCAGAAGCACAAGATGACTCTACGACGGCATTCTGCGAGACCAATACAAATAAAGAAATGATAATAGAAAATGTTTATATAAAAGAGTTAGTGAGCAATAGAAACCATTCGAGACTACGCTCGCGTGTTGCCAGGGCTGATTTCACCAAACGGTAGGGTGGCCCAACGGTAGGGTGGCCCAACGGTAGGGTGGCCCAACGGTAGGGTGGCCCAACGGTAGGGTGGCCCAACGGTAGGGTGGCCCAACGGTAGGGTGGCCCAACGGTAGGGTGGCCCAACGGTAGGTGGCCCAACGGTGGGTGGCCCAACGGCAGGGTGGCCCAACGGTGGGTGGCCCAACGGTAGGTGGCCCAACGGTAGGTGGCCCAACGGTGGGTGGCCCAACGGTAGGTGGCCCAACGGTAGGTGGCCCAACGGTAGGGTGGCCCAACGGTAGGGTGGCCCAACGGTAGGGTGGCCCAACGGTAGGGTGGCCCAACGGTAGGGTGGCCCAACGGTAGGGTGGCCCAACGGTAGGGTGGCCCAACGGTAGGGTGGCCCAACGGTAGGGTGGCCCAACGGTAGGGTGGCCCAATATCTTCCATGTCAATACATCAAAATATCTGACTAAAATTTTTACCATTGCTATAGGAGATATAAAAAAGAGGGAGAAATTAGGAAGTAGAAACTGTCAACGTGTTTTTAACAGACGTAAAAAATAAAAATAAAAAAGACAGTGAAGTTAGCGCGCCGTTGTCACTGGGCTCGTCGAAGCTTCTAAATTACTGGATCAAAGGGACGGCGAATCGACATTCGCCTTTGTTTCATTTGTCATAAAAATTATATTGACGTACCTAGCGCAGGTACTGTGCACGGTGACACGTCCTAATATTAGATTGGAGAAAAAGTTTTTTCGTATTTTTTAAAAAGTTACAGTAAAATATTTTTGTTTGTCGGTCGGAAAAAGGCTTTATTGTATTTTGCATACAAATTCCAGATACTTTTAACACACAGTCGTGAGTTGTGATGGCGGAAAACCATTTTTACTTTTTATTTTTCCTGCTCCTCGAATGGGCCAGTTCGAACGGGTAGGCACCAAGGCCTCGCAGAATACCGGCGTGAAGTAGAAACATATTGTGCCTCTGCGTTTCGTTTGGTGAGTAAGGTATCTGGAGCCCCACTCCCCCTCCCCATCCCTCTCCTCTTCCTCCCTCCCATCTCCCAAATATACTTATAGGCCGGCAACGCACCTGCAGCAGCTATGGTGTTGCAGATGTATGTGGGCGACGGTAATCACTTAGCATCAGGTGAACCGCTTGCACGTTTGCCGCATTTTCCAGAAAAAAAATTTCTGGTACTCATCTGGTACCTACCGGAAAGGGCAGCACGACGTCTGCTAGGCTAACTAGTACAAATATTATAATTTATTTATGTCATTAAAATATTATATGTGCCATGATAGCTCAATGGCGTTGCTTTGTATTCCGCAATACGTAATCTCGGTTCCATTACCTGTTTTTAAGATGTTAGGGCGTCACGCGTGAACCATTCTTCACACGGTGGTACATGTTAGTTGCAGAGTCTAATCGCTTGATTATGCCTTGTTACAAGGCGAAACACATATCGCGTTTTATTGGTGGTGTATATTATCCAATGACATGAGCATTCGTGAAGGTGTATTGTGTAAAAGAGAAAGAAGAAAGAAAGAAAGAATGTACTTTATTCATTGCCGCAACTCAAGTAACACATTATGAGACGCACGGTTTTGTGACTCTGTCCCATAAGAGTGGAGAGGAATAATACATAATGCATGCGGAATCGTGCCAAATAATTTAATCTAACATCTTTAAAATACTGTTCTTCCGCTATGCAACCTCCGATTCAATTTCGATTTCCCGTACCCGCCTCACTAAATATGTCAAATGCGATTTAAAGCGCCCACGTGATCGGCGATGAAAGGAAACAAAAACAAATATACACAAACTTGTGAACCTCCTGGAAATATTAGAATTCTACGAATTATTAATCTGCTTAATTGGATAAGTTAATTCAATTGAAAACAAGTTTTCTGTGTATTAAATAGAATTGGTTCAAGCTATTTAATCTATGATGACTACTAATCTTGCGATATAATTATTTTTATTGAAAAAGATAAATTTTTTTTCCCTCAATTTTTGACGTGAATAGCAATTCTATTGTTTTGAAACTTGAAGGGTTAAATGCTTTGTTAAAAGACTTGCACACTCGTTGAGATAACTCATTTTAAGGATTTTACATCATTACCGTTTTAATGACCATATTATTTCAGAAGAATACAAAGAAGATGAAACTACAATCAAAATATATTAATGTTTTCAAGTTTTTACTGATGGTAAGAGCGTAAGTATTCGAGATTTCCCCCATACACCTTTTTCTTACGCTTTTTCATCATCGCTCGGTACAATTTTTGTCTTCAAATACCAATTTCACCTGCCCGAGGTGCCTGCTAGCAAACAAACGCAGCCCTGGCGGCCGAGAGATAGGGACAACCCCATCAGCATTTGGCAAACCTTAATCCCGCAGACTGGTAAGGAGAATCAGCATCCCGTGGTTAACGTGGTTAGGTTATAACACAATGCTCACCAACCCCCTGCCCGACGTGGTGACTATGGGCTAAACTTTCAATAGTGCATGCCATGCAATGCCATGTTCAGTAGTGGATTAAAATAGGTGGAGGAAGAAGAAGAAGAAGAGGCGTAAGATATTCCGCCACCGCCACGTGAACTCGTCTAAAGTAATAGCCTTGTAACTACGACACAGCATAGACACCAGTGAATGGCACCGAAAGTTGAAAAATTACTCTACTAAACTAACCTAACCTAACTTCCTTCTCCCGGAGTATAGTTTTGAAGTTATCAGTTTTACTTTAAACTTAACCTTTTATTCGGGTCTTAATTTTACTGTTTGACATCTTTTTGGAGAATAGAGGAGGAGTAAAGACGAAAAATTAATGATTATTAAGTTATATTTTTTTATTAAATCATTACCTCACTTTTTGTGCTTAAGTAAAGGATTCGATCTCTGCAAATTGCATTAGAAACTGTAATCTGATTCAGAATCTTTATGAAAATATGTAAATAAAACCACGTAGGTTTTTAAAAACTTTTGAAATCTTTTTCATGAACATTACATGCGATACACGAAGAAGCACAAAGTTTTCGTGTTCGCTTCAATAACTTTTCATCCGAAAATAGTATTTTGTTAGTAATATCACATATTTGTTATCCCGCCATTTGACGGTAGTCATTGTGATTTTTAAGGCTTAGTCTTATTCTTCACTTAGTCGCCTCGCACGTGACCCACCTGAAGAGGGAGGTCCTCTTTTCACCAGAGCTTATTTGGAACAGCGTTGTAGTTGGTCATTCCGTCGGTCTTGTTAGCGCAGCCCACCAGAAGAGGGAGGTCCTCTTTTCACCAGAGCTTATTTGGAACAGCGTTGGTCAGCTGGTCAGTCTGTCGGTCTTGTTAGCGCAGAACAAAATTTCCACTGCATTTCGATTGAGGTTGTTTCCAGGTGCCCACTGGCTGCAGTAGCCATTTACCAACAGGTGGACTGTTAGGCCAGTTTTCCAACCCGTACCAATAAAATAATTCTGCTTATCCGTGACATTAAACACTTACTACCACGCCTGATGCAGCGTGGCTAACTCTTATCAAGAATAGGATAAAGTCCAGCTATTAAACTCTAAAAAAGCTTTAACTTTATTTATTTTTCAAACTCAAACCTTTTTTCTTAACTTGGTTTTTTAAGTTTTGTTCTATTTGTAAAAAAGACTCTGTTAATTGTTTGATTTATTATTGATTAGCTGTTTGGAAATTTTCAATTTGATGTGAATTTTTTGCATGATCCATTTGTTTTATTATAACCAAATAAAATACTGTTGTTGATTACTGACATCTTTATCATTAACCTATGTTCACAAAATAAATGGTTTGATTCGATTTGATTTTAATTATTTATAAAAATATTATGATCAGGTTTTGAAATGAAAACAGGAAATATTTCCACAAGTTTCTCCCGATCATCTTCAACTCTAAACATCTATGAAATCTACTTGACTACTTGTCAACGAACTTTCTTTCAACTTTCCCGAGAAGTTTGCTCTGTAATTACGAGTCTACACGAGTTACACGTCTAAACCAATTTAAGATTCTTCGAAATTAGAATCAATAAAAATTTTGCTTCAAATTAATTGGTAGCAGTTCTTTGAAACAGTAATTAGATTATGTTATGTACTATTGCAATTAATGTCAAATATTAATTTACGTCAAAAATAAATAGTTCCGGCACTACAGAAATCGTTAATTACAATTTTAGGTGAATGAATGATTGAATGAATGAATATACTTTTATTGAACACCACAAAACAAAAAAGAAAAGATTAAAAGAGATTGCTCGACAATTAAAAGAACCATCTTAAGGAAACCAGCATCTCTAAGAGAAAATCTATTTACGTACTTAATAAGTATGTAGTTCAGCGTATTTTTTCTGGGATTGAAACTCATAAAAAAGTAATAGGATCGGGGAAAGGCCATAATCATAGACTTGAACAGCGCAAGATTGCAGTGTTATATTTTTTTTATCAAAAATAAGCTCAATCTTGGCCGATGGAAGGCGAAGATGAGGCCTGGGATGTGATTATTGTGCAGCGTTTCGTTTGGTGAGTCACAGAACCGGAGACCCAATTATTGGGAAGAAGGTAATCTATCTTATTCCTCAGGGGTGACGCGCTTACATCTTGTTTCTTCGTTGGGGATTGATCTTGGTCTTTTGGCGGCATTGATCACTCGCCTTCAGGTGAAATTCCCTAGACCAACAACAACACCTATGTGTTGATAAATCTCGCAATGGAAAAGTCTCTAAAAATTCGTTTTCATCTCTTTGAATGATTGGGTTACTAAATCAAACACATTACAAGCACATTATCTTTCATCTCTCCCAACCTAATCCTGATCATCACCTGATCACACCTATTGTCGTAAATCTTTACTCTGCTTGTGTTGTTGACTTTCACCGGAGTTATTATTGGCTGTGTCAGCCGCTATACGATTCGTCCCATCCTCGCTGTTATCATTCAAATACTCCGAAAATAATCTTCAAGTATAAATATTCAAGTAGGGTATTTCCGTCTTTATGGAAAGATGCACGAATTGCACCCGCTCCCAATGTAAATAACAAAAATCCTGCATCATTTACACGCCGGTATTCTGAGAGGACGCGGTACGACACACGGTCGAGCCGGCCCATTCGAGCGACATCAAAAGCCGCCGCTCATCAAAGGCTCTACCGCGAACAAAATATATAGTTCTATGTGTATGTATGTGAATGTACATTTACACAGTATTACGAAATAATTAATAAAATTCGTATTTTATGCATCACTTACCCAGACCATATTCAGTTCAGCTTCAATCTTGTCTCCGTCCAAAGGTTGTCTGGTAGAAAGTGTGAAATCCTTTAGCTTGTTGTTGTTGTTGTTGTTGTTGTTGTTGTTGTTGTTGTTGTTGTTGTTGTTGTTGTTGTTGTTGTTGTTGTTGTTGTTGTTGTTGTTGTTGTTGTTGTTGTTGTTGTTGTTGTTGTTGTTGTTGTTGTTGTTGTTGTTGTTGTTGTTGTTGTTGTTGTTGTTGTTGTTGTTGTTGTTGTTGTTGTTGTTGTTGTTGTTGTTGTTGTTGTTGTTGTTGTTGTTGTTGTTGTTGTTGTTGTTGTTGTTGTTGTTGTTGTTGTTGTTGTTGTTGTTGTTGTTGTTGTTGTTGTTGTTGTTGTTGTTGTTGTTGTTGTTGTTGTTGTTGTTGTTGTTGTTGTTGTTGTTGTTGTTGTTGTTGTTGTTGTTGTTGTTGTTGTTGTTGTTGTTGTTGTTGTTGTTGTTGTTGTTGTTGTTGTTGTTGTTGTTGTTGTTGTTGTTGTTGTTGTTGTTGTTGTTGTTGTTGTTGTTGTTGTTGTTGTTGTTGTTGTTGTTGTTGTTGTTGTTGTTGTTGTTGTTGTTGTTGTTGTTGTTGTTGTTGTTGTTGTTGTTGTTGTTGTTGTTGTTGTTGTTGTTGTTGTTGTTGTTGTTGTTGTTGTTGTTGTTGTTGTTGTTGTTGTTGTTGTTGTTGTTGTTGTTGTTGTTGTTGTTGTTGTTGTTGTTGTTGTTGTTGTTGTTGTTGTTGTTGTTGTTGTTGTTGTTGTTGTTGTTGTTGTTGTTGTTGTTGTTGTTGTTGTTGTTGTTGTTGTTGTTGTTGTTGTTGTTGTTGTTGTTGTTGTTGTTGTTGTTGTTGTTGTTGTTGTTGTTGTTGTTGTTGTTGTTGTTGTTGTTGTTGTTGTTGTTGTTGTTGTTGTTGTTGTTGTTGTTGTTGTTGTTGTTGTTGTTGTTGTTGTTGTTGTTGTTGTTGTTGTTGTTGTTGTTGTTGTTGTTGTTGTTGTTGTTGTTGTTGTTGTTGTTGTTGTTGTTGTTGTTGTT